>CM038674.1:613958837-615158837 GCA_021605145.1 Aegilops bicornis | reverse complement strand
CCCCTTCCTCTCGTCGCCAGAGCTACCCAAGCACGACCACCTTGTTTGCGCACCGCCCGGCCGGATTTAGGCGGATCCGGTCGGTCTTGAGCTCGCTGGTATCGGAGGTCGGGCGCCATGGATCGGCAGAACATCGCCGGAAGGCCACTGGCGAACCGCAAGGCCACATCTGACGATGGCTCGTCCTCTAGCCGCCGGATCTGCACTGCCGTCGGTGGCCCGCCGCGAATCTGTGAATGGCGGCCGGCCGGGCTCGGTGCTTGCCCAAAAGCTCGTCGGCGCACCGTTGCCCCTCATCAAGTGCGACCACTGCCCAAGGGTGGTCGTGCGCCGCGTGTCTACAACGCAGGAGCATCCCGGATGGGTGTTCATCAAGTGTTTAAACGATGGGGTATGTGCTCTTTTAGCTTCGGTTTGTGCTCTTGGATTAGACTAGTGGTGCTAACTTTAAGTTTTATTGTGTAGAATGGATGCAAGTTTTGGTATTGGGAAGAAGAGTACATCGATATGTTGATAAAGCGAAATGTATTGCATGTTCGTGCACTTTTAGCTAGCCTAGAGGCTTTAGATGAGACAAGTGCAATTGTTGCTAGATTAGAGGCTAGGCACGATACTACGTCTTGAAGAAGCAACAAGGCACGATACTACGTGTGAGGAAGCAACGTCTACATCTGGCTTGAAGAAGAAAGGAGGGTGCAACGTCGTGCCTCCTCCACAGATCAACAATGAGTGCATCGAGAAGGCCTTAACCCAACTCAAGGGAGCAGTTATAGAAGTTGGGTATCTTCTCAAATGTATTCTTGTGGTTATCGTTTTCTTTGGCCTTGCTTTACTAGTCAAAATGTGATGATGTATTGTCATGTACCAACAATGAATGATAAAAAAAGTTCAACGACTTGCAAAGAAATATACGCGGATAGGATGGGGCAAATGGATGCGGCCGCGTCTTTGGTATGCAGACCGCGTCAAGGGCGGTAGACCACAAATCCCTACCCAAACGGACAGAATCCGAACAAAACGGACGTCCGTTTAGGATCGCGCGGTGGAGTTGGCCTGAGGCAGCCTAGCAGTATGAACACGCGCATTTCTCCCGGTGATTCCGATGGCCTAATGATCCGATCGGTCGGTAATGTTCTTGCAACCCGCGCCAAGAATCTTGGCCCAAGATCGGCGACGGCGACACGGGTAGTCCCATCGGTTGTCGTAGGTTCAGAACTTGGTGGCCCGGATCGACACGGCTTGCTCAATCGATCAGTTAAATCGAGGCGACGGATAGATGGGACGGGAGCCGTGCTCCGGCGGGCAGGCAGCGCGCGGCGCACAAGCACAAACCTGTGGCGCCACCCATGCATTCTCCCGCTTGCAAGCTAGTGGCAGCCACGCGCTAAGCTCGAGATTTTGCTGACGCACTGAATGCATGGGTCATCGTCACGCTCTCTTGTAGTACGATGGTCGCGACCGCGCCATGGTGCTCACGCACGCAAGTTCATGGACGGATTTGGTAGCTGCTCCAATGGCCAATCAGGCGAGCCGATCGACGGTGTTGTTTCTTCAAGGTGAAGTACCCTGATTCCAAAAGAGGAGCGACGTCGCCTCGAGCTCCCGCTTTTTATCGTGGCGGTCGAGCTCATGGATGGATGGATGGATCGCTTTTCACCCGGCGAGAGAGCGAAACAAGTACCAAAAGCAGCCACTTCGTGAGCAACAAGGTAATATCAAACCCAAAGTTTATCTTGCTGGCACGCCCAAACTCAAGACCTAACTAAAGTACGTTAACTTAAGCACCACCCAGATCATTGTAAGCCAGTGGAGACGAGTCGCATAAACTTTGCCTCAGGGGTTATCCATTTGTTACCCGATGAGATCGATGCGCGCTGACACAAGAGAGAGCGCGCGCGCGAGAGATGGACGGACCTACCGTCTAGAGTCTCCTATCCTTTGCTCTGCCGTGGCAGCTGCGGTGGGGTGGTGTAGTGCCACTCACCAACCTGCAAAGCGGCAAACAAATATTCCTCTGGTGATTTGCTTTGCCCGGCGCGCGCACCGCAGACCGCACCATGCAGGCAGCCATGTCCATGCCGGCCTGCTCCCCGGGCCCGGCATCGTACGTACGGGTCCGGGCGCGCGGCCGTGTAGGCGAGGCGCCAGGCCCAGATCGTACGCGTGCGTCGCGTCGGGCGTATGTCTCGATGGCTATCGCGGGCGCGACCGGGCGAGGGTGACCGCGACGTCGGCGCACGCACGCGCCACGTCCATCCGTCGCCGTCCGTGTCCATCTACGGTGGCGTGCCCGCGCCTGCCTAGCTTATCCCTCGTCGTGGTACTATTAGAACGCGCATGAATCGACAACGAATGATGGACACCGGCCGGGACCCGGTGAATTGCATGCGCTGAGGCGTGGAATCACCTACGCAACCGTCCGGTCCGGCT
Organism: Aegilops bicornis; assembly: GCA_021605145.1. Taxonomy (NCBI): domain Eukaryota; kingdom Viridiplantae; phylum Streptophyta; class Magnoliopsida; order Poales; family Poaceae; genus Aegilops; species Aegilops bicornis. Next base: position 615,156,407 of record CM038674.1, on the reverse strand, counting down.
GGTGGGCTGGTGGTCGGGGCATTATGCCCCCGTCGGATCGATCAAGGTGCGATGCCGGTGCCGAGTGCGGCTGGCCCAGCCTCGGCCGTGTGGCCGTGGTCGAGGCCTCGAGGGTTCGGTTCATTGGCTATTCGAGCGCACAACGGCCGGTATAGTTGTTAGATGAACAGGGAGAGCTCCCCGGCTCCATTGCATAACAAAGAAGCCTGAAAACAGGTCTTACAGAAACCTTTTTTTTCTTTCGAGAATCAGGTCTTACAGAAACCTAAGCTATTACAGGGGGAACAAAGCCCACCAAGTCTACTACAGGAACCAAAACACAGTAAACTCCCACATAAAAGGTACCACTTTTTTTTCATGCTAATACGTGTCTCATTCATATCATAAAGATCAAAGTACAAGTGACGAAGATCATAATCTGCATCCGCTCCTGGACTACCTCCCAAGCTCCACGCTGATGCTAGAGCAGACGCCGTCGCAGCGGCAGAGCCTGAGGACACAAGTCCACTACAAGGATGCCGTCGCCGCCACGACATCCTAACTTGAACAGATTGATTCCCAAATTCATCACCGACCGAAGAGACGACGCCTCGCCAGAGAAGAATCTGGAGCTTCTTTATCCAGATCGTCATCGCCACGCCCGAACCAAGACATTGAACGATCCAAAAACCTAAGCTACTAGGGCCCTAGAACCTACAGCTAAAACGATTCGCACGCGCGGGATCCGGTGACTCCCCTCACCATCGACGACCAAAAGGTCACCGGCGGAGGGGAGGCACCGAAAGACAGCGCCAGAAGAGTTGGATCTCTTGGTGGCGGCGGCTAGGTTTCCTGTAACCTAGCGAACCAATCAACCAAAGTACTTTTTTGTACCACTTTATTACATAAGCAACAGAAATAAACTCCCAAACAATCAAACACCCTCTTGAGAGACCTGGGACTCCCCCCAAAAATGCTAAACACACGGGCTGCATACGGTGCTATTACAGGCTTCCCAACTATACTCTTCAGCCACCCCTGATTTTCACCCGGGGTGGGGCCCTAGCCTACTCCTTAATCCTATCAAAAAGTGACAAGTCACTATCACTAAATGCCCGTTGATGTAAAGGTTGATCTTGCTAAGGCTTTTGATCGTATAGAATGGAATTTTATTGTCTTTGCTCTTGCTCGTAAAGGTTTGCATGCTCATTTTATCAATCTTATTTATGCTTGCATTTCCTCTCCCAGTTTTTCTGTCATCATTAATGGTCAACCTACTCAGAAATTTAAAAGCAGCAGAGGCATTAGGCAGGGATGTCCCCTTTCTCCTTATCTTTTCGTGCTTGCTATTAATGAACTTTCTCTTGCGCTTAATGAGGCCATGGCTAATAACCACTTACAGGGTATTTTGCTTGGTACAAATTGCCCCCTATCCACTCTTTACTCTTTGCAGATGATCTTTTGGTCTGTGGTCAAGCAAGCATTTAGGAGGCTCGAACGATGGCTCAGATTATTCAACATTTTTGTGCTCGATCAGGTCAAACTCCTAACTGGTCCAAGTCGGTTATTCTTTTTAGTGCACATGTCAATCAATCAACTATTGCTGATATCAGGAGCATCTTTCCTGTTAGTTCCATGGATGAGAGTTTTAATCACCTGGGCCACCCGTTAATCCTTCCAGCCAAGAATAGGGTTGTAGCTTACAATTTTGTTCTTGATAAATTTAAGGCTAAACTTCCTTCTTATAAAGCTAACATGCTTTCACATGCGGCGAGACTTGAGCTTATTCGAGCTGTTTTCTCTGCCATTCCTGTTTATTACATGTCCAATATTTTATTCACCAAAAAATTTATTGCTAAACTCACTTCTATTATTAGAACATTTTGGTGGACAGGAATCAGGGAGGATAATTCCAAGGGACTTTGTCTAAGAGCTTGGAAAGATATCTGCACTTCTAAGAAAGAAGGAGGGCTAGGAATTAGAAACCTTCATGCCATGAACCAAGGCCTCATCCTTGCCTCGGCTTGGAGACTTGCAAACAATCCAAACTCCCATTTACATCTTATTCTCAAATCGAAATATTTTCAGATACCTCCATTTGGGTTGCCTCATCCAACACTCCTAAGTCAGCTTTTTGGTCATCCATTCTCAAGATGCTACCTAAACTTAAGAACCATTCTTTCTACCACATCACTCAAGAGAACATCTCCATTTGGAGCACTCCTTGGTGCTCAGCTTGGACTGATATTCACAATCATCTCATTATCCAACCTACTGGCTACATCTATCCTGCACAAGTGAGAGATCTTTGGCTCCTAGGGCATAAAACTTGGAAAATTAGCTTAATTCATTCTCTTTTTCAGGAGCCGACGACATCTATTATTACTCAGACTACCATCATTCCGGATGACTGTCCAGACATTCTTTGCTGGGATCTTACTCCTAATGGTAAATGTAACTCTAAATCCACTTACAAGTTGTGTTTGCAGGATATTCAAAGGCAACCAAGGAACCAACCTTCGCAGGTCTCCCTACATGTTAAACAGCTTCTTAAGCAGGTTTGGAAGCAAAAACTGATGGCACCAAGAGTTCCAACTTTTGCCTGGAGGTTACTTCGGAAAGCCCTTCCAACAGGTTTGAGAGCTAGTCGATTTTTGTCTCATATTTCTAAACAATGTTGTCGTTGTGATCTTGAAGAGGATGACATGCATCTCTTTTTTCGTTGCACTTTTGCGAGAGCATCTTGGTTTGCTCATCCTTGGTACCTCAGAAGTGATCTTCTAATTGAGAATCATCTTTCTATGCAAAGTGTTATTCATGCTCTGCTCAATATGAATCACCCCTATGCATCTATATCTAACATTTTCAATTTCCTTTGGTGCATATGGAAATCTAGAAATGATTGCTTATTTGCTAGAAAAATTTCTCTTCCTCATCAGGTACACATTGCTGCTTCAGCTTTGGCTAAACACAATAATTACTTACAGGATTCAGTCCATGATGGTAAGCAAACTGATCAGCTTCTTACCTCTCATAATATAAGTACCTTACTGATACGTCTCCAACGTATCTATAATTTTTGATTGCTCCATGCTATATTATCTACTGTTTTGGGCAACATTGGGCTTTATTTTCCACTTTCATAATACTTTTGGGACTAACCTATTAACCGGAGGCCCAACCCGAAATTCTTTGTTTTTGCCTATTTCGGTGTTAGAAGAAAAGGAATATCAAGCGGAGTCAAAGCGGAATGAAACCTTCTCGGAGAAGTTATTTTTGGAAGGAAAGCTACCCGATGGACTTGGACCCCACGTCAAGGAAGAAGGGAGGTGGCCACGAGGGTGGGCGTGCCCACCCCTAGGGCGCTCCTCCCGCCTCGTGGCCCCAGCTCCACCGACGCATTTCTTTCACCCATATATACCCACGTACCCTAAAACTTCCGAGGCGAGAATAGATCGGGAGTTCCGCCCGCAAGCCTCTGTAGCCACCAAAACCAATGGGACCCTGTTCCGCACTCCTGCCGGAGGGGGGAACCCTCACCGATGTGGCGGCTTCATCATCCCGGCGCTCTCCATGACGAGGAGGGAGTAGTTCACCCTCGGGGCTGAGGGTATGTACCAGTAGCTATGTGTTTGATTTCTCTCTCTCTCTCTCTCTCTCTCTCTCTTGTGTTCTTGATTTGGCACGATCTTGATGTATCGCGAGCTTTGCTATTATAGTTGGATCTTATGTTGCTTCTCCCCCTCTTCTCTCTTGTAATGGATTGAGTTTTCCCTTTGAAGTAATCTTATCGGATTGAGTCTTTAATGATTTGAGAACACTTGATGTATGTCTTGCCGTGCGTATCTGTGGTGACAATGGGATATCACGTGATTCACTTGATGTATGTTTTGGTGATCAACTTGCGGGTTTCGCCCATGAACCTATGCATAGGGATTGGCACACGTTTTCGTCTTGATTCTCTGGTAGAAACTTTGGGGCACTCTTTGAGGTTCTATGTGTTGGTTGAATAGATGAATCTGAGATTTTGTGATGCATATCGTATAATCATACCCACGGATACTTGTTGTGACATTGGAGTATCTAGGTGACATTAGGGTTTTGGTTGATATGTGTCTTAAGGTGTTATTCTAGTACGAACTCTAGGGCTGTTTGTGACACTTATAGGAATAGCCCAATGGATTGATTGGAAAGAATAACTTTGAGGTGGTTTCGTACCCTACCATAATCTCTTCGTTTGTTCTCCGCTATTAGTGACTTTGGAGTGACTCTTTGTTGCATGTTGAGGGATAGTCATATGATCCAATTATGTTATTATTGTTGAGAGAACTTGCACTAGTGAAAGTATGAACCCCAGGCCTTGTTTCAACGCATTGCAATACCGTTTACGCTCACTTTTATCACTTGTTACCTTGCTGTTTTTATATTTTCAGATTACAAAAACCTATATCTACCATCCATATTGCACTTATATCACCATCTCTTCGCCGAACTAGTGCACCTATACAATTTACCATTGTATTGGGTGTGTTGGGGACACAAGAGACTCTTTGTTATTTGGTTGCGGGGTTGTTTGAGAGAGACCATCTTCATCCTACGCCTCCCATGGATTGATAAACCTTAGGTCATCCACTTGAGGGAAATTTGCTACTGTCCTACAAACCTCCGCACTTGGAGGCCCAACAACGTCTACAAGAAGAAGGTTGCGTAGTAGACATCACTTACCTCAATAGGGCTGCACTGTTAGGACGGATCTTCTCATTTCAGGAGCTAAAATTTATTCTGATGCCGCTTTCAATTATTCGAAGATTCCAGGACTTCTACATGGAACAACAGCTACTGGAGTTGGAGTGTTTCTCTGTTTTTTGCAGGATCAAGCTGAGGTCAATGTGCAAATTCAAGCTTCCACTCAAAACACAAGCACGCCTCTTCAAGCTGAAGCCCTTGCTTTTCTTCTTGCAGCTCAAATTGCTCACATGCTTCACATTAATAGGCCTACTTTCCTCACTGATTGTCTCTCCTTGGCAAAAGCGGCAGCTGAAAGAAGTGTTTTGGCTGATTCTACCCCTTGGTCCATCAGGAAATATCTTGCTGAATTTTTCTCTCTTACTAAAGATCTCCAAGTGCAGGTGTTTCATATATCAAGAGAGATCAATGGCATAGCTCACAATGTGGCTCATCAGGTTCTTAGATGTTCTATAGAACCTGACATTAGTTGTTTTGCTTCAGCTCATTCAAATAGGACATGCCCTGTAGTTTCCCTCCTTTCCAATATCAATTTTCATGGCTATGTACTTCACGTTGTAAGATGTTATTGAGCTGAATAAAAATGTTGGTGCTTTGTGTGCCTTTCTCTGTTCAAAAAAGGAGGAAGTCCCCCCTTGCCGGTATAGTTTAGGGAAACGCTTTGTATATATAGTTCAATTTCATCTCTGCTTTTCCTCTGGTGGGCAGACAGCTAGGGGCCAAGTGGGGACGTGGTAACGAATCCTATTATTGGAAAATTGAGATTTTTTTGTTAGCTTGTCTTGGTTTGTCTACTATACGTATATGTTGTCGCGGTTAATTAAGAGATAGTGACAGTAGCTTATTACTAGAACTGAAACTTGTCGGAATGTAATACTCTCTCCATTTTTAAATACAAGGCCATTTTGGAAAGGCAGATGTTAGGCATCAAACGGATGATCTTCCCTAAAGGTAAGCCACCTAGCCAGCTGTGTGATTCAGCCGCACATAGCGGTTTGATCGGAAGTGTGCAATGCATCTTCCTTCCCTTCCCTCCATCTACATCCAATATGGCCAGCGACGAGACAAGTTGTTAGGGCATATTTATGTTGGAAATATGCCCTAGAGGCAATAATAAATTGGTTATTATTATATTTCCTTGTTCATGATAATCGTTTATTATCCATGCTATAATTGTATTGATAGGAAACTCAGATACATGTGTGGATACATAGACAACACCATGTCCCTAGTAAGCCTCTAGTTGACTAGCTCGTTGATCAACAAATGGTTACGGTGTCCTGACCATGGACATTGGATGTCGTTGATAACGGGATCACATCATTTGGAGAATGATGTGATGGACAAGTCCCAATCCTAAGCCTAGCACAAAGATCGTGTAGTTCGTATGCTAAAGCTTTTCTAATGTCAAGTATCTTTTCCTTAGACCATGAGATTGTGCAACTCCCAGATACCGTAGGAATGCTTTGGGTGTACAAAACATCACAACGTAATCGGGTGGCTATAAAGGTGCACTACTGGTATCTCCGAAAGTGTACATTGGGTTGTCACGAATCGAGGCTGGATTTGTCACTGTGTAAACGGAGAGGTATCTCTGGGCCCACTCGGTAGGACATCATCATAATGTGCACAATGTGACCAAGGGGTTGATCATGGGATGATGTGTTACGGAACGAGTAAAGAGACTTGACGGTAACGATATTGAACAAGGTATCGGCATACCGACGATCGAATCTTGGGCAAGTACAATACCGCTAGACAAAGGGAATTGTATACGAGATTGATTGAGTCCTTGACATCGTGGTTCATCCGATGAGATTATCGTGGAACATGTGGGAGCCAACATGGGTATCCAGATCCCGCTGTTGGTTATTGGCCGGAGAGTTGTCTCGGTCATGTCTACGTGTCTCCCGAATCCGTAGGGTCTACACACTTAAGGTTCGATGACGCTAGGGTTATAAAGGAAGATTGTATGTGGTTACCGAATGTTGCTCGGAGTCCCGGATGAGATCCCGGATGTCACGAGGAGTTCCTGAATGGTTCGGAGGTAAAGATTTATATATGGGAAGTCCTATTTTGGCCACCGGAAAATGTTCGGGATTTTTCGGTATTGTACCGGGAAGGTTCTAGAAGGTTCTGGAGTGGGGCCCACCTGCATGGGGGACCCACATGAACGTGGGTAGTGGGGGCAAGGCCCCACACCCTGGTCAAGGCGCACCAAGATCCCTCCTTAAAAGGAATAAGATCATATCCCGAAGGGATAAGATCAAGATCCCTAAAAAAGGGGGATAGCAATCGGCGGGGAAGGAAATGATGCGATTTCTTTTCTCCCACCTTTGCCAACGCCCCAATGGACTTGGAGGGCAAGAAACCAGCCCCCTCCACCCCTATATATAGTGGGGAGGCGCATGGGAGCTTCACCCTTGCCCCTGGCGCAGCCCTCCCCCTCTCCCAAGTCCTCCTCCTCTCGCGGTGCTTGGCGAAGCCCTGCGGGATTGCCACGCTCCTCCACCACCACCACGCCGTCGTGCTGCTGCTGGACGGAGTCTTCCAACCTCTCCCTCTCTCCTTGCTAGATCAAGGCATGGGAGGCGTCACCGGCTGTCACGTGTGTTGAGCAGCGGAGGTGCCGTCCGTCGGCACTAGGATCTCCGGTGATTTGGATCACGACGAGTACGACTCCTTCAACCCCGTTCTCTTGAACGCTTCTGCTTAGCGATCTACAAGGGTATGTAGATGCACTCTCCTTCCCCTCGTTGCTAGTTTCTCCATAGATAGATCTTGGTGACACGTAGGAAAATTTTGAATTTCTGCTACGTTCCCCAACAATTTATCCCTAATTGGTTTTGGTGATTGATGACACCATGTTTGCAGACTAATCGTGTGCATTGAGCATTTCAGACTATTAAGCACATGGCACAAGACGATTCGTATCCCTCGGAGTTTCAAGAGAAGACGGTTTTCTTTTTCTACAGTTCTTTTCTGGTGGCTTGAGTCGTAGGGTGTCGGTGTCAAAACCGGCCGATCTCGGGTAGGGGGTCCCGAACTGTGCGTCTGAGGATCGAGGGTAATAGAAGACAAAGGGGACACGATGTTTACCCAGGTTCGGGCTCTCTTGATGGAGGTAATACCCAACTTCCTGCTTGATTGACTTTGATGAGTATAGGGGTTACAAGAGTCTATCTACCTCGAGATCGTAATGGCTAAACCCTAGATGTCTAGCCTATATGATTTGTGATAGCCTCTACGGACTAAACCCGTCGGTTTATATAGACATAGGAGGGGCCTAGGGTTGTATAGAGTCGGTTTACAGAAGAAGGAATCTACACATTCGGACGCCAATCTTGCCATCCACGCAAAGGAGAGTCCCATCCGGACACGAGGGAAGGCCTTCGATCTTGTATCTTCACGGCCCATCAGTCCGGCCCATGTCGCATAGCCCGGACACGTAAGGACCCCATAATCCAGGACTCCCTCAGTAGCCCCTGAACCAGTCTTCCGATGACGATGTGTTCGGTACGCAGATTGTCTTCGGCATTGCAAGGCGGGTTCCTCCTCCGAATACTTCAAAGTAGTCTTCTGAACAAGAGTTGTATCCGGCTCTGTATAACAGTTACAACCCATAACCACCAGGGCACAATACTTAATCAAAATAAGGTATGTCAACTGACAACTTTTTTGGCGAAACGTTATGTATGGCCTCTATTATTTCGAATCGTTTTTTGGGCCTCCCGCTTCGCATTTCGAGACGCAGCCTCCATTGACACGTCTTGTCAAAGCAAAGATCGTGTCCCCTTATTGCGAGATTCTCATCAATACGGGTTTGGGTAATCCAACCGTGCCATTCGCACGACCCCTTGGGAACAGGCGAGTTTTAAGGCTTGAGGGGGGCGCTTGATATTCACGGCCTATATAAATGGATAAAGATCCCTTCTTTTCACCCCCACGCCTTCTTCCTTCCTCAACCTTCCCATCCTCGAGCTCCAGCGCCCAAGTTTCGATCTTCCCCACCGCCACCAACCTTTCCAGCCATGTCCGGATCCGGTTCTCAAGGAAAGTGGGTGGCCTCCCCCGTGACGAAGAAGGACATCAAGGAGCTCCGGGAGGTGGGGTACCTAAGTGCGGACGTTGCGCACATGATCCCTGCCAAGAAGCAAGTCATCCCCACCCCGGAGCCTGGCGAAAGGGTGGTATTTATCCTCCACTTCCTCCGCGGACTAGGGTTTCCCCTCCACCCATTTGTTCACGGTCCCATGTTCTATTACGGGCTAGATTTCCACGATCTAGCCCCGAATTCCTTCCTCCACATCTCGACGTTCATCGTCGTGTGCGAGGTGCTCCTACGCATCCCCCACACTTTGGCCTATGGCTCAAGGTCTTCAACATGAACCCGAAGGTGGTCAACGGGTAGCACGCGGACTGTGGCGGTGCCATGGTGAGCAAGATCCCCAACGTCACCTGGCCCAAAGGGGCCTTCATGGAGACTGTCAAGATATGGCAGCAGGAGTGGTTCTACATCACCAAACCTCGCGGTGCCACATGGGCGGCCACTCCTGAGTTTAGATCCGGACCCCCGATGCGGCTCGCGTCGTGGACCAACAAGGGTCTGTACTGGGGATCGACCGACGAGGTGTTGATGCTGCAAAAGCGCATCAAAAATATTATAGAAAAGAACACCAGCCTCACCGGCGTGATCCGGTGATGCTATTCCGCGGACCCTTCCACGCGGTAGCGGCCTCTCCATATGTGGGAATTCAATCCGGAAGGGCCACGGACCCTGCAGCGATTCTTCGGCACGACGCATGAAGAGATCTGGAAGCTGCTCTTCATGGCCCAGAAGTCGTGGCCAGAGAAGACCGACGACATTGGCCTTGACTGCGATCATCCGTCCACCCCGGTAAGTGTTTAGTTTCCGAACATAACTTGGTTCACAAATCAAAGGGGTATGCTGAGACTTCCATCCTTTAATCAGGGCTGGACAAAGATGGCAGAGCGGATCAAGTGTCCGGCTCCGCTGCCCGAAAACCCAGATGATCCTCTGCTAACGAGGATGCTGGTCCTGACGTCGTACCAGTCGCCGAAGAAGAAGGCCAAGAAGAAGGGCAAGGAGGCCAAAAGTGGCCTCCGCCGTAAAGGTACTTCATATGCTATGTCCGGAGAGACCGAGGCTCCCTCCTCCCACGAGGGAGATGAATACGAAGAGGAGGAGTAGGAAGAAAGTGATTCTCTCCCTAAGGGGAGGAAGAAGAAAAGGGCGGCCTCCGTAGATCTGGAGGCGGAGGCGTCCAAAAGGGGGAAGATATCCCTCTAGGATGGCTCGGATTTGGATGCCGAAGCCATCCCCAAGCGGCACCCTAGGGCAAAGCCCCTGGCGGAATCGTAAGTATCTAAGGATGCTTTACATACATCCGACCTTTAACAAATTGTAGGATAACATATTACATTATGTGTTTCAGTCCGGCTCGTGGTCTCCCCCAACTATCATCATCTTCGGGGAACTCTCTAGCGCCGGAGATGGTGGAGAGCGAGACGCCTCCGCGAGCCTCTCCGCCACCCACCGTGGATGACACCGAGGTGTTATCCCAAAGGACCTCTACGGGACACGAAGAGGTGCGGGAGGCCACCAAGACGGCGCCAGAGGGCAATGCCTTGGCTGCCGAGAACATGGGGGGCACAACCCCCATGGAGACTGACGACGGGGGCCCTGACTAGTTCGCCCCCCAGCCGATCACCATTCTGGAGACTAATGTGGCTCCGGAATCGAGCGAGCAGCCCCCTTCAAAGGAGGGGGCAGTGTCTACTCCGACGGCGACCTCCACTAATCCGGAGGCGCCGAACCCTTTGATGGTCGCACTGCAACATGCTTCCATCGTGGAGGAGCACCGTACCCTGATGAGTTCAGTCTGCCAAAAGCGGGCTGAACGAAGCCTTCACCAGCCTATTAACAGGCTTTGAGGTTTGCGATGTAATATTCTTAGCCGCTTTGCACATGCCAAAAAATATGCCTGTGTATAGATAGTAGCCCCTGAGACTCTGTTCGGCTTTTGAAAAAAAGGCCGAACAGAGGATCAAGTAATATTCGCAGAAGATAATGTACTTGTCTATTTTGATAAACGGGCTTCAATGTTAGCGGCGACCGCCCAGGCCGCCGAAGTATCCAAACTCAAGAGGAAGCTGGAGCTGGTCGATGAGGATCTCATCGGCATCAACAAGCGGTTCGATGAGGCGCAATGTATGTTTAAAATGTCTCGCGTGTACCTGGATTGATATGCAAATTCTAAGTTTAAACTCATGCGCTGCTATGTGTATGATTTCAGGCAGCGTGGCCGAGGTCGAGACCCTCAAGCATGCCCTTGCCCAAGCCAAGGAGGAGGCGAAGACGAGCAAAGCGGCCGCAGATTTAAAGTCCGAACATGGCACCCGCTGCCAGTACGAGGAGAGGGTGACCGAGGTAGAGCAAGAGCTCAAGGACGCCGCCAAGAAGTGCGAGTCCTTCGAGGAGAGGAATAAGTCCCAGGCGGTCGAACTCGCCAAGGCCCTTCAGGAGGCCAAAGGGCACGGACCGAGTCTCGGGCGGCTCGCGAGGAGATCAAGCAGGCCGAACAGATAGCGGCTGGTAAGCCCTTTCTTTTATAGAGTATATTTGGCGGTTGGAGATATGCCTTGCTTAATCGACTATGGAGTTCTCCAGACACCTTTGCGGATCTTCCGAGGAGCGTTGCCGACGCTGCACAGTATTTCCGGGCCCAGGAGGGGAACACCACGGAGAAACTCTTCTGGTCACAGTACCTGGCGCTAGAGCGTCCGGCGCTGCTGAACAACCAGATGATGCAGCTGGAGGAGCTGCATAGGATGTCCGGTTTGGCCATGAAGGACATCATAGTCTGGCTGTGGCCAGCGGGACCCATTCCTAGCAACTACTTCGACTTGGTCAAGCGGCTCGGCGACGCCCTGTCTCGAATTCAAGCTGTGAAGCGCTCGACGTGCATAGAGGGTGCGCGAATGGGCTTTGCCCGTGTCAAGATGCACTGGGCGAAGATGAAGGCCGCCGTCGCGGCAGTCGACGGCCCACCCGAAGGCAAGGACGACCGCAAGCCGGAGCGATATTTCGAAGACGTCCTTGAGGGTGCCCGTTTAATAGAGGGTCAATGCTCTAAGAATATCATGTTTGAGTGAATGTATCCGAACTGCCCAGACGTTGTGTTATGAACTAAGGCTTTGTAATATATTTATGCCTTTATCTGAAATTATTTGCCTCCTGTGCGGCCATTTTTATTTCTGAAAGTTTACCAATCCTCGGCTTCAGCCCCCACGTAGATACTACGGGGGTGTTCGGAATAGCACATGACCACACTTGACCCAATGTCTTGGTCCGTAAAGGAGGTGTCTGTGCAGCGAACCAGGCAATCGGACTATGCGGCTTTATCACTCTCACTTAGCCATAGGAGTTCGACAATGGGACTATGAGCTAGCCCCTAGTGCGTGTGCGGCTATCCGAACTTGGATGCCTTAGGCGCGTGACTAGGTCGAGGCCAGTCCTTTGTATAATACGAAAAAAATCGCAAAGGATTTAGTAAGTTACCGAATCGCTGACCAGCTCTCATTGTATCATGGCAGTCAGTTTTCGGCTTTCTCTACTGAGGTGTTTGACCGGATGAACCAGAAACACAATCGCAGTAGTTCTCCCTTTACTACCTTAGCCGAACAAGCGTAACGTAAGGTGGTAACTACAGGAGCCGGGCAACCCAACTATTGACCAAAGACATGATTCGGAGCCGATGCATATAATGCAATATTCGGGACGCCGAAGTATACTATAGAAGTGTTCGGAATTTTTTTTGAAAAATATATGTGGCCGAATAGAGCCCCTGGCAATTTAAATCATGCCGAGGTATATATGCCGACCTGACGTGAAGAGGGAATACAGATTAGGAAATAAGCCAATACGGAATAGGGTTGGGCAAAACTGTTTCCATTATAGTCCGATTGATACGTCAAAACATGCTCTTACAGAGGATGCCATAAGCATCAAGGCTAGTTTACTTGCCAAGAATTTGTGAACAAGGGAAAGTTGTATACAGGTCATAAAAAAGAAAAGGTGGTCTTGAAGATCCTTTGGACACCCTGCCGCACGTCTGCGCCACTTTCGCCTTTGTGGGAGAGATTCCTTGAGAGGAACGGCCCACGGTCGTCTGTACAAAACCGTGCTCGGAAAGAGTCCTTGTACGATCGTGGAGTATCTAGGTTTTAATGCACCTGTGGGATTTGAAAAAGATCAAAGGAAAAAAGGTCAAGGTCACATAGGGTCAAGCCATACTATAGACCCGTCCGTATTGTGCCTTCGTCATTGCCCATGGTATTTTGAGTGCGTAATTATGCACGCGCGGTACATGTGCCACGGATGTGTGTGGCGATCGATGGAGGCAAAGCTGCTAGTCTAGCTCTGGAGTCGCCGAGCTGTCATCATGCAGAGTGGACCGGACTCGTTTAACATTGTCCGGGGGCTTGATGGCCGATGAAGTGTGCGGCTTGATAGGGCTGCTCGGTACGTCGGCTGCGAGGGTCGCGGTGTGCTCCTCGGTGCGGAGGGAGCACTCCATGTTTCCATTAACTGTAATAACGCCGCGGGGTCCGAGCATTTTGAGCTTTAAGTAAGCATAATCCGGGACCGCATTGAAGCAAGCGAAGGCGGTTCGTCCGAGCAGTGCGTGATAACCACTGCGGAAGGGGACGATGTCCAAGATCAAGTCTTTGCTTCGGAAGTTGTCCGGCGAACCGAAGACTACTTCCAATGTTATTGAGCCCGTGTAGCGGGCTTACACCAGGTATTACTCCTTTAAAGGTGGTGTTAGTAGGCTTGATTCTTGATGGGTCAATACCCATTTTGTGGACCGTGTCTTGATAAATCAAGTTAAGACTGCTGCCGCTGTCCATGAGGACTCGGGTCAGATGGAGTCCGTCGATGATTGGGTCAAGGACCAAGGCTACCGAAACGCCATGACGGATACTGGTCGGATGGTCCTTACGATCGAAGATGATCGGGCAGGCCGACCAGGGGTTGAAGTTTGGGGCGCCCGGCTCTACGGCGTAGACGTCCCTTAGCGCACGCTTGCACTCCCTCTTGGGAATATGAGTGGAATATATCATATTCACTGTTTTCACCTCAGGGGGAAATTTCTTATGTCCCCTGTGTTCGGTGGGCGAGGCTCTGCATCGTCCTCGCTTGGCGGCCCTTTCCCCTTGTGTTCGGTGTTTAACTTACCGGCCAGTTTAAAGGCCCAACAATTTCTATTGGAATGATTGGCAGGCTTGTCAGGGGTGCCATGAATCTAGCAAGGTCGATCGAGTTTTTTGTCCGAACTGGATGGACCATCTTTGTTTCCTTTGAATGGCTTCTTCCACTGTCCGGATTTAGAGCCACTGAATCCGACGTTGACCGTCGTGTCTTCGGTATCCTCATTGTTGCTTCGATGCTTGTGTTTGTTGTGTCGTGGCCTACCGTTGCCATCTCTGGCTTAGGAGGTGCCAGGGTCGCTGGTACTGTTTCTTCTACGAGCTAACCAGCTATCTTCCCCCGTGCAAAAGCGGGTCATGAGTGCGGTAAGGGCTGCCATGGACTTCGGCTTTTCTTGACCGAGGTGTCGGGCTAGCCATTCGTCGCGGACGCTATGCTGAAAGGCCGCGAGGGCTTCACCGTTCGGACAATCGATGATTTGTTTATTTTTAATTAAGAACCTAGTCCAGAGTTTGCGGGCTGACTCTCCGGGTTGCTGGACTATATGACTTAGGTCATCGGCGTCCGGAGGCCGGACATAGGTACCTTGGAAGTTGTCTCGAAAGGCGTCCTCCAAATCTTTCCAACTACCAATGGAGTTCTCTGGGAGGCTGTTTAGCCAGTGCCGGGCTGGTCCCTTTAGTTTTAGTGGGAGGTACTTGATGGCATGGAGATCGTCACCGCGAGCCATGTGGATATGGAGGAGAAAATCTTCAATCCATACTGCGGGATCTGTTATCCCATCGTATGATTCAATGTTCATGGGTTTAAACCCTTCTGGGGACTGGTGCTCCATTACCTCATCGGTGAAGCATAAGGGGTGTGCGGCGCCTCTATATCGGGCGGCGTCACGACGGAGTTCAGACGGCATCCGTGTTCGGTTTTCAGCCCGGGTGAGGTTATGCTTGTCGCGCCGGGCCTGATGGCCGTCCTCTCACGTTGGAGCATGCCCCCTTGATCCATAGATTGATCTGGTGTGACTGGCGCTATTGTCCAGGTCTTTGCGTAGGTTGTAGGTGTAGCCCGGAGCCGCTACCTCCTTGCCTCTACGGCGGGGTGGTGCGGGCTGGTGTTCGGCGTAAGTGGCTGCTCTGTCTCGTCCACATGGTGGTCGGTCAGGTTCATCAGTAGGTTCATACTTTGGCGGTATTGGCTCAATGGCCTCGTCGTCAAATTGTGGTTGTAGCTTGCGCTTCGGGTAGCTCTTTGTTGGGCATTCGAGCGTATCCTGTTCGGCTTGGAGCTGCTGTTGCTTCTTTTTTAGGCTTCTCGCTGTTGCGATTAGCTGGCGCTTAAAGCGCTCTTGCTCAAGGGGTTCCTCTGGCATGATGAAGTCTTCGTCGCCGAGGCTCACATCATCCTCGGAGATTGGTAGATAGTTACTATCCTCCGAGTCCTCGTTCCCGACAGGATCGTCGGGGTTAACTTGCCCCTCCTCCCAATCATCATGTTCGGATGTGGGCTCGATGGGGGCTTGGGGGTCTTCGGCGTTCTCCGGAGTGTTATTGTCTCCGGTGCTGGTATTGCTGTCTTTTTTGCGACGCGATTTTGAGCGGCGCCGTTGGCGTCGACGCTTCGGTGGTGCCTCAGCAGGCTTGTCCTCAACCAGATCCTTCCTGCCTTCGCTGTCATCCTCTTTGGGTGTATCCACCATATGCACATCGTATGTGGAGGTGGCCGTCCAACTTCTAGTAAACGGTGGGTCTTGGCTTTGTTTGTCTCCGGCATCGTCATCCATGCCGTCGATGTCTTAGGAGGCGTAATCCAGCATGTCGGTTAAGTCTTCGACAGTGGCTATGAAGTGGGTGGCGGGTGGGACGTAAAATTCCCCGCTTCCAGCCCCTAATCCGGGATGGGCGCAGTTCGGAGGTGATTCCTCTGTAATGGCGAGGGATCGCATTAAGTCCAGAGCCTCATTTAAGAGCGAGGTTTGGACGGGGAAGCGAAAGTCCGCGGAGCTAGGCATGGCAAAAGCCTCCTAGCCAAGCTCACTTGGCGTGGACCTCGAGAGTTTGGAGCTAGCGTCCGGGGCGAGTCCGGCTTTCCAGTGATAGGGGGAACCCAGTTTGACTCAGGGCTTGCCGATGACACAGTCCCCTCCGGATCTCCGGTAGTGAGCTTCATAATTGCAGAGAGTCCGATGGGCTCCAAACTCCCATCTTCGGACCCGGTAGTTTGCTCCGAATCTAAGGCCAGAGCGGTGGTCGAGGCCGCGAACCCTTCGAAGATCAAGTCTCCTCGGATATCAGCGACATAATTCAGGTTCCCAAAACTGATCTGATGACCAGGGGCGTAGCCGTCGATCTGTTCAAGGTGGCCAATTGAGTTGGCACGCAGCGCGAAGCCGCCGAACACAAAAAGTTGACCGAGGAGGAATGTTTCCCCGGAAACAACATCATTGCTAATGATTCAATGAGCCATCGAACCTTCTGCCGACGACATAGTGGAACTCTCAATGAAAGCACCAATGTCGGTGTCAAAACCGTCCGATCTCGGGTAGGGGGTCCCGAACTGTGCATCCGAGAATCGAGGGTAACAGGAGACAAAGGGGACACGATGTTTACCCAGGTTTGGGCCCTCTTGATGGAGGTAATATCCTACTCCTGCTTGATTGACTTTGATGAGTATAGGGGTTACAAGAGTCGATCTACCTCGAGATCGTAATGGCTAAACCCTAGATGTCTAGCCTATATGATTTGTGGTAGCCTCTATGGCCTAAACCCTTCGGTTTATATAGACACCAGAGGGGGCTAGGGTTGTACAGAGTCGGTTTACAGAAGAAGGAATCTTCACATCTGGACACCAATCTTGCCATCCACGCAAAGGAGAGTCCCATCCAGACACGGGGGAAGGCCTTCTATCTTGTATCTTCATGGCCCATCAGTCCGGCCCATGTCGCATAGCCCAGACACCCGAGGACCCCATAATCTAGGAATCCCTCATAGGGTTAACCGTACTATCAAGAGGGGGTCCGCTTCAAAAATGTTCGGGTGGAATCAACACGTACACACTCATATTGCACCCTTTGCTACTTTCCGCATCATTGGAGTTGTCCACCGTTTGTACCGAAGCAATGGTGAAAGGCTGCAGGAGGTAGTACCACTACAAGTACCGCTCGTACTATCGCTTGTGGCCGGGACCTCGACATTCGTGTCGGGATCTACGGTAGTGCTCTGGGTTACTACTGTGCTTCCCGTTGGTCCCCAGAAACTGGGCGGTTGTAACAACGGTAGTTGAGGCGGTAGTACCGCCCCTACTATACCGCGGCTACCACCGCCAAGGCCTCTGTTTTTCCCTTGTTTCTCATTCTCTCCTGTGCACCCTTCTGGGAGCGGTAGTACCGCTTGTCTGTGGGATGGGAAGTGCATAACGGTTGGATTTGTCCCCCCACTGTAAAAGGGGGTCTTCTTCCCCAGGAAGAACTACCTCTTCCTCCCCCAAAACTCCATTGTTGCTCCAAAGCTCATTTTCGCCCGATCTCTCTCCCTAGCCAATCAAACTTGTTGATTTTCTAGGCATTGGTTGAGAAGGCCCTGATCTACACTTCCACCAAGAGATATTTGATTCCCCCCACTAAGCCCATGAGGATCTTGTTACTCTTGGGTGTTTGAGAATCCTAGATGGTTGAGGTCACCTCGGAGCCATATTCCATTGTGGTGAAGCTCCGTGGTATCGTTGGGAGCCTCCAATCAAGTTGTGGAGATTGCCCCAACCTTGTTTGTAATGGTTCGGTCGCCGCCTTCAAAGGCACCACTAGTGGAATCACGGCATCTCGCATTGTGTGAGGGCGTGACGAGAATACGGTGGCCCTAGTGGCTTCTTGGGGAGCATTGTGCCTCCACACCGCTCCAACGGAGACGTACTTTCCCCAAAGAGAAGGAACTTTGTTAACACATACTCGTCTCCACCGGCTCCACTTGTGGTTATCTCTTCCCTTTACTTTGTGCAAGCTTTTGTTGTGTTGTATCTTTTGCTTGCATTAATAATTATGGTTCTTTCAATTGGTATCCGAGCCTCGTCTCTTTATTGAGGGTTTCACCACCTGAAGAGTATGGTTGACACCGAGGAGGAAGTGCCCGAGGCCGTGGAGTTGACTTCGATCACTCGAGATGACTTAAATGAAGCTATGGCTTCACTTAAGACGTCTATGACGACCGAAGTCAAGTCCATGCTTAAAGAATTACTTGAGGGGATGAAATCCAATCCCGATGCCTTGCTTGTGGTTAATACCAAGGCATCAGAGTCGAAGGCCAATTCTGCCAAGGAAGCGGCTAAAGGTACTCATGTTCCTTCCCCTCATGACAAGAATGGGACGAGAACCTTTGCCTTGTTTCCCCCTCCCCCAGTCTATGGAGGACTGGTCCCCACACCTTGCATTAATAATTATCGTTCTCCTCCCAAGCTTGTTAAGGGTGATTTTGCTAATTGGGTCTTTCGCATTAAGTCTCATTTGAATCATTTCTCAACTAACCTTTGGAAAATCATTGAGCAAGGCTTCTACTCGCATGATCCAAACAACTTCACCCCAAGAGAAAAAGTGGACAATCAATACAATCACTCTGCATTGTTCATCCTTCAAGATGCAGTCCCTCCCGAAGATCTATTGCACTTACGACCTTTCACTCGTGCAAAGGATTGTTGGGAGCACATTGTTTCTATGTATAAGGGGAGCTCAAGCATCCAATGGTCCAACTTTGAAGTGGTCCTTGATGAGGCCGATGAATTTGTGATGCTTAAAGATGAGGATCTGCGTGATCTCTACCGGAGGGTGACAATTCTTGCGGTTGCTCTGCAAGACCATGGAAGAAAGGATACAGATGACACTTGGATCAAGCGCAAGTTCCTCAAGGCCATCATGCCATTCAACAAGGCCATGTCTTTCATGATTCATCAAAGGCTGGACTTTCACACCTTAACCTCAAGTGAAGTGTTGGATGAGTTTATTGCCATGAACATCATGAACAAGACCGCCGACAATGCTCTCGCTCATGTACGGTCAAAGAAAAGCACTCACACCCTTTCTTTGAAGGCCAAGGACATTTCGGAAGAAGAAGAGGAAGAATAAGAGGAGTGTGGCCCCGAGGACACCAAATATGCTTACCATGAGCACATGGCTCTTGCTCAAGGCATTTTTGGAGCAACAAGAGGAACTCAATGCCCAACTTCACCAAGAACAACTCAAGTGGGTCAAAGAACAAGCAACGAGTGAGAAATTTCTACAATTGTGGCAATGTGAGTCACTTTGTGGTGGATTGCCCTTACGAGAAGAGGGAAGACAATGGTGGCAAACTCATTCGCATAGACAAAGCCAAGTCTTTCCTTAGCAAGAACAACTTCACCAAGAAATCTCCTCCAAAGGACTTGGTGGCACATTAAGAGTACCCCTCTGATGATGATGAGGAAGATACAAGTGGAGAAGGAATGGCAATGACAACGATTGCCATTGCTACATCTTCCCCCTTCAAGGTGTCTCTCTTCGGCGCCCCCAAAGAAAACACCATTGCTAAGTGTCTCATGGCCAAAGGTATCAACAAGGTAACTCCTAACATCAAAACCACCATCATTACTACTCCTTCATTGTTAGATTGTGTTGATGATAGTGAGGTGGATAAAGTTGATGAGAATGAGTTCACCAAGTTTGTGAGCAAACTCAAGGGTGGGTCCAAGAAGCACTTTGTTGCTCTCTTGGAACAACTTGGTGAGGCTAATGATACCATTGAGTCACGTGAGGATACTATCTCCAAGTTGGAGGGGCGTAGTAGTGACTATGCTGATGAGATTGCAGATCTTTCCATTGGTCTAGAGGAAGAGCGAGATCTTCGTTTGACTCTTGAGGAGTCACACAATGTTGATCATGCTAAATTGCAAAAATATCTTGATCATGCTATTGTTCTTACTCGTGTGCTTAAATCTGAGAAAGCCGCACTTGGGGTTGGCCATGATAGACTCAAGGAAGAATTTGATACACTTGACAAGTCTCACAAGGTCTTGAAAGGTGTTCATGCTTCTCTCAAAGAGTCTCATGATCACTCCAAGTGAAGCTAACCAAGGAGATTTCCACTTGTCCTCCCTTTGTTCTATTTGATAATGCCCATGCTACTAACCCTTGTTCCGACCATGTGCATCTCGTGGAGGAAAATGCTAAGTTGAAAGAGCAACTTGGGAAGGGCCTTGTGACTTGCATACAAGGCAAAAAGAACCTCAATGACCTTTTGAGCAAGCAAAAGGAAGTTGTAGGAAAGGAAGGACTTGGGTTTGTACCCAAGTCAAAGAAGAAGAAACAGAAAAATACCAAGCAATCACTCCCGCTCAAGGACACCTTTGTCAAGGCGGGTGAGGATGCTCATGAGAAGAAGAAGAACAAGGAAGTTGGTAGTAATGCCAAGAAAGGAAAAACCGCTCCTAGCAACAAAGCCAACGACTTTAACCCCTCTTATGTTTTGTGCCATGCTAGTGATGGGCATGTTTATGATAAATTTGTTGGTTCTTCTTATGAGTACATTGAATGGTCTATTTGGGTTCCTAAGACCCTTGTTACTAACATCAAATGACCCATTCAAAAATGGGTACCTAAATCCAAGCATTGATCTCTTGTAGGAATTTTGTTTCCGGTGGGGTGTCATGGTTGCTCTATAGTGGAGCAACAAATCATATGACCGGGAGCAAGGACTTGGTGGTAGATGTGCACCCAATTCCATCTATGCCCACCCATGTCCAATTCGGTGATGCTTCAACTTCTAAGGTATTAGGACTTGGGAAGGTGGTCATCTCTCAAGATTTACTTATTAAGAAGGTCATGCTTGTTGAGTCCCTTGCATACAATTTACTTTCCGTTCGTCAACTTGCACTTATGGGCTTTGCAACATTCTTTGATCTTGATACCATGGCCCTTTTATGGAGCAAGACTCTTAAAGTAGCCTTTGTTGGGCATGTCGAGAACGGTCTCTACGTGGTGAACTTTTCGGAGCGACCCACTAAGACCGCAACTTGCGTAATGGCTAAGGCTGATGTGGGTTGGCTTTGGCATCGCCGACTATAGCCCATGTCAATATGAGATCTTTGCAAAGTCTCCTCAAAGGGGACCTTGTCCGTGGACTAACAAATATGAGTTTTGCCAAAGACCGTGCTTGCAGTGCCTGTATCAAAGGAAAACTTCATGAAACGGCTCACCGACCCTCGACTATCATCTACTCGAAGAGGCCCTTGGAGCTCCTTCACATGGATCTCTTTGGACCTCCTTCCTTTGATAGTCTAGGTGGAAGAAAGTATTTCTTGGTGATTGAGGATGACTACTCAAGATATACATGGGTATATTTCCTCAAGAGGAAGAGTGAGACTCAACAAACCATCATCAACTTTGCAAATGAAGCTCATTGTCAACATGAAGCAAAGATCTTGATGATTAGAAGTGACAACGGCACCGAGTTCAATAACTACACCTTGGAAGAGTTTCTTAGTGACGAGGGGATCAAGCACCAATATGCCGCACCCTATACCCCTCAACAAAATGGTGTGGCGGAGAGGAAGAACTGGACGTTAATGGATGCAGCAAGGACCATGATGGCGGAATTCAAATGTCCATACAACTTTTGGGCCGAAGCCATCAACACCGCATGTCATGCATCCAATAGGCTCTACCTCCGCAAAGGCTTGAACAAGACTCCATATGAGATACTTACCGGTAACAAGCCCAACCTCAAGTACTTCCGGGTGTTCGGTTGTAAGCGTTTCATTCTCAAGAAAGGTGTTCGTTTGTCTAAATTCGAACCTAGAGCTCAAGAGGGCATATTTGTTGGTTATGCTACAAACTCTCATGCTTACCGCGTCCTCAACAAGTCCACTGGACTCATTGAGGAGACGTGTAACATGGAGTTTGATGAAACTAACGGCTCCCAAGTGGAGCAAAGTGGTCTTTGTGATGTAGGTGATGAAATTCCTCCCCGAGCCACAAGAAGAATTGGGATTGGTCAAATACTCCCCATTGAGAAACCCCTTGTGGCCGAAGGAGAAGGACAATGCTCTATTCAAGTGGAGCCATCACCTACGCGAGACCCACACGCTTCCGAAGAACAAAGTGAAGGCCCCACACTCCATGAACAAGAACAAGGGCAAGATCAACCCCATGGAGATAGTGATGCACCAAATGATGCCCAAGATCAAGTTCATGCCTCCAAGCTCGCTCAAGATCAACAGCAATCTCAAGGTCAAGAGCAAGCTCAAGACGGTGCTCAAGATCAAGAGCAAACTCAAGATGGTGCTAATGATGTGCAAGATGATCCTCAAATGCCCATCGAGGAACTTTTGGAGCGCCGTGCCACTAAGGTGGCTTTCAATCTCGAGCGTCAACAACATGTCATGGAGAATGTGCTTGGAAGCTTGAGAGAAGGGGTAACTACTCGTAAACAATTGTCAAACTTTTGTGAGCATCACGCGTTTGTTTCATGTGTTGAACCCCAAAAGGTACATGAGGCGCTCGATGATGAGGATTGGCATGAAGCTATGCATGATAAAATCAACAACTTCGAGCACAATCAAATTTGGGAATTAGTGCCAAGACCAATGGAGGAACATAACGTCATTGGGACCAAATGGATCTTCAAGAACAAGAAAGATGCGAACGGTGTGGTTGTTCAAAACAAGGCGAGATTGGTGGCACAAGGCTACACTCAAGTCGAGGGCATCGACTATGGTGAATGATACGTCTCCATCGTATCTACTTCTCCAAACACTTTTGCCCTTGTTTTGGACTCTAACTTGCATGATTTGAATGGAACTAACCCGAACTGACGCTATTTTCAGCAGAATTGCCACGGTGTTATTTTTGTGCAGAAATAAAAGTTCTCGGAATGACCTGAAACTTCATGGAGAATATTTTTGGAATTAATAAAAATACAGGTGAAAGAATAAAGACCATGGGGCCCACACCCTGTCCACGAGGGTGGGGGGCGCGCCCCCTGCCTCGTGGGCCCCTGGTGCTCCACCGACCTCAACTCCAACTCTATATATTCACGTTCGGGGAGAAAAAAAATCAGAGAGATGGATTCATCGCGTTTTATGATACAGAGCCGCCGCCAAGCCCTAATGTCTCTCGGGAGGGCCGATCTGGAGTCCGTTCGGGGCTCCGGAGAGGGGAATACGTCGCCATCGTCATCATCAACCTTCCTCCATCACCAATTTCATGATGCTCACTGCCGTGCGTGAGTAATTCCATCGTAGGCTTGCTGGACGGTGATGGGTTGGATGAGATTTACCATGTAATCGAGTTAGTTTAGTTAGGGTTTGATCCCTAGTATCCACTATGTTCTGAGATGGATGTTGCTATGACTTTGCTATGCTTAATGCTTGTCACTAGGGCCCGAGTGCCATGATTTTAGATTTGAACCTATTATGTTTTCATGAATATATGTGAGTTCTTGATCCTATCTTGCAAGTCTATAGTCACCTATTATGTGTTATGATTCGTTAACCCCGAAGTGACAATAATCGGGATATTTACCGGTGATGACCGTAGTTTGAGGAGTTCAAGTATTCGCTAAGTGTTAATGCTTTGGTTTGGTACTCTATTAAAAGGAGGCCTTAATATCCCTTAGTTTCCAATAGGATCCCGCTGCCACGGGAGGGTAGGACAAAAGATGTCATGCAAGTTCCTTTCCATAAGCACGTATGACTATATTCGGAATACATGCCTACATTATATTGATGAATTGGAGCTAGTTTTGTGTCACCTTATGTTATAACTATTGCATGAGGAATCGCATCCGACATAATTCTCCATCACCGATCCAATGCCTATGAGCTTTTCACATATTGCTCTTTGCTTAGTTATTTTTCCGTTGCCACAGTTACAATTACTACAAAACTGCTACTGTGTTACTTTTGCCACCGTTACCGTTACTTCCATACTACTTTGTTACTAAATAATTTGCTACAGATATTAAGTTATCTAGGTGTGGTTGAATTGACAACTCAACTGCTAATACTTGAGAATATTCTTTGGCTCCCCTTGTGTCGAATCAATAAATTTGGGTTGAATACTCTACCCCCGAAAACCTGCTATGATCCCCTATACTTGTGGGTTATCAAGACTATTTTACGGCACCGTTGCCGGGAGCATAGCTCTATTATTGAGTCTCTTGGGATTTATATCTGCTGATCACTATGAGGAACTTGAAAGACGAAAGAACTAAGATTTTTCCCTCAACTACGAGGAGAGGTAAGGAACTGCCATCTAGCTCTGCACTTGATTCACCTTCTGTTTTGAGTAAGCTTGCGACACCTAAACCTGCTTCTGCTATTAATTCTAATATGTCGCATGTTATTGATGATGCCACTTCTGCTATGCATGATGCTTATGATGAAACTACCTCTATGCTTGATACTACTGTGCCATTAGGTGAATTTCTTGATGAACAAGTTGCTAGGGCTAGAGAGAATGAAGTTATTGAAACTGATAATATTGATGAAAGTGATGACGAAGATTCTCCCCCTAGATATGAATTGCCTGTTGTGCCTGAGGGTTATGTTATGGATGAAGAAACCGCTAGGGACTTTCTTGCTTGCAATGATAGATATGATCTTAAGAAATTATTAGCTAAGCTGAAAGAAAAGTCTTTGAATGCTAGAATGAAATATGACCCTGCTTTTGCTACTTCACCTATACGTATTCTTGATAAGGATTATGATTTCTCTGTTGATCTTGAGATAATTACTTTGGTTGAATATGATCCTTTTTATGGCTATGAATCTGAAACTTTTGTGGCACATCTTACTAAATTGAATGATATAGCCACCCTATTCACTAATGATGAGAAAACTCGCTACTACTATATCCTTAAGTTATTTCCGTTCTCATTAAAGGGTGATGCTAAAACATGGTTTAATTCTCTTGATGCTGGTTGTGTGCGTAGTCCCCGGGATATGTTTTATTACTTCTCTACTAAATATTTCCCCGCTCATAAGAAACAAGCTGCCTTAAGGGAAATATATAATTTTGTGAAAATTGAAGAAGAGAGTCTCCCACAAGCTTGGGGGAGGCTTCTCCGATTACTTACTGCTTTGCCTGATCATCCTCTCAAGAAAAATGAAATACTATATATCTTTTATAATGGACTAACCGATGCTTCCAGAGACCACTTGGATAGTTGTGCTGGTTCTGTTTTCAGAGAAAGAACTGTTGATCAAGCTGAATTGCTATTGAATAATATGTTGACTAATGAAAATAATTTGACACTTCCTGAACCAACTCCTAAGCCAACTCTGAAGAAAATGGGTATTCGATTTCTCAGTCCTGAAGATATGCAGGAGGCAAAGAAATCTATGAAAGAAAAGGGTATTAAAGCTGAAGATGTTAAGAATTTACCACCTATTGAAGAAATACATGGTCTTGATAACCCGACACAGGTAGTAAAGGTAAATTCTCTCTATAGATTTGATGAAGGTGATATCCCTCGTTATAATTCTGCTAGCCAATGCTTAGATGAGTTTGATAATTTTATTGTCAAACAAGAAAACTTCAATGCTTATGTTGGTAGACAATTGAAACGTAATGCTTATATGATTGAACACTTGAGTGATTATATGTCTAGAGTTAAAGGTGAACTTAAACTCATTAGTAAACATGCTTCTATGGTTACCACTCAAGTAGGACAAGTGCTTAAAGCTCAGAATGATTTGCTCAATGAATTAAATAATAAGAAAAATGATAATGCTGTTAGAGTTATGACTAGAGGGGGTAACATGACCCAGGAACCTTTGTATCCTGAGGGCCACCCTAAGAGAATTGAGCAGGATTCTCAGAGAAGTAATGTTGATGCACCTTGTCCTTCTAAAAGGAATAAAAATAAACATGATAGGACTTTGCATGCTTCTAGTGAACCTGTTGTAGACACACCTGAGAATCCCAACGATATTTCTATTTTTGATGCTGAAACACAATCTGGTAATGAACACGAACCTAGTGATAATGTTAATGATGATGTTCGTGTTGATGCTCAACCTAGCAATAACAATGATGTAGAGATTGAACATGCTGTTGATCTTGATAACCCACAATCAAAGAATCAACGTTATGATAAGAGAGACTTTGTTGCTAGGAAGCATGGTAAAGAAAGAGAACCATGGGTTCAGAAACCCATGCCTTTTCCTCCTAAACCATCCAAGAAAAAGGATGATGATGATTTTGAGTGCTTAGCTGAAATGATTAGACCTATCTTCTTGCGTATGCGTTTGACTGATATGCTTAAAATGAATCCTTATGCTAAGTATATGAAAGATATTGTTACAAATAAAAGAAAGAAATCGGGAGCTGAAATTTCCACCATGCTTGCTAATTATACTTTTGAAGGTGGAATACCAAAGAAACTTGGAGATCCAGGAGTACCAACTATACCATGATCCATTAAAAGAAACTATGTTAAAACTGCTTTATGTGATCTTGGAGCCGCTGTTAGTGTTATGCCTCTCTCTTTATATCGTAGACTTGATTTGAATAAGTTGACACCGACTGAAATATCTTTGCAAATGGCCGATAAATCAACTGCTATACTTGTCGGTATTTGTGAGGACGTGCCTTTGTGGTTGCAAACGTTACTATTTTGACGGACTTTGTTATTCTTGATATTCCCGAGGATGATAGTATGTCAATTATCCTTGGTAGACCATTTTTTAATACTGCAGGGGCTATTATTGATTGCAACAAAGGCAATGTCACTTTTCATGTTAATGGTAATGAGCATACGGTACACTTTCCGAGGAAACAACCTCAAGTCCATAGTATCAATTCTATTGGGAAAATTTCAACTATTACTATTGGAGGTTTTGAATTTCCTCTTGTTAGGGAACGTAGTAATTTCAAAAAATTTCCTACGCACACGCAAGATCATGGTGATGCATAGCAACGAGAGGGGAGAGTGTATGTCTCGTGCCCTCGTGGGCCGTGGCGAGCGTTATAACAACGCTGATTGATGTAGTCGTGCGTCTTCACGATCCGACCGATCCAAGTACCGAGCGTCACGGCACCTCCGAGTTCTGCACACGTTCAGCTCGATGGCGATCCCGGACTCCGATCCAAGCAAAGTGTCGGGGATGAGTTCCGTCGACGACGGCGTGGTGGCGATGATGATGCTCCACCGGCGCAGGGCTTCGCCTAAGCTCGCGACGATATGACTTCACCGGCGCGGGGCTTCGCCTAAGCTCGCGATGATATGACTTCACCGGCGCGGGGCTTACGCCTAAGCTCATGACGATATGACCGAAGTGGAATATGGTGGAGGGCCACCGCTGCAGCTAAGGAACGATCCGTAGATCAACTTGTGTGTCTATGGGGTGCCCCTACCCCGTATATAAAGGAGTGGAGGAGGGAGGGCGGCCCTCTTCTATGGCGCGCCCTAGGGGAGTCCTACTCCCCAGGAGTAGGATTCCCTCTTTCCTAGTCCAACTAGGAAACCTTCCATGTAGTAGGAGTAGGAGAGAAGGAAAGGGAAGGGAAAGGAGAAGGAAGGAAGAGGCGCCCCTTCCCTAGTCCAATTCGGACCAGACCAAGGGAAGGGTGCGGCCACCCTTGAGGCCCTTTTCCTTCTTTCCCGTATGGCCCAATAAGGCCCAATACGTATTCCCGTAACTCTCCGGTACTCGAAAAATACCCGAATCACTCGGAACCTTTCCGAACTCCGAATATAGTCGTCCAATATATCGATCTTTACGTCTCGACCATTTCGAGACTCCTCGTCATGTCCCTGATCTCATCCGGGACTCGAACTCCTTCGGTACATCAAAACTCATAAACTCATAATATAAGCATCATGAAACCTTAAGCGTGCGGACCCTACGGGTTCGAGAACTATGTAGACATGACCGAGAACTATTCTTGGTCAATAACCAATAAGCGGAACCTGGATGCCCATATTGGTTCCTACATATTCTCTGAAGATCTTTATCGGTCAAACCGCATAACAACATACGTTGTTCCCTTTGTCATCGGTATGTTACTTGCCCGAGATTCGGTCGTCGGTATCCAATACCTAGTTCAATCTCGTTACCGGCAAGTCTCTTTACTCGTTCCGTAATACATCATCTCGCAACTAACTTATTAGTTGCAATGCTTGCAAGGCTTATATGATGTGTATTACCGAGAAGGCCGAGAGATACCTCTCCGCAATCGGAGTGACAAAACCTAATCTCGAAATCGCCAACCCAACATGTACCTTTGGAGACACCTGTAGTACTCCTTTATAATCACCCGATTCGTTGTGGCGTTTGGTAGTACCAAAGTGTTCCTCCGTAAACGGGAGTTGCATAATCTCATAGTTATAGGAACATGTATAAGTCATGAAGAAAGCAATAGCAACATACTAAACGATCAAGTGCTAGGCTAACGGAATGGGTCATGTCAATCAGATCATTCTCCTAATGATGTGATCCCGTTAATCAAATGACAACTCATGTCTATGGTTAGGAAACATAACCATCTTCGATTAACGAGCTAGTCAAGTAGAGGCATACTAGTGACACTTTGTTTGTCTATGTATTCACACATGTATTATGTTTCCGGTTAATACAATTCTAGCATGAATAATAAACATTTATCATGAAATAAGGAAATAAATAATAACTTTATTATTGCCTCTAGGGCATATTTCCTTCAGTCTCCCACTTGCACTAGAGTCAATAATCTAGTTCACATCATCATGTGATTCAACACTAATATTCACATCTGTATGTGATTAACACCCATAGTTCACATTGTCATGTGACCAACACCCAAAGGGTTTACTAGAGTCAATAATCTAGTTCACATCGCTATGTGATTAACACCCAAAGAGTACTAAGGGATGATCATGTTTTGCTCGTGAGAGAAGCTTAGTCAGCGGGTGCATCACATTCAGAGCCGTATGTATTTTGCAAATATTCTATGTCTACAATGCTCTGCACGGGGCTACTCTAGCTAATTGCTCCCACTTACAATATGTATCCTGATTGAGACTTAGAGTCATCTGGATCAGTGTAAAAAGCTTGCATCGATGTAACTCTTTCTGACGGGCTCTTTTATCACCTCCATAATCGAGAAATATTTCCTTAGTCCTCACTAAGGATGTTCTTGACCAATGTCCGATTGATCTACTCCTAGATCACTATTGTACTCCTTGCAAAATTCAGAGCAAGGTATACAATAGGTGCAGTACATAGCATAGGATACTTTATAGAACCTATGGTGAGGCATAGGGAATGACTTTCATTCTCTTTTCTATTTTCTGCTGTGGTCGGGATTTGAGTCTTACTCAATTTCACACCTTTGCAACACAGGCAAGAACTTTTCTTTGATCTGTTCCATTTTGAACTACTTCAAAATCTTGACAAGGTATGTTCTTATTGAAAAAAAAATCATCAAGCGTTTTTGATCTATCTCAATAGATCTTGATGCTCAATTTGTACGCAGCTTCACCGAGGTCCTTCTTTGAAAAACTCCTTTCAAATACTCCTTTATGCTTTGCAGAATAATTCTACATTATTTCCGATCAACAATATGTCATTCACATATACTTATCAGAAATGCTGTAGTGCTCCCACTCACTTTCTTGTAAATACAGGCTTTTCCAAAAGTCTGTATAAAACTACATGCTATGATCAACTTATCAAAGCATGTATTCCAACTCTGAGATGTTTGCACCAGTCCATTGATGGATCATTTGGAGCTTGCACATTTTGTTAGTTCCTTTAGGATTGACAAAACCTTCTGGTTGCATCATATACAACTCTTCTTTAATAAATCCATTAAAGAATGTAGTTTTGACATCCATTTGCCAGATTTCATAAAATGTGGCAATTGCTAACATGATTCGGACAGACTTAAGCATCGCTACAGTTGAGAAAATCTCATTGTAGTCAACACCTTGAACTTGTCGAAAACCTTTTTGTGACAAGTCGAGCTTTGTAGATAGTAACACTACTATCTGTGTCCGTCTTCCTCTTGAAGATCCATTTATTTAACATGGCTTGCTGATCATTGAGCAAGTCAATCAAAGTCCATACTTTTGTTCTCATACATGGATCATATCTCAGATTTTATGGCCTCAAGCCATTTCGCGAATCTGGGCTCATCATCGCTTCCTCATAGTTCGTAGGTTCATCATGATCTAGTAGCATGACTTCCGAGCAGGATTGCCGTACCACTGCAGTGCGGATTTTATTCTCGTTGATCTACGAGGTTACGTAGTAACTTGATCTGAAGTTTCATGATCAACATCATCAACTTCCTCACTATTTGGTGTAGATATTGCAGAAACTGGTTTCTGTGATAAACTACTTTCAAATAAGGGAGAAGGTACAGTTACCTCATCAAGTTCTACTTTCCTCCCACTCACTTCTTTCGAGAGAAACTCCTTCTCTAGAAAGGATCCATTCTTTTAACAAATGTCTTGCCTTCGGATCTGTGATAGAAGGTGTACCCAATAGTTACCTTTGGGTATTCTATGAAGACGCACTTCTCCGATTTGGGTTTGAGCTTATCAGGTGAAAACTTTTTCACATAAGCATCACAACTCCAAACTTTTAAGAACCGACAGCTTAGGTTTTACTGTTAAACCGGAGTTCATACGGTGTCGTCTCAACGGATTTTGTTGGTGCCCTATTAAGCGTGAATGCAGCTGTCTCTAATGCATAACCCCAAAATGATAGTGGTAAACCGATAAGAGACATCATAGATCGCACCATATCAAATAAAGTGCGGGTTCTGACGTTCGGACACACCATAACATTGTGGTGTTCCGGTGGCGTGAGCTGTGAAACTATTCCACATTATTTTAATTGAAGACCAAACTCGTAACTCAATTATTCGTCTTTGCGATTAGATCGCAGAAACTTTATTTTCTTGTTACGATGATTTTTCCACTTCAATCTGAAATTCTTTGAACCTTTCAACTATTTCAGACTTATGTTTCATCAAGTAGATATACCCATATCTGCTCAAATCATCTTGTGAAAGTCGGAAAATAACGATACTTGCCACGAGCATCAACACTCATTGGATCGCATACATCGGTATGTATTATTTCCAATAAGTCAAGAGCTTGTTCCATTGTTCCGAGAACGGAGTTTTAGTCATCTTGCCCAAAGCGGCACGGTTCGCAAGCATCAAATGATTCATAATCAAGTGATTCCAAAAATCCATCGGCATGGAGTTTCTTCATGCGCTTTACACCAATATGACCTAAACGGCGGTGCCACAAATAAGTTGCACTATCATTATTAACTTTGCATCTTTTGGTTTCAATATTATGAATATGTGTATCACTATGATCGAGATCCAATGAATCATTTTCATTGGGTGTGTAACCATATAAGGTTTTATTCATGTAAACAGAACAACAATTTATTCTCTTACTTAAATGAATAACCGTATTGCAATAAACATGATCAAATCATACTTATGCTCAACACCAAATAACACTTATTTAGGTTCCATACTAATCCCGAAAGTATAGGGAGTGTGCGATGATGATCATATCAATCTTGGAACTACTTCCAACACTCATCTTCACTTCCCCTTCAACTAGTTTTCTGTTCATTCTGCAACTCCCGTTTCAAGTTACTACTCTTAGCAACTGAACCAGTATCAAATACCGAGGGGTTGCTACGAACACTAGTAAAATACACATCAATAATCTGTATCTCAAATATACCTTTGTTCACTTTGCCATCCTTCTTATCCGCCAAATACTTGGGGTAGTTCCGCTTCTAGTGACCAGTTCCATTGCAGCGAAAGCACTTAGTCTCAGGCTTAGGTCCAGACTTGGGTTTCTTCACTCGAGCAGCAACTTGCTTGCCGTTTTTCTTGAAGTTCCCCTTCTTCCCTTTGCCCTTTTCCTTGAGACTAGTGGTCTTGTCAATCATCAACACTTGATGCTCTTTCTTGATTTCTACCTTCGTCGATTTCAACATCACGAAGAGCTCGGGAATCGCTTTCGTCATCCCTTGCATAATATAGTTCATCACGAAGTTCTAGTAATTTAGTGATGGTGACTAGAGAATTCTGTCAATCACCGTCTTATCTGGAAGATTAACTCCCACTTGATTCAAGCGATTGAAGTACCCGGACAATCTGAGCACATGCTCACTAGTTGAGCGATTCTCCTCCATCTTTTAGCTTTAGAACTTTGTTGGAGACTTCATATCTCTCAACTCGGGTATTTGCTGGAAATATTAACTTCAACTCTGGAACATCTCATATGGTCCATGACGTTCAAAACGTCTTTGAAGTCCCGATTCTAAGCCGTTAAGCATGGTGCACTAAACTATCAAGTAGTCATCATATTGAGCTAGCCAAACGTTCATAACGTCTGCATCCGCTCCTGCAATAGGTCTGTCACCTAGCGGTGCATCAAGGACATAATTCTTACGTGCAGCAATGAGGATAAACCTCGGATCACGGATCCAATCCGCATCATTGCTACTAACATCTTTCAATACAATTTTCTCTAGGAACATATATAAAAACATAGGGAAGCAACAACGCGAGCTATTGATCTACAACATAATTTGCAAAATACTACCAGGACTAAGTTCATGATAAATTAAAGTTCAATTAATCATATTACTTAAGAACTCCCACTTAGATAGACATCTCTCTAGTCATCTAAGTGATCACGTGATCCAAATCAACTAAACCATAACCGATCATCACGTGAGATGGAGTAGTTTTCAATGGTGAACATCTTATGTTGATCATATCTACTATATGATTCACGCTCGACCTTTCGGTCTCCGTGTTCCGAGGCCATATCTGCATATGCTAGGCTCGTCAAGTATAACCTGAGTATTCTGCGCGTGCAAAACTGGCTTGCTCCCGTTGTAGATGGACGTAGAGCTTATCACACCCGATCATCACGTGGTGTCTCGGTACGACGAACTTTGGCAATGGTGCATACTCAGGGAGAACACTACTTGATAATTTTAGTGAGAGATCATCTTAAAATGCTCCCGTCAATCAAAGCAAAATAAGATGCATAAAGGATAAACATCACATGCAATCAATATAAGTGATATGATATGGCCATCATCATCTTGTGCTTGTGATCTCCATCTCAAGCACCGTCGTGATCACCATCGTCACCGGTAGCGACACCTTGATCTCCATCGTAGCATCGTTGTCGTTTCGCCATCTATTGCTTCTCGACTATTGCTACCGCTTAGTGATAAAGTAAAGCAATTACAGGCGTTTGCATTTCATACAATAAGCGACAACCATATGGCTCCAGCCGATTGCCGATAACTTCGGTTACAAAACATGATCATCTCATACAATAAAATATAGCATCACGTCTTGACCATATCACATCACAACATGCCCTGCAAAAACAAGTTAGACGTCTTCTACTTTGTTGTTGCAAATTTTACGTGGCTGCTACGGGCTTAAGCAAGAACCAATCTCACCTACGCATCAAGACCACAACGATACTTCGTCAAATAGACTCCGTTTAACCTTCTCAAGGACGGGCGTATGCCACACTCGGTTCAACTAAAGTGAGAGACAGACACCCGCCAGCCACCTTTAAGCACGAGTGCTCGTAACGGTGAAACCAGTCTCGCGTAAGCGTACGCGTAATGTCGGTCCGGGCCGCTTCATCTCACAATACCGCTGAACCAAAGTATGACATGCTGGTAGGCAGTATGACTTGTATCGCCCACAACTTACTTGTGTTCTACTCGTGCAAAACATCAAACCATAAAACCAGGCTCGGATGCCACTGTTAGGGAACGTAGTAATTTCAAAAAATTTCCTACGCACACGCAAGATCATGGTGATGCATAGCAACGAGAGGGGAGAGTGTATGTCTACGTACCCTCGTAGACCGTAAGCGGAAGCGTTATAACAACGCGGTTGATGTAGTCGTCGTCTTCACGATCCGACCGATCCAAGTACCGAACGTCACGGCACCTCCGAGTTACGCACACGTTCAGCTCGATGACGATCCCGGACTCCGATCCGGCAAAGTGTCGGGATGAGTTCCGTCGACGACGGCGTGGTGGCGATGATGATGCTCCACCGGCGCAGGGCTTCACCTAAGCTCCGCGACGATATGACTTCACCGGCGCGGGGCTTCGCCTAAGCTCGCGATGATATGACTTCACCGGCGCGAGGGCTTCGCCTAAGCTCATGACGATATGACCGAAGTGGAATATGGTGGAGGGGGCACCGCTGCAGCTAAGGAACGATCCGTAGATCAACTTGTGTGTCTATGGGGTGCCCCTACCCCGTATATAAAGGAGTGGAGGAGGGAGGGCGGCCCTCTTCTATGGCGCGCCCTAGGGGAGTCCTACTCCCCAGGAGTAGGATTCCCCTTTCCTAGTCCAACTAGGAAACCTTCCATGTAGTAGGAGTAGGAGAGAAGGAAAGGGAAGGGAAAAGGAGAAGGAAGGAAGAGCGCCCCTTCCCTAGTCCAATTCGGACCAGACCAAGGGAAGGTGCGGCCACCCTTGAGGCCCTTTTCCTTCTTTCCCGTATGGCCCAATAAGGCCCAATACGTATTCCCGTAACTCTCGGTACTCAAAAATACCGAATCACTCGGAACCTTTCCGAACTCCGAATATAGTCGTCCAATATATCGATCTTTACGTCTCGACCATTTCGAGACTCCTCGTCATGTCCCTGATCTCATCCGGGACTCCGAACTCCTTCGGTACATCAAAACTCATAAACTCATAATATAACCATCATCGAAACCTTAAGCGTGCGGACCCTACGGGTTCGAGAACTATGTAGACATGACCGAGAACTATTCTTGGTCAATAACCAATAGCGGAACCTGGATGCCCATATTGGTTCCTACATATTCTCTGAAGATCTTTATCGGTCAAACCGCATAACAACATCGTTGTTCCCTTTGTCATCGGTATGTTACTTGCCCGAGATTCGATCGTCGGTATCCAATACCTAGTTCAATCTCGTTACCGGCAAGTCTCTTTACTCGTTCCGTAATACATCATCTACGCAACTAACTTATTTGTTGCAATGCTTGCAAGGCTTATATGATGTGTATTACCGAAAAGGCCCAGAGATACCTCTCCGACAATCGGAGTGACAAAACCTAATCTCGAAATACGCCAACCCAACATGTACCTTTGGAGACACCTGTAGTCCTCCTTTATAATCACCCAGTTACGTTGTGACGTTTGGTAGTACCCAAAGTGTTCCTCCGGTAAACGGAGTTGCATAATCTCATAGTTATAGGAACATGTATAAGTCATGAAGAAAGCAATAGCAACATACTAAAGCGATCAAGTGCTAGGCTAACGGAATGGGTCATGTCAATCAGATCATTCTCCTAATGATGTGATCCCGTTAATCAAATGACAACTCATGTCTATGGTTAGGAAACATAACCATCTTCGATTAACGAGCTAGTCAAGTAGAGGCATACTAGTGACACTCTGTTTGTCTATGTATTCACACATGTATTATGTTTCCGGTTAATACAATTCTAGCATGAATAATAAACATTTATCATGAAATAAGGAAATAAATAATAACTTTATTATTGCCTCTAGGGCATATTTCCTTCACCTCGTCCTACTGTCAAGAAGAAATATGATATTCTTATTATTGGGGATGTGCATATCCCCGTTGAGGTAACCTAGTGCTATTCGAAAATTCTCCGGTTTCATGCGATTCGGAATGAGTTTGCTAACAAGACTTGATCAACCTTGTTAGTGGATTCCTTTTGATGAGCATGAGATGGATGAAGTTAGAAAGCACAACCTTCTGTACCCTTCTTCTAATTTCTGTTATTTAGATTAAATAAAGCAAAAGTAGTTTTTTCTATATGTTTTCTGAATTATACGTGCAATAAAAAAATACGCCGAAAATAAAAGTTCTCCAAATGCCCTGAAAATGAAATATGATTTTTTCTAGAATATTTGAGAATATTTGGCACTGAGAACACATCGGGGAGCGGCACACTGCCACGAGGTCCAGTGCGCCCACCCCCTGGCGCGCCCCCTGCCTCGTGGGCCCCTGGTGGCCCCCCTCCACTTATTCCATCACCCACACACTCCTTCTTCCTACCAAAAAAATCACCAACTAGCTCAAGCACGAGTTCTAGCTCATCTTGCTGCCATTTTCGATCTCCTTGCTCAAAGCTCCACTCACAAAACTGCTTTGGGGGATTGTTCTTCGGTATGTGACTCCTCCAATGGTCCAATTAGTTCTTGTTCTAGTGCTTTCTTTATTGCAAATTTTTGCTGCTTAGGTGACCCTGTTCTTGAGCTTGCATATCAAATTTATTTGGTCCCAAGTAGTTCTAATGCATGATATAGTCTCTAGGCACTTGTGGGGGTAGCTGCTATCAATTTTTTTGAGTTTGGTTCACTTTTATTTTGAGTTACTAAAAATTTCAGAAATTTTCAGAAAATGAGGAAGAGATTATTGAGGGGCTCTTCGAGCTGAGGCTCAAAGGATAAGCAAAGTGAAGAGGATAAGAAGCCCAAATATAATCTCCCTCGCACCGCGGAGGTTCGGCCGTGTGAATGGCCTTGTGATGATTTCTTGAGAGCGGCCGGGATTCATGATGATTTTTATCATTTGGCTGAGAATGCAGGCCTCATTGACTTCCTCCACGACCAACTCGATCAGTATCTCCTACTCACTAATATTTTTGTGCAAAATTTTCATTTCCATGCTAGGAGATCACCACCTTCGGTGGATTTTTATTTACATGATTTGTATAAGGAGATGTCACTTTATGACTTTTGTGGGGTTTGCAAGTTACCCTTTGAGGGTAGCATAGAGGAACCACATCGTGACGATGTGGAAGGGTTTATTGATATGTTCGCTGTAGGGGAGACGAGGAAGGTTTCCGATGCAAGAATTACTAGCATACACTTTCCTGTTCTACGTTACTTTGCAATATTTGCTAGTAGATGCTTAATTGGCCGCGCGAACTGTGGAAACCTTAGTGCCCCTGATATTGTTATTTTGTGCCATGCTTTGTTTTGTGATAACACTTTTAGTTTAGGCGCTATTGTTGCCAAGCGGTTAAATCTGAACCGTACGAAGGGTCCCATCTTTGGAGGTATCTTTGCTTCGCGGCTTGCTAAATATTTTGAGATACCTATTAGACACGATGAGAAAGAGGAAAAGTTGTTGCCTCCTATTTTTCTAGACTATAAGAGTATGGTAGCACATGATTTTCTTGTTAAGAATAAGAAAAAGATGCTTAACTATAGACTGATATTTGATAAAAATTACTTTGAGACTATTACCTTGCCTGCTCCTTCTTTGTTCAACTTGTCTTCGTGCATGTACCTTGTCCCGCCGGAGGCCATTCATGCTTACTGGAGCCTAACACCAGCTCCAGAGCCTGAGCCGGAGCCACCACTTGATCCTCACCGTCAGTCTGTTTATCAGTGGGATCTGGAGGAGATCGCCAACCAGTGGCACCCCGAGCACCCTTCTTAGTACACCGGAGAGAGTAGCTTTGATCCTTGGGCATAGACCAACTTAGGCCAAAAGCCTAAGCTTTGGGGAGTACGTATTTCTCACCGACATTACATTCATGATTCACACACTAATTCCAGTTGTCCGTGCTCATACTTTTTCATTGTATTATCCATGCGAGTTTATATTCTTTTCTAGCCTTCTTCTTGTGTGTTTGAAAAACCTTAAGAAGAAAACAAAAAATTTAGTTGTAACTTTTAGCTAGTTTACTTTCCATGCCTGTAGTAGTAATAATTAAAAGAAAACCCAAAAAGATTTCTTGTTCTTCTTTTGTTTGGTGGGAGCTTTCCCATGTAAATAGTTTTATTTCTTTTCTTTTCTTTGGGGGTCGAGAGGAGAAGACCATAATGAAAATGTTGAAGTGGCTCTTATATGCATTATTGTTGATTTAGCCAAGAGCCCATATTATCTTGTCTTCTCCTTTGTATCAGATGCTTGCAGATTCCATCTTAGTCCAATGCACGTGCACTATTATTATTATCCACATCGTTCGGTCGTGCAAGTGAAAGGCAGTAATGACGATATATGATGGACTGATTGAGATGAGAGAAGCTGGTATGAAATCGACCTCTCTTGTTTTGTAAATATGATTAGTTCATCGTTCTTGATTCAGCCTATTATGAATGAAACATGTTTGCAATGACAATTAGATATTATAGTTGCTTATGCCATGCTTAATTAGCTAGGAGTTTATAATGGTTTACCTTGCGTGCCAACATGCTATTAAAATGGTTGTGATGTGGTATGATAGGGTGGTATCCTCATTTGAATGATTCGAGTGGCTTGACTTGGCACATGTTCACGCATGTAGTTGAAACAAAATCAACATAGCCTCCACGATATTTATGTTCATGATGGATTATATCCTAATCATGCTTGCACTCAATGTTTATTAATTTTAATGCATGTTCATGACTGTTGTCGCTCTCTAGTTGGTCGCTTCCCAGTCTTTTTCTAGCCTTCACTTGTACTAAGAGGGAATCCTGCTTGTGCATCCACTTCCATAAACCTCAAAGTTATTCCATATGAGTCCACCATACCTTCCTATATGCGGTATCTACCTACCGTTCCAAGTAAATTTGTATGTGCCAAACTCTAAACCTTCAAATGAAATTCTGTTTTGCATGCTCGAATAGCTCATGTATCAACTAGGGTTGTCTGTATCTTCCATTCTAGGCGGGTTATTCTCAAGAGGAGTGGACTCCGCTCCTCACTCACGAGAAAATGGCTGGTCACCGGGATGCCCAGTCCCATGCTCAAATCAATCCAAAATAATTGCAAACAAAACTCCCCCAGGACTGTTGTTAGTTGGAGGCACCTGTTGTTTCGGGCCAGCCATGGATTGATGCTTGTTGGTGGTGGGGGAGTATAAACTTTACCATTCTGCTTGGGAACCGCCTATAATGTGTGTAGCATGGAAGATATCGAGATCTCTCGGTTGTTATGTTGACAATGAAAGTATGTTGCTCAAAATATTATTTATCTCTATTTCAAAATCGAGCTCTGGCACCTCTACAAATCCCTGCTTCCCTCTGCGAAGGGCCTATCTATTTACTTTCATGTTGAGTCATCATCCTCTTATTAAAAAGCACCAGTTGGAGAGCACCGCTATCATTTGCATACATTACTATTAATTTATATTGAGTATGACTATGACTGGATCTCTTTTACCATGAATTACAATGTTTAGTCAGCCCTTGATCTTCAGAGGTGCTTTGCATTTATTTTTTGCGGTCTCAGAAAGGGCTAGCGAGATACCATCTTGTTATATCATATTACGGTTGTTTTGAGAAAGTGTTGTCATCCGAGATTTATTATTATTGCTCTCTAGTTGATTATGCCATTGATATGAGTAAATATGAGACCTAAATGTTATTGTGAATATGGTTAGTTCATAATCTTTGCAGAAAACTTGAATGCTGGCTTTACATATTTACAACAACAAGAGCAAACAGAGTTTGTAAAAGTTTTCTTTATCACTTTCAGTTTATCAACTGAATTGCTTGAGGACAAGCAAAGGTTTAAGCTTGGGGAGTTGATACGTCTCCATCGTATCTACTTTTCCAAACACTTTTGCCCTTGTTTTGGACTCTAACTTGCATGATTTGAATCGAACTAACCCGGACTGACGTTGTTTTCAGCAGAATTGCCATGGTGTTATTTTGTGCAGAAATAAAAGTTCTCGGAATGACCTGAAACTTCATAGAGAATATTTTTGGAATTAATAGAAAATACTGGTGAAAGAATCAAGGCCAGGGGGCCCACACCCTATCCACGAGGGTGGGGCGCCTACAGGCGCGCCCCCTGCCTCGTGGGCCCCCTGGTGCTCCACCGACCTCAACTCCAACTCTATGTATTCACGTCCAGGGAGAAAAAAAATCAGAGAGAAGGATTCATCGCGTTTTATGATACGGAGCCACCACCAAGCCCTAATCTCTCTCGGGAGGGCTGATCTAGAATCCATTCGGGGCTCCGGAGAGGGGAATCCGTCGCCATCGTCATCATCAACCTTCCTCCATCACCAATTTCATGATGCTCACCGCCGTGCATGAGTAATTCCATCGTAGGCTTGCGGGACGATGATGGATTGGATGAGATTTACCATGTAATCGAGTTAGTTTTGTTAGGGTTTGATCCCTAGTATCCACTATGTTCTGAGATTGATGTTGCTATGACTTTGCTATGCTTAATGCTTGTCACTAGGGCCCGAAAGTGCCATGATTTCAGATCCGAACCTATTATGTTTTCATGAATATATGTGAGTTCTTGATCCTATCTTGCAAGTCTATAGTCACCTA
Source organism: Aegilops bicornis (assembly GCA_021605145.1). Classification (NCBI taxonomy): domain Eukaryota; kingdom Viridiplantae; phylum Streptophyta; class Magnoliopsida; order Poales; family Poaceae; genus Aegilops; species Aegilops bicornis. Next base: position 615,116,122 of record CM038674.1, on the reverse strand, counting down.
TTATGTGTTATGATCCGTTAACCCAAGTGACAATAATCGGGATACTTACCGGTGATGACCGTAGTTTGAGGAGTTCATGTATTCACTAAGTGTTAATGCTTTGGTGCAGTACTCTATTAAAAGGATGCCTTAAAATTCCTTAGTTTCCAATAGGACCCGCTGCCACGGGAGGGTAGGACAAAAGATGTCATGCAAGTTCTTTTCCATAAGCACGTATGACTATATTCGGAATACATGCCTACATTACATTGATGAATTGGAGCTAGTTCTGTGTCACCCTATGTTATAACTATTGCATGAGGAATCACATCCGACATAATTCTCCATCACCATCCAATGCCTACGAGCTTTTCACATATTGCTCTTTGCTTAGTTACTTTTCCATTGCCACTGTTACAATTACTACAAAACTGCTACTGTTACTTTTGCCACTGTTACCGTTACTTCCATACTACTTTGCTACTAAATACTTTGCTGCAGATATTAAGTTATCCAGGTGTGGTTGAATTGACAACTCAACTGCTAATACTTGAGAATATTCTTTGGCTCCCCTTGTGTCGAATCAATAAATTTGGGTTGAATACTCTACCCTCGAAAACTGTTGCGATCCCCTATACTTGTGGGTTATTAGTGAAATCTTTGCCCCCGTTGCATGTCTTGAATCTATGCGCATGTTTCTTGCATATGCATCTCATCATGACTTTAAATTGCAACAAATGGATGTGAAAAGTGTATTTCTTAATGGTGAAAGGATCGATATAGTTGACTGGGGGGGGGGGGGGCGGTTGTGGCAATGGCGACAGATGCCATGGCCATTGCTTCACCATCTTCATCATCATCGTCATCCTCACGGTATTCTTCTTGAACCACCAACCCACGAGTAGGAGTATTTTTGGTGAAGTTGTTCTTGTTGGGGAAGGACTTGGCTTTGTCTTTTCGGATAAGCTTGCCACCATTGTCTTCCCGCTTCTCGTAAGGATAATCCGCAATGAAATGGCTCACATTGCCATGGTTGTAACATGTTCTTACTCGTTGCTTGCCCTTGAAGCCACTTGAGTTTGTCTTGTTGAAATTTGGCCTTGAGTTCTTCTTGCTCCAAAATTGTCTTGAAGCAAGAGCCATGTGCTCATGATAATCATATTTCGTATCTTCGGGGTTGCTCTCCTCATCCTGCTCTTCTTCCTCTTCTTCCACAATAACCTTGGCCTTCAAGGCAAGGTTGGGCTTCTTTGCCCTTTGAGAGCGGAGCAACGCGTTGTCGGCAGTCTTGTCCAAGATGCTCATTGCAACGAACTCATCCAACACTTCACTTGAGGTCATGGAGTGGAAGTCCGCTCTTTGACGAATGACGGAGGACATGGCCTTGTTGTCGGGCATCATGGCCTTGAGGAACTTGCGCTTGATCCAATTGTCATCCGTGTCCTTGCTCCCATGATCTCGGAGTGAGACCACGAGTTTGGTCACTCTTCGAAAGAGCTCACGAGGTTCTTCATCTCCTTTCATTGGAAACTCATCGGCTTCATCTTGCACCACTTCATAGTTGGAGCGTTGAATACTTGCACTTCCCCGATAGAGAGACACAACGCATTGCCATGCGTCTTTGGCCATGGCATAGGGTCGAAGATGAGGGAGATCTTCGGGGAGGATAGCATCTTGGATGATGAAGAGAGCATTCTCATTGAATTGATTATGCACTGCTTATCTAGGAGTGAAGTTGCTTCGGTCATGTGGATAGAAACCTTCTTCAATGATTCTCCAAAGGTTAGTATTCACATGATTTAAATGATGCTTGAAGCGATACACCCAAGAATCAAAATCCTCATTTTTCACAATCTTAGGAGGAGGACCGGCATGATTTAAATGAGTAGAAGGAATCGGTCCTCCATAAGTTGGAGGTTCCACATGGGCAAAGATGTCGGTGCCATTTCTACCACCAGTAGAAGGACCCTTCTCACTATTAGCTCCCCCCTTGTCGGAGTTACCATCCGTCACCTTGTTAGTGGGATCACCCACTTTCAACGGCGAGGTAGGTAGTTTAAGTCCTTCTAAGAATTTATTAAACATGCTTTCAACCGTGGTAGTCATTGAGGTTTTCAATGTGTCCAAGGCCACATTGAATTCCTCACGGGACACCGTGGTTTCGCCGTCACCCGTAGACGAGATCGGATTCACACCGGAGTGCTCCTCCTCCCCACCGTCTACGGTGTCAACCATACTCTTCGGACGACGAAGTCCTTAATAAAGAGACGAGGCTCTGATACCAATTGAAAGGATCGATATAGTTGACTAGAGGGGGGGGGGTGAATAGGCAACTAACAATTTTTAGCTTTTTCTTTAACAATTTAAACTTTGCATCAAAGTAGGTTGTCTAGAAATGCAACTAGGTGGGCAACCTATATGTTGCAACAACAACAAGCACACAAGCAAGCAAAGGATATAACACAAATAAGCTTGCAAAAGTAAAGGCACGAGATAACCAAGAGTGGAGCCGGTGAAGACGAGGATGTGTTACCGAAGTTCCTTCCTTTTGAGGAAATGCGTCTCCGTTGGAGGCGGTGTGGAGGCACAATGCTCCCCAAGAAGCCACTAGGGCCGCCGTATTCTCCTCACGCCCTCACACAATGCGAGATGCCGTGATTCCACTATTGGTGCCCTTGAAGGCAGCGACCGAACCATTACAAACAAGGTTGGGGCAATCTCCACAACTTAATTGGAGGCTCCCAACGACACCACGAAGCTTCACCACAATGGACTATGGCTCCGTGGTGACCTCAACCGTCTAGGGTGCTCAAACACCCAAGAGTAACAAGATCCGCTAGGGATAAGTGGGGGGGGGGTCAAATTTCTCTTGGTGGAAGTGTAGATCGGGGCCTTCTCAACCACTCCCGAGCAAATCAACGAGTTTGATTGGCTAGGGAGTGAGATCGGGTGAAAATAGAGCTTGGAGCAACAATGGAGCTTAGGGTTGGAAGAGGTAGTTAACAAGAGGTAGGAGACACCCCTTTTATAGCTGTGGACAAAATCCAACCGTTATCCACTTATCCATCCCGCGACATGCGGTACTACCGCTCCAGAAACGCGGTACTACCGCAAGGCCACGCGGTACTACCGTGAGGGACCACGGTACTACAGCGGCAGCTGCAGAGGCTAGAACATGCCTGACTGAGAGCAGTACTTCCGCGAGCGCGGTACTACCGCTCCCCCTTGCGGTACTACCGCAAGGCAGGAAAGTCCTAGCCTGGGAAGGGCGCGGATGAATAAAAATACGTCCGTGCCTACTTCCGCTGGAAATGAATCGATGCAAAAATCCGCCACGGTACTACCGCTGGGGAGCGGTACTACCGCATGGCAGCTGAACCAGGCTGCACGCGATACTACCATGCACGAAGTGCGGTACTACCGCGGAGGCGCGGATGTAAAAAATTACATCCTCTCCTACTAGCGCGATGCAGCGGCACTTGGCCTGGGAGCCATGGTACTACGACTCCAGAGGGGCGGTACTACCGTGGGCTCAGCAGTACTACCAGCGCCCGTGTACAGTACTACCGTGAGTGCTGTGTACTACCGCTCAGAGAGCAAGATTACCGCAAGTCGAGCGGCAAAGAGCTGGACAATCGCATAGAGGATAAATGGGGGATGCTCCAAAGTTCAAGGAAAAGGTGGAGACAAGGAAGGAAACGTGTACGTGATGATTCCACCCGAACCTTACCGACGCGGACCCCCTCTTAATAGTACGGCTCTCCTACGACTCGAATCCACAAAAAAGAAACATAGAAAAACGCCGTCTTCAATAGTCTTCAAAGGGCACCGAACCGTCTTGTGCCTAGAGATGAAGCGTCTGAGAAACTCAAGGCACACGATTAGTCCGCAAAAGCATTGTCATCAATCACCAAAACACCTTAGGGATAAATATGCCCTTACAATCTCCCCCTTTTGGTGGATTGATGACAATACGGGATTTGCACAAAGGGAAATAATATTGAGCAGGGGCAAACCCCTCCTCTCTAAAATATAGACGGGCTCCCCCTAGATGTGTGCAATCTAGATGGATGCTTTGGACTGCACAGCACACAAACTAGGATCAACACTCCCCCTATATTTTAGAGACAAGGCATGTCTTGCAAGGGTAAGACTAAGATCTAAGCAAGAGCATAAAACATAGGTTGCACAATATATCACAAACTCACTAAGATAGATAGAGTGCATATGTATTACACCATATGAAGGTTAAACCAAACCAAAGCAACCGAAACGAGGTTCAAACGAGGTTCAAACGAGAGAGCAAACACAACGAACACGCAAACACACCGAACACGACACATGACTCGCAAATCCCTACACTCTCTCCCCCTTTGGCATCGAGACGCCAAAAAGGCAGAGAGGACACCTACACACAAGGGGTGGCTCAAGCAGAGAAATCATCCCAACGCTCCTCGTCAGACTCGGCGGCAGGGATGTCCTCCTCGATATCCTCCTCAGAGTCTGATCACTTGAGGCCTTGCTTCGCCATCCATTCGGCCTCCGGGGTGATGACCTCCTCAGAACCGCCAAACACGTCCTCTCCAAAGAGCTTTATAATCTTCTTGTCGCGGCGGCGACTCTCCTTGGATGCCACATGAGTCATGTACTGCCCCTTAGCTTGCATGCAGAAAAGAGTATTCCTCTTGTCCGTCAGCTTCTTGGCCCAAGAGGGCTCAGAGGAACTATGGGAAGACCTAGCAGCACGGTCCTCAGCAACATCCTCTGCGCTAGCCTCATCCTCATCAACAACCCTCCTAGCAGCAGACGCCTCAGCACGAGTAGTAGTGTTGGCCCAGTTGGGCTTGACACGGAGACTGATGAGATCATGCCGAATCCAGTCTGGAGCAAGGAACTCATTGAGGAGTCCTGGATTAGGGGGTATCCGGACAGCCGGACTATATACATCATCCGGACTATTGGAGCGTGAAGATACAAGACTCAAGACTCCGTCCCGTGTCCGGAGGGGACTCTCCTTTGCGTGGAAGACAAGCTTGGCGATCCGGATATTGTATTTCCTTCCTTGTAACCGACTCCATGTAAACCCTAGCCCTCTCCGGTGTCTATATAAACCGGAGAGGTTGGTCCTTAGAAGGCCGATCACAACTACAATCATAATCATCATAGGCTAGCTTCTAGGGTTTAGCCTCTACGATATCGTGGTAGATCTACTCTTGTACTACTCATATCATCAATATTAATCAAGCAGGAAGTAGGGTTTTACCTCCATCGAGAGGGCCCGAACCTGGGTAAACATTGTGTCCCTTGCTTCTTGTTACCATCAACCTGAGACGCACAGATCGAGACCCCCTACCCGAGATCCGCCGGTTTTGACACCGACATTGGTGCTTTCATTGGGAGTTCCTCTTTGTCGCTGCTGCAAGGCTTGATTGCTCCTTCAATCATCGTCAACAACACAGTCCAGGGTGAAACTTTTCCCCCTGGACAGATCTTTGTGTTCGGCGGCTTCGCACTGCGGGCTAATTCACGTGGCCATCTGGAGCAGATCGATAGCTACGCCCTTGGCCACCAGATCAGGTTCGGAAACCTGAACTACACGGCGGACATTCACGGAGACTTGATCTTCGACGGATTCGGGCCTGTGCCAGGAGCACCGGACAGTCACGACGAGCATGGCTTAGACCTGCTGTCGAACAATGCTCGGGATATCACCCCTGCAGTAGCCCCGAACCTAAATCCGGAGCAGGCTGCGTTGCCTAAGGACAGAGGGATGGACCCCGCCCCGCAGGCCGCACACTCATCGGCGGTGGAGCCGAACACAGGTTTCACCTTTGTGGAAGCCTGTGACTCCGGACCCCCGGAATTGTATCCTGTTGTTGGTTCCAGTCCGCGCACTCCCGAGCCAGCAGAGCCAGGTTGGGCCCCGGTAATGGAGTTTACCGCTGCGGACGTCTTCCAATACTCGCCCTTTGGCGACATGCTGAACTCGTTAAAATCTCTCTCTTTAGCAGGAGACTCTTGGCCGAACTATGTCCGGCTCGAGTGGGAAGCAGGCGACGAAGGAATTCGTTGCCCACCCACCACCCACTTCATTGCCACGGTTGATGATTTAACCGACGTGCTTGACTTCGACTCCGAAGGCATCGACGGTATGGACGACGATGCAGGAGAAGATTCAGAATCTCCGGGGCGCTGGACTACTACCTCGTCACACGATATATACATGGTAGATACGCCCAAGGAGGACGACGGCGACAATCCGGAAGATAAAACCCCCGGGCAAAAGCTAAACGGACGGCGCAGACGCCGCTCAAAGTCCAGCAACAGTAAAAATAGCGACAAGAGCGCCAGAAAGATCGACATACCAGTCAACTCCCAAGGCAACAACAACCACATGGATCCAGCGATGGAGCAGGATGAGCCAGGTCACGCCCAACCCAGTTCGGAGCAGACGCCCGATCACAATGATCCCGAGGGACGAGTTCATCAAACCGCCCCAGGACAAGAACACAGTCCGGACGATGATGCATTCATCAACCCGGAAAAACGCGTGGAATGAGATAACCTCCACAGAAGGCTTATGGCCACAGCGAGAAGTCTAAAGAAGCAGAAGCAACGGCTAAAAGCCGCACAGGAAACGCTCAATCGCAGATGGAATAAAGTGCTAGACACTGAAGAAAGATACGACGACGATCGCCATACAAAGAGCTATCCCAAATGCAAGCTACTGCCAGAATTCGACGACGAGGCCGTTCCACCAAAGAATAACACGACCAGGAGGCCAGACGTACCGCTTCATAACCGCGACAGAGCGGCTACCGACGCCGCGCACGATCTACGTGAGCACCTGGATAAGAAAGCCGACGCGGCCAAATCCATCTACGGATCTAAAGGACACACCCCGGCGAGGGACTATGTCGGATTTCGGGTTCTGGCAGACCCTTGAGGTTCGAACACTGGGGTGCGCGCGGAGATCCAACCCTCCACCGTCGCGCACTTCGCCGAATCGCAGGGACCTAAACTACTAAACAGAACCGCACAAGAGACACGAGATTTATACTAGTTCGGGCCACCGTTGTGGTGTAATACCCTACTCTAGTTTGTGGTGTGGTGGATTGCCTCTTGGGCTGATGAGGAACAGTACAGGGAAGAACAGCCTCGCGGGGGTCTGTTCTTGGTGGGTGCGATGAACTGCTAGGTAGTTTTTCGTTGCTCTAGCTACTGGTTCCTTGATGAGGATTCCGATCTCATACCGGGGGGCCGATCTCCCTACCCTGGGGGTAGCTACTCCTATTTATAGGCGAAGGCCCTGGGCCTCTTCCCAAATATTGAGCGGGAAGGGCGCCAACAATTAGCCATTTTGAAGGGGAACAGCGGGTACACTTATCCTGACTAAAGTTGGTCCTCGCCTGCCAAAGGCTCTGGTGATGACGCCTGCTTGGGCTCCACGATGACTCCCTTCCGGCCGTTGGGGCTGGTCTTGGTCTTGTTGCACCGAAACGGGTGCCTTTGCTTGATGCTCTCGCTGCGCCGCTCCCTTTGCACCAAAGAGGAAAGGAGGACGCCACGCTGGTCGGGCGCCTGACCGGGCGCCCTTGGTCGTCATGGCTTGCGTCATGGGCACCTCGCGAGGTACCCTGCCTTGAACTCTCTGCCTCCTCATGAGCCAGCTGACGAGGCCGTGCACGAGGAAGCTCCTGGTCGTCCGCCCCGTGAGGCTCGGCCCCTCGCGAGGGTCTTGAGCTTGCGTTGATGAAGATGGGCTGTTCTGGGCCTCCTTTGAGCCACGCCGCAGGCCGCAGGCAGGCAAGTCTGGGGACCCCCGTTCCCAGAACGCCGACAGTAGCCCCCGGGCCCACGGCGCGCCCGAACTTGGCCGAGCAGAGAGGCGAAAGGGCAAGTGCGAAGCGTCGCGGGCCCTAACAGCCTGCGGCCTTGGGCGACGCATGGCGGTTGATTGGACGTGGGCGGCACTGTTCCCCCACGCCTCCTTATTTCGTGCCTTGCTAGGCGGACACGCTGCTGTACACATCCGTTCTCCTCTCTGCTGCTTGTGCGTCCCTGTCCTTCCCCCTCTCGAACTCCAGCTTCCATTTTCAATCCAATCTCGAGTCTCCCCCCCCCCCCTTTCAATCACCATGGCTCCGACGAAGAAGGGGAAAGGAAAGAAACCTATACCTCCGCCTCGCTTCACGCCCGGCGCTCCTCCGCCGTCGACCCGTCGATCATACTCAATCTAGAGGGCTTGGGCAAGGTCAGTTCGGCTCGCCACCACCTTCAACGAATGCGGAGGACGACCGCCGGCCCGCGTCCCACTTCTCCATCGGCAGTGATACCACCGAGGTCCAAGATTTTTGGCGCTCGTGGGCGGGGCTGGTTCCCCCCTTTTCTGATTTCTTCAATGCCGTGCTTTCCCACTATCAGATCCACATGATGCATCTGGGTCCTGAGTCCATCACTCTCCTCTCGGTCTTCACCTTCGTTTGCGAAGCAATGATGGGAATCCTTCCTTCGGTTGCCTTGCTGCGCCACTTCTTCTCTCTGCGCCTTGTCGATCCCACCCAATTCTTGGCGTGCGTGAGCTTCGTCGCCGTGCCCGGGACGGCGGCCTCAGGGATTGACTTCAGCCTGCCTCCGCCCGCGGCTGAGTTCCGCGAGAGGTGGTTGTACGTGGATGTGGGGGTGCCCAGCCCCCTGCTATCGGAGCCGACCTCGCCTACTGTCCCCAATTCAGCCGGGGCGGAGACGCTTTCAAGCCCTCGGCTCATCTTCGTCTGGCGCCCGCTTGCGTTCACGAGGTCGCTTGTCGTGATGGCGCCCAAGGTGGTGAAGGAGTTCCTGATGCGCCGCATTGCTCCTCTCCAATGCCATTCCCACGGATGTGGGCCTTGGCCGGGCCCGATGATCGTATGAGGCTCCGGAAGAAGACTGGCGCCAAGCGCTAAGGAAAGTGCTCCTGGTCCCGACCGCGACCCTAACCCGGTGGCATCCGGCATGAAGGGGCCTTGCTGTACCTCTGCTGTAACAGGGGTGATTTCGTGAACCAGATGCCTATCTTCGATGAATGGGGGCCGCGCCCCGCTGGTCTCCAGGGGCCTCGTGAGAATCCAGTGATGGTGACAGCCCTTCCAGTCGGCCAAGGCGGCTCCTCAAGTGGCGGAGCAGGGAGGCACGAGCCGCCAGAGACCGAAGGGACCCCGTCAGGGTGGACAGCCAGGCGGCGCTCATGAGGGGCAGCTCACGAGGCTCATGCCGCCGCATGGTGAGGGCAGCAGGCAGCCGCCCGCAGCGCCTGGCGGATGGAGCCCCGAGGCCCCGCCGCTTCTCTTGGTGGGGCGACCAGCGGCGTCGCCAGTGCACGCTCTGACGCAGTCGCCTTGATGCTTCTTCCTCCCGCAGCTGACCCCTGCGCTCAAATCTTGGGTCAAGTTTCGCGTGAACTTCGAGGCCCTCCAAGAGAAGGCAGGCCACAGGCGATGATTACCCTTGTCGCTGCTTGAGCGTGGAAGTACTTAGCCACCGATGAGTAAGCCTTCTCCTTCTCCAGCTCCCTGATTCTTCTGCTGCTTGTACTGATCCTTGCCTGCAGCCCCTTCCTGCCGAGCTCACGGAGACGGGTGAGGAGCCGTCCCCGGCCGCCCCTCCCGTCCTTGAGTGCTCCAAGCGGTGGAGCCCTTGTGGTGAGGGCGACTGGGAGGTGAACCACCGAGGAGCGCTGTGGCCTTGCGCTGGCCGTGACCCTTCCTCGCGAGCCTTCCCAGCGGCATAGCTAGCCTGCCGTGGGCTTCTCGCCTGGTCGTGGACGGTGATTGGCCGAGGCGCTTCCTCGCGCCTCGTCTGGGATGGGCTGGCTCGGCCGGGCTTCAAGGCGCGCCCAGCCATCGCGAGGGTGCCAGCCCCAGCCCCCTGCCGGAGGGGAGTGCCGACCATGCTCGGCGCCCGCTTAGGGGCTGATGGTGTGGAGGACGTGCTCGGCCTTCGAGAGCGCCGCGCTCTTCGCCAAGGATTCATTCGGAGGGCGGCTGATGCGGTGAGCCTGCTTGGTGAAGAGCTCGCTGACGAAGACGCGCGCCTTGAGGCCGAGGGCCTGCGTCTGGCCGCAGGGAGGCGCGAGCTGGAGGGCGTTGTCGCCCTTGCGCGCCACCGGCGCGATCTTGATGATGAAGAGGCCAAGGCATCACTGGCAACCTCTTGGGAGGCCTGTTCTCGGGCCGCCGAGGATGCCCGGGAAGCTAACAGGCGGCGAGAGGCGGCGGCGGAGCGGGCACGGGAACTCCTGGCCCGGTGTCACTCACTGGAGGAGCAAGTGGAGCTGCGCGAAGCAGCCCTCGCGTCGATGAAGGTGGCCTCCGGCGACCCGGCGGAGCTCCAGAAGCGTGAGGAGGCGCTGACGCTTGAAGCCGCCGAACGCGCGTGCGAGTATGAGCGCTTGGAGACGAGGGAGCGCTTGGCGATGCGGGTAGAGGATGAGGTCGCTGCACGGGAAGCCCGCGTCCTGGAGGAGGTCGGACGCCGAGTGGCGGCGGCGCGCTCGAACCTCGACCGCGAGTTTGAGGAGAGGCTGGGGTTGATCAAGGCCGAAGCTGAGGGCAGGACTGCTGCCTTGAGGGCCAAGCTGGAGGAGGCGACACGGCGGGCCGATGCTCTTCGGGCCGCCCTCGAGGTGGCGTAGAGGGAGTCCACCACCTCTCTGGCCGAGGCACTCCTTCTTCGCCAACGGGTGGAGGAGGCCGAGGCCGTCGCGCGCCAGAATGCGGACGAGATGCGTGGCCGAATCTGGAGCATGAGCACGACCCCATGCTCGCCACGCTCCGGGAAAGAGCCAACGCAGCCTTGGGTAATATCTGTGAGGCGGCAGTTGGCGAGCCGCACGTGGTTAACTACGCCGGCAACCTTCAGTTTTTCACCGACGTGGTGGCGCGGCTGGAGGCGCGGTCGGTCAGGGCCAATAGATTTGTGGAGGAGAGGAGCCACGCGCTGCTTGGGCGCGCCTTTTCTCGTGTCTTCAGCCATCTCCAGGACATGGACCCCCACTTCGACTTCGACGCAGTTATTGCCCCGATTCCCTGTGTCGTCCGGGCGACTGGCGACCGGGTGGAAGACAATGTGGATGCCCTCGTCCGGGCCTTCGCTTCGGACAACGACGGTGTGGTCGTGGCCGCCGATGAGGGCGGCGTGGTGAACGGCCCAGACGCCGCCGCCGGCCACGCAGACAGTGACGGCGAGGCCAGCGACGCCAGCAACGGCTCGGGAGGTGCTCCTGAGGACGCATTGGGAGATTTATCCGACTGATGATGTATTGTCCCTGTTCCGTTACCCTTAGTTTCGTATGAGCCCTGAGATAGCCTGTGGGAGGCTGCGGCGATCTGAGTGTCTCCTGATTGAATCCGTAGGATCTGCAGTAAAAAACCCTCCGGAGAGGACGCGGCGGCGACAGGCTAGGCTGCGCGCAAGCTAGGCCTGGCCCGGCTCGCGAGGGGCTCGCGAGGGGAGGCAGCTGAGGCGGAGTGGTAACCGAAACGCGAGAGATTTGCTCGAACGAGACTAAGCACCCCTTCCCCGAACACACGCAAATCTCAAATTCGAATCCAACTTAAATCCAGCGGGGGAAAGCGACAATCAAATGGAAAGGCGAAGAAAGCAGAGGAAAAGCCGTGTTCGGCACCTAGTCTAGTCTTGGACCTCTTCTCACCAGCGCGGAGCTAAGTGCTGCCACTGGGCGTGGGAAGGAGCCCCAGGGCCTGAGGCCGGCACCCCTGAGACTCCGGGGCATGTACAGCCCCACTCATTATTACGTGAGAGTGTCACGGGCGGCGAGCTTCACGAGCACCGGGCCTTCTTCACAGTGTACCGGCCTTGCTTCATATCGCGCCAGACGAGGGCCCGCCTTGCGCCACACTCTAGTGCCATCAACGCACGACCCGAAACCAGGGGCCGCCGATGGGGTAGAGCGGTCGCCAGCCAGTTCCCCGGCGACCACGGGTCCTCCGCCGAAGCGAGCCCTGAGGCGCCTCCCCAGCAGAGGGCCTACCTCCTGAGAACGCCTTGCTCCGAACGCCGCGGTGGTGATGTCGGATCTCTGCCCCTCTCCGGCAGCCCCCTGCGCCCCCCTCCCGAGGGGTAGGAGACTGCGGGAGCGGGGCAGCCGCTCGTCGTGGCGACACTGCACTCCTGCGACCTATGGTTAGCGTATGTTAGCTATTGAGGAAGTAGCTGTACCCGATAATCGTCGCCCCCGCGTGACCAGTGGGACCGTCTCGAGGCTCCTGGAAGAGCTCGGCTTCTGGCGCCTCATCCCCCCAGCTCGGGCTGAGGAGCGAGCCTTGTCCTTCCTCATGCGGGTGCCCTTGGTCCATCATGTGGGGCATGTATTCTTCTGGCGCCGTCATCCCGAAGGCCACGCCGTAGTGCTGAGCGTGCCATGCCGCTCCGCCTGATGCCCCCACCGTGGGGTGGTGGCGCAGCGGTCCACCAGGACCGTGAGTTATGTCGAGTCCTTCTTCTCCGCGGGCCGGGGGCGGGGGCAACCCCGCCGCCGGCCCGGTGCTGACAGCTTCGCCGGTGTTGGAGTAGCCTTGGAGCCCGCAGCACGCTGGAGCCCCGTCTGAGTCACCACAGGCCCGAGATGGAAGTTGGGTGCAAGGGGTGAGCCTCGAGGCGGCGGTGGCCAGGAGCTCGCCACTCGCTCCAGAAGACGTCATGCCGCTCTCCAGCAGCCTGCACTGCAGCAGCTCAGCCGGCCACCGTGAGCGCGCCTCGAGTTCGCCTGCTCCCAGCGGGTGTACGGTGATGTGGTCGCGGCGTGATTGGAGGCCTCGCTGCCGACCGCGCTGCCGCGCGTGAGAGCCGTTGAAGCCTGTCCGCGTCGCCCGCGGCCCGCAGTGCCCTGCGTACCGCGAGCTGCCTGGGGCACGGGGTCGCCCAAGGCGAGCGGCTCTGCATGGGCGGCCACGCCGCCCAAGGATCTGAGTTGCCTGCTTGGTCGCCGGACATGGTGATGGCGATGCGACGGGATGCAAGGTGGCGGAAGGTGGATTCCGGCGCACCCCTACCTGGCGCGCCAAATGTGGGATTTCGGGTTCCGGCAGACCCTTGAGGTTCGAACATCAAAAGGGCGGAGATCCAACCTCCACCGCCTCGCGCCGCCCGAATCGCAGGGACCTAAACTACTAAACAGAACCGCACAAGAGACACGAGATTTATACTAGTTCGGGCCACCATTGTGGTGTAATACCCTACTCTAGTTTGTGGTGTGGTGGATTGCCTCTTGGGCTGATGAGGAATAAGATAGGAAGAACAGCCTCGCGAGGGTCTGTTCTTGGTGGGTGTGATGAACTGCTAGGTGGTTTTTCGTTGCTCTAGCTACTGGTTCCTCGATGAGGATTCCGATCTCATACCGGGGGGCCGATCTCCCTACCCTGGGGGTAGCTACTCCTATTTATAGGCGAAGGCCCTGGGCCTCTTCCCAAATATTGAGCGGGAAGGGCGCCAACAATTGGCCATTTTGAAGGGGAACAACGGGTACACTTATCCTGACTAAAGTTGGTCCTCGCCGCCAAAGGCTCCGTGATGACGCCTGCTTGGGCTCCACGATGACTCCCTTCCAGCCGTTGGGGCTGGTCTTGGTCTTGTTGCAATCAAACGGATGCCCTTGCTTGATGCTCTCGCCTGCGCTCGCTCCCTTTGCACCAAAGAGGAAAGGAGGACGCTGCACGGGCTGGCGCCCGACTGGCGCCCTTGGTCGTCATGGCTTGCGTCATGGGCACCTCGCGAGGTATCCTGCCTTGAACTCTCCGCCTCCTCATGAGCCAGCCTGACGAGGCCGTGCCTGAGGAAGCTCCTTGTCGTCCGCCCCGTGAGGCTTGGCCCCTCGTGAGGGTCTTGAGCTTGCGTTGATGAAGATGGGCTGTCCTGGGCCTCCTTTGAGCCACGCCGCAGGCAGGCAAGTCTGGGGACCCCCGTTCCCAGAACGCCGACAGACTATGGTCACCAAAACGATCATACCAACCAAATACCAGTTCGGAATAAACACCGGACACAACAACAGCCGATGGCATGCCACAACACGTCCAGATACAGAGGGGTTGCTCACCCCCTGTGCTTCACCGAAGAAGTACTGGACCATGAATTTCCACAAGGTTTTAAACCTGTGAACATAGAGGCATAGACGGAATGATAGACCCAGGGGTCTGGATCGAGGATTTTATCCTGCATATTCACATGGCTCGTGGGGATGACCTCCACGCCATCAAATACCTTCCCCTCAAGTTGAAGGGACCAGCTCGACACTGGTTCAAGAGCCTCCTGAAAATTCAATTGGGAGTTGGGAGGAACTCGAGGATGCTTTCAGTGCCAATTTTCAAGGGACTTATGTCCGGCCCCCGGATGCGGACAATTTAAGTCACATAATCCAACAACCCGGAGAGTCCGCCCGCAAGCTTTGGAACAGATTCCTCACTAAGAAAATCAAATTGTTGATTGTCCGGACGCCCAAGCATTGGCGGCATTCAAACACAGCGTCCGCGACGAGTGGCTCACCAGACACCTCGGCCAAGAAAAGCCAAGGACAATGGCAGCCTTAACAAGCCTGATGACCCGCTTTTGCGCGGGTGAAGATAGCTGGTTGGCCCGTAAAGGCACCAACGACCCAAGAACATCCGAAATAAGGGATGGCAACGGGAAGCCACGGCGTAATAAAAACAAATGCCAAAACAAGGAAGAGAGCCCGGACAACACAACGGTCAATGCCGGATTCAGGGGCTCTCGAAACTATCAGCAAAAGAAGCCATTTAAAGGCAGTATAGAGGGACCGTCCGGTCTGAACAGAGTCCTGGACAGACTGTGCCAAATTCATGGCACCCCCAACAAACCTCCGAACCACACGCACAGAGAGTGCTGGGTCTTCAAGCAGGCCGTCAAATTAAATGCCGAACACAAGGGAAGGGAAACACCAAGTGAAGACGAGGATGAACCTCGCTAGCCGAACACTGGGGGACAGAAAAAATTCCCACCAGAGGTTAAAACAGTAAACATGATCCACGCAACACAGACACCCACGAGAAGGCACGAACGCGCGCTCAGAGACGTGTAAGATATAGAGCCCATCGTACCCACACCTAATTACTGGATGGCCTGTCCGATTACCTTCGATCACACGGACTGCCTAACTAGTATTCGACGCGGAGGATCAGAGGCCTTGGTGCTTGACCCAATAATCGACGGATACCATCTCACCCACGTCCTCATGGAAGGCGACGGCAGTCTCAATTTAATATACGAGGACACTGTCCGCAGGATGGGGATGGACCCATCCAGAATTAGCCAATGCAACACCATCTTTGAAGGGGTGATACCAGGCGTTGAAGCCTACGACAGGGGCTCCGTCGTACTTGAGGTAACATTCGGCTCCCCATGCAACTCCAGAAGCGAAGAACTACTCTTCACCATCGCACCCTTCCAAAGCGGCTATCATGCATTGCTGGGAAGAACGGCCTTCGCCCGCTTCAACGCATTACCGCACTATGCCTACCTTACACTCAAGATGCTCGGTCCATGTGGCGTCATCACCGTTAATAGAGACACAGAGCGCTCTTCACGCGCAGAGGAACACGCGATGGCCCTAGCGACCGGACTATAAGCGGCCTCCAATATCAGAAAGCATGACTGGTCACTGAGACCACAGACACGGTTAGACGAGTCCGGCAGCCCGGATAAAACTGAACCAGGGCACCGTATATGTAATCCCATAGAGGACACCAGGGGCTATAAATATTTAATATAGCCCCACACTTGGCCCAACCTTATTGGCAGGCCAACGTCTTACACTTTTACTATCCATTGCATACTTACGTTGTACTCTCCTACACGACTTTTCTTTTTTACAGACAACATTCGCGCGATACCCTTCCAGGATACGGCACAACGGAGACAAAGGCGCAGACGTGCAGCAGGGCCCCGCTCAAAAGGTTTCTCTTTAGATTAAGCCCCTGTGTAAACCTTTTCTATTGCCTCTTGATGTTTAAACATCCCATGGGTTCCATACCCACAGAGGATACTGCCGTTATCGGCATTTCACCACGACAGACTAATGCACGTACCTGGAAATACAGGGTTTATAATGAATGGGCATTCTTCAGCCCATTTTCTGTTATAAAGTCCGAATACCTTCGGGAGTGTTCGGTCACGAGTTTGGCCTTATATGCATCAGCTCTGAATCATGTCTTTGGTCAAATGTTGGGTTTGCCCGGCTCCTGGGTTTGCTGCCTTATGTTCCGTTCTTATCGGCTAAGGCGGCCAAAGGAGAACTACTGCGAGTGTGCCCTAGTTATTCTGGATGAGCACCTCAGTAGAGAAAGCCGAAAACTGATTGTCATGATACAACGTGAGACTGTTCAACCACTCGAAGACTTACCAGAATCTTTAGGATTCCTCCGCATTAACGAAGGGCCGTTTCCCGGCCATGTACATATGCGCCCGTATTCGGATGCACGCAAAAGTACCAGGGGCTACATAGTAGCCCCACTGTCAAACTCCTATGGCTAAGTGAAAGTGTTACAGCTATATAGTCCGGTTGCCTAGTTCGACGTGCGATCACCTCCTTAATGGACCAAGACGTTGGAACAAGTGTGATTATGCATATTTTTCGCGAACACCCCCGCATTGTATGCGTGGGGGCTGAAGCCAACGACTGCTAACTTTCAGAATTACACATAGACATAAAAACGGCCACACAGGAGGCACAAATAGTACCTTCAAGCACAAAGTATAAATATAGCCTCATAATCAAAATAACATTGTTTTTACAATGATTCAATTTGTCACTCGAACAACACATTCTTCGAGCACCGCGCCCCTATTAAGCGGGCACCTTCTGTTACCTGCTCCAAGTTGTGCTCGGCCGGATACTGGCCTCCCGCCGGATCCTGGGTCGCCACAATGGTGGCCTCCATATCTGTCCAATAGGCTTTAACGCGGGCAAGAGCCATTCGTGTACCCTCTATGCACGCCGACCTTCTCATGGCGTCGACCTGAGGCACGACCCTAAGGAATTGTTGCACCAAACCAAAGTAACTGTCCGGCTTAGGCACCTTCGGCCAAAGATGGTCTATTACAGACCGCATTACAAGCCCGGACAGCCTATGAAGCTCCGCTACAGCAGCCATCTTCTCACTTAACGGCAGCGGGCGCGCGGGAGCATTGAATTGCGACCAGAAAATGTTCTCCACTTCTTTATCACCTTGATCCTCGAAAAACTTGGCTGCATCAGTTGTACTCCTCGCCAAGTCCGCATACGCATCTGCAGGACTCCAGCGCCCATCCAGGGGAGCATACTTCGGATCCAAAAACTTTGTCAGCAGTAAGTAGGAGCCCCAGCCATGATTTTACCGGCCTGTTGAAGCTCCTCCCGCACACCCCTAACCTCGGTCCGCACCTCCTTGGTGGCATTAAGTGCCTTGTTCAGGTCGGCCGAACTAGCCTAATTCTCCTTTTCAAGGAGTTCATACCGGTCGGCGGCATTTTTCAACTCCACAGCCATTTCGGTTATCTTTTCCTCGCTTCGGCAATGAGCAGCCTGTTTGGCTCTCAATTCTTCGGCCGCCTTTAGGGCAGCCGCATTGCTAACCCGAGCTTGTTCCTTGGCCTGGGGAAGTTCTGCCCTCAGGCCTTCCACGGCAGCAGCACCATCTGCAGTACAAACACATTGCATTAATAATATGCCCCTCTCATATTTTCCTATACAACATGATAAGGAAAGCAGAGTACATACCTTGTGACTCGCTCAGCCGCTCGTTCACTAGCGTGATATCGGCATCAATAGACTGATCTGCCTCCTTAGCTCGGCAACTTCAACGGATTGGTCGGCTGCCGGACCCTTAGATACCTGCGCATATGTATAGCGCAATCATTACTTTATGATCCCCCGTTTGCCGCCTAGGGCGGGCAACCAGAGTCTCAGGGGCTATTATCCATATGGAGCACACCTAGCGCGTGCCTCACATCCAAAAAATAGTGTAATTTTCACTACATACCTCAAAGCCTCTGAGCAGGCTCGTAAATGCTTCATTCAAGCCACTTGTAGCGGATGAAATCTTCTTGAGCACCGTGCTCATTAATGAGCGGTGCTCCTCCGAGAGCGCAACTCGCTCTAGAAGGCCTGTCAGTATGTCCGGCCGGACATCGAACTGTGCCGGACCCTTCTCATCACCCCCCGTGGGAGCCAAACGCTCCGGGCTCAGGGCGGCTGGCATGTTAGCTTCCGGCTTCGGCAAATCCGGACTCCTCTGTGACGACACCTCGGTGTCGCCCGCTTCATGAGGCGGAGAGGTGGGTGGGGTCTCGCTCTCCATCATCTCCGGAGGAAGATCCCCCGAAGACGAACTCTGTTGAGAAGAGCTGCTAGCCGGACTGCAAAAGACGAATTCTGGTTATTGATCTCGGAGAAATGCAGTACCTTTAAATTAATGATTAACTTACAACTCGGTTGAGGGTTGGCCCGTTGGCAGGCATGACGTGGTGAGGACGCTCGTCGGGGCAGAGCCCCCCGGTGACACTTTCTTTCCCTACTTGGGCATCTCCGTCTCCAAGTCTTCGGAGGCGGCCCTTTTCTTCCCGCGCGAGGAGGTGGCCTCGGATTCCCCTCTCCGACTATCCTCCCTTGGGGAGGAAGCAATTCCTCCGGTCCGGATGCGCAGTGTGTGAATTTCGGCTTCACTATCCTTTCCTTCGTCTTTCCCTGAGGGCATTTTGCTGAGCACCCGTCCAAGCATCTTGGCACGGTTGGACCAGGCGAGCCTTCGGGAAGTGGTGCTGGGCACCTGATTCTCTCCGCCTTGCTGAGCCATTCCTGGCCACGGAGGGTTTTCAGAATAATGACTATGAAAAATAAAAACAAAGTGTTTGGTTTTAAGGTTACTTACTTGGGCATCTAGGCGATTGCAGCTTAGGCCCGCATCCTCGGTGGTGTCCGGCCACTTTACTTGTGGTCCGAAGAATAATTTACACATCCCTTCGAGCTTCAGGCCGAAGAAGTGCTTAATAGTCCGCGGACCCTCTGGATTGAACTCCCACTTCCGGAGAGGCCGGCGTTTGCACGGCAACATCTGTCGGATTAGCATTACTTGAATTATGCTGACAAGGTTAATGTCCTTCTCAAGGAGCTCCCGGATACGGCTCTGCAATATTGGAACATCACTGGCGGGCCCCCAATTCCGTCCTATGTCGGTCCATGACGCCAATTGTGACGGAGGGCCCAAGCGGAACTCGGGGGCGGCCACCCACTTCGTGCCTCTGGGAGCCGTGACATAAAACCACCTATGTTGCCATACATCGGATACTTCTGGGAAAGAACCCTCTGTCCATGGGGCGTCGGCGTTCCTGCTTATTATGGCACCTCCGCACTCTGCATGTCGCCCCTCGATCATCTTCGACTTCACATTGAAGGTCTTGAGCCATAAGCCGAAGTGTGGAGTGACGTGGAGAAAAGCCTCGCACACAATGATGAACGGCGAGATATGGAGGATAGCGTCCGGAGCTAGATCATGAAAATCCAACCCGTAATAGAACATGAGCCCCCTCACAAAGGGATCAAGGGTGAGGCCCAAGCCGCGGAGGAAGTGAGGGACAAACACGTCGCTCTCATTGGGCTCTGGTGTAGGGATGACCTGCCCTGGAGCAGGAAGCTTGTGTTGGATGTCGGTTGTCAGATATCCGACCTCCCTAAGCCTCGCAATGTCCTCCTCTTGGATCGAGGAGGCCACCCACCGGCCTTGAGGGTTGGATCCAGACATATTGGAGGATCTAGGGTGTTGGAGCTTAGGTCTCGGGTGTTAGAACTCGAGGTGCGAGAAGGTTCAAGGGAGGTGGATATCGAGAGTCCTCAGCGTGACTGCTTGAGTCTTATCTAAAAGCACACGGAGTCATGCCAACGGTCGTCGCCAAATACCTCCGATCTCTACCGTAGGTGCCTGGGGTTACGCATGCCCGTATTGATGGAAGAACCCGTAATAAGAGGAACATGATCTCTGCTTCGGCAGGGCGTGACAATAAAACCGCATCGCAAAGCGAGTCGAGGTGGGACAAGAAACGCCGGTTCGTGTTGGACCGGGCCATGATGCAAAGGCACGACGTACAAGATTGCCAGCAGATCAGATTTATGCTATGTTCCCTACAATAGTATGTGAGGATCATCTCGCAGGTCCGGACACGGTCTACGTGTTCGATAGTTACTTTGGAGTATTCAGAGATGGAACCCGCCTTGCAATGCCGAAGACAAGACTGCGCGGCGGACTCATCGTCATTGAATCCTGGTTCAGGGGCTACTGAGGGAGTCCTGGATTAGGGGGTATGCGGACAGCCAGACTATATACATCGTCCGTACTATTGGAGCGTGAAGATACAAGACTCAAGACTCCGTCCCATGTCCGGAGGGGACTCTCCTTTGTGTGGAAGACAAGCTTGGTGATCCGGATATTGTATTTCCTTCCTTGTAACCGACTCCATGTAAACCCTAGCCCTCTCCGGTGTCTATATAAACCGGAGAGGTTGGTCCTTAGAAGGCCGATCACAACTACAATCATAATCATCATAGGCTAGCTTCTAGGGTTTAGCCTCTACGATCTCATGGTAGATCTACTCTTGTACTACTCATATCGTCAATATTAATCAAGCAGGAAGTAGGGTTTTAGCTCCATCGAGAGGGCCCGAACCTGGGTAAACATTGTGTCCCTTGCTTCTTGTTACCATCAGCCTGAGATGCATAGATCGGGACCCCCTACCCAAGATCCGCCGGTTTTGACACCGACACTCATCACCAGAGTACAGCTTCTCCCAAGTCTTGGAGATCAACAAAAACAGGTATGGTCCATAGATAGGCACCTTGCGGTTGAACACCGCAAACCGAAGCTCACACCACATGATGTGTGAGACATCAAGTGGCTGAGTCTGAGACACACGTGCCTCCTTGCACACGAGCATCATATCCACCATATAGGCATGAACCTTGCCCTTGTCGCCAATGCGAGGGAACAGAGAGTTGCGGAAGATGTGATACATGATATCCAGAAAGGAGTTGAGCACCCACGACGACTTGCCATTGGGAAGTATCTTCTCAACATAGAACGGCTGAATCTTGTCCTTGTTAGCAGACTCAGGATTGGCATGGGGGCGAACACCCATGGGTGTGTTGAGCCCGTCATCAGGAACTTGGAGCAGATCGATGAACTCCTTCCAGGTAGCAGTCAACTGACGGCCATTTGACATCCAGGTCATCCTCCGCTCCTCCCCAGGGTGAAAGAAAACTGAGGCAAAGAACTGACAGATAAGCTCAGGATCATAGTCAAGGTGGAAAGAGATCACATGTTCAATACCAAACTGCTCCACCAAATCCAGAGCTTCTCCAAAGTACTCACGAAACTTATCCTTCCTCAGGTGATGCATGTCTATCCACTTGACATCCACGTAGGTATTTTGCTTATTCTTGATGACATCCAGATAAGTGAGAGTCTGTTGCTTGTTCCAAAACAGTTCACTGCCTCTGATGGGTGCACGAGGATTCACATACGGGTTGATCTGCCTGAGACGGATGAACTCAGAAGGAGGAATCTCGTCCATGCCCTTAGCGGGTTCCTTGTGCTTGCTAGCGGTGGTCTTGACATGGCGCTTGGGGGCACTGGAGCCCTCTGGTGCTTCACCTTGATTGCGCAGACGCTTGGAGCCAGTGTCACGACTGGGATTGGAACGGCGAGAGCCACCACCTGAGACACAAAACGCAAAACACCCACGACAAGCAAGAAGGATCAATGCAAAGACCACGACAAAGCAAAAGAAACACGTAGAAAGCATACGTGGTAATTGCCATGAGAGAGATTGGACCCAACGGTAGTACTGCCTGGTGCTGCGGTACTAAAATTTTAGTACCGCTCCTAGTCGTGGTAGTACCGTGTGATGTAACGGTAGTACCAGGGCTGGGAGCGGTAGTAAGATCCTAGTGCGCCAGCTCGTGCGGTAGTACCGCACCAGACGGGCGGTAGTACCGGCCGAGCGGTAGTACCGCACATGTGGCGCGGTAGTACCGCACCGCGTCAGATCCGAACCAGATTTTGAATCTAAGAAGAACCGCGAAATCACGGCGGTACTACGGTTCATCAAATCTATCACAGGATAACATATCAAGTATAATCCCTACGCAATACTACTCTCCTACATCCTACTCTTGCAAATATTTAGCCTAAAATCTCAAGAACACATGCATCTCCCCAAAAACCTAGAGGCAAAGAAAACAACCAAAAAGGGAGGGATTTGGGGAAGGACCTTGTTCCATGGCAAGAGCACGTGGTGGGGAACGATCCCACCGGACGGAATCGCAGGAGAGCAGCCGGAAGCGGAGATCCGGCGAGGGACTCCGGCCCTGTTCTTGAGCGAGAGAGAGAGAGAGAGACGAAGTGGAGAAAACTGACGAATGGGTATGGGGGAGTTAGAACTCCCCCTGCCCGTCCTTATCCCCACGCGTCTGCGACAGCGCGGTAGTACCGCACATCATCGCGGTAGTACCGCTTGGGCTGAAGTACCGCACCAAAGCGGTAGTACCGCTCTCCCAGGCGGCAGTAAAAAATTACTGCCGCGCTGGGGCGGTAGTACCGTGCTCTCCGCACGCGGTAGTACCGTAGTAGGCTGCAGTAGTACCGTGAGCTCAAGAAAGACAGGTTTCAAACACACGAAAAGAGGTCTTCACAAGGAAACTTTGAGCACAAGAGACACCACAAGAACACGCTCAACACAAAGTCAGAAAGGCAAACGTCAACAAGAAACAACCACTCGTCACCACCTCTCAAAAGAGAGGGCGGTGGCCGGAGCCACCTATGTTTGAGTCAATTGGTATGGCACCACGAAGAATTATCCTTGGGCCCATGACCAAAACTCGTCTTTGAAGCACAAGTACCATCAAAAATGGCTAATGTGAAAGAGTTGATCGATTTATGCATAATGGGGGGAGGGAGAGTTCATTGAGAGAACAACACTCCCCCTATGTCCATGCCTACACCTAAATTAGACAACAAGTTGAGTGTGGTGGGAGGTGCAAGGGTTCAAGTCACATTGCTCGAATCAGTGATATTTAGCTCATGCCTTAACTCGCGAAATCTTGCTTCATCCAAGGGCTTCGTGAAAATATCTGCAAGGTTATCATGAGTGTTGACATACTTGAGCTCGATCACCCCTCGCGTAAGGTGATCCCGGATGAAGTGATACCGAATCTCAATATGCTTCGTCTTGAAATGTTGCACCGGGTTGAGAGAAATCTTGATGGCACTTTCATTATCACACCAAAGAGGCACTTTGTCACAAAATGACACCGTACTCCTTTAAAGTCTACCTCATCCATAGGAGTTGTGCACAACAACTACCGGCCGCCACATATTCCGCTTCGATCAACGAGAGAGACACACAACTTTGCTTCTTGGAAGACCAACTCACCAAAGAGCAACCAAGAAATTGGCACCCTCCGGAAGTGGACTTCCTATCCACTTTGTCTCCCGCCCAATCGGAATTTGTATATCCTTCAAGCTTGAAGTTTGCTCCTCTTGGGTACCATAAGCCAAAGTTTGGGGTATGAGCCAAATATCGAAAGATTCGCTTGACTACCACATAGTGGCTTTCCTTTGGTGCGGCTTGAAACCGTGCACATATTCCCACACTCAACATGATATCCGGTCTAGTTGCACAAAGGTAAAGCAAGGAGCCAATCATGGAGCGATATACCTTTTGATCCACCGCTTTACCATTGGGATCAATGTCAAGTTGGCACTTGGTAGGCATTGGAGTAGAAGCCGGCTTGACATCACTTAGCTTGAATCTTTTTAGCATGTCTTGAGTGTATTTGGCTTGGTTGACGAAGGTACCTTTTCTTCTTTGTTTGATATCAAAACCAAGGAAGAACTTCAACTCTCCCATCGAAGACATCTCGAACTTGGAGGTCATGAGAGCGGCAAATTCCTCATTGAAAGCTTTGTTAGGGGAACCAAAGATAATGTCATCAACATATAGTTGGCATACAAACAACTCCCCTTTGACCTTCTTAGTAAAAAGAGTGGGATCGATTTGCCCAACCTCAAATCCACGATCTTGTAACAACTCGGTAAGGTGGTCATACCACGCACGTGGGGCTTGTTTAAGGCCATAGAGTGCCTTATCGAGTTGATACACATGATCCGAGAAGTAGGGATCCTCGAACCCAGGGGGTTGCTTGACATAAACCAACTCATTAATAGGACCATTAAGAAAAGAACTTTTCACATCCATTTGTTGTAACTTAAAGTTGTGATGGGAAGCATAAGCAGTCAACAAACGAATGGATTCAAGGCGAGCAATGGGAGCAAAGGTTTCACCGTATTCGATACCCTCGACTTGGGAGTAGCCTTGTGCTACCAATCTTGCCTTGTTGCGAATGATGTTCCCATGAGCATCTTGCTTGTTCTTGAATATCCACTTGGTTCCAATGACGTTGTGGCTCCTCGACGGCCTTGCCACCAATCTGCACACCTTGTTGTACTCGAAGTTGTTGAGTTCTTCATACATGGCATTGAGCCAATCCGGATCTTCGAGCGCCTCATAGACCTTTTGGGGTTCAACACAAGAGACAAATGTGTGATGTTCACAATAGTTTGCTAATTGTCTACGAGTGCTTACCCCTTTCTTAGGCTTCCAACCACATTCTCCATGAGATGACCTTTGGTGGTGAGCTTGGAAGCAATCTTCACGGCACGACGCTCCAATTCCTCCTCGAATGTGGAAGGAGGAGGATTAACTTGATTATCTTGAGCGCCGTCTTGAGCTTGTTCTAGATCTTGAGCTTGCTCGAGGGGGAGAACTTGACCTTGGGCATTATTTGGTGGTTCACCACCATCTTGAGGTTGATCTTGCCCTTGGTCTTGTTCACGAGGTTGAGGGCCTTCACTTTGTTCTTCGGAAGCGTGTGGGTCTTGGTGGGGTGATGGCTCCACTTGAGTGGAGCATTGTCCTTCTCCTTCGGCCACAAGGGGTTCCTCAATGGGTAGAATATGACCAATACCCATTCTTCTTATGGCTTGGGGAGGAATTTCATCACCTACATCACAAGTACCACTTTTCTCCACTTGGGAGCCGTTATTTTCGTCAAACTCCATGTTACACGTCTCCTCAATGAGTCCGGTGGACTTGTTGAGGACACGGTAAGCATGAGAGTTTGTAGCATAACCAACAAATATGCCCTCATAAGCTCTAGCCTCAAATTTAGACAAACGAACACCTTTATTCAGAATGAAACACTTACACCCGAACACCCGGAAGTACTTGAGGTTGGACTTGTTACCCGTGAGTATTTCATAAGGAGTCTTGTTCAAGCCTTTGCGGAGATAGAGCCGATTGGATGCATGACATGCTGTGTTGATGGCTTCAGCCCAAAAGTTGTATGGAGACTTGAACTCCGCCATCATGTTCCTTGCCACATCCATCAACGTCCGGTTCTTCCTCTCTGCGACACCATTTTCTTGAGGGGTATATGGTGCAGCATATTGATGCTTGATCCCCTCATCACTAAGAAACTCATCCAAGGTGTAGTTCTTGAACTCGGTGCCGTTGTCACTTCTTATTGTCAAGATCTTTGCATCATGTTTATGTTGAGCTTCATTTGCAAAATCGATGACGGTTTGTTGAGTCTCACTCTTCCTCTTGAAGAAAAATACCCAAGTGTACCTTGAATAATCGTCCACAATCACCAAGCAATACTTTCTACCTCCAAGACTATCAAAGGATGGAGGCCCAAAAAGATCCATGTGAAGGAGCTCCAAGGGTCTCTTCGAGTAGATGATAATCGTGGGAGGGTGAGCCTTTTCATGAAGCTTCCCTTCGATAAAAGCACTACAAGCACGATCTTTGGCAAAACTAAATTTGTTAGTCCATGGACATGGTCCCCCTTGAGGAGACTTTGCAAAGATCTCATATTGACGTGGGCTAAACGGCGATGCCAAAGCCATCCCACATCAACTTTAGCCATTAGGCATGTCGCGGTCTTAGTGGGTTGCTCCGAAAATTTAATCACATAAAGACCGTTCTCGACATGCCCAACAAAGGCTACTTTAAGAGTCTTGCTCCACAAGAGGGCCACGGTATCAATATCAAAGAAAGTGGCAAAGCCCATGAGTGCAAGTTGACGAACAAAGAAGATTGAATGCAAGGGACTCAACAAGCATGACTTTCTCGATCGTTAGATCATAAGAAATGACAACCTTGCCAAGACCCAATACCTTAGAAGATGAGGCATCACCCCACTCGACATTGGTGGGCATAGAAGGAATCTTGTGCACGTCCACCACCAAGTCCTTGCTCCCGATCATATGATTTGTTGCTCCACTATCGAGAAACCATGATCCCCCACCGGAAGCAAACACCTACAAGAGATCAATGCTTGGTTTTAGATACCCATTTAGTAATGGGTCCTTTGATGTTAGTAACAAGGGTCTTAGGAACCCAAATAGACCATTCAATGTACTCATAAGGAGAACCAACAAATTTAGCATAAACATGCCCATCACTAGCACGGCACAACACATAAGAAGGGTTAAAGTCGCCGG
Source organism: Aegilops bicornis (assembly GCA_021605145.1). Classification (NCBI taxonomy): domain Eukaryota; kingdom Viridiplantae; phylum Streptophyta; class Magnoliopsida; order Poales; family Poaceae; genus Aegilops; species Aegilops bicornis. Next base: position 615,089,540 of record CM038674.1, on the reverse strand, counting down.
CTTTGTTGGAGGAGGTGGTTTTTCCCTTTTTGACCCCAACACCCTTCACATTTTTCTTCTTCTCCTTAGGAGCACCCTCTCCCTCTTTCACGAAGGTTTGCTTGAGAGGAGGAGGTCGTTTGGTCTTGTCATTCTTCTTCTTGTTCTTGGACTTGGGTGCGAACCCAATTCCCTCCTTGGCCACAACTTCCTTTTGATTGCTCAAAAGGTAATTGAGGTTCTTCTCACCTTGAATACATGTCACAAGGCCTTTCTCAAGTTGATCCTTCAACTTGGCATTCTCCTCCACTAGATGCACATGCTCACAACACGGGTTAGTGGCATATGCATTATCAATTAATACCATATGAGGAAAGGTGGCCTTTTCCTTGGTTAGCTTAACTTGGAGTTGAGCATGAGACTCCTTGAGGTTAGCGTGAGCACCCTTCAAGACCTTGTGGGCCTTGTCAAATACATCAAACTCCTCCTTGAGTCTAGCATGATCAACCCCAAGTTTATCCTTCTCGGAAGTTAGCACTCGAGACACAACAAGAGCATGATCAAGATCTTTCTTTAACTTAGCATGGTCATCGTTGTGTGACTCCTCAAGAGTCAAACGATGCCCACGCTCTTCCTCAAGAGCATTAGAGAGATCCGATATCTCATCGGCATAGTCACGACTATGACCTTCCATCTTAGAGATGGTTTCTTCGCGAGCCTCGATCATGTCATTGGCTTCACCAAGTTGTTCCAAGAGAGCAACAAAGTGCTTCTAGGATTTGCCCTTGAGCTTACTCATAAATGACTCAAATTCATTCACATCCTCATTAGACCCCTCATGTTCATCAATGCAACCCGTCAAAGAGGGATTAGTAATGATGGTGGTTTTGATGTTGGGGGTTACCTTGTTATAGGCTTTGGCCATGAGGCACTTGGCGGTGATGTTCTCGTTAGGTGAATCGAAGAGAGACATCCGGGGAGTTGTGGCAATGGCGACGGATGCCATGGCCATTGCTTCACCATCTTCATGATCATTGTCATCCTCACGATATTCTTCTTGAACCACCAACCCACGAGTAGGAGTCTTTTTGGTGAAGTTGTTCTTGTTGGGGAAGGACTTGGCTTTCTCTTTTCGGGTAAGCTTGCCACCATTGTCTTCCCGCTTCTCGTAAGGACAATCCGCAACGAAATGGCTCACATTGCCACAGTTGTAACATGTTCTTACTCGTTGCTTGCCCTTGAACCCAATTGAGTTTGTCTTGTTGAAATTTGGCCTTGAGTTCTTCTTGCTCCAAAATTGTCTTGAAGCAAGAGCCATGTGCTCATGATAATCATATTTCGTATCTTCGGGGTTGCTCTCCTCATCCTCCTCTTCTTCCTTTCTTCCACAATAACCTTGGCCTTCAAGGCAAGGTTGGGCTTCTTTGCCCTTTGAGAGCGGAGCACCGCGTTGTCAGCGGTCTAGTCCAAGATTCTCATTGCAACAAACTCATCCAACACTTCACTTGAGGTCATGGAGTGGAAGTCCGGTCTTTGACGAATGACGGAGGTCATGGCCTTGTTGTAGGGCATCATGGCCTTGAGGAACTTGCGCTTGATCCAATTGTCATCCGTGTCCTTGCTCCCATGATCTCGGAGTGAGACCGCGAGTTTGGTCACTCTTCAAAAGAGCTCACGAGGTTCTTCATCTTCTTTCATTGCAAACTCATCGGCTTCATCTTGCACCACTTCATAGTTGGAGCGTTGAATGCTTGCACTTCCCCGATAGAGAGACACAACGCATTGCCATGCGTCTTTGGCCATGGCATGGGGTCGAAGATGAGGGTGATCTTCGGGGAGGATAGCATCTTGGATGATGAAGAGAGCATTCTCATTGAATTGATTATCCACTGCTTCTCTAGGAGTGAAGTTGCTTCGGTCATGTGGATAGAAACCTTCTTGATGATTCTCCAAAGGTTAGTATTCACATGATTTAAATGACGCTTGAAGCGATACACCCAAGAATCAAAATCCTCATTTTTCACAATCTTAGGAGGAGGACCGGCATGATTTAAATGAGTAGAAGGAATCGGTCCTCCATAAGTTGGAGGTTCCACATGGGCAAAGATGCCGGTGCCATTTCTACCACTAGTAGAAGGACCCTTCTCACTATTAGCTTCCCCCTTGTCGGAGTTAGCATCCGTCACCTTGTTAGTGGGATCACCCACTTTCAACGGCGAGGTAGGTAGTTTAAGTCCTTCTAAGAATTTATTAAACATGCTTTCAACCGTGGTAGTCATTGAGGTTTTCAATGTGTCCAAGGCCACATTGAATTCCTCACGGGACACCGTGGTTTCGCCACACCAGAGATTTAGATCGGATTCACACCGGAGTGCTCCTCCACCCCCCCGTCTACGGTGTCAACCATACTCTTCGGACGACGAAGTCCTTAATAAAGAGACGAGGCTCTGATACCAATTGAAAGGGTCGATATAGTTGACTAGAGGGGGGGGGGTGAATAGGCAACTAACAATTTTTAGCTTTTTCTTTAACAATTTAAACTTTGCATCAAAGTAGGTTGTCTAGAAATGCAACTAGGTGGGCAACCTATATGATGCAACAACAACAAGCACACAAGCAAGCAAAGGATATAACACAAATAATCTTGCAGAAGTAAAGGCACGAGATAACCAAGAGTGGAGCCGGTGAAGACGAGGATGTGTTACCGAAGTTCCTTCCTTTTGAGGGAAGTACGTCTCCGTTGGAGCGGTGTGGAGGCACAATGCTCCCCAAGAAGCCACTAGGGCCACCGTATTCTCCTCACGCCCTCACACAATGCGATATGTCGTGATTCCACTATTGGTGCCCTTGAAGGCGGCGACCGAACCATTACAAACAAGGTTGGGGCAATCTCTGTTGGGGAACGTTGTAGAAAATTAAAAAATTTCCTACGGTTTCACCAAGATCCATCTATGAGTTCATCTAGAAACGAGTCATATAAGAGTGATTGCATCTACATACCACTTGTAGATCGCGTGCGGAAGCGTTCAATGGAACGGGGATGATGGAGTCGTACTCGCCGTGATTCAGATCACCGATGACCTAGTGCTGAACGGACAGCACCTCCGCGTTCAACACACGTACGGAGCGGATGACGTCTCCTCCTTCTAGATCCAGGAAGGGGGAAGGAGAGGTTGATGATGATCTAGCAGCACGACGGCGTGATGGTGGATGCAGCAGAACTCCGGCAGGGCTTCGCTAAGCAACTACGGGAGGAGGAGGAGGTGTTGCAGGGAGGAGGGAGGCGCCAGGGCTTTTTGGTGCGGCCACCCCTCCCTCCCCTCCCTTTATATAGGTGCAAGAGAGGGGGGGAAGGGCGCAGCCTTGCCCCTTCCTCCAAGGAAGGGGTGCGGCCAAGAGGGGGGAGTAGTCCATCCTCCCCAAGGCACCTCGGAGGTGCCTTCCCCCTTTAGGACTCTCCCCCTTTTTTATATCTTGGCGCATGGGCCTCTTGGGGCTGGTTCCCTAGGCCCATATAGGCCAAGGCGCACCCCCTACAGCCCATGTGGCCCCCCGGGGCAGGTGGACCCCCCGGTGGACCCCCGGACCCCTTTCGGCACTCCCGGTACAATACCGGCGACCAAAATAAGACTTCCTATATATAAATCTTTACCTCCGGACAATTCCGAAACTCCTCGTGACGTCCGGGATCTCATCCGGGACTCCGAACAACATTCGGTTTGCTGCATACTCATATACATACAACCCTAGCGTCACCGACCCTTAAGTGTAGACCCTACGGGTTCGGGAGATATGCGAACATGACCGAGACGGCTCTCGGGCAATAACCAACAGCGGGATCTGGATACCCATGTTGGCTCCCACATGCTCCTCGATGATATCATCGGATGAACCACGATGTCGAGGATTCAATCAACCCCGTATACTATTCCCTTTGTCAATCGGTATTTTACTTGCCCGAGATTCGATCGTCGGTATCCCAATACCTAGTTCAATCTCGTTACCGGCAAGTCACTTTACTCGTACAGTAATGCATGATCCCGTGACCAAACACTTGGTCACTTTGAGCTCATTATGATGATGCACTACCGAGTGGGCCCAATGATACCTCTCCGTCATACGGAGTGACAAATCCCAGTCTCGATCCATGTCAACCCAATGTACACTTTCGGAGATACCTGTAATGCACCTTTATAGTCACCCGATTACGTTGTGATGTTTGGTACACCCAAAGCACTCCTACGGTATCCGGGAGTTACACGATCTCATGGTCTAAGGAAGAGATACTTGACATTGGAAAAGCTCTAGCAAAACGAACTACACGATCTTGTGCTATGCTTAGGATTGGGTCTTGTCCATCACATCATTCTCCTAATGATGTGATCCCGTTATCAATGACATCCAATGTCCATAGTCAGAAACCATGACTATCTGCTGATCAACGAGCTAGTCAACTAGAGGCTCACTAGGGACATATTGTGGTCTATGTATTCACACGTGTATTACAATTTCCGGATAATACAATTATAGCATGAATAAAAGACAATTATCATGAACAAGGAAATATAATAATAATACTTTTATTATTGCCTCTAGGGCATATTTCCAACAGTCTCCCACTTGCACTAGAGTCAGTTACATTGTGATGAATCGAACACCCATAGAGTTCTGGTGTTGATCATGTTTTGCTCGCGGAAGAGGTTTAGTCAACGGATCTGCGACATTCAGATCCGTATGCACTTTGCAAATTTCTATGTCCCCATCTTGAACATTTTCACGAATGGAGTTGAAGCGACGCTTGATGTGCCTGGTCTTCTTGTGAAACCTGGGCTCCTTGGCAAGTGCAATAGCTCCTGTGTTGTCACAGAAGAGTTTGATCGGCTCCGACGCATTGGGTATGACTCCTAGGTCGGTGATGAACTCCTTCACCCAAATTGCTTCATGTGCTGCCTCTGAGGCTGCCATGTACTCCGCTTCACATGTAGATCCCGCCACGACGCTTCTCGCTTGCAGCTGCACCAGCCATCGCTTCCACCATTTAACATATACACGTATCCGGTTTGTGACTTTGAGTCATCCAGATCTGTGTCGAAGCTAGCATCGACGTAACCCTTTACGCACGAGCTCTTCGTCACCTCCATAAATGAGAAACATGTCCTTTGTCCTTTTCAGTACTTCAGGATATTCTTGACCGCTGTCCAAAGTGTTCCTGTCGGGATTACTTTGGTACCGCCTACCAAACTTACGGCAAGGTTTACATCAGGTCTGGTACACAGCATGGCATACATTATAGAACCTATGGCCGAGGCATAGGGGATGACGCTCATCTCTTCTTTATCTTTTGCCGTGGTCGGGCATTGAGCCGAGCTCAATCTCACACCTTGTAGTACAGGCAAGAATCCTTTCTTGGACTGATCCATTTTGAACTTCTTCAAAATCTTATCAAGGTATGTGCTTTGTGAAAGACCTATGAGGCATCTTGATCTATCTCTATAGATCTTGATGCCTAATATATAAGCAGCTTCTCCAAGGTCCTTCATTGAAAAAAAATTATTCAAGTAGGCCTTAATGTTGTCCAAGAGTTCTATATCATTTCCCATCAAAAGTATGTCATCTACATATAATATGAGAAATGCTACAGAGCTCCCACTCACTTTCTTGTAAACGCAGGCTTCTCCATAAGTCTCAAGATAAACCCAAACGCTTTGATTATCTCATCAAAGCGAATGTTCCAACTCCGAGATGCTTGCACCAGCCCATAAATGGATCGCTGGAGCTTGCATACTTTGTTAGCATTCTTAGGATCGACAAAACCTTCCGGCTGCATCATATACAGCTCTTCCTTAAGATAACCATTAAGGAACGCTGTTTTGACGTCCATCTGCCATATCTCATAATCATAGTATGCGGCAATTGCTAACATGATTCGGACGGACTTAAGCTTTGCTACGGGAGAGAAAGTCTCATCGTAGTCAATCCCTTGAACTTGTCGATAACCCTTAGCGACAAGTCAAGCTTTATAGATGGTAACATTACCATCCGCGCCCATCTTCTTCTTAAAGATCCATTTGTTTTCTATCGCCCGCCGATCATCGGGCAAGTCTGTCAAAGTCCATACTTTGTTTTCATACATGGATCCTATCTCGGATTGCATGGCTTCAAGCCATTTGTTGGAATCTGGGCCCGCCATCGCTTCTTCATAGTTCAAGGTTCACCGTTGTCTAACAACATGATTTCTAGGACAGGGTTGCCGCATTCACTGGTGCGGAACGTGTCCTAGTGGACCCACGAAGTTCAAGAGCAACTTGATCCAAGTACCTTGATCATCATCATTAATTTCCTCTCCGCCGGTGTAGGCACCACAGAACATTTTCCGAGCTGCACTACTTTCCGGTTCAAGAGGTAGTACTTCATCGAAGTTCTACTTTCCTCCCACTTACTCCTTCGAGAGAAACTCCTTTTCCGTAAAGGATCCGTTCTTGGCAACAAAGATCTTGCCTTCGGATCTAAGGTAGAAGGTATACCCAATGGTTTCCTTTGTGTATCCTTTGAAGATGCTTTTTTCCGACTTGTGTTCGAGCTTTTCATGTTTAAGTTTCTTGACATAAGCATCGCATCCCCAAACTTTTAGAAACGACAGCTTAGGTTTCTTCCCAAACCATAATTCATACGGTGTCGTCTCAACGGATTTAGACGGTGCCCTATTTAAATTGAATGTAGCTGTCTCTAGAGCGTATCCCCAAAATGATAGCGGTAAATCGGTAAGAGACATCATAGATCGCACCATATCCAATAGAGTGCGACACGATGTTCGGACACACCGTTACGCTTGAGGTGTTCCAGCGGCGTGAGTTGTGAAACGATTCCACATTTCCTTAAGTGTGTACCAAATTCGTGAATTAAATATTCTCCTCCACGATCTGATCGCAAGAATTTTATCTTTCACCACGTTGATTCTCTACTTCATTCTGAAATTCCTTGAACTTTTCAAAGGTCTCGGACTTGTGTTTCATCAAGTAGACATACCCATATCTACTCAAGTCATCGGTGAGAGTGAGAACATAACGATATCCTCCATGAGCCTCAACACTCATTGGACCGCACACATCGGTATGTATGATTTCCAATAAGTTGGTTGCTCGCTCCATTGTTCCGGTGAACGGAGTCTTGGTCATCTTGCCCATGAGGCATGGTTCGCATGTGTCAAATGATTCATAATCGATAGACTCTAAAAGTCCATCAGCATGGAGCTTCTTCATGCGCTTGACACCAATGTGACCATAGGCGGCAAGGCCACAAGTATGTGGGACTATCGTTATCAACTTTACATCTTTTGGTATTCACACTATGAACATGTGTAACATTACGTTCGAGAATCATTAAGAATAAACCATTGACCATTGGAGCATGACCATAAAACATTTCTCTCATATAAATAGAACAACCATTATTCTCGGATTTAAATGAGTAGCCATCTCAGATAAACGAGATCCTGATACAATGTTCATGCTCAAACTTGGCACTAAATAACAATTATTGAGGTTTAAAACTAATCCCGTTGGTAAATGTAGAGGTAGCGTGCCGACGGCGATCACATCGACCTTGGAACCATTCCCGACGCGCATCGTCACCTCGTCCTTCGCCAGTCTCCGCTTATTCCGCAGCTCCTGCTGTGAGTTACATATATGAGCAACGGCACCGTTATCAAATACCTGTGAGTTACTACGAGTAATCGGTAAGGTACACATCAATTACATGTATATCAAATATACCTTCAAGTGTTGCCGGCCTTCTTGTCCGCTAAGTATTTGGGGCAGTTCCGCTTCCAAAGGACCCTTCCCTTTGCAATAAAAGCACTCAGTCTCGTGCTTGGGTCCATTCTTTGACTTCTTCCCGGCAATCGGCTTACAGTATGCGGCAACATCCTTACCGGCCCTTCTTGAAGTTCTTCTTTCCCTTGCCCTTCTTGAACTTAGTGGTTTTATTGACCATCAACACTTGATGCTCCTTCTTGATTTCTACCTCTGCCGACTTCAAAGCATTGAAAATACTTCAGAATAGTTTTCACCATCCCCTGCATATTGTAGTTCATCACAAAGCTCTTGTAGCTTGGTGGGAGCGATCAAGGATTCTGTCAATGACCGCCTCGTCAGGAGGTTAATGTCCACTGGGACAAAGGCGGTTGTGCAACCTGTACATTTTGAGTATGTGCTCACCGACAGAACTATTTTCCTCCATCTTACAATCAGAGAACTTGTCGGAGACTTCATATCTCTCGACCCGGGCATGAGCTTGGAAAACCATTTTCAGCTTCTCGAACATCTCATATGCTCCGTGTTGCTCAAAACGCTTTTGGAGCCCCGGTTCTAAGCTGTAAAGCATGCCGCACTGAACGAGGGAGTAATCATCAGCACGAGACTGCCAAGCATTCATAATGTCTTGGTTCTTCGATGGGTGCATCACCTAGCGGTGCTTCTAGGACATATTTTTCTTGGCTGCTATGAGGATGATCTCGTGTTCCGGACCCAGTCCGAATAGTTGCTGCCATCGCCTTTCAAATTGGTTTTCTCTAGGAACGCGTTGAAGTTCATGGTGACATGAGCGTTGGCCATTTGATCTACAAGACATATTTTGCAAAGACTTTAGACTAAGTTCATGATAATTAAGTTCATCTAATCAAATTGTTTAATGAACTCCCACTCAGATTTGACATCCCTCTAGTCATCTAAGTGTTACATGATCCGAGTCGACTAGGCCGTGTCCGATCATCACGTGAGACGGACTAGTCATCGTCGGTGAACATCTCCATGTTGATCATATCTTCCATACGACTCATGTTCGACCTTTTCGTCTCTTGTGTTCCGAGGCCATGTCTGTACATGCTAGGCTCGTCAAGTTAACCCTAAGTGTTTATGCATGTGTAAAACTGTCTTACACCCGTTGTATGTGAACGTAAGGATCTATCACACCCGATCATCACGTGGTGCTTCAAACGATTTAACTTTAGCAACGGTGCACAGTTAGGGGGGAACACTTTCTTGAAATTATTATAAGGGATCATCTTATTTACTACCGTCGTTCTAAGAAAACAAGATGCATAAAACATAATAAACATCACATGCAATTATATAAAGTAGTGACATGATATGGCCAATATCATACAGCTCCTTTGATCTTCATCTTCGGTGCTCCATGATCATCTTGTCACCGGCATGACACCATGATCTCCATCATCATGATCTCCATCATCGTGTCTCCATGAAGTTGCTCGCCAACTATTACTTCTACTACTATGGCTAACACGTTTAGCAATGAAGCAAAGTAATTTACATGGCGTTGAATCAATGACGCGCCAGTCATACAATAATTAAGACAACTCCTATGGCTCCTGCCGGTTGTCATACTCATCGACATGCAAGTCGTGATTCCTATTACAAGAACATGATCTCATACATCACAATATATCATTCATCATTCATCACAACTTCGCCATATCACATCACATGACAATTGCTGCAAAAACAAGTTAGACGCCCTCTAATTGTTGTTGCATCTTTTACGTGGCTGCAATTGGGTTCTAGCAAGAACGTTTTCTTACCTACGAATAACCACAACGTGATTTTGTCAACTTCTATTTACCCTTCATAAGGACCCTTTTCATCTAATCCGCTCCAACTAAAGTAGGAGAGACAGACACCCGCTAGCCACCTTATGCAACTAGTGCATGTCAGTCGGTGGAACCTGTCTCACGTAAGCGTACGTGTAAGGTCGGTCCGGGCCGCTTCATCCTACAATACCGCTGAAGCAAGAAAAGACTAGTAGCGGCAAGCAAGTTGAGAAGATCTACGCCCGCAACCAAATTGTGTTCTACTCGTGCAATAGAGAACTACGCATAGACCTAGCTCATGATGCCACTGTTGGGGAACGTTGCAGAAAATTAAAATTTTTCCTACAGTTTCACCAAGATCCATCTATGAGTTCATCTAGCAACGAGTCATGGGAGAGTGATTGCATCTACATACCACTTGTAGATCGCGTGGGGAAGCGTTCAATGGAACGGGGATGATGGAGTCGTACTTGCCGTGATTCAGATCACCGATGACCTAGTGCTGAACGGACAGCACCTCCGCGTTCAACACACGTATGGAGCGGATGAAGTCTCCTCCTTCTTGATCCAGCAAGGGGGAAGGAGAGGTTGATGATGATCCAGCAGCACGACGGGGTGATGGTGGATGCAGCAGAACTCCGGCAGGGCTTCGCTAAGCAACTACGGGAGGAGGAGGAGGTGTTGCAGGGAGGAGGGAGGCGCCAGGGCTTATTGGTGCGGCCACCCCTCCCTCCCCTCCCTTTATATAGGTGCAGGAGAGGGGGGAAGGGCGCAGCCTTGCCCCTTCCTCCAAGGAAGGGGTGCGGCCAAGAGGGGGGGAGGAGTCCATCCTCCCAAGGCACCCCTGAGGTGCCTTCCCCTTTAGGACTCTCCCGCTTTTCTTATATCTTGGCGCATGGGCCTCTTGGGGCTGGTGCCCTTGGCCCATATAGGCCAAGGCGCACTTCTACAGCCCATGTGCCCCCGGGCAGGTGGACCAGCCGGTGGACTCCCGGACCCCTTTCAAAGACTCCCTGCATAATACCGATAACGCGAAACTTTTCCGCCACCAAAATAAGACTTCCTATATATAAATCTTTACCTCCGGACCATTCCGAACTCCTCGTGACGTCCGGGATCTCATCCGGGACTCCGAACAACATTCGTTTTGCTGCATACTCATATTCATACAACCCTAGCGCCACCGAACCTTATGTGTAGACCCTACGGGTTCGGGAGATATGCGACATGACCGAGACGGCTCTCGGGCAATAACCAACAGCGGGATCTGGATACCCATGTTGGCTCCCACATGCTCCTCGATGATATCATCAGATGAACCACGATGTCGAGGATTCAATCAACCCCGTATACTATTCCCTTTGTCGATCGCTATTTTACTTGCCCGAGATTCGATCGTTGGTATGCCAATACCTCATTTAATCTCGTTACAGGCAAGTCACTTTACTCGTACCGTAATGCATGATCCCGTGACCAAACACTTGGTCACTTTGAGCTCATTATGATGATGCACTACCGAGTGGGCCAAGTGATACCTCTCCGTCATACACGGAGTGACAAATCCAGCCTCGATCCGTGTCAACCCAACAGACACTTTCGGAGATACCTGTAATGCACCTTTATAGTCACCCAGATTACGCCAGGACGCTTTGGTACACCCAAAGCACTCCTAAGGTATCCGGGAGTTACACGATCTCATGGTCTAAGGAAGAGATACTTGACATTGGAAAATCTCTAGCAAAAGGAACTACACGATCTTGTGCTATGCTTAGGATTGGGTCTTGTCCATCACATCATTCTCCTAATGATGTGATCCCGTTATCAATGACATCCAATGTCCATAGTCAGGAAACCATGACTATCTTTTGATCAACGAGCTAGTCAATTAGAGGCTCGCTAGGGACATATTGTGGTCTATGTATTCACACGTGTATTACGATTTCCGGATAATACAATTATAGCATGAATAAAAGACAATTATCATGAACAAGGAAATATAATAATAATACTTTTATTATTGCCTCTAGGGCATATTTCCAACAATCTCCACAACTTAATTGGAGGCTCCCAACGACACCACGAAGCTTCACCACAATGGACTATGGCTCCGTGGTGACCTCAACCGTCTAGGGTGCTCAAACACCCAAGAGTAACAAGATCCGCTAGGGATAAGTGGGGGGTCAAATTTCTCTTGGTGGAAGTGTAGATCGGGTTTTTCTCAACCACTCCCGAGAAAATCAACGAGTTTGATTGGCTAGGGAGTGAGATCGGGCGAAAATGGAGCTTGGAGCAACAATGGAGCTTAGGGTTGGAAGAGGTAGTCAACAAGAGGTAGGAGACACCCCTTTTATAGCTGTGGACAAAATCCAACCGTTATCCACTTATCCAGCCCGCGACATGCGGTACTACCGCTCCAGAAACGCGGTACTACCGCAAGGCCACGCGATACTACCGTGAGGTACCACGGTACTACCGCGGCAGCTGCAGAGGGTAGAACATGCCTGACTGAGAGCAGTACTTCCACGAGCGGTACTATCATTTCCCCTTGCGGCATTATCATTTCTTGCGGTACTACCGCAAGGCGTGAAAGTCCAAGTTCGAAGGGCGCGGATGAATAAAAATACATCCGTGCCTACTCACCGGAAATCAATCGATGCAAAATCCGCCACGGTACTACATCACCGGGAGCGGTATTACGGCATGGCAGCTGAACCAGTCACAGGCGACATTATCATGAGGCGCGGATGTAAAAAATTACATCCGCTCCTACTACCGCGATGCAGTGGCACTTGGCCTGGGAGCCACGGTACTACGACTCCAGAGGGGCGGTACTACCATATTCTCGCAGTACTATCATGTTGCAGACGCAGTACTACCGCAGTGCCTCAAGGTACTACCGGGTCCAGAGAGCAAGATTACCGCAAGCTCAACAAAGAGCCGTGACAATCGCATAGAGGATAAACGGGGGATGCTCCAAAGTGCAAGGAAAAGGTGGAGACAAGGAAGGAAACGTGTACGTGATGATTCCACCTGAACCTTACCGACGCGGACCCCCTCTTAATAGTACGGCCCTCCTACGACTCAAATCCACCAAAAAGAAACGTAGAAAAACACCGTCTTCAATAGTCTACGAGGGGCACCGAACCGTCTTGTGCCTAGCGATGAAGCGTCTGAGAAACTCAAGGCACACGATTAATCCGCAAAAGCATTGTCATCAATCACCAAAACACCTTAGGGACAAATATGCCCTTACAAATGGTCCATTGAATGAGTTGGTGTATGTCAAATCATCTCCAGGATTCGAGGATCCCAAGCTCCCCACTCATGTATAAAAACTAAAAAAGGTGCTCTATGGCCTTAAAAAGCCTCACGTGCATGGTATGAGCACCTTACCGAGTTGTTACAAGATCGTGGGTTTGAAATTGGGAAAATCGATCCCACTCTTTTTACTAAGAGGGTCAAAGGGGATTTGTTCATATGCCAACTATATGTCGATGATATTATTTTTGGTTCTCCTAACAAATCTTTCAATGATGGGTTTTCCACACTAATGACCGAGAAGTTTGAGATGTCTATGATGGGAGAGTTGAATTTCTTTCTTGGGTTCAAAGTCAAGCAAAGAAGAGAAGGAACGTTCATCAACCAAGCCAAGTATACCCAAGACATGCGCAAGAGATTCAAGCTAGATGATGTCAAGCCGGTCAAGTCTCCCATGCCCACCAAATGCAAGCTTGACAGTGATCCCAATGATAAAGCGGTGGATCAAAAGGTATATCGTTTCATGATTGGATCCTTGCTTTACCTTTGTGCATCTAGACCGGATATCATGTTGAGTGTGGGAATATTTCAATATTTAGCTCATACCCACTTTGGCTTATGGTACTGCTATCTCTTGAGCACTGCGTTGGATTTCCCCGAAGAGGAGAGGATGATGCAGCAAAGTAGCGTAAGTATTTCCCTCAGTTTTTGAGAACCAAGGTATCAATCCAGTAGGAGGCTACGCACAAGTCCCTCGTACCTACACAAAACAATAGCTCCTCGCAACCAACGCGATTAGGGGTTGTCAATCCCTTCACGGTCACTTACGAGAGTGAGATCTGATAGAGATGATAAATAATATTTTTGGTATTTTGATATAGAGATGCAAAGTGAAAAGAAAAGGCAAAGTAAAAACAAAGCAAGTATTAAAGTGATGGAGATTGATATGATGAGAATAGACCCTGGGCCATAGGTTTCACTAGTGGCTTCTCTCAAGAGCATAAGTATTCTACGGTGGGTGAACAAATTACTGTTGAGCAATTGACAAAATTGAGCATAGTTATTAGAATATCTAGGTATGATCATGTATATAGGCATCACGTCTGAGACAAGTAGACCGACTCCTGCCTGCATCTACTACTATTAATCCACTCATCGACCGCTATCCAGCATGCATCTAGAGTATTAAGTTAAAAACAGAGTAACGCCTTAAGCAAGATGACATGATGTAGAGGGATAAATTCATGCAATATGATAAAAACCCCATCTTGTTATCCTCGATGGTAACAATACAGGACATGCCTTGCTGCCCCTTATGTCACTGGGAAAGGACACCGCAAGATTGATCCCAAAGCTAAGCACTTCTTCCATTGCAAGAACTACCAATCTAGTTGGCCAAACCAAACGGATAATTCGAAGAGACTTGCAAAGATAACTCAATCATACATAAAAGAATTCAGAGAAGATTCAAATAGTGTTCATAGATAAACTTGATCATAAACCCACAATTCATCGGTCTCAACTAACACACCGCAAAAAGAAGATTACATCGAATAGATCTCCACGAGAGAGGGGGAGAACATTGTATTGAGATCCAAAAGAGAGAAGAAGCCATCTAGCTACTAACTATGGACCAAGGTCCGAGGTAAACTACTCACACTTCATCGGAGAGCCTATGATGATGTTGTAGAAGCCCTCCGTGATGATTTAACCCTCTCCTGGAGCTCCTAACAGGCCCCAAGATGGGATCTCGTGGATACGTAAAGTTGCGGCGGTGGAATTAGGTTTTTGGCTCCGTGTCTGCCTGGCTTGGGGTACGAGGGTATATATAGGAGGAAGGAGTACGTCGGTGGAGCAACAGGGGCCCACGAGGCGGGGCGCGCTCGGGGGCGCCCCACCCTCGTGACCGCCTTTTACTTCTCGTAGTAGGGTCCAAGTCTCCGGATCACGCTCGTGAGAAATCACGCTCCCAAAGGTTTCATTCCGCTTTGGACTCTGTTTGATATTCCGCTTCTTCAAACACCAAATAGGCAAAAACAGCAATTCTGGGCTGGGCCTCCGGTTAATAGGTTAGTCCCAAAGATAATATAAAAGTGGAAAATAAAGCCCAATATAGTCCAAAACAGTAGGTAAAGTAGCATGGAGCAATCAAAAATTATACTCCCTCCATTCCTTTATATTAGGTGTATTTGTTTTTTGATAAAATACCACAATGTCAGGTGCATTTGTGCTAATTCCTCGTAATTCCGTTCTTGGCCCTCTTGAAAAAGATAAGTATCTCTCACCTGATTCTGTGTATCTCTTCCTTTCCTAGCCTAAGTGATTTACTTGCCGCTAATCAATGAATTAGACAAGGGTAATTTCGTCCTAATTGTCTATAATCATGTGCCTTGGTCACCGTGCCGAAAATAATACACCTTACATAATGGAATGGAGGGAGTAGATACGTTGGAGACGTATCAGGCATCCCCAAGATTAATTCATGCTCGTCCTCGAGTAGGTAAATGATGAAAAGAGAATTTTTGATGCGGAGTGATACTTTGGCATAATTTCAATGTAAATATTCTTAATTGTGGTATGAATATTCAGATCCGAAAGATTCAAGACAAAAGTTCATATTGACATAAAAATAATAATACTTCAAGCATACTAACTAAGCAATTATGTCTTCTCAAAATAACATGGCCAAAGAAAGTTATCCCTACAAAATCATATAGTCCTGCTATGCTCCATCTTCCCCACACAAAATATTTAAATCATGCACAACCCCGATGACAAGCCAAGCAATTGTTTCATACTTTAACATTTTCAAAAAAAATCAATCTTCATGCAATACATGAGCGTGAGCAATGGATATAGCACTATATGTGGAATAGAACGGTGGTTGTGGAGAAGACAAAAAGGGAGAAGATAGTCTCACATCAACTAGGCGTATCAACGGGCTATGGAGATGCCCATCAATAGATATCAATGTGAGTGAGTAGGGATTGCCATGCAACGGATGCACTTAGAGCTATAAGTATATGAAAGCTCAACAAAAGAAACTAAGTGGGTGTGCATCCAACTCGCTTGCTCACGAAGACCTAGGGCATTTGAGGAAGCCCATCATTGGAATATACAAGCCAAGTTCTATAATGAAAAATTCCCACTAGTATATGAAAGTGACAAAATGAGAGACTCTCTATTATGAAGATCTTGGTGCTACTTTGAAGCACAAGTGTGGTAAAAGGATAGTAGCATTGTCCCTTCTCTCTTTTTCTCTCATTTTTTTATTTGGGCCTTTCTCTTTTTTATGGCCTCTTTTTTTTTTCTTTTTTTTCGTCCGGAGTCTCATCCCGACTTATGGGGGAATCATAGTCTCCATCATCCTTTCCTCACTTTGGACAATGCTCTAAAGAATGATGATCATCACACTTTTATTTTTCTTACAACTCAACAATTACAACTCGATTCTTAGAACAAAGTATGACTCTATATGAATGCCTCTGGCGGTGTACCGGATATGCAATGAATCAAGAGTGACATGTATGAAAGAATTATGAACGGTGGCTATGCCACAAATACGATGTCAACTACATGATCATGCTAGCAATATGACAATGGTGGAGCGTGTCATAATAAACGGAACGGTGGAAAGTTGCATGGCAATATATCTCGGAATGGCTAAGGAAATGCCATGATAGGTAGGTACGGTGGCTATTTTAAGGAAGATATATGGTGCGTGTATGATACCGGCGAAAAAATGCGCGGTATTAGAGAGGCTAGCAATGGTGGAAGGATGGAAAAAGTGCGTATAATCCATGGACTCAACATTAGTCATAAAGAACTCATATACTTATTGCAAAAATCTAGAAGTTATCAAAGCAAAGTATTACGTGCATGCTCCTAGGGGATAGATTGGTAGGAAAAACCATCGCCGTCCCTGACCGCCACTCATAAGGAAGACAATCAATAAATAAATCATGCTCCGAGTTCATCACATAACGGTTCACCATACGTGCATGCTACGGGAATCACAAACTTTAACACAAGTATTCTTTAAATTCACAACTACTCAACTAGCATGACTCTAATATCACCATCTTCATATCTCAAAACAATTATCAAGCATCAAACTTTCTTAGTATTCAACGCACTCAAAAGAAAGTTTCACATATCTTGAATACCAAGTATATTAATATTAAGCAATTTACCATGCTATTAACGACTCTAAAAATAATCTAAGTGAAGCATGAGAGATCAATAGTTTCTTTAAAACAAATCCACCACCGTGCTCTAAAAGATCTAAGTGAAGCACTAGAGCAAAAATTATCACGCTCAAAAGATATAAGTGAAGCACTATGAGCAAAACTATCAAGCTCAAAAGATATAAGTGAAGCACATAGAGTATTCTATCAAATTCCAATTTATGTATGGCTCTCTTAAAAGGTGTGTACAGCAAGGATTATTGTGGTAAACTAACAAGCAAAGACGCAAATAATACAAGACGCTCCAAGGAAAACACATATCATGTGGTGAATAAAAATATAGCTCCAAGAAAATTACCGATGGAAGTAGACAAAAGAGGGGATGCCTTCCGGGGCATCCCCAAGCTTTGACTTTTTGGTGTACTTGGTTTATCTTGGGGGTGCCAAGGGCATCCCCAAGCTTAGGCTCTTGCCACTCCTTGTTCCATAATCCATCAAGAGAATTTACCCAAAACTTGAAAACTTCACAACACAAAACTCAACAGAAATCTCGTGAGCTCCGTTAGAGAAAGAAAACAAAAGACTACTTTAAGGTACTGTAATGAACTCATTATTTATTTATATTGGTGTTAAACCTACTGTATTCCTACTTCTCTATGGATTATAAAATATTTTACTAGCCATAGATTCATCAAAATAAGCAAACAACACACGAAAAACAGAATCTGTCAAAAACAGAACAGTCTGTAGTAATCTGTAACTAACGCAAACTTCTGGAACTCCAAAAATTCATCAAAAATAGGAAGACCTAGGCAATTTGTTTATTGATCAGAAGCAATTGGAATCAGTATTTTATCACGTTCTGGTGATTTTTAACAATTGTTTTCGTGAACAGAAAGATTCTGGAAATTACAGCAAGATCAAATAACTATCATCCAAGAAGATCCTATAGGTCTAACTTGGCACAAACACTAACTAAAAGAAAAAAACCACATATACCAGAGGCTAGATTGATTATTTACTCCTAAACATAAGCAAAAGCAAAAAAAAACTAAAAATAAAATTGGGTTGCCTCCCAACAAGCGCTATCGTTTAACGCCCCTAGCTAGGCATAAAAGCAAGGTTAGATCTAAGTAGTGCCGTAGTAATAAGATAGATCGGTGAAACTCATTTCATATTCTCTACATTCTGCAGCAAGTTTTCTTTGAAGCAAGCAAAAGTAAGCAAAAGGGCTAAATTTAATAGGACAAAAGTCCCCAAGATCAATTTTAGGAGGTATAGGTTCCTCTTTCGGCCCTTCGTATTGCACAACCAATTCATCATTATAAGCGTTCTTTTGACAGAACTTGGTGAGCCTATACTCAAGAGAGCATCCTAGCTCATTATTTCGAATAGCCAAATCATCATTAAGTTCAGAGATTCTATCAATTAAAATATTGGTAGGCACTTTTTCTAAGATTTTCACTGAAAGCAACATAGTCGATAGATTGAAAACGCATTATTTCTTCTTGATCAAAAAGAATAGATTCTATGGGAGGACGGCCAGCGTCCACCCTATAATGCACAAAGATTTCTTTGGCTTCTTTTATTATAAATCTGAATTCATGAGCCAAAAATATTGTAGCGGCACGCTTAACAGAGGAGTGTTCAATATTAGAAAACTCTAGGAAAATTCTTTGTATAGAAGGGTGCATATGCATAAATTGCCTTTCAAGTTCAACAATAAGCATGGCAATAGCGTCCGCAAGGCTAATAGTTCTATGAAGAATAGAACCACCCATAGAGGGTAAAGCACCAGCACAAGTAAAGAAATCTTGAATAAATCCTTTTCCAATAATATTACCACTACCGATTCGAAATATTTTTGTATGATAGGTAGGGTGAGGGAGTCCTGGACTAGGGGGTGTCCGGATAGCCGAACTATCATCTTTGGCCGGACTCCTGGACTATGAAGATACACGATTGAAGACTTCGTTCCGTGTCCGGATAGGACTTTCCTTGGCGTGGAAGGCAAGCTTGGCGATACGGATATGTAGATTTCCTACCATTGTAACCGACTCTGTGTAACCCTAACCCTATTCGGTGTCTATATAAACCAAAGGGTTTTAGTCCATAGGACGAACAACAATCATACCATAGGCTAGCTTCTAGGGTTTAGCCTCTCTGATCTCGTGGTAGATCTACTCTTGTACTACCCATATCATCAATATTAATCAAGCAGAGTAGGGTATTACCTCCATCGAGAGGGCCCGAACCTAGGTAAAAACATCGTGTCCCTTGTCTCCTGTTACCATCCGCCTAGACGCACAGTTCGGGACCCCCTACCCGAGATCCGCCGGTTTTGACACCGACATTGGTGCTTTCATTGAGAGTTCCTCTGTGTCGTCGCCTATAGACCCGATGGCTCCTTCAATCATCAACAACGACGCGATCCAGGGTGAGACTTTTCTCCCCGGACAGATCTCCGTATTCGGCGGCTTTGCACTGCGGGCCAATTCGCTAGGCCATCTGTAGCAGATCAAAAGCTACGCCCCTGGCCATCAGGTCAGATTTGGAAGTTTGAACTACACGGCCGACATCCGCGGAGACTTGATCTTCGATGGATTCGAGCCGCAGCCGAGCGTGCCGCACAGTCTCGATGGGCATGATTTAGCTCTGCAGCCGAACAGTGCCCTAGAGGCCGCACCAGTGTCCGCTCCGACCATTAATTCGGAGCCGATTTCACCGATCGAGGATGGTTGGTTGGACACCACCTCGGGGGCTGAGATCTCTCTGGCGATTGAGCCAACACCATCCCTCGCCCTTTGGCGGCTCGTGACTCTGTGTGCCGGACTCCTTTCCGGACTCCGAACCTCATGCGCCCGCTGCCGATCGAATCCGGCGCCGGTTATGGAGTTCACCGCCATGACATCTTTTCAGACTCGCCCTTTGGCGATATCCTGAACTCATTAAAGTCTCTCTCTTTGTCAGGGGAGCCCTGGCCGAACTATGGTCAGGAAGGTTGGGATTCAGACGACGAAGAAATTCAACGCCCACCCACCACCCACTTTGTAGCCACCGCCGATGATTTAACCGACATGTTCGACTTCGACTCAAGACATCGACGGTATGGACGACGATGCCGGAGACGATCAAGAGCCAGCCCACGGGCAATCGGAAGGCCACCTCTTCATATGACATTTAAATGGTGGACATCCCAAAAGATGGGAATGGCGATGGTATAACGGAGGATGACCCCTCCAAGAAACTACCCAAGCGCCGACATCAGTGGCGCCGCTTCTAAATCCCGCCACAAAGAAAAGCGGTGATTCCGCACGGGAGACAATAATACCCCTGGACAAGGTTGAAGACGCACCCTCCAGCAGGACTCAAAGACAGAGGAGGGAGAAGCAAGTCTGCACGACGGTCTGGCAGAAAGAGAGGTAGAGGACGACAATTATGTGCCCCTCCGAAGACGAGGCAAGCCTCGACGACGCATTTAATTCGTCGTGCTGAGGATCCCGAACAAGAGCGTTTTTAAACGCAGGCTTATGGCCACGGCAAGCAGCCTCAAGAAAAGCAAAGACTTAGAGCTGACCAAGACCTGCTAGCTTACAGATGGATCAAGTCCTTGCAGCCAAGAGTGTGAACTCGAACGCCTCCAAAAGCTACCCCAAACGCAGGCCGTTGCCTCGATCAGAGGAGGAAGCACCCACGTCACCAACAAGACGACACGGCAGACCGGCCACCCCGCAGTCATGACAGAGAAGCCTTCGCCCTCCGCTCAAGCCACGCCCGACGCCGCTCAAAAGTACCAAGGCACGGAAAACGCTACGGACTTAAGTAGATATATTGGAGGACAAGGCAAGGAAAACAAGATCGATCTACAGATCGCGTGGGCGTAATGACTCGGGATGATTACCGTCACGCCGGATACAAGAACCCGCCGGGCGAACACGATGAGACAAAGCTCATATGAGCTACGCCACGATATAGCCCAATACAGAGGCGCCGACACCCACTATGCTTCACAAATGAAGTAATGGATCATCAAATCCTCGAGGGCTTCAAACCCGTAAACATCGAATCATACGATGGCACCACAGACACTCATGATCCGGATCGAGGACTATCTCCTCCATATCCACATGGCCCGCGGTGATGATCTACATGCCATCAAATACCTCCCACTCAAGCTTAAAGGACCAGCTCAGCATTGGCTCAACAGCTTGCCAGCAGAGTCAATCGGTTGTTGGGAGGACCTGGAAGCCGCATTCCTTGATAACTTCCAGGGCACATATGTGCGACCACCAGACGCTGATGACCTTAGCCATATAATTCAGCAGCCAGAAGAATCGGCCAGACAATTCTGGACACGGTTCCTACCAAAGAAAAATCAGATCGTCGACTGTCCGGATGCAGAGGCGCTAGCTGCCTCCAAACACAACATCCGCGATGAGTGGCTGGCCCGGCACCTAGGACAGGAAAAGCCGAAATCCATGGCAGCCCTCACCACACTCATGACCCGCTTTTGCGCGGGAGAGGACAGCTGGCTAGCTCGAAGCAACAACTTGGCCAAACACCCTGGTAGTTCAGATACCAAGGACAGCAATGGCAGGTCGCATCGCAACAAGCATAAACGCCGCATTAACAGTGACAATGCTAAAGATACGACAGTAAATGCCGGATTCAGAGGCTCTAAACCCGGTCAGCGGAAGAAGCCATTCCAACGAAATACCCAGGACCCGTCCAACTTGGACCGAATACTCGATTGCTCGTGCCAGATACACGGCACCCCCGAAAAACCAGCCAACCACACCAACAGGGATTGTTGGGTGTTCAAGCAAGCAGGAAAGCTAAACGTCGAAAACAATGACAAGGGGCTGCATAGCGACGACGAGGAGGAGCCCGTCACGAACAATAGAGGATGTAAGGGCTTTCCCACACAATTGCGGACGGTGAACATGATATACGTGAACCCACATACCCAAAAGGGAGCGGAAGCATGCACTAAGGGACGATACGCGATGGAGCCGCCGCCTCAAGTTCAACCCATGGTCTTCCTGCCCGATCACCTTCGATCAAGGGACCACCCCACTAGCATCCTTCACGGCGGTTTCGCCGCATTGGTTCTTGACCCAATTATCGACGGATTTCACCTCACCGTAGTCCTGATGGACGGCGGCAGCAATGAACCTGATTTATCAGATACAAGGTCGCAAAATGGGCATAGACCCGTCAAGGATCAAACCCACAAAGACGACCTTTAAAGGCGTCATTCCAGGTGTAGAGGCCAACTATACAGGCTCCGTTACACTTGAAGTGGTCTTCGGATCCCCGGATAACTTCCGGAGTGAGGAGTTAATCTTCGACATAGTCTCGTTCCGCAGCGGCTATCATGCACTGCTCGGACGAACCGCATTCGCAAAATTCAATGCGGTGCCGCACTACGCATACCTCAAGCACAAGATGCCAGGCCCTCGAGGTGTAATCACGGTCAATGGAAACACCTAACGTTCTCTCCGAACGAAGGAGCATACGGCGGCCCTTGCGGCAGAAGTGCAGAGCAGCCTCTTAAGGCAATTCTCCAGCCCAGCCAATAAACAATCGGACACTGTCAAGCGCGCCCGGAGTAACCTACAGCAAGACTGCCTGGCACGTTCCGAACAAGCGTAGTAATGCGGCCCCAACCCCAGCCCTCGCGAAGCCAGTACTACGCGTACGTAATTGCGCTATGGAAGTACCATGGGCATAGGGGACGGGCCACGACCACGGCATGCCTAGAATGCGGCTAGACCACACTAGGGGCTCCCGTTTGTGTCATTCCTTTTTTTCTCTTTTTCTTTTTCTTTTTACTTTCAGGACTCTGTTCTCCAGAAGCCCTGTCCGGCATTCGCGCCGAATACACGATGCAACAGCTAGGGAAGCAGAAAACTGTGTCGAATGTCCAGGTGTTCTCTATTACGAAAGCAAGATAACCTGTTTTACATACCACACCGCAAACTTACCCCTGGAAGGGGGACATGTCAAAAGTCCCGTACCTTGCTTATCGCACAATTTGTATAGTTCTGCTTTTATTTGCAGTTTCTTTTGAATAAACAATATATAGCTCTTGCCTATTATTGCATTCTTTCCCATTATATATGTTCATCTATGGCATTGCGCAACCGTACAATTTGGTACGGGAAATACACCAGGGGCTTATGAACCCCAAAAACATGGTGTGACAAGTCCGAACACTTTCACAAGTGCGGCACCCCGAACTTATAGCATTCTATGCATCCGCTCTGAATCATGTCTTGGGTCAATAGTTGGGTTTGCCCGGCTCCCATGTTTTGGTACCTTACGTTCCATTATATCGGCTAAGGTAGCTGGGAGAACCACCGCGATTGTGCCCCGGTTGAGCTGGGTTGAGCACCTCGATGGAGAAAGCTAAACTGACTGGCCATGATAAGGCGAGAGCCGGTCGCTGTTCGAGAGGTTTCTTCGAGTCCCTAAAGACTTATGCCGCTTAGAGCGAGGAACCGGCACTGTCCGGCCAAGGCGTAGATAGCGCCCCGAACTCGGTCTTCCGAATACTAGGGGCTTCGCCAAATTTTAAAATTATAGAATTCTATGGCTAAGTGAGAGTGTTCAAGCGTTATAGTCCGGTTGCCTGGTTCGTTGCGTTGAGCGCCTCCCTTGAAGGACCCAAGAATGGGAACAAGAGCGCTCAAGTTTATCCCGAACACCCCAAAGACTTTCGTGGCTTGGGGGCTGATGCAAACGACTCGCCATCTCTCAAATTTGATAAACGGCCGCACAGAAGGTAATATTTTAAATTCAAAAGCGTTGCTTAGCGCATATGAACTAGTTTTCGGCGCACAGGATAACAAATGCGAGTCTACTCAAATATTACATCTTTGGAGCATTCACCCGCCTCAATCTCCTGGTGGGCTTTTTGGGCTTCGGCCTTAGCGGCTTTGGCACTCTCAAGAGCCGAGCAAGCTCGGACTCTCGAGTCTTCGAGTCACGTCCAAACTCTCGTGTTTTTCCACGAGAGCCTGGAGCTCTTGCCGCACCTCCGCCAGCCGCCTCCCCTTCTCTCGCTTCGGTGCGCTCATGGCAGCTTTGTTTTCGGCCGCGGACACCGCTTCCTTCAGGGTCGCCACCTCGTTCGTGGCCCCTGCGATACCCATGTTATCCCTGTTATCTTTTGCAACCACATTTTTTAAAAATTCCATAAGGTATTACTTACCTTGTCCTCGAGCTGCTTCTTGGCTTGGCCGAGCTCGTTCTCGGACCGCTCGAGGCTCTCCTTCAATGCATTGACCTCCGCAGTCAGTGCAGCAGAGGTCAGCAGGGCAGCCTGCATTCCCATATTGACAAAATTATGTTAGACTCATGCGTATATCTTTTTAGATCCTCAGTCCAGCTTTTCTTTCCGAACACCGAACTGAGCATCAGGGGCTACTGTCTATGCGGTAATCTTCTTACAAATATTGAAAACTTACCTCAAAGCCTGTTAGAAGGCTGTTGCAGGCTTCAGTCAGCCCGCTCTTGGCGGACTGAACTTTCTGGATCACCACACTCATAACAGTGCGGTGCTCCTCCTCGATGGAGGCGCTGTTAAGCGCCTCCAGTAAGCTATCCGATGCCTCCGGTTGGACGGAGGACACCAGCGTCTTACCCTTCTTACGAAGGGGCCGCTTGCCGGACTTCGAAACCGCTGAAGGTTCCGGTATGGAGTCCGGACAAGGGTCGGGCTTAGAGCACCTGGGAGTCTCGCCCCCCTCGCGAATTCAGGGACCCGCTTGACGAAGCGGCGAGCTCGTCCTTGGGCGGGCTGCATGATTGTTCGGCATTAGAGAACACTATGCAATGAATAAAAAAAGCCATGGGTATCCGGACACTTACGATCTCACCAGGGGCTTGGCCCTCGAAGGCCACTCCCCCTCGCCGTCGTTGGCGTTGGTGGAGACGTCCGAAGGAAGGGTTCTTCCCTTCTTGGACCCTCCGGTCTCCCCAGTTGGGGCGACCTTTCTTTTCTTCTCTCCCCCCGCTGGGGGAGATGCTTCTTTTTCCTCCTCCTCATTTTCACGGGAGGATTCCGCCTCGGAGTCGTCGGATGATGATTCCGGCAACACCAGGCGCCGGGCACTCTTTCGAGTTCCCGTGGCCTTCTTCTTGGCCTTCTTCTCCGGCACCACGTGGGGTGCCGGAAGCAGCAGCTCCGTCAAGCGGGTGTCTACTGGGTCTTCTGGCAAAGGAGCCAGACAGTTAACCTGCCCGGACGTGCTCCGCCAGTCCTGTCAAAGGCAAGGGAGTTTAGATCCCGCATAGAATTAAACTATGAAAAACGAGAGTCCCGTAAATGGCAAAATAGCTTACCTCGGTAGCTTGACGCTGCGAGCTAAAACCGCGATCTTCGGTAGCGGATGAGGGAGCCTCGGCGCCCTTGAACAGCACCTTCCAGGCATCTTCGTACGTAGTGTCGAAAAGCCTCTTCAGGGTTTGGTGCTGTGCCAGATCGAACTCCCACAACTTGAAGGCCCGTTGTTGGCATGGGAGGACCCGGCAGATGAGCATAACCTGGACTACATTGACAAGCCTGAGATTCTTGTTCACCAGGCTTTGCATGCAGGTTTGGAGTCCGGTCAGCTCTTCCGGATTACCCCACGACAGGCCGGTCTCTTTCCAGGAGGTGAGCCACGTGGGGAAACCAGATCTGAATTCGGGGGCCGCCGCCCATTTGGGGTCGTGCGGCTCGGTGATATAGAACCACCCCGATTGCCACCCCTTCACGATCTCCACAAAGGAGCCATCGAGCCATAAGACGTTGGCCATCTTGCCAACCATGGCGCCTCCACACTCCGCTTGGCGGCCACCCACAACCTTCGGCTTGACATTGAAGGTCTTCGGCCATAAGCCGAAGTGGGGCTGGATGCAGAGGAAAGCCTCGCACACAACAATGAACGCCGAGATGTTGAGGATGAAATTCGGGGCCAGATCGTGGAAATCTAGGCCGTAGTAGAACATGAGCCCCCGGATGAATGGGTGAAGTGGAAAACCCAGTCCGCGGAGGAAGTGGGCAAGAAATACGACCCGCTCATGGGGCTCAGGGGTGGGGATGAGCTGCCCTTCGTCGGGCAGCCGATGTCGACGTCACGGACAAGTATCCGCCTTCCGTAATCTTTTACTTGGCCCTCCGTGATGGAGGAGACCATCCACCTGCCTCCCGCCTCCGGACATGGCTGGAGATGGTTGAGGAAGGATGTGCGGACTTGGGCGCTGGAGCTCAGGGTGCGCAGAAATGGATGAGCAAGGGAGGAGGAAGGCGTAGGTGAAAAGGGTGGATCCTTACCCCCTTATATGGACGGACGAGGCTATGCGTCCCCCACCAGCCTGATAAAACTCGCTTATCTCCCTAGCGCCGCAATCAATGGCGCGGTTGGGTTACCCACGTCCGTATTGATGAGAATCCCGGAATAAGGGGGCACGATCTACGCTTTGATAAGACGTGCCAAGGAAACCGCCGCTAAACGCTACCGAGGTGGGACAAGAAAACGATTCGGATAAAGGCCTGGCCGTGGTGTGATGTCACGCCGCGGAATACGTCAGCAGATATGTGCAAAAATTATTCTCTCTACGGTGGTATGTGGAACTTGTTTTGAAGAGCCGGACACTATCCTTGTGTTCAAAACCTTCTATGAAGTATTCGGAGGAGGAACCCGCCTTGCAATGCCGAAGACAATATGCGCGCCGGACTCGCCGTCATTGAAGCCTGGTTCAGGGGCTATTGAGGGAGTCCTGGACTAGGGGGTGTCCGGATAGCCGAACTATCATCTTTGGCCGGACTCCTGGACTATGAAGATACAATATTGAGGACTTCGTCCCGTGTCCGGATAGGACTTTCCTTGGCGTGGAAGGCAAGCTTGGCGATACGGATATGTAGATTCCTACCATTGTAACCGACTCTGTGTAACCCTAACCCTATTCGGTGTCTATATAAACCGAAGGGTTTTAGTCCGTAGGACGAACAACAATCATACCATAGGCTAGCTTCTAGGGTTTAGCCTCTCTTATCTCGTGGTAGATCTACTCTTGTACTACCCATATCATCAATATTAATCAAGCAGGAGTAGGGTATTACCTCCATCGAGAGGGCCCGAACCTGGTTAAAAACATCGTGTCCCTTGTCTCATGTTACCATCCGCCTAGACGCACAGTTCGGGACCCCCTACCCGAGAGCCGGTTTTGACACCGACATAGGGGGTTCTTCAGCAGGAGCTTCAGAATTTTCTATGATATTATTATCGCCCATATCGGCAATAATTTCCCCAATTTCGGACATAACGGCAAGCAAGCTAACTAACAAACGAGCAAACAAAAGGCAAGCGAGAAAAAGGCAAACGAAAAAAAAGAGGAGGAGATTGGGAAAGAGAGGGCGAATAAAACTGCAAGGGTGAAGTGGGGGAGAGAAAAACGAGAGGCAAATGGCAAATAATGTAATGCGAGAGATAGGGATTGTGATGGGTACTTGGTATGTAGAATTTAACGGTGTCAGGAGTGGCTTGGTGTTTGGAGTCCAAGTCTTGACTTGCTCTTGCGTAAGCCTCCCCGGCAACGGCGCCAGAAATTCTTCTTGCTACCTCTTGAGCACCGCGTTGGATTTCCCCGAAGAGGAGAGGATGATGCAGCAAAGTAGCGTAAGTATTTCCCTCAGTTTTTGAGAACCAAGGTATCAATCCAGTAGGAGGCTACGCACAAGTCCCTCGTACCTGCACAAAACAATAGCTCCTCGCAACCAACGCGATTAGGGGTTGTCAATCCCTTCACGGTCACTTACGAGAGTGAGATCTGATAGAGATGATAAATAATATTTTTGGTATTTTTGATATAGATATGCAAAGTGAAAAGAAAAAGGCAAAGTAAAAACAAAGCAAGTATTAAAGTGATGGAGATTGATATGATGAGAATAGACCCGGGGGCCATAGGTTTCACTAGTGGCTTCTCTCAAGAGCATAAGTATTCTACGGTGGGTGAACAAATTACTGTTGAGCAATTGATGAATTGAGCATAGTTATGAGAATATCTAGGTATGATCATGTATATAGGCATCACGTCCGAGACAAGTAGACCGACTCCTGCTGCATCTACTACTATTACTCCACTCATCGACCGCTATCCAAAGATGCATCTAGAGTATTATGTTAAAAACAGAGTAACGCCTTAAGCAAGATGACATGATGTAGAGGGATAAATTCATGCAATATGATAAAAACCCCATCTTGTTATCCTCGATGGCAACAATACTATACGTGCCTTGCTGCCTCTTCTGTCACTGGGAAAGGACACCGCAAGATTGAACCCAAAGCTAAGCACTTCTCCCATTGCAACAACTACCGATCTAGTTAGCCAAACCAAACGGATAATTCGAAGAGACTTGCAAAGATAACTCAATTATACATAAAAGAATTCAGAGAAGATTCAACTATTGTTCATAGATAAACTTGATCATAAACCCACAATTCATCGGTCTCAACAAACACACCGCAAAAAGAAGATTACATCGAATAGATCTCCACGAGAGAGGGGGAGAACATTGTATTGAGATATAAAAAGAGAGAAGAAGCCATCTAGCTACTAACTATGGACCCGAAGGTTTGAGGTAAACTACTCACACTTCATCGGAGAGGCTATGATGATGTAGAAGCCCTCCGTGATGACGGCCCTCTCCGGCGGAGCTCCGGAACAGGCCCCAAGATGGGATCTCGTGGATACAGAAAGTTGCGGCGGTGGAATTAGGTTTTTGGCTCCGTATCTGATCTGTCGGGGGTACGTATATATAGGAGGAAGGAGTACGTCGGTGGAGCAACAGGGGGCCCACGAGGCAGGGGGGCGCGCCCTAGGGGGGCGCCCCCCACCCTCGTGACCGCCTCTTTTACTTGTTGGAGTAGGGTCCAAGTCTCCTGGATCACGTTCGGTGAGAAAATCATGTTTCCGAAGGTTTCATTTCGTTTGGACTCCGTTTGATATTCCGTTTCTTCGAAACACTGAAATAGGCAAAAAACAGCAATTCTGGGCTGGGACTCCGGTTAATAGGTTAGTCCCAAAAATAATATAAAAGTGGAAAATAAAGCCCAATATAGTCCAAAACAGTAGGTAAAGTAGCATGGAGCAATCAAAAATTATAGATACGTTGGAGACGTATCAGGTACCCCAAAGGAGCAAGCTTCATCTCATGGGTTACTCAGACTCGGATTGGGCGGGAGATTGTGTGGAGAGGAAGTCAACTTCCGGAGGGTGCCAATTCCTTGGTCGCCCTTTGGTGAGTTGGTCTTCGAATAAGCAAAATTGAGTGTATCTCTCGTCCACTGAGGCCGAATATGTAGCCGCCACAAGTTGTTGTGTGCAATTTCTGTGGATGAGGCAAACTTTAAAGGATTACGGTGTCACTTGTGACAAAGTGTCTCTACTATGTGACAATGAAAGTGCTATCAAGATCTCTCACAATCCGGTGCAACATAGCAAGACAAAGCATATTGAGATTCATCATCATTTTATTCGGGATCACATCGAGCGGGGAGATATTGATATCATCTAGATCAACACTCAAGAGCAACTAGCAGATATTTTTACCAAGCCCCTAGATGAAGCAAGATTCCACGAGTTAAGGCATGAGCTAAGTATCATTGATTTGAGCAATGTGGCTTGAATCTAGGCACACCCCACCACACTCATTGAGGGAGTCCCGGATTAGGGGGTGTCCTGATAGCCGAACTATCACCGTTGGCCGGACTCCTGGACTATGAAGATACAAGATTGAAGACTTTGTCCCGTGTCCGGATGGGACTTTCCCTGGCGTGGAAGGCAAGCTTGGCGATACGGATATGTAGATCTCCTACCATTGTAACCGACTCTGTGTAACCCTAACCTATCCGGTGTCTATATAAACCGGAGGGTTTTAGTCCGTAGGACGAAGAACAATCATACCATAGGCTAGCGTCTAGGGTTTAGCCTCTACGATCTCATGGTAGATCTACTCTTGTACTACCCATATCATCAATATTAATCAAGCAGGAGTAGGGTATTACCTCCATCGAGAGGGCCCAACCTGGGTAAAAACATCGTGTCCCTTGTCTCCTGTTACCATCCGCCTAGACGCACGATTCGGGACCCCCTACCCGAGATCCGCCGGTTTTGACACCGACATTGGTGCTTTCATTGAGAGTTCCTTCGTGTCATCGCCATCGTAGGATGCCTCATCTCGTCTTTAAAGATTTATACTATCGCCAAAGAAGCCTTGGCCATCGGGTCGATTCTTCGGCTAGGCGGTTTTCTCATGATCACGCTTGACCGCCACCGCTACCGACGGTGACCTCTTGAGTCATCGAAACCAATCTCCATGTTAATTCGGAACTTGCCGAACAGTTAGATCCGATCGAGCTCTCCTCCATAAACGAGCTCTTGGATTGCATCGCCGCCCTGGGAGTCGCCACAGACTACGACCGGATCGGGCCTAAAAACCGATCTGAGAGAAATCAACTCTCCCCAGGCTACCCATCATGTTGTTGTGACACAGGAGCAATGCGGTGATTCTTCTTCTATCTTAAGGACTAGCTACGTCTGGATTCCCGATCCCTCCATGCCGGATTCCCGCAGAGGGACGGACGTCGATCAAGCCCTGAACTTAAAGTCAGGCGGCGGGTTGGACTCATTGGATAACACTCAAAAATCCAAACTTCTGAGTTCGGAAACTTCTCGGCCCCTGAGTCCTAAATTGGACGGGGTTCCGGATCTAGTCCCACCTGCCCACCCAAACATTAGCGATCTCTCTCGAATTCGCAAGAGCCCGCTGAAACGAAGACATCATTATCGGGCGATTCCTCCTGGTTATGAACAGGATAAAGGACTGCCGAGAGGAGGACGCAATCCCAATTTTCTGCAATAATTGCACGGACAAGGGAATCCTAAACGCCAAAAGTCGTCGCGAAATTACATGCTTTGCTGACTTGTTGACCATAGTACAAAAGTACTGTGCGATGGAGAGCGCCTGGAAAACCAAAAGTAAATTTTGGGATAATCCGGCCCCGAATACATCCCTAGTCCGAAACAAAAGGGTGCATCATTATCAAGCACACAGGTTAAATACCAAAAACCAAAACCCCTAAAGGGTAATGGAACCGTCTTTGGAGGGTTGGCTAAACGGACCTCGCAAAATTCATAGCACGTAGGGCGCCACTCCAACTCATAGCCTTGAGCATGTTGGATACTACGACAGGTGGCCAAAAGTGGCGAAGAGCTTCTAGCTTCAGAACCCCAGCCCAGCAACACCAGTACGGTGTTAACAGTCTTCGAGACTTTCGCATCAAATAACATGCGAAAACAAACACTCCGCAACCTTGCCGAAGTCTACCAAGTAGCAACGATAAATCCATGGAGCGACACGGCTATTACCTTTAATGCCAGTGACGAACCTAAATTCCGAACAGCCCGAGCACCAGCCGCATTGGTCCTCAGTCCGATAGTGGACGGCTTTCGCCTTACTAAGGTACTCATGGATGGCGGCAGCGGACTAAACCTCATCTATGAGGAAACCCTCCGAAAAATGGAAATAGACTGGAACCGCATTGAGCGAAGCAGCACAACCTTTAGAGGAATAATCCCTAGCCGGAAGCATGCTGCACAGGAAAAATCACACCGGACGTAGTGTTCGCTCACGGACAATTACAGGTCCGAGGAGGTCACATTTCAAGTGGCCCCGTTCAACAGCGGATATCATGCTTTATTAGGACGAGAGGCATTCACAATTTTTCAAGCTATACCCCATTATGGGTACATGAAGCTTAAAATGCCCGGACCTAACGGAATCATCACTCTTGCTAGTGATCCGAACATAGCACTCCGCGCCGAAAACAAGACAGCCGCACTAGCCCTCGAGGCACTATCTGAAGCCCTAGCGGCCGAGGAACTCACCGCGATGCGCTCCACGGTGAACAGGGACGATGTGATACTTGATAAAAGATCCAAGTCCACCTCTTTTAAACCAGCGGATGAAATAGTCAAATTCCAAGTCCACCCAACGGACCCTACAAAGACGCCTCCATTGGGGCACAATTAAACCCTGATGTAGACGCCGCACTACGAGAATTTCTACGAGAAAACTGGGACATCTTTGCCTGGCACCCTTCAGACATGCCAGGAATCCCACGTCGGCTGGCCAAGCACAGCCTAAATATCCTAAAAGGATTCAAGCCACCAAACAGGCTCTTCGGCGCTTTTCGAACCCAAGAGACAAATATGGAGAGGAGCTAGCCAAACTTTTGGAAGCCGGATTCATCAGAGATATAAAACATCCGGACTGGCTAGCAAACCTGGTGATGGTACCAAAGAAGGATAAATAATGGCGCCTATGTCTTGATTTTAAAGACCTTAATAAGGCTTGCCCAAAGGATCCCTTCCCCCTCCCTCGAATTGATCAAATTACTGACGCTACAGCAGGACACGACTCATTGTGCTTCCTCGACGCAGCATCTGCTACCACCAAATCAAGATGGCGGAGCTGCACCAAGCTGCAACAGCATTCATCACTCCATACGGCCCGCTCGCTTCAACACAATGCCCTTTGGGCTCAAAAATGTCGGCGCAACATATCGGTAGCATCATTCGTATATGTCCGCAAACCAGATCGGCAAAAACAGTGGAAGCATATGTAGATGACGTGGTCACAAAACCAAGCACGTCGAAACTCTAGTAGACGGCTTGAGGCTCACATTCGACAATCTTCAAAATATGACATCAAGCTCAATCCGGAAAAATGCGTCTTGGCGTTCCAGCGGAAAGCTCTGGGCTTCATTGTGTCCTAGAGAGGAATTGAAGCAAACCCAGCCAAGATCCGAGCTCTGTCACAATTGGATACTCCAAAAGACCTCAAACAAATACAAAAATTGATTGGATGCGTGGCGGCTTTAAGCCGCTTTATTTCCCGTTTGGGAGAAAAGGCGTTACCCCTTTACCGCCTCCTCCTCCAGCCGGAACACTTCGAGTCGACGGATGCCGCCACGGCCGGACTCGAAGAAATAAAGGCCATTTTGGCAACAAATCCGGTCTGGCGCCATAGCGTATGCGAACCAATGCTATTATATATCGCCGCAACACATCAAGTTGTCGGTAGCGGTGCTCGTTGTCGAACGAGAAACGGACGGACACCGGTTCCCTCTTCAAAAACCGGTTTACTATGTGTCCACTGTCCTAACTCCATGCAAGTCGCGGTACCCACACTATCAAAAGATAACATACGCGGTGTTCATAGCATCCCGGAAGCTGTGACACTACTTTCAAGAATGTTCGATAACGGTAGCCTCCGAAGTACCTCTTAATGACATTATAAACAACCGCGACGCGACGGGCCGGATTGCTAAATGGGCCATAGAGCTCCTTCCATTCGACATAACCTACAAGCCACGGCGAGCTATCAAGTCACAGGTTTTGGCCGACTTCGTGGCCGAATGGACCGAAGCCGAACTCCCTAAAGAGTACGTCGCATACTCCAATTGGATCATGCACTTTGACGGCTCCAAAATGTTGGCCGCGCACGGGCTAAGCGTCGTCTGGCGTCCCCAACCGGGACGCAGTCCAATACGTACTTCAGATAATGTATACGGACTCCAACAACGCAGCCGAATATGAGGCCCTTCTGCACGGCCTCCGGATGGCAGCCTCCATGGGCATTCAACGCCTAGAGGTGCGCGGGGATTCGAACCTCACAATATCTCAAATAAACGGAGACTTTGATGCCAAAGATCCAAAAATGGCAGCATACCGCAATGCGGTCATAAAAATGTCGGCCGCAGTTCAAGGGCTCGAATTTCATCATATAGCCCGGGATAACAACCAGGCGGCGGATATATTGGCACGCATCGGTGCAAAACACGACGCCGTCCCACCCAACATCTTTCTGGAACGGCTGTTCAAGCCATCCGTACTATGGGACTGGGAGTCCGGCAATAACTATCCGGACCCAACTGCACGTCCTGACGCCGAACACTCTGACACAACCGGAGGCTCTGCCCCCGAGATAACACCCTCCGCTCATGAAATAATGGCGGTTATCGCCCTGTGGACGGAACCATTCCTAGCAAACCTAACTAGGCAGGAACTCCCCAAGACCAAAATGAGGCTCACGCAAAGTACGGGCGATCTAAAGCCTATAAAGTCAATGAGGGAGAGCTTTATAAGAAAAGCACTACCGGAGTCCTTCAAAGGTGTATCTCCGAAGAGGAAGGGCGAAACCTCCTGGCTGAAATTCATGCCGGACTAGGTGGGGACCACGCCGCAGCCCGGGCTCTTGTAAGCAAGGCCTTCCGTACAGGATTTTATTGGCCGACGGCCCGGGCAGATGCACATGACTTAGTCCAACGATGCGTCGGTTGCCAGCTTTTTGCTAACCAAAGCCACATGCCACCCACCGCCCTTCAAACTATTCCCATCACCTGGCCGCTCGCGGTCTGGGGGCTTGACATGGTTGGACCCCTTAAGGGAGGAACCCACAAGCAAAAATACCTATTGTTCATGGTGGATAAATTCACCAAATGGATAGAGGCCAAGCCTATTAAAACGGCCGAATCCGGACCGGTGATAGACTTCATATCAGGGGTAGTGCACCATTACGGTGTCCCCCATAGTATCATCACTGATAGCGGCACCAACTTCACGGCAGATGAGGTCAAATTATGGTGCAAAAACATGGGCATCAAGCTCGATTATGCCTCAGTCTATCACCCTCAAACCAACGGTCAAGTCGAGCGAGCAAACGGTCTAATCATGAGCGGCATTAAACCCAGACTAGTGCGGTCCCTCAAGGAATCTAACACGCACTGGGTTGAGGAGCTCGACTCCGTACTCTGGGGGCTGCGGACCACGCCGAATCGTACTACCGGATTCACATCATTCTTTAAGGTGTACGGCGCAGAGGCAGTCTTGCCCTGCGACATAATACATGACTCACCTCGCGTGCGCATGTATGAAGAAAGAGAAGCCGAGCTCGATCGGCAGGACAGTTTGGACGCATTGGAGGAGGAGCGCGACGTGGCAAAAGCTTCGTTCCGCATTCTATCAACAGCAGGCTCAAAGATATCAAAGCGAGGAAGTACGGGCCAAAGCTTATAACGTTGGTGAACTAGTTCTCGCTGCCGGACAAGAAAAAGGACAAACTCAAGCCCAAATGGGAAGGTCCCTTCATCATCGACCAGGTCCTGACCGGCGGAGCATACCGTCTGCAAACGCATCGGATAACCGACTCGAGCCGAACCCATGGAACGCAGCCCGTCTCACGAAGATTCTACGCTAAGCGCCGGACTCCAAGTTCGTCTCCTTCCTCCGTCCACATTTTCTATTTTTGCTGTCTTTTATTTCTCTCCTTCCTCCTCCTTCTTCTTGAAGCCTCTAGAGGCTCGCTTTGGCGCTTTTTCCAAGACATACTTGACGCGTTGTCCACGCTCATTATACAGGGGCTTCTTTAATGAAGCTTATTTATACGGGCTTCATGCCCAACACATGCGTTAAACTTCCGCATGTACCTTTTATTCACCATTATATGCATCAATATGACTTAAGTTTTGGCCAAGCTGGGTTGCCTGGCTCCTGTGCTTACGCCTACATACCCAATTGTTCGGCTAGGTGGTAAAGGGAGCACCTCTGCGATTATTCTTGCCGGTCAGCCGGATGTGTACCTCGATCGGGTGAAGCCGAAAGCTAAGCGTTCTTAAGGGAATATTCGGTCGGTGAACTGAAAGATGATTTTAACTATTTACCCATCTGCCCCCGTGATGATTTTCTGCTTTCATAGCAGCTTTGACATGCACTTTAGGGCATGCATCCCAACGAAAAGGAACCCTTAACGGAACTATTCTCCTGGAAGATGTTTCTTACTACCCATGTAATATAACATAACTAGTTGGGCACTTGTCCGATACAGCAATAATGACCCCTACGCCTTGTCTCCATGCATACCCGGTTCTTATATAACCACAAAGGTATTCGGACACACTCCGGACTATTGGGTCCCTGAGGTCGACGAAAAGGTCCGCTATGACAAACAATCTACAATCCGCTAGAAGACATTTTTTCATGTCATATTTTTACATAGTCAACTCGACTCATTGTATTCCTCCTCAATGCCATCTAATAGGCTATCTAATTTACAATCTTGCCGGGAATACTTGGCGGCCAATTCTACTTGGCCGTACACTAAGCTTACAGGATCTCCATCCCATCAGCCCCACAGGTCCGACCTCGGCCATGTGGTTTGGGTCAACCGTGTACCGCGTCTTTACCATGGCCCAGGCCTCCCTGGCGCCTTGACGGCAGGCCAATATCTTCCATAGTCGGAAGCGCCGCCGTGCTCCCTGAAGCCGCTCTGCTAGCTCCCCAATGCCTTCGGGCAGGGAGACAGATGGACACAAGGCCTGGCCGATGCCTTTCATCACCTGTCGGACTCGTTCGTGCAGCTGACGCAATTTGGGAAGAAGATCACCCGAAGAACTGGGCATCTCCTCCTCAGGACGACCTGTGAGCAAACCTCCATACATGTTTATGTTAATCGCCTTCCTCGCCGAACTCTTTCAAAGTTCCCTCAAGCACTTACTGAAAATGCCGCGACGAAGCCGCCGATTCTCCTTCACGGAGTCAGACAACTGGGCAGGAACATCCTTTAGTTCCTCACCCAGCTTGGTGTTGGCATCTTGGAGGTTATTTTTCTCCTGCCGCACCCTCGTAAGCACGCTCTCGCCGGCCTTCAGCTGGCGCAAGAGTTGCTGCTTGTCCGGATGTAGTCCGGCGCCATCTGTAATGTTTTTGACAGATTTACAAACCCGCCGCACTTCATAAACTATTTATCTTCTGAAGCGTATATTACCAGAGGAGGTCTCTGTGGCTCCCCCTGTAGCGGCTAGTGCGGCCTCAAGTTGGGCCTTGCACTCTTCAAGCTCCTGGGACAGTCAGGTATTCTTTGCTGTAAGATCCTACATAACAAATGATCCTTAAATCAGTTATTCTAACTATTTTAAGTCTCGGGGGCTACTGGCATATATAACTGTCAAATTTTCTCACCCGTATGTCGTTTACATACTGCTCCGTGGCTCTAGCTAGACCATCTTGAGCGGCACGGAGGTGCGCATCTCCCGAATCGACGGCATTCAAGGCCTCTTGGGAGAAACACGTGTCACGAAGA
Organism: Aegilops bicornis; assembly: GCA_021605145.1. Classification (NCBI taxonomy): domain Eukaryota; kingdom Viridiplantae; phylum Streptophyta; class Magnoliopsida; order Poales; family Poaceae; genus Aegilops; species Aegilops bicornis. The sequence goes on along the minus strand of CM038674.1, from coordinate 615,052,318 downwards.
ACTATCTGGCGGCGCCTATGATTCATGGCGCCCTCCACCTCGGAGTTGGTGGCGGACAATTTGTCGGCATCCTCTGTCGAAGGAGCATCCGACGCACGTCTTGTGCTCGCCTCAGCCTCCGGACCCGGCTTTGAAGCCTGGCCGGCGAAGGTTTGATTGGCAACCCCTCCGGACTCAGTCTGGCGAGCGCTCTTTTTCCTGAAAAGAGCACCAGCGTTAGTACGCCTTCCAGGAATCAATCCTGAGAGTATGGAGACACACCATACCGTTGCGGCGGAGTTTCGATCCGGACCGCACTTCTTTTTAACTCTTGAGGCCGCCTGCCCTTGTTGGCTGGCCACCATGAGCTCGGCTTCCTGCCTCAAAGGTACCCCTGCGACGCCATTGGAATACGGTGATTAAAAAATAAGCATGGATGGGTCATTATCGGGGTTTTGGGACCTCGGTCTCGATTACTGTGAAATTTGGAAGTATTCCGGTAATGTCGGCCGTGATGGCAACCAAAGCATTGTCGATGCTAAGTTGGTAGAACACCCCGTCGATCAACTCCACCTTTATATCCGGATCCTCTTCGGCGGCCGGATCGAGGGACCGTTCCGGATCCTCGAGTTGTGGGGGCGGGTTGTGTATCTTCTCCACAGTCCGGCGCAGTTCCTGCGCAGAAAACCATAAATGAGATATTTAATCATGGGAACATGGATCGGACAGGCCACAAAGATGTTTGCTTACCCAACTTCGAGGATTGTTCAAAGAGAACTCGCTCAGTGGGTTGATGCGGAGAAAATCCTCCTCCTCCCCTTTATACATGGCAGACAAAATCTTCACCAATTCGGTGACCGATCCCGGCCCTTTGCGGCCATGGCGGGTGGCATCGTCCTCCCCGTTGAAGTCCCACATGGGGTGGCCCCTATATTGGAGCGGCTGCACCCCCCTCATAATACAGATTGCCATGACTCCAATCATGGTCAATCCGGCATGAGCCAGTAACCTTATTCGGCTCATCAAATAGAGGACATCCCGGTCATCTTCCCTCCGGGGGCTTCGAGGGCGCCAGCTTAGGCGCTTCTTCAGAGGAGCATTGCTGAACTCCGGAAGGCCGATCCGAACAGGATCCGGCAGCGGGACGTCCTCCATATAAAACCATTCCGAAGGCCAGTCTTCGGACGCCTTCTTTGGGGTTCCAGATAGGTATCCGTCCGGCGATGCGCCATAGCTCGCTCCGCCCACTTGATATATTGACCCCTCATGAGAACGGGGTACTAGGCAGAATAATCTCTTCCACAGCCCGAAATGAGCCTCGACGCCCAAGAACAGCTCGCAGAGGGCCACGAAGCCCGCAATGTGCAAAATGGAGGCAGGCGTAAGGTGGTGCAACTGGAGGCCGTAGAACTCCAGGAGCCCCCGGAGAAACTGATGGATTGGAAATCCGAGTCCTCTTACTAGATAAGAGATGAAGCATACCCGCTCTCCTTTAGAGGGATCGGGGACACTCTCCGCTTGCTTTCCTCCCTTGTAGGTGGCGAGTCCGGCTCGAACCAGATTCATGAAGGCCGGGGGAAGAAATCCCTTGGTTTGGAGTATAACTAGCTCGCTATGCGGGACTGAGCATCTCTCCCAATTTCCGGGCTGAGGGCTGGGAGCGCGAGAGGAGGAGCCACGTCGACTGTCCATGATGGAATGGGCGTTGGTCAGAAGCGCTCCGATGAAAGCTCGCAAAGGAGGGATGGTGTGACTCAGATCTAGATCCTCGCCTTTTATAGGCAGCTCATTTGCGCAGCTAGGGGTAAGTGAAAAATACCTGGCTTTTCGCATTCATTCAAACACGTGGAAGATGGCCATTATTGGGCGTAGAAGCCAAGGAGCGCAGCATTTATCGGGCGGACACTATTCGACGAGTATATGGAATTTGGAGAAGAACCCGCCTCGCAATGCCGAAGACAATCAACGCGCCGGACTCATCGTCATTGAAGCCTGGTTCGGGGGCTACTGAGGGAGTCCCAGATTAGGGGGTGACCGGATAGCCGAACTATCACCGTTGGCTGGACTCCTGGACTATGAAGATACAAGATTGAAGACTTCGTCCCGTGTCCGGATGGGACTTCCCTTGGCGTGGAAGGCAAGCTTGGCGATACGGATATGTAGATCTCCTACCATTGTAACCGACTCTGTGTAACCCTAACCTATCCGTGTCTATATAAACTGGAGGGTTTCCGTAGGACGAAGAACAATCATACCATAGGCTAGCTTCTAGGGTTTAGCCTCTACGATCTCGTGGTAGATCTACTCTTGTACTACCCATATCATCAATATTAATCAAGCAGGAGTAGGGTATTACCTCCATCGAGAGGGCCCGAACCTGGGTAAAAACATCGCGTCCCTTGTCTCCTGTTACCATCTTCCTAGACGCACAGTTCGGGACCCCCTACCCGAGATCCGCCGTTTTTGACACCGACACTCATCATCATATCTTGTTCTAGATGTAGGCATGGACATAGGGGGAGTGTTGTTCTCTCAATGAACTCTCCCTTCCCCCATTATGCATAAATCGATCTAGTATTTCACATTAGCCATTTTGGATGGTACTTGTGCTTTAAAGATGAGTTTTGGTCATGGGCCCAAGGTTAAAATCTTCGCGGTGTCATACCTATTAACTCAAACATAGGTGGCTTCGGCCACCGCCCTCCCCTCGTGATCAACGATTGTTGTTGGTCTTGAGGTCTTTTGTGTGGGTTTGAGTCTCTTCTTGTGTGGTTCTTTTTCCCTTGCTTTTGAGCTTGTGGTGTCTCTTCCCGCTATTGTAGTTCTTCGTCGTGCCTCTCTCGTTGTTCTCTTGGTCGTTATCTTTGCATAAGCCCTTTTGTTTTTTCTGCTCCTGCCTGGTTTCGCCTAAGAGGTACTACCGCCGGGCCAGCGCGGTACTACCGCCCTAACCCGCGGTACTACCGCACGGGGAGGTGGAAAGGGGGTTATGAATCGGGACAGGAGAGGTTCCACTCCCCATACCCATTCACTCGCCCCTCTCTCCTATCTCTGTCAGGCGACGAACGGGCAGCGGAGGGCTGCCGTCTCTGGGTCGTCTTCTGCATTTCCGACCGGTGGGATCGATCCCCACCTCTTCCTCTTGCCATGGATGCCGGTATTGCCCCCAATCTTTTCTTTGGTTCTAGTTCTTGGTTCTAGGCTTAGGGAAATATCCGTTGCATTCTTCGTTTTTTGGCCAAATCAGGGCTTGAGTAGGATGTAGAAGACTCCTAGAGTACGTAGATTGAAGATTTAACCGCGAATATTTGAATTTGGCATCCCCGGTACTACCGGATGTCACTAGGGAAGTAGTCAGCCTGTTGACTTCTGCCTCGAGCGGTACTACCGCTCCCCCGAGCGGAACTACCACTTGTAGGCGGTACTACCGCTGGGAGGTGCGGTATTACCGCTCGGAGGTTCCAACTTCATATTTCTCCATTTTATCTTCACTCTTGTGTGTTCTTTCTCTCTGGGCTTATGCTTTTTGCCTCTTTTGTGTTATTGTGTGTGTGTTCCAGGTGGTAGTAGCTCCGGGCATCAGGCTCATTGCAAGAACCCCGCTCATACCGGTGGCTCCAAGCGCTACCGTTCTGCCACTGTGCCAGTAGACAACACAGTGCCAGAGAGTGGGTCAGTGCCTGCGAGTGGCTCGAATGAGTAGGGTAGACGGAGAGTCAAAGTCATTGCAACCAAGAACAAGGGGCCCAAGGGGGCTCATCAGATGTCTGCTCTGGAGTTTGGTACGGCACGGAAGCGCAATCCATACCAGGAGCCTCAGGATCCTTCTCTTGTTTATCGCATGTTCTGGAACAAGTTTCAGCGGTCGATCTTCTTTGATGTGTTGAAGGGAAAGAAGAATCTGTATGTGAAAGTGAAGTCAGTGGATCTCTCTCACATGGAGAGGGACTTGCCTTACTTTGTAGAGGCTCTTTAGAGGTGCGAGGAGCTGGATATCAAGAGGATCATTTCATTCAACAAGGAATTTGATGCGGAGCTTGTGGCCCAATTCTTGGAAGACCAATGGCCAACGCTTGTCTGCTTCTTGGAAGACCTTAATGCAGTTGCTGTCGTATGAGGATAAGGGCGCCCAAAACCCAGTTGGATTTCGCCCTCACAGGGAGGTCAATGCTACTCACAAGGAGGCTGTGGCAGTTTTCCACCAGGAAGGTATCTGATACTAGGCATGTCTCCCACGAACTTTGGCCTTTTCTGGATATCATGCATAGGATCTTCGACAACACTCTGTTCCCTCGTATTGGCAATCAGGATATGGTGCATTCCTATATGGTGGATCTTCTTCTCTTTTGCCAGAAGGAGAAGGGCTCTCAGGAAGTTCTGGATGTGTCTCATGTCATGTGGTCAGAGCTCCGGTGTGAGATATTGGAACACATGTGCATCATTTATGGCCCTTACCTAATGCAGATCATTGAGGAGACATAGCCATCTACGTTTCCGGATGAGGAGCTTCTCACTAGAGATCTAGTGTCTCATGATGTAGTTCAGTTGAGGCAGAAGGAGAAGTGGGGAATGGCAACTCCTGCCCCACAAGTGCAGTCTGAGGATGAGTATGTTGATGATGATGAGCAGGACTATGAGCCTTCTGAGGAGCCATCTTGGGCTAAGAAGCTCAAGTAGAATATGAAGAAGTTGTTCTGCCTTCAAGCCAAGGGGCAGTATAAGGCTCACATTGCTGATAAGAAGGACCGTCGTCGTGACAAGGCTATTATGAGACATGTTGGCCTCACCATTGATGATGGCTCTGAGGACAGGATCACTAATGAGGATCCTTAGATCCGATTCTAATGATGGCTCTGGAGGCCCTTCAGCTGCTGCAGAGGAGCCTGACGAGGAGAAGGAGCATGTGTGATGATGTCCTGGAGGGTTGCTACCATCGTCGTGCTTAGGTGTCCTCTCTACTCTTTTGGTGTCTCGATGCCAAAGGGGGAGAGAGTGTAGGATTTGCAGTGTCTGTGTTGTGAGTCGAGTGTGCCTTTCTTTGTCATTGCTTTCGCTTGAGCTCGTTCGTTTGCCTTGGTTTGTGTTTGTCCCGTGAGTTCGAGACCATATGGTGTGAGACATATGAACTACCCTATCTCTATCTATTTATGTCAAGTACGTTATGTTATTACTTGCTTGTGAGTTGTACCTTATGCTTATTCTCTTATTCATATGCTCACATGATGTTAGCTGCTTACTTTCCTCCTTTCATATTTCTGCAAGTATGGCTTGGTCTATAAAATATAGGGGGAGTGTGGATTCTCTACGTGTGTATTTTGGATTCCAAAAACATATCTAAAGTAGTGCATACATCTAGCGGGAGCTTGTCTATATTTTGTAGATGGTGGGGTTGCACACCTTGTTTTGCTATATCCTTTGTGCAAATCCCACTTTGTCATCAAATACACCAAAAAGGGGGGATTGTTAGGGCATATTTCTCCCTAATTGGTTCTGGTGATTGATGACAACATGTTTGCGGACTAATCGTGTGCATCGAGCATTCAGACTATCAAGCATATGGCACAAGACAATTCATATCCCTGGAGTTTCAAGAGAAGACGGTTTTCTTTTTCTATGGTTATTTTCGGGTGGTCTTGAGTCGTAGGGATAACCGTACTATCAAGACGGGGTCTGCTTCAGAAAGGTTTGGGTGGAATCAACACGTAGACACTCATATTGCACCCTTTGCTCCTTTCCGCATCATTGGAGTTGTCCACCGTTTGTACCGAAGCAGTGGTGAAAGGTGATTTCGGCTAGGACTACATCGGTATTTCCCCAAAGAGGAAGGGATGATTCAGCACAGCGACGGTAGGTATTTCCCTCAGTGAAGAAACCAAGGTTATCGAACCAGTAGGAGAACCAAGCAACACAACGTAAACATCCCCTGTACACGGATAACAAATCCTCGCAACCCGACGTGTAAAAGGGGTTGTCAATCCCTTTCGGGTAGCGGCGCCCCAAGATGGGGCAAACGGACATGAGGAAATTGTAGTAGATTGATAGATCGAACGCCAAACAAGATAAATAAGAATAAATTGCAGCAAGGTATTTTTGTATTTTTAGATTAATAGATCTGAAAAAAAATGCAAAGGAAAAGTAGATCGCAAAGGCAAATATATGAGAAAGAGACCCGGGGGCCGTAGGTTTCACTAGCGGCTTCTCTCGAGAAAAATAGAAAACGGTGGGTAAACAAATTACTGTTGGGCAATTGATAGAACTTCAAATAATCATGACGATATCCAGGCAATGATTATTATATAGGCATCACGTCCAAGATTAGTAGACCGACTCACACTGCGTCTACTACTATTACTCCACACATCAACCGCTATCCAGATGCATCTAGTGTATTAAGTTCATGGAAAAAGCGTAATGCAATAAGAACGATGACATGATGTAGACAAGATCTATCTATGTAGAGATAGACCCCATCATTTTATCCTTAGTAGCAACGATACATACGTGTCGGTTCCCCTTACATCACTTTGGGATTAAGCACCGTAAGATCGAACCCACTACAAAGCACCTCTTCCCATTGCAAGATAAATAGATCAAGTTGGCCAAACAAAACCCAAATATCGGAGAAGAAATACGAGGCTATAAACAATCATGCATAAAAGAGATCAAATAAACTCAAATACTTTCATAGATATAAAAAGATATAACTGATCATAAACTCAAAGTTCATCAGATCCCAATAAACACACCGCAAAAGAGTTACATCATGTGGGTCTCCAAGAGACCATTGTATTGAGAATTCAGCGAGTGAGAGGAAGCCATCTAGCTACTAACTACGGACCCGAAGGTCTACAAAGAACTACTCACGCATCATCGGAGAGGCAGCAATGGAGGTGGTGAACCCCATCCGAGATGGTGTCTAGATTGGATCTGGTGGTTCTGGACTCTGCGGCGGCTGGATCAATATTTTGTCGACTCCCCTAGGGTTTCTGGAATATTGGGGTACTTATAGAGCAAAGAGGCGGTCCGGGGGGCACCCGAGGTGGGCACAACCCACCAGGGCGCGCCTGGGCCTCCCGTCGTGCCCTGGTGGGTTGTTCTCTCCTCGGAGCATCCCCCAGGCGCAGCCAGGGCCCATTATGTGTCTTCTGGCCCATAAAAAATCTCAGTAAAGTTTTGTTGCATTTGGACTCCGTCTGATATCGATTTCCTACGATATAAAAAACATGCAGAAAACAACAACTGGCACTTGGCACTATGTTAATATATTGGTACCAAACAATGATATAAAATGACTATAAAATGATTGTAAAACATCCAAGATTGATAATATAACAGCATGGAACAATCAAAAATTATAGATACATTGGAGATGTATAAATAGCCTGCAGGCGGTAGTACCGCAAACTTGGGCGGTAGTACCCCCTATGGGTGGTAGTACCGCTCGTACTACCGCTCGTGGCTGGGACCTTGTTTTTACGTGTCGGGATCTACGGTAGTGCCTCTGGGTTACCGTGCTTCCCGTTGGTCCCTAGAAACTGGACGGTTGTAACAACGGTAGTTGAGGCGGTAGTACCGCCCCTACTACCGTGGCTACCACCGCCCAGGCCTCTGTTTTCCCTATGTTTCCCATTCTCTCCCATGCACCCTTCTGGGAGCGTTAGTACCGCTCCTGGAGCAGTAGTACCGCTTGTCTGCGGGCTGAGAAGTGCATAATGGTTCGATTTGCCCCCCCCCCCCACTATAAAAGGGGGTCTTCTTCCCCAAGAAGAGCTACCTCTTCCTCCCCCAAAACTCCATCGTTGCTCCAAAGCTCATTTTCGCCCGATCTCTCTCCCTAGCCAATCAAACTTGTTGATTTTCTAGGGATTGGTTGAGAAGGCCCGGATCTACACTTCCACCAAGAGATATTTGATTCCCCCCTCTAATCCCTTGCGGATCTTGTTACTCTTGGATGTTTGAGCACCCTAGACAGTTGAGATCACCTCAGAGCCACATTCCATTGTGGTGAAGCTTCGTGGTATCGTTGGGAACCTCCAATCAAGTTGTGGAGATTGCCCCAACCTTGTTTTTAAAGGTTCAGTCGCCGCCTTCAAGGGTACCACTAGTGGAATCACGGCATCTCGCATTGTGTGAGGGCGCGATGAGAATACGGTGGCCCTAATGGCTTCTTGGGGAGCATTGTGCCTCCACACCGCTCCAACGGAGACGTACTTCCCCCAAAGGGAAGGAACTTTGTTAACACATACTCGTCTCCACCGGCTCCACTTGTAGTTATCTCTTCCCTTTACTTTGTGCAAGCTTTTGTTGTGTTGTATCTTTTGCTTGCATCATATAGGTTGCTCACCTAGTTGCACATCTAAACAACCTATTTGTTGCTAAACCTAATTTGTTAAGAAAAGCTAAAAATTGGTAGTTGCCTATTCACCCCCCTCTAGTCAACCATATCGACCCTTTCACACGTGTGACCTTCTACTGCAGCGATGCCGTCCACCGTCTTCGTCGTCGGTGCTGCTGTCACCTGCTACTTTGCAGCTATGCCCCACCATTGATGTTTTGTAGCACTGGCAAACTCCATCGCCGCTGCAATACATCACCGATGCCTCTCTGCAGCGACACACGTGCTACATAGCAACACCAGTAGCACCGACGAGGGATGCATCACATCACTGGTAGTTACCGATGAGCACCGCATTGCAGCGCCGGCAGCCGCCGCTACCGCTGCTACATCGCATCATCTGTGCCTCTCTACAACGACGCGCATGACATCGATGAGTTGTCGCATAGGAGCACTAGCTCTCGCCAACGAGCGCCGACAGACATCGACCAGCGTTGCATCACAACACCTGCGTCTGTTGCACAACAATGTCGGCCATTGAAGCCTCATCACGCCCGTCGCACTATCTGGCGCGTTACACAACATCATCGGCCACTGCAGCGTCGATGCCCCCCCCCCAATGTAGAGGTTCTCGGTGTCATCCTTTTGCAGCATCGCTCGCCGCCCCCACAGCACTACTCCGCGTCCACGGCAGGTCGCCGGTGGCCCGGGGGTTTGCAGCACCGGTGCACATCTGCGACCGAGGGACTGCTGCATCGATGGCTTGCAGCTCCGGTGGCAGCATTGCAGGCCGTTCGCAGTAGAGTGAGTCGCCGCTCCGTCATATTTGCTGTTACCGCGACCACCACTGGTGCAGCAACCCAAGCCGGCATTGGCGCACAACGCGCCCATGCCTCCCTCGTGTGCCTCACTCGCGCCCAGGTGGTCACTGTATCTCGTAGCATTGGAAACTTCCTGCAATGGGCGACGATCATTGAAAGGAAGGAAAGAAGAAAGAGGAAAAGAAACGAGAGGCTCATGCTCATGGAGGAAGAGATAAGGGGGAGGAAGAGATAAGCAGTGAGTGAGCCCGCAGGGACGTGTAGCACATGTCGGAGGTGGCTTACGCCCCTCAAGTAATTAGCCGGTTGTTTTTAAGTATTTCCATTTTGCATCTAAAAGACCACCAACAGTAATCGAGGCAAATTGATGATATTGCCTCGCACTAGCAACCCATGATTTAACTACTCGCATGCATGCGCTATATGATAATGAAACTCTCAACTACTTTCTCTCTCACATCCACTCAATTTCCTCTAACTTGCATGTGTCCTATTAATTAACCTGGTAAACGAGAAAACAAACTAGCTTGCAAAGCAGACATTAATTTTACCTTGATACCATACCTGTAATTCAAGTTTGTAGCCTTGTATAAGTAAATGGAGGGAGTAAGAAGTTTCGGGAGCATAAGAAGGCGGCCCTCATGGTTTTTCAACTGGCAACATCGTCAAGGTAATTATGCTCCTCGGCGAGCTGCTTGCCAGCGTGCAACCGTTGGAGGTCATGGCTCTCCAACAAAACAACACGTCGGGAGGGGAAGATGACGATCAGATATGCTGCCAAGCACGGTTGCGAGCTATGTGCACTGCTCCTACTCGTGGAGGAGCACCTTTGCGAGGGGCCGAGCGCGGCGAATGTGGACGCCTCCACTGCCACCCACCTCACCTGTCTCCTCCTTCACCACCTGCCCCTCTCCTCTCTGTTGTCATCGACGCGCTCCTCACGCCGCCACCTCTCTGTCGCACTCCAAGAGAAACTCCTATTTGCCTCTGCGCTCATGCTCCACATGAAGCTCCTCCACCACGACCCCTCTCCGTCGCCACCGCACTCACGCTCCACATACAACTCCTCAGACATGGTTCCTCTTCGCCGCTCCTGCTTGCTCCCCACACCACCACCTTGTCGCCACACCATGAATTGTCGGAATTCGTGGGCTGTGGCTGCAACACCGTCGCCGGGGAGAGAGAGCATGATGAGTGGATTTTATGCATAATTTTAAGAGTATATTTTAGTGCCAAAATCCCACACATCATATCCCTCTAGCACTTATTAATATTTATCCATCTAACATTGGTAAAGATCCAAGGCCACAGATGCATCAGGCTTGTCTCTAGCAATCCAACGAGCTCATCAAGAACACCAAAATCAAAGTTCGTATGAAGAAATGGCAACCAAAATACGAAAGTGCTCCCAGAGTCGAGAACGGATGACGGGGTTGCACGCTAGCATAGCCGTTCGTATGGGCGCCCGTATGATCTCCAGACAGCTTTGTAAATTGGCCAAAACTTTCCCGATCTTGCTCCGATTTCGTTCCGGTTTGTTCCTATGGGATCCTTGGCAAATAAGGACATCACCGGGCGCCGACAGTAGGTTGTGTACACTGGTACCCACCTCCATCTCCATCTCTGTCCTCGCACATGTATTTTGTAAGATTGAAACTTTTGATGTCAGCAATAAATCATTCCTCTTTGTGTGTCTATTCATTTATGTTTGAGTAATTGATCCGGTTCTACGTTGAGGTATAATCTAGTACGCGCAACTAGTCTTCGTGGCTTCGTTTAGTATTTACTTTCTCTCGCGTTGAATGTATGTTACTTACATGTACATAGGGTAGATAGATGAAGTTCAAAATCCTTTGGTTCCGTTGTGTATTATTGACAGTTGCGTGTGACTTTGACGCAATGTTATGACTAGTACACCTAGGAGTGCAAGACCGCGGATGTAAACCATAGGAGAACGATTAGTAGTATGTAATACTTGTATGCCACTAAGATGCTCATCCAGTACTAGTGACACCGAAAGACTAGATAGCGCATGTTGCTCTATTCAATCCTACAAGTACAACCCCTTTTACTTTGTGTTCTAGTTTAGTATATTTTCTGTCCAAGTGTGTAGTCTAGTTAAACCCCCCTTTTATTATTGTTCCGGTAGCAACCAATAAAATAGGCTATTTCCAAACTATGCTCTAAGTGCGAACGTAGCTACGCAGACAACATAATTGCGGGGTTGGTAATGTCTTACTAGTTGCTCCCTGTGGGTTTGATAGTCTACTTATCATACGAAACTGCTATAACTGCCATGTGCCCTTGCAGGACATCTGAGCATTCGATTGGGGAGGAGAGAGAGGAAGTGGTGAGGAGGAAATGATACACAAGCCGCGAGAGGGGTGAGTGGGTGAGGTGTAAAAGGATGCTATTGTTTGCTCAGTTCGTCCCAGAGTGAACGTTCTGTGATGAGGATGTGGCACTAGTAATGGCGCTAAGATCCGTGCAGAGCATCTAACGACTATTGACGTGTTCGCATAGAATTGTTAAAAAGTTGACATAAGTTCTATAAGAACATGGTTAATAGTATAGCCAACTATCGGCTATATGGACTTGCCACATCACATCTAGTCGACCTAACAACCAACATATATAGCAATTAGTTGCTAAGAAGTACTACCTCCTTAAAGAAACTAGATGATATCCCGCACGTTGTTGCGGTAATGTTTTGCAATATATTCAGTGATAATTGGTTGTATGAAAGATGAATATGTAGAGTAATAATATGAAAACTAAAAGTAAGAAAAATGATTTGTGGTGTTTGGTTATTGTATAATATAAATATCATAATTTCATGCATGTTTGCATGTTGAGTCGCTTTTTATTATGCGTGGTTTCAAGTTGTGGTGGGTCTTTCTCCATGCATGTTGAATGACGAGGTGACACACTTGCATATTGAGAGAAATAGGTTAGTGGGAATTAGCTATTTGGATAAAGAAGATATAAGAACGTTTAGATCACTACTTACCGAAAAAGTCTTCCGCCCCGCTTTATATATAAAGCAAAGATCAACATCATCCGGTACAAACGCACGCCAACACCACAAACGCACACACTCAAGGCAGGATACATACGCGTTGAGCGCAGCAACATCATTCCTAGCACTATCACTGCAAAGAGATGAAGCCGCATACAACGAACCATGGGCTTCAAGGCGGCGCCTTCAGGAAGGATACGACATCGGGGCGCCGCCACCGCCCGATCCGAGGATCAGAGTTTCCCCTGGAGCCACACGACGGGCAATGAGAGCCGCGGCGATACCTTCGAGAAGGAAAAGAGGTCTGCCGTCGCCGGTATGTCCGAAGATAGAACGAGTTTTCACCCCGGCCAACACTCACCGCCACCGGACGCCACACTTGGGCCACCACGCAGGAGCCGACCAACCCATCGACGAGAGAAGCGTCCGGACTACGAGGAGAGGATCGGAAGCCGACACAAGTCGTCTATGGACAATCCGACGTCGGAACCTATCGGCCGCCGCCACAGCCGGTCTGCCAAGCTGCGATGGAGCCATTCGTAGTCGGAGCAGCAGTCACCCCAGACCACTGCCCATCCTGCGTCGCCCGGCGAGCTCCAAGCATCGGAGCAGCGGGGCACGCACCCGTGCGCCAAGATGCTGAGGGGGAGGAGCGTTCGGAGCGCCCAAACCTAGCCAAACCAGGTCGGAGAAGGAGAGGCCTGACCCCCACACGCATCAGTCGCCACGGGCCACCACCGCGCAGCCCGCGACGCCGCCGACCACGCACAAGAGCCATCACCCGCACAAGCCAGAACGCCACCGCCAGCCCCGCGCCCGCCACCGCGAGCCCCGCGCCCACCACCGCCACCGCCTGCCGAGGCCCGCTGCCGCGCGTCGCGCGCCGCACCGCCGCTCACCGAGGCCTGCTGCCTCGCGCACGACCACGAGCGCCGCAGGACACCACCGCCTGTCGCCTAGGTCTGCCGCTCACGGAGGCAGGGAAGCTGGGAGAGGGAAACCCCCCGCCGCTGCCGTCTGCCATGCGGGTTTCACCCGGCAACGGCGCCGCCTAGGGTTTTCAGAGTCCCCGAGTCGCCCAGGGCGGGGGCGACGCGAGGGGAGGAGCGAATGAAATGAGCAGTATCTAGATCACTACTTTAGTAATCTAAATGCTCTTATATTTCTTTACAGGAGTACTAGTTTATTAATACATTGACCCACTTCACACTCTCACAATGTTTCTTGAAGCATGGCTACAGCCGGCTATTAATCTACAACCGCTTCCCTTTTCTCTCCTCTTTGCTCTCATCCAGCTCAATAGAAATATAATATTTTAATTCTTACGGCCGGATGACTGTACCTTATTATACATACTCTAACAGTTACAAAAAAATACAACCTAGTCATGATGACACGACAGGGATAAAGCATGTATGCATTTATGCATGAGACCTCGACCGAAACAATCAGAAGCATCCCGGAAATGAGAAAAAAAACTTGCCTAAACCCAGTCCTCAGATCCCAACAGGAACCTCCAGAACAGAACTTAATTCAGAGGGTCACTCCAACAGCTTTTTTTTTAGGGGGAAAGCCAAGTTTATTCAGTAAAATCCACACGAAGTGGGATACATCTCAGGTCATGAGGAGCGCCAAACCAGACGTGGCGTCCTGGACCTCTCGAGAGGGAGAACTTGGCTAAACTATGTGCTTCATAATTCACAGCACGACTCTCATATGAAAAAATACATTGAAAGAAGGAAGCTCTAAGATTTACTTCGGCGATGATCGCTCCATACGTCCCATGTGACCTCCTGCTGATATCTGAAACTACTTGTTGACAATCTGACGCGATGACAAAATTCTGAATGCCCATGTCTTCCGCGAGGGATAAAGCCTCCCGGCATGCTATAGCTTCAAGTGTAGCCGGGTCTTCCACTCCTTCGATCACTAGCGCTGAACTGCCCATATAGTTTCCATCCGCATCTCTGCAAACAGCTGCTGCCGAACCTCCTCTTCTTGCCATAACTCCCGCATCAACATGAATCTTGCAATATCCCGGTGGTGGTTTCTTCGGCCTTCTCTGCACGGGTGCCGCGGACTGTGGTGCATTACACCGCTCTGGTTCCTTGACCTTTATGGTATCTAGTTCTGCCATGAAACGAGCAATGAACCCGAAGGTAGATTGGGGACTCTGAAAAATAGATTCATGGATAGCTTTGCGACGAGCATGCCAGATAGACCACAATGTGACTGCTGCGAGGATGAACTGATCGTGTGATAGCACCTGCATCAGTGTAAACAGCCACTCCCTTGCGCTTGGTTCCGTACTCTCTATCATTTTATGTGTGATATCCTCTTCCATGAGCGCCAAAACACTCCTTGATGATGAGCACTCTAGCAATGAGTGGCGCCACGAATCCCGGTTACCACAAAGCCCGCATTGGTCGGAGTCAGCCATGTGCCTCTTTGCTCTGACATCGTTTGTTGGAATGGAGTGCTTCGAGAGTCTCCATAAGAACATTCTAATTTTCCCGGGCACCTCCGTCCTCCATAGTTTTTTCCAGGCTCCCTCCTCAGCTATAGAATTTGATGGACCCGCCGACCCTTCTAGCCAAGCTTCCCTTCTTATTTTGGTTGCAACGAGCATTCTGTAAGCTGACCTGATGGTAAAAACTCCATGCTTCTCGTAGTACCAAGCCCAAAAGTCACTTATATTTCTTGTGCAAAGAGGGATTGCTAGAACAACTTGTGCATCTATTGGCATAAGATGTTGTTGCACCAGTTGTTTGTTCCATGATGCCGTTGCGCCACTGATTAGCTCAGAAACCCTGGTGGGTGGGTTTTGAGTTATGCTTCCCAGGGGTCGGAACATCCCCTCACGGGGTAGCCAGTTCTGATCCCAAATGTGTGTTGTTTCTCCGTTGCCAATCCGTTTGATCAATCCCTGACGCAAAGGTATCCCTTCCCTCCATGATAGCCCTCCAGACTTGGCTTGGGTGACTCCCAAGTTCAGCAGTCAGAATATCCGAATTAGGGTAATATATACTCTTGAAAATACGTGCACTCAGGGTTTCTGGGTTCTGTAGCAGCCTCCATGCCTGTTTTGCCAACATAGCTAGGTTAAATAGCTCAAAGTTTTTGAAGCCCAAGCCTCCCATGCTCTTGGGCTGCGTCATAGTTTTCCAGGAGACCCAATGAGGCTTCCGTTTTCCTTCCTTACTGCCCCACCAGAATTTCCTAATAAGCATGTTCAGATGTTCGCATAGCCCTCTCGAGAGCTTGAAACAAGACATAGAAAAAACCGGTACTCCCTGTGCCATAGATTTTACCAACACTTCCTTCCCTACGGAGGAGATAGTTCGTTCAATCCAGCCCTGAACCTTACTCCACAGGCGGTCTTTTAAGTACTTAAAAGCACCGCTTTTGAGCTCCCTACATCGTAAGGCATCCCTGTATTTCTCATTTAGTGTCTCATTAGGAACATGGAGTATCTCTTTGATCGCTTGTCTCACAGAGTCCGGAACCCCCTTGCTGAAATATATAGACGATTTTGAATGGTTTATCCTTTGTCCCGTTGCCTGGCAATAGGTCTCCAAGACATGGTACACCTCATTAGCTCCCACACCATCGCCTTGATAAACAAAGCAGTTGTCATCAAGAATAAAAGGTGGCTAACGGTGGTGCCGTGAGAGCAACCTGCAAACCACTCAAGTTGGATGACTCACTTTTTGATTTTAAGAGGCACGAAGGCCCTCTCACGCCAAAGAAGAACAAGTATGGAGATATAGGGTCCCCTTTGTCCGATCCCTCTCGAAGGTTTGAAATATTGTAGTTTCTTTCCATTGAACAAAACAGAGAAACCGACTGTGGTAACCAGGCCCATAACAATATCAACCCACATTCTTTGAAACCCAGCTTAAGCATTATAACTCTAAGATATGGCCATTCCACCTGTCATAGGCTTTCATCATATCAAGCTTGAGGGCGCAGGACTGATTTTTCTTAGCTTTGTTTCTCTTCATGAAATGCAAGCACTCATATGCAGTTATAATGTTATCTGTGATCAGCCTCCCTGGAACAAAGGCTGACTGTTCCTCCGATATAATCTCGTGCAGCACTTCTTTCAGTCTATTTGCTATCACCTTTGAAGCAATTTTATACAAAACATTGCACAAGCTTAATTGGGCGGAATTGAGATAGGAGAGTTGGGTTTTTTACCTTTGGGATAAGAACCAAAATAGTATCATTGATGCTTTCCGCTGATTCTGTACCTTCTACAATCCTTAGTACAGCCTTTGTAACATCATCCCCACACAGGTCCCAGTGGTGCTGAAAAAAGTGCTGAAATCCATCGACTAGGCGCCTTGGTGGGGTACATCTGAAAAAGAGCTTTTTAACTTCATCTTTGCTATACGGTAGCGATTCAGCGACTCGTTCATTTCTGCAGCTACTTTTGTTGGTACTGTATCAAGAACCTGGTCCATGTTGTGCACTCCTCGTGAGGTGTACAAGTCTCGGTAAAAACTATTGGTGAGATCTTCCATCTCGCCACGTTAACTATCATCGCCCATCAGCCCTCCTCGTAGTTCTTTGATCTGATTCTTCCTTCTTCGCGACTTGCTCGGAGGTGAAAGAAATACGTATTCTTATCACCGTGCATTAGCCATTCAAGACGGGCACGCGACGCCATAATATTTCCTCCCATAATATAACTCGTGAGCCTCTCAAATAACTTTAACTCACCATGTGTCGGACCAAATCTGTTTGGGGATTCCGCATCTCCGTAGCTCCTGTTTGATGCCGCTTAATGTCGCGTCGCACGTTGCCAAAGTTCGTCCTTTCCCAATGTGACAAATCTGAAGACAGCCACCGCAGTTTGTCGTTGAGGGAGCAGACAGAATCTCCTGCGCCATTGGACCATGCACGCTGGATGGCAGGCTTCAGCGTGGGATCTCGCTCCCATGCCACCTCGTACTTAAATGCCTTTGGGGCCCGCCTGCATGCATCGCCATGCATGAGGTTCACGTAAATGGGAACGTGGTCGCTGGTCGCTGCCGTTTTGTGTTCTACCTGCGCTGAAGGAAAGGCAATACTCCAGGCCGGGTTCGATACTCCCCTGTCAAGGCGCACTCGTGTATACGTGCCGCCAGTCACCTTTTTCTCAAAGGTCCACACTGTGCCCGTATAGCCTATGTCCGTAAGACAACATGTATCAAGGGCATCCCTAAACGCATCCATATGCGCTTGGCTTCTGTTGCCCACGCCATCATGCTCATGCGCATGTAAAACTTCATTGAAATCTCCGATGGCGAGCCATGGTATGTCACTAGCCCCCACAATTCCTCTGAGCATGTCCCACGTTTTGTATCGCTCGTTAACTTGTGCTTCTCCGTAAACAAAGGTGACCCTTATTTTCATGTCAACCAGCTCATCAATTTCAACATCTATATGATACCGAGAATAACCAACAATCTCAAGCTTTATCTCTTCGCTCCAAAAATACCTAAACCACCACTTCGCGTAACTACTAACAGCAAAACTTTTATTATAGCCTAATGAACCAACCAAACTCTCGACTCTAGAACCCTCTACTTGAGTTTCCAAGATACAAAGTACAGAGGGGGCAAACTGCTTCGTTAATTCACGAAGCTCTCGAACTGTCGCGGGTTTGCCAGCTCCGCGGCAGTTCCAACAGAGGAAACTCATTGCGCTAGGCGCGACCCCACCAGGGAGCCCGCCAAACGCGCATCAGGTATTTTGTTTGCAGCTGTGTTCTTTCCGTTGTTCTTCTCACTTGTCAACGTGCTTGGTTTGTTCCTTTTCTGTTCCTGCTTTGAGGAAGGGCTGGGTGGGTGATCACTTGGGCCCGGCAATAGCAGAAATTGCTTGCACCGGGTGCTGACACCGAGGGAACAATCCCGGCTCCTCTTTTTCTGTTTCTGTCAGCCTCAATCATGGATACATCTCTTTCCTCTTGCTCACTGTCACCTTCATTCAGATTTTCATGGGTAGTATGCTCTACTGGACCGCCTGCACGACCACGTCCCCTTCCCGATCTGCCTGTCCCACGACCTCCTCGAGATCCATGGCCTTCAGCTGAACTGCGACCTTCTCCTGGCCCATTACCCGGTCCTTTGAACCAACCAGCTTTTAGGTCTTTGAAAACAAGAACTTTCGGGGGGTGTACACCATCGCCACACTCCTTATAGAGGTGACCCATGTACCCACAAACAGCGCACCAATCTGGTAGGCGCTCGCATTTCACCCTGAAGATCACCCTCTGGACAGCCTCTTTCTTCTTGACAACCAAAGAAACTGCATTGTTGAGTGGTTTCGTAACATCAATCCTCAGTCGGACCCGTGCAAAATTACCTTCAAAGTCATGGGACTTTGGCTCTGCAAAGATGAACTCCCCCACCGTGGCCGAAAGAGCCTTGATCTTGGAGAAAAACCCATCCGGAAGATCATGTATCTGCATCCAGATGTCGATCTTGTTCAGCTCAATTGTTGATGGCTTAGTGAATCCGTCGTACGGGGCAATGACCACGGCCTTCCCTTTGAATTGCCACGGGCCTTCCTCCATGACACGCTCCCAGTCACCGAGGCAGCCAAACTGCATTGTGTACAGGTTATCTTCGAGGGGGCGGATCTTTACCTCCTTCGCCAAATCCCATGCAACCCTCATGTTTCTGAAAAACCAGTATTGGCTATAGGGTTTTTCGGTGTGAACCCTAGCAATTGCCATCCACCGCGTCGTCTCCACCGGTAGCTCTTCGTCTTCGATCACAACGTCTTGAAGATCGTCCTCTTTCAATCCTAACTCCTCCATCATCGCCTCCAGATCGGAGACCGCCTGTCCCGATCCCGATGCGACATCCTCCATGTTCTCTTGCCGGAGAATTCTGATCCGCGGGCGGTAACAAACCCTAACACGAGCCCCGACTCCCTACCGCCGGCGGGGAGAAGAGGCCCAGGGGATGGCCGGTCTCTACGGGGGAAGCTGATCGCCGCCGCCCTAGAGGAGAAAAACCCTAACGAGAGGGGATCACTCCAACAGCTACAATCCAACAATTCGGCGATGAGCAAAGCTAGATAGAGCCCGACCAATTTAATTGCCCCCATGCATCAACATCTCTCGTGGGCTCGTGGCCGTGGGCCTTGATCACATACTGATCTGACAACATGCCAATCCGCCCGCCGCACAGCCCAAGAAATAATTTCACCTGCCACGGCTAGTCCGCCGTCAAGGCCAGCCAGCCACGACCAAAGGACGACGTGACGACGACCTGTGCACCACCACCGGGCCCGGCGACAGGCCTCCTTCTCCGTTGCCAACTTGCCATCCCTCCGTCCGTCCAAACCACATCGCACCTTCCACTCGCACGACTCCACACCCACCCTACCCATCCCCTCACCGCAATCGAGGTCTCGAGCTTTTATTTTTTAGCATCTACAACCTGACCCTTCATACCCGCCCTAAACGTCCAGCCAGGCTACCCGGTCACTGCCCGTCACCCAATCGACGGACTGCCCCGTCACTAACTATCACCCAGCCGCGCCTCGTAAATCCGATCCAAAAGTCTGGATTGACCGACACTCCTCCTATCCAGCTTATACTAGGGCGAATATGGGGACATTGGGACGCGCTCGCTACATCAGATCTGACCCACTTTGGCCCACCCGATCCAACATAAAGTTGACGCTATTCGCACTGTGCACGAAACCCTAGTCGCATTTCACTCCCCTCCGTTCCACTCCCATAGCACAAAAGCTCATCATTGGTGAGAATGGCCATTGGATCCGACTCCAAGATGTCCGCATCAAAGGACTGGAAGCTCATCCCTTGCAGTCCTGAGGAGCATATGGTCTTCCGCGCTACTCTCCGACGCTCCTGGGAGGAGTGCGCCCTCCCGCGATCTTCATCAATCCGGTGGGATTCCATTGCCCAATGACGATAGGATTTGTTGGGGCCGGTGGATCACGTCGCTTTGCGGCCTGGCCAGAATTGGTGACCACCGCATGGCAGCGCAACACCGCTCTGCCGACGGAACCATTTAGGTGGCGCCTCGTCCCGGCGGCCTTGCCTGCCGAAATGGAGGCCATATCCACCTCCATGGTTCGCGAAAACGAGAAGGAGGCGTGACGTGCCCATCGCGCGAGGCTATGGACGCGCCTTGAAGCGGAGGCGACTGTGGTAGCCCACCAACCGGAGGCGGAAAAGCAGCCCACGAGGCAGAGACGGGGGAAGCCCTTCGTGCCCGCATAGCCGATAAGCAGCAAAGGAGGGTGGTCAAGGCGATGGCTAAAGACTAAAAAAGGACGGTCCGTGTCATGGCCGGACAACCCCTCAAGGAGGAGAAGGATGAGGACGACGACGGATCGGACAGCTCCGACAATAAGCAGATCCGCCTCAATCCGTTTTGTGTCTTCGACCTCTACTGCCGCATGAAAGACAGAAAGGGTAGTCGTGGATGAACTTCTGTGTCATTCATTGCTAGTAGAGCATGTCAATTTTGTTAGATGAGTTGTATGAACTACATATGTAATTTAACATTGCATGAGAATTAATAGTATGGATTTGAGGATCTAATTCGATGGATCCGGTTATGGACGTGAACTTTGAATGTCTATCCGGTCACTGTCAGTGGGTCGGGATTAGGCAACTCGGGTTGTAGGTGCTCTGACGCGCACGCAACGATTGCCCAGTACGGCCAATGACTCTGACGCCGTAACCCGATCATTCCAGCGGGCCGTCGTGTCAGCCACAAAGATATCTATCACCCGCTGTCTCGGCTCGACATGAAAGCCCCGAGGCCGGGTGCCATAGCAAAGGTCTTGTACAATGAAAGATGCTTAGAAGAGGTGCTTAAAGAAATAAATCAGGCTTTTCTTAAGCACTGATACTTATTTATACAGCCATAATTATATATCCACATGCAGCTACGAAAGGGTTTACGTAACCTATCTATACGTAAGTGTAGCATTACTGTTTATACAAGGTAGTAAACGTTTAATTAAATGTCTCTTGTATAGAAATAGGCACCGATGCTTCAGAAAAATTTGGTTTATTTTTCTAAACACCTTTCTAAACGTCTATCCTTGTACAAGGCCTAATGTAATCTAACAAACGAGCCGTGCAAGTCCTATAAAAACCAACGCGGGTGCCGCGAACCACACCGCACCACACACCTCTCGATCAGCTCTTTGGCTCTAGCTAGCTCTGGTATCGAGCAGTAACTTCGCGGCAGCAGCGACGGCGAGAAGGCAGCTGCAGTTGGACCGCCGGCGAGGGAACTGCCATCATGCAAGGGGACCAGGAGGAGAGGAGGGGGAAGGTGAAGAAGGGGTGGCTGGCGGTGCGGGTCGGCCAGGCGGAGCAGCAGGGCGACGGGTTCCGGCGGTTCGTCATCCCCATCGCGTACCTCTACCACCCACTCTTCGAGCGGCTTCTGGAGGCGGCGCGGGACACGTACGGCTACGACTCGGCCGGCCCGCTCCGGCTGCCCTGCTCCGTCGACGAGTTCCTCCGCCTGCGCGCGCTCGTCGACAGGGAGATGGCGCACTCGCACTCCTCCTCGTCGCATCGCGTGCACGCCGGCGGCCACCATCAGCACGGCTACTCATTCGCCCCCTGCACCCGCGCCAAAGTCAGCTCCTGAATCGTGATCGACCCACATCGACCATCGAGCCCCGGCCCGCCGGCTTTGCTCTGTTGAGCAGAGCACCGAGAGCGCGCGAGCGGCGGGAGCTCATCTTTCTGCCGGAGACGACACACATGTACACGTAGTACATAGAGAGAGAGAGAGAGAGAGAGAGAGAGAGAGAGAGAGAGAGAGATACCAGATACGGAGATGCATGAGAGGCACTCAGTAGGTGATTAGTCCGTTACCGGCCGGCGAGAGCTGGCATAGCACAGGCCAAGATTGGAATTGTCATTTTTGTGTTGGTTGGTATCAGGTGGTCGTCTGATGAAACCAGTAGGCTTTTCGATTTTATTTTTCTATAGGATTTACATGATTTATGCTGTCAAGCAAGCCAAGAGAAATGGGAAGTTAACTAGTGAGCTAACAAGCCTGGCGTGTTTGTCAGATGTTTAAGTTATGAGTTGGGATCCAGATGTTTTGGTCAGAGACAGGTGCTTTACGCTTGCCGTCCAGATTTGTAACTTCACTTTGGTCATCTGTGCTGGGTGGTGTTGCAAGCTAGAGTGGCAATGCAAAATATATCTGTTCAGTTCTGTACTGGTAATTGGTGCCATTACTTGTGCTTAATAAAAAAGGCAGAGGTCTCGCATCTGACTCCACAGGAAACACAGCCCGCTCCTAACCCTAGCCGCCGCCGCCCGTAATCTCGCCGCTGCTGAGGGCTGATGGCGGCGGCGAGGCCTTCCTCCGTGGTGTTTCTAGGGCATGGCCACGGTGGAGTCTCGCATGGGTGCCCCGGCCTGTTCCCGCGCTTCCATTCCCTACCACAACGGCGAGATGTTCTGCTGCGGGTGGCTCGGTCCGGTTGCATGTCTCGGTGCTCCTCTGACCGCGGTCATTGTCCTTCCTAATAGCTCCTCTCCTGGTCCAAAGAAGTAATAATATTCTTTCTTCTCCTACTATTGGCCTTAGCTTGATATAATATCCAGTGTTAGAGGAGTGCGGCGTTTCTGCTCCCGAGCTCATCTGCATCTCCTCTGACGAAACAAAATCACAACAAATACAAAAAAATCAAAAAAATCCAATTTTGTGTGTGGTAGATAACTTTATGCGCGAGGTACGCTTCAAATTTCAACTCATTTGGACATCTGAGAAACTATCAGCAAAAAAGACAAATTCAGGGTCTGTAAAAAAGTTTACTGTCCACACACTATTCTGTTCCGATTTGTTTTTTTTTTTGCTGAGAGCTGCTCAAATGTCCAAATAAGTTGAAATTTGGAGCGAACCTCACGCATATAATTTTCTATCACACTAAAAAGATTTGGATTTTTTTGAGTTTATTTAGTATTTGTTTTGATTTGTTTTGTGACCGGGTGCAGATGAGCCTGGGCACCGAAATGGGTTTTCGGTGTTAGAGTCCCCTTATTTAATTTCTTTCTCCTTACATCTTTGCAACCATTTGAACTCTTTCTAAAAGTGTTTATTAATAGCATCAAGCCTGTACCAAGTAGTAACATTTTTATCCCACCATCTTAATTTTCTCCTAAGCATTCTCAATTTCTACTGCCAAATCACAATGTTGGACCAGAATATGTAGCATTCCAAGGTTTTTTTTTTGACTATTTACCATAGAGCAACAACCCCATAGTCCTTTTATTCCAGAAATTTTTAGCCAGACCTATTTAAATCCGCTCCCGCCGGGAGTCGAACCCAGGACCTGGGGTGCTACTAAGGTCGCTGCAACCACTAGGCTACATGCCCATTCGCAGCATTCCAAGGTTTCACCACTACAACATTTAGATCCTCTATTAGTGCACAAGAATTAGTGGGTTTATGATTTGTTCTCCAGTATCCAGTATTAAAGGGGTATGATCACATATCTCTCTTTCCAATGAAGTAACCATTGACAAAGGGTATTTCTCTTCCCAATCTGAGCAAACTAAAATTATGTTTAATTTCTCAAATGTTGGATCATCTAAATTATTACCCAGGTATAATTCTAGTCGGCCAGTGGTAACTCTCTAGGTCTAGCATGCTCATTCATAGCATTAAAAACAAAACTCTAGTGATCAGATGTGTTCGGCTTATTGTTCTCAGAGCTCTTCCTAATAATATTAAAATCACCCTGTATCAGACAAGGTACAGTATTTCTCTGATATATTCTAGAGTGTTCAACTAGAAATTCAATTTTCTCTCGGGTTGAGCGGCTCCATACACAGTAACTAAATTTCAAGTCAGATCTACTTTTTTTTATCATACACTAGCATTATGACAGAATAATTCTCATGTTTAGAATCCAAAACCTTCAAAGAATCCTCCTCCAACCAAAATTACCTCCAGATTTCCCCCTAGTAGGAGCTCAATGCCATTAAAACAAAAAGTCCTCTACATAAGGAGTGGAATTCACTCTTAGAAAAGTGGCCCTTCATGGTTTCCTGAATACCCAGGAAATCCAGAGATTGATCCAATACACACTCTCTAATAAATCTTTTTTTTAATTTCTCCACCAATCCCTCTGGCATTCCAGAAAAATCCTTTCAGGTATGTCGACTTCCAGCATGACAATTTCTTAAGAGGAGAAAACGTTTTAATCTGAATGTATCTAAGTATTTCTCCTCCAAAGCAATGTGAGAATTGTCTCCATCGAAACAGAGTTCATTTAAGTGAGCATCTCCAATGTCAATAGGACCTGGAGGGCTCATATGAAGATCATCTTTAGCAATAATATCATTACCAGAAAGCATATACAATCTAGCCAACTCTATTTTCCCCATAATCTCTATGTTATGCCCAATCAAACCCATAGTGCAAACCAAATAAATCACAATGCAAGAAGACATGGTCAAAAGAGAAGGGTTGTTCATGTCAAGAAGATCAGGGATAGAATCATTATCGTAGTTGTCTTTTGTTGCTCCCATCTCTTTAGTCATGTCCTTCACTCTGACATCTTATCTGTCTTAAGTCTAGGGCATCATTTAGAAGGAAGTTATTTTCCATCCTTACCAACCTCTTCATCTTGACTATTGAAATCAGTAATACCTGCAATTTTCCCAGTCACTTTTCCAAAAGACTCATGTGATGGAACAACCTCTGTCTGACTAGTAGTGTAATCTACTACAGGCTCCAAATAGTTATCCCCTGACACTCCAGAACATGTCATTAGTGTACTCATTTTGCCTGCCCCGTCGCTCGTAGGAACAAACGCTTTTTTGTAGGTGTGTTTTTCAGACGTTTTCATAGCTTAAACGCGCTTCCAAAACAGGCAGGTGCTTCCTGTGCTTGCTGTATCTGGACAAGTCGCAACAGAACACATGTCCAGTTCATCAGAGGAGAGGTGAAACAAAACATGGCACGTGTTTAAGCTACTACGTACATAAGGAAACCGAGTCGAACTAAATCACGGACCACATTTGGCTCTCTCATATAAAAACGTAATCACGGCATCCCTTATTTTTGGATCGCGCTAACTGCCACACGAGACGTATTACACGTCTCTAATATAAAAAGATTGCCACGTCATCGCATGCATGCATGTAGGAATTTTTTTGGATTTTCAGTTTTTAAAATGTTTTATCTTTTAAACGAAAAATCCGATTGAAAATTCGTTTTCACCATTAAATCCCCATGTTGATATGTTTTGATGAAATTTTTTTTGGATTAAAAGTTGCCATGTCTATTGCATATAAATTGCCATGATGTTTACACTGAAGTTGCCATGATATGTTTCAGCTATTTTCTTCTACATTTAAAAGTAAATTTTGACATTTATAAAATGGGGAATTAAGAAACTAGACTTGCCATGAACCATAAACTAAAATTGCCATGATACATGCACGTCAAATTGCCATGGTTCATACAAAAAATAATTTTCATGGTCAAAGTACTAAAGTTGCCATCATCAAAATACTAAAATTGCCATGATCTACAAACTAAAATTGCCACATGGCAACTTTAGTTTAAGCCCTATGGCAACTGCAGTGTAAATATCGTGGCAACTTCTGGCAAAAAAAAAATTTCGTCGAAACATATCAACATGGGGTCTAGTTTCGAAGATCTCGTCGAGACGGATTTAATGATGAAAACGGATTTTTAGTTTGCTTTTTTATTTAGGAGATACAACATTTTTAAGCCGAAAACAAAAAAAATTCTGCTGATATCATCTATTCATACGTGGCAAAATAAGTAATGGTGGATGTGTGTGGACGATGTGCAAACGCCCACACGTGTGAGCGTTAACATTTTTGTTATTTTTAGGAGGAAAAATCACGCTTGGTTTGTCTTCTTTCTCAGGCTGCATGCACATAGGCTCAGACGCCGGTTCGATCCAAGCCAGCCACGCACGCACGCACGCACACATGGCATTGAAAAGAAAGAAAGAAACACACGCGCCAGCCAGCCGTAGAAGCTTCCACGGCATGTCAGGTCTGTCAGGCGGCCGGTGAGCGTGCGAGCAAAGCGTACCCAGCTCGACCGACCGAAAGATCTCTCATCTCTGCTCCGTACCACGACGGGAAGGAGAAAGAGGAAGGCGAGGCATCATCCCGCTGCCCGCCACTGTCGCGGTGTCCCTTATCACGGCATATCGCATATCGCGAGTGTAGGCCTTTTCCGGGCGTGGCCTTTCCTTTCTTTTTCCGGGAGATTTGGCGGCCGATTTGCCCGGACCGGCGCACTGCCGCCCGGCCCTCCGGAGCCTCTCCCTCCCTCCCTTCGTCTTTTCCTTCCTTCGGTTGGCGGCACGTTGCCAGGCGTGTGTTTGCTTGGCATCCCATCGTTGCGTGTATACGATCGGCATCCCGTCTCGTCCGTGGGGCCAGCGCGAGAACAGTGACGGCCACCAATGCAGTCCGATGGCGAGGCTTTTGGAAGGAATATTTGCCGGTGACGGTCGAGCGATCATGATGATACGGATCGATGATGGTGGCTTTCGTTGCGTGCCCCCCGTGGCTCCGTCGCTCTCAGGGCCAAGCGGCCGGGATAGATAGATAGATAGCTATAGAGCACGTACCTTCGGTCGAATCCCTCCTGCCCCACACCCCTGTTCATCATGGCACCATCGACCACGATCCACGAACATTGCTTCTCGATCGTTCGCAGCCACGCAACACCTTTCTGCGCACTGTACGCACGAGAGCAACCGCGATCGAGGACGGGTGGAGCTCGCTCTGGAAGGAACGCCCGTGGTAGTAGCTTATTTCCGCTGCAGGAAGCTGTTTCCTGTGCAGGCAGGCCGTGGTAATTAAATGGTCATGTCGGTCGTGCATGTGAGGCCGCGAGGCAGTCTAGCGGTATGAACGCACGCGCTTCTCCCGGCGATTCCCGTGGCGTAATGATCGGACCGGTCGGTAACCTTCTTGGCCCAAGATCGGCGACGGCGACACGGGCAGTCCCATAGCTTGTCGTAGGTTCAGAGCTTAGTGGCCGGATCGACACGGTTTGTTCGATCAGTTGATCAAAGAGGAGACAGATGGGACGGGCGCCGTGCTCCGCCGGGCAGCGAGCACCGACCGCAAACCTCTGGTGCTATGCCATTCTTGATTTGCTGACGCACCATTTCTTTTACCGGCCTTGCATATTGCATGGAACGGAGTCACTGCTGCTTCGCTCGCACTGCGCATGGCGCCTTCAGCTTCTGCATGCATGCATGCATGCATGCGCTAGCCTATCCATCTCGTCATCGTCATGCTGTCTTGTTACCGTCGCCTGCGCGATGGTGATCACGCGCGCAAGTTCATCGATGGATTTGCTAGCTAGCTGCTCCAATGGCCAATCAGGAGAGCGGATCGATCGTGTCGATTCTTGTAGGTGAAGTACTAGAATGACTCGCAGTCCAAAAGAGGAGCGATTGGACTGAAAAAGAGTTACTGCGGCCGCACCATGTTGATTGATCGGCCGTGCGACGTCGCCCCCAGCTTTCTATCGTGCCGGTCGAGCTCATGGATGGATCGCTTTTCACCCGGGTCGAGAGCGAAACAAGTGCCAAAGCAGAGTGTCGATCACTTGGTAGTTAAACAAACTCAAAGTTATCACGCGCAAACTGAAGACCTAACTAAAGTACGGTACGTTCACTTCATCACTTGGGCACCACCACCCAGAAGAAGCCAGTGGAGATGTACGTAGTACGTTAGTTCTCGAAAAAAAAGCACGTAGTACGTGCCGTGCAAACTTTGCCCGGCTAGCTACTCATGAAGGCCCGACGGCATCGATGCGAGATGACACACACAAAAGACGGCCCTACAGCCGTCTCGTTTGCCATGCCGCGGCAGCTGCAGTGGGGTACAGTGTAGTAGTATGCCAGTATGCCACTCACATGCATGCAAAGCAAATATTCCAGCGGTGATTTGCGTTGCACGACGCGTGCACCGCACCAATGCAGCCATGTCCATGCCGGCCTGCTCCCCGGCGCGGGTTCGAGGAGAGCAATCCACCGCACCGTATGTACGGGGCCGGGCGCGCACTACCGACTGGCCCAGCGTTTTCACGGGCCGAAGCGGGGCAGAAGAGAGCGAAACTGGCAAAGCGCGCCCTCGGCCGGCGAGGAAGCGAGGCGCGCGCGCGCACTGAGCGCAGCCAGTACGCGGCGGCCGTCTCGATGGCTGTCACGGGCGCGACCGCGCGAGGGTGACCGCGATATCGGCGCACGCACGCACCGCGTCCATCTATCTATCGCCGTCCATGGTGCCGTGGCAGCGCCATCGCCGGTGCCTGGCTGGATTATCCAGTCGTATCATGGTAAGTAGTAACACGCGCGCATGGATGATGTGGATCATGGATGGACGTCTGCCGGGACCCGGCGAGTTGCATGCGCTGGGGCGTGGAATCACGTACGCAACCGTCCGGCCCGGCCGAGTGCGGCTGGCCCTAGCCTGGGCCGTGTGGTCGTGGCCGTTCGAGCGTACGACGGCCGGTTTAGTTTGATTTCGTCTCCTATGATCAGGTGGGCAGACAGCTGGGTCGGTGCGAGGAGGGGAAGTGGTAACGAATCCTCCTATATCACTGGAAGCTGGGAGCCTGAGATTTGGCTGGGTTAAAGTTCGTTTATCTATGCATTCATGCGTTGTGTTTTCTCCGAAACACGGTACAAACGCTAACGACCACGTACACACACTCACCTCTATGAATACATTGGAAAGACTAAACCAACAGATCTCTTTTCTTTTAAACGGAGGCAAAAGATTTGCCTCCTCAATTAAATAAGGAAGAGTAGAGTTTAGAGTTTTATAACGCACTCACAAATAAGCGGCATGACAATTACTCGTACAATATGATGTTTCCTAGCTTTCTTGCGCCACCAGTAACCCAAAGTTTAGCATCTTCTAAAATGTTGGTTAGGAGGACCGGCAGTGGTGCGCTTTTTCGACAGAAAATGCAGGCGTTTCTCTCATTTCAAATGGTCCAAGAAACGAGCATGGTGAGGAAAGCCATTGCATGGCGGTGAGGGTTGCGGTCGTCGGTTCTTTTTGCCACCACTCAGGGACGGTTACTTCTAACTGCCAATCGGAGGTGTCCATGTGTGTGAGCCCAAGCTTCTCGATGATTGATCTCCAGAGCCTAAGTGTGTAGCGTCACTTGACAAAGAGGTGTATCCCCGTTTCTTGTTCTCTTCTGCAAAGCGGGCAAGGGCCACAGTTTGGCCAACCACGTTTCTCCAAACGATCGGCAGTCCAAATCCTACCTTGCAAAGCCAACCAAGCAAAGAATTTAACCTTTGGAGGTGCCCAAGCCTTCCACATCATGCGGTCCATGGGGGACAGAGTTAGGCCTAGAATTTGCGCTTTGTAGGCAGTGCTCGCCGCGTAGATCACATTGTTCGCATGCTTCCAAATGATCTCGTCTTCGGCTTGCTCATCGAGGTGGAAGTCATGCGGAGTGGGACACGACCTTCAACACACATGTGTTGCATGCCTTATCGTCTTCTCTCTCCGACCATTGCCCTCTTATGCTTGTGGTATAGAGCACTCTATACCGATGAAAGAATAGATAAATGAATCCAAAAAATATACGAGCACCTGTTTCAAGTCTAGAGCTTGAATCATGATGCGCTAGTTTTACCACAAAGAACTTAACCATTTACACTATGCTCAGCTTGTATGTCATGGTTAATTAGAACTTAGAAGGCTCAACACCAACCTTAACTAGCGTCTCCATGTGTAAGAATATTTTATCGTCTATCAAAGATAACTCACGGACCTTGGTGACGAAGTGTTGGATACTATAAACAATTTTGCAGTAACAGTAAAGTGGAACCGAAACTTGTCGTGATGTAATACGAATTTCCGGGAGCATAAGTGAAGATGGCCCTTGTGGATTTACACCAGACTTCACATCAATGCTTAATTATATCGCAAAGCTTCTTTGAAGGTTGCATATAAGATACTTCATAAAAAGTTATATAAGATATGTTGTCCGGGAACATATCCTTGTCTCAAATTACCCTCCCGTGTCGCTTTTGGAGACGACGGGGACGACCCTTCCCTGCGGTCGCGAGCTCCCTCCTTCCTCTCTCACCGCAATCAGAGGGCGCGGCCAGGAAAAGCCTGGCCGGCATTAACGCGGTGGGGCGCTTCGCCTCCTCGTTTAGGGGTGCCAGTACGTGGTGGCACTGTTGGGCTGGGGCGTCGCGTTGGTCAGGGGCATGGTGGCAGCTTCCTGCCACGATGGCCCTTGTCCCCGGGCGTGCCGATCTCAGGAAGATGGCAAGACAGTGGCCCTTGAAAAGTTATGGTAGTGATGGCGGTTCGTGTGAGAGGTTCAGTTGTGGCTGTGGTCGACGCGGTCGAAGCTGCTAGGTGGCCGGAGTTGCTGGTCCTTAGAAAGCCCCCCGTTAAGATCTGGCCAAAGGCCATATCTAACGGGGCGCTGGCTGCTGCTCCCTTCGGATGTGCTACCTGGAGAGGTGTCTGGCCCTCAACACCCATCAATGCATGGTATTCTTCAACTAATCGTTACTCTCAGCGCAAGGGAGAGGTTCGGAGATGGATATCGAGGCGGCGACCTCAGGTGGTGGGCTTTTCGGTTGGCTCTGCAACGGGCCTCTAGTGGCGGCGGTGGGTGGCTCTGGCATCTGCTTTGCTGTGGAATGGGTGGTGCCCAGAGCTAGTTCTGGAGGTGTCGGCTTCATCGCAACGCCTGACTTTTTCGCCGTTGTTACTCGAGAAGTGATACGTCCTAAACGTGTCTATAATTTTTTATATTTCATGCTACTATATAAACATATATACATAGATTGGACATATTTTATCATTGGACTAACCTATTAATTCAGTTCTCATAGTCAATTCCTATTTTCTGTTGTTATTGGAATCTCAGGAAATCGCCATATAAAATGTTTACAAAAAAAAGGTGTTTTCTCGCCAAAAAGAAGACCAATAGACTAAGGCACAACATCTGGTGGGCTCCTCGGTGCCTAGACCTCCTACCCCTCTAGACCTCCGTCTTACAAGGGCGCCTAGTGGGGAGGGGTGGCACGGCCTGTGGGGATCCTAGGCCACCTCCGGTGCCCAATTAGTTATATGTACCCCGGATATACCCCCAAAATCCTACCTCAAATTATTATAGATTTTTCACGTTGTTGCCACTGTCTGTTCTAATGCGATTTTCGTTTTTAGCCCTGATCTAGCCCTCTTTTTTACACAACTAGTCCCCATCCTCTTTTTTTTTTGTAGTAGTAAGTAGAAACAAGCTACGTTTTACACATGTAGCTTGTCTGCACCCCAAGATGAAATACAGCCAACGAGAGAGAAACCATGTTTGAGACAACAGCTAGTAGAAGGGCCCCAACAAAGAAAGAAACCTTTCCCAAATCCAAACAGGAACTTAATCCAGAGGGTGGCTCCAACGGCTACAATCCAACACTTGGACGATGAGCAAAGCCAGACTAAAGCCCGACCAATTTAATTGCCCCCATGCATCAACATCTCCTGTGGCCGTGGGGCAGCAGTCACGTACAGCAAACATACCAATTTTCCCGCTTGCACAGTTCATGAAAACAATTCCACCTGCCACGGCCAGTCCGCCGTCATGGGCCAGCCGCGCCGCGACCAAAGGACGACGTACGTACGACCTGTGCACCACTCGCCGGGCCCGGCGACAGCGTGCCCCTCCTTTTCCGTTGCCATCTCTTTGTCCGTCCAAACCACATCGCACCTTCCACTAGCGCGCACGGCTCCACCGCCACCCTACCCATCCCCCTCACCGCAACTGAGGCCTGACAGTCACCCAGTACGGCCAGCGACCCCGACGCCGTAACCCGATTATTCCGACGGGCCGCCGTGTCAGCCATGCAGAAGATCTACTACCTTCGTTTCTAAATATAAGTCTTTTTAGAGATTCCACTATGACTAGATACGGAATAAAATGAGTGAATCTACACTCTAAAATATGTCTATATACATCCATATGTAGTTTGTAGTGAAATTTCTAAAAAGACTTACATTTAGGAACGGAGGGAGTGGTATTCATCTATCATCCGTCGTCCCCGCCTGACACGGAAGCCCCCGAGGACGGACCGGGTTCCGTAGCAAAGGACGCCGTACGTACAGGCAGCGCACGGGTGCGCCACGCACCGGCGGCTAATCTAACGAAAATCCTATACGCACGGACTGTTACGGATCATTACGGGCCTGTTTCCAAACAAATCTTCTCTCCCCTCTGATTTTCGGTGGGGGTGGGCCCGTCAGTTTATTTTCATCCAATCAAAATCAGCCAAGTAATCCACTCCGTAATACTCTGTAAAAATAATCCGTGCGTGTAGCATTGCTCCTAATCTAATCTTCTAATCTCCTCCCGGCCCGCACGAGCCGTGCAAGTCCTATAAAAACCATCCCGAGTGCCGCGAACCACACCGCACCACACACACGAACACACACACCTCTGGATTGGCTCCTTGGCTCTAGCTGCCTGCAATAGCACCACTAGCAGCAGCAGCGACGGCGAGAGGGCGGCTGCAGTTGGACCGCCGGCGAGGGAGCCGCCATCATCATGCAAGGGGACCAGGCGGAGAAGAGGGGGAAGGTGAAGAAGGGGTGGCTGGCGGTGCGGGTCGGCCAGGCCCAGGCGGAGCAGCACGGCGACGGGTTCCGGCGGTTCGTCATCCCCATCGCCTACCTCTACCACCCGCTCTTCCAGCGGCTGCTGGAGGTGGCCCGGGACACGTACGGCTACGACTCGGCCGGCCCGCTCTGGCTGCCCTGCTCCGTCGACGAGTTCCTCCGCCTGCGCGCGCTTGTCGACCGGGAGGCGGCGCACTCGCACTCCTCGTCGCACCGCGTGCACGCCGGCGGCTACCAGCAGCAGGCCTACTCCCGCGCCAAAATCACGTCCTGATCGACCCACATCGACCATCGAGCCCCGGCCCGCCGGCTTTCGTCTGTTGAGCACTGGAGCGCGCGATGACAGACACACATGTACACGTACTCGTACACAGAGAGGGAGAGAGATACTAGATACGCAGACGCATGAGAGGCAGTCAGTAGGTGATTAGTCCTTACCGGCCGGTGAGAGCAGGTATAGCACAGCCCAAGATTTGATTGGTCCTTTTTGTATTTGTTGGTATCAGGTGGCCTGATGAAACCAGTAGGCTTTTGTATATGTTTTTTTCTAGGATCAAAATGATTTATGTTGTAAGATACTTCCTCCGTCCTAAAATAAATGCCTTAACTTTGTATTAGTTCTAGTACAAATTTGTACTAAGCTCAAGACATTTATTTTGAGAAAGTTAGGGTATCTCCAACATTGATTTTTAAACCAGACACCGCATCCGTCTACGGATCTGAGAAAACCAATCCGCCGACACGGATGCACGAGCCGACCATCCAACTATATTTCAAATCGGATTTCAATTAATCAGACAATTTTCATCAAACACGATGAAATTCATCAAAGTTTGGATAGAAAATAGACAAATCATCCATAAGTAGCATGCAAATGTGTCTACTACAATAATAGTTCAACTCAACGAGATTAACCAGATGTTCAACAAGTTTTTCATGAATTGATTATGTTATCCCACACATACTGTACCTTGACCTTCATCCAACAATGTATGTGCATGAATGGTCTGCCCTCTGACCTATACTACATTACGACAGCTCGTGCATGCTAGACAATGTGTAGAGCAACAACGAATCAATCAACATGTACACTAAGAAGGGGCAAAAATTACAATCTTCATGGTTGCCATGCGCAATGGCCACATTGCCTTCATAATACTTCATGACGGAGTTCTCGACTATCGATACGCTATGGACTTGACATTGCGTTCATAGATGATGTGCATGTCATAGGACGCAGTGTGCTTTCGCGCATGAAACGAACCATGCACGCGCTGCCAAAAAAAACCTCTTCCACTCCTGCCTACAAAGTCCGCAGATACGACCAACCACGCATCTTATAACAACGCATCCTCCTTCACCCGAGTACCCCGCAATCCTTCTTACTCTAAAAAACGACATGAATTTCAAAAACAAGCTCAATGCTATTTGACCGAACACCTGCCGGGTGTGGTGCCCACCGTGGACGGTATCGATAGCGGGCGGAGGGTACGTGGGCCATGGATGGATCCTGGTGTGGTGTCCACCATTTCGAAAAGAAAGACATGTTTATTGTAAAAAAAAACTTCCAGACTTTTTTGATTTTTGATTTTTTT
This sequence comes from Aegilops bicornis, assembly GCA_021605145.1. NCBI lineage: Eukaryota > Viridiplantae > Streptophyta > Magnoliopsida > Poales > Poaceae > Aegilops > Aegilops bicornis. The sequence continues at coordinate 615,017,892 of CM038674.1, read as the reverse complement.
CCCATATGAGATGTATATACACCCGTAATTGAAGGTATTTCCCCAGCAGTGATGCTATTCTTACGTACAAGTTTTACGCACGAATAGGATTTATGAAGAAAGAGATCACGCGCTTACTATCATCTCTTTCCTCCTCCATAAGGAAAGTCCCTTCTCCTCCCATCGATGCCGCCACCGGTCCGCCCCATCTCTGATGGCCACTGGGCCATGGAGGTGCGGAGGATCCCGGCTCCCGCTGGCGGGAGGTACTCCATTCTCGTTCTTGTTAGATTCATCGTTTTGGTTGGGGTTGTATGGCGACGGCGATGTCCTTTGGTAGGAATAATGTCTCTCACGTTTTATCCATGTCCCGATGGTGCGTCTGATATCGTCGGAGGGCGTGTGGAGGTGTGGCTCCGTTGAATCTCGCGGGATTCGGTCGGTGCTGGTTTTCGATGGATCTGTTTAGATCTGGTCTTCATTTGAGTGTTTACAGGTTTGATCCTTCTGATCAACGACTTTCTCATCAGCGATGGTCGATGCTCTGATGCGCTGGCCCTACGACACCTTAGCACAACGACTTCCCGACTGTCTATTAAAATAAGGTTTGCCCGACTCGAGTCGGGGAAGGCGATGACAGCGGCGCGCCTTCGGCTCGCTCCAGTGCTTGTAGTCGTCTCCAGGTTGTCCACGAACATGGTTATAATTTGTATTATCTCTGTTATTTTTTTACTGTCAAGGTTAAAGATGAATAGATTGAAAATTCCTCGAAAACAAGATTTTCTGAAAAAAGAAACACATGCATCGCCCGTAGAAGCTTCCATGAGTGGCAGGTCGGTTGGCCAGGCCGGCGACCGTGCAAGCAAAGCGTCCCCAGCTCCACCGAAAGTCACTGCTGCTACAGTATCCCAGACAGTCCCTAGTTAGCAAGTAGCGTCATCTATCTCTCCTCCGTACGACGGCAGGGGAAAAGAAAATGCATCGGCATCGTCGCGCTGCCCGCCATTGTCTCGGTGTCCCTTATCATGGCCATGGCATATCGCGAGCGCCTTTGCCAGACGCGGCTGAGCTTGACTTTCTTTCTCTAGGAGATTTGGCGGCCGATTCGCCCGAACCGGCGCACTGCCGCCCGGCCCTCCGGAGCCTCTTCCTCCTCGGCTTTTCCTTTGCTTGGCGGCACGTAGTACGACCCGGCCCCCCAACTTGCTGCAGTGCACCGTGTTTATTTGGCATCTCATCTCGGCCACGCGTGGCCGCCACTGGAGGCAAGTCAGTCAACGGCGAATCAAAGCAGAGGAGGATCGGCTTCCCGTCGCGTCCATGGAACCAGCGAGTGAACAGTGACGGCCACAATGGCGAAGCTTTTGGAAGGAATATTTGCCGGCGAGGATACGGTCCTACGGATCGATGATGGTGGCTTTCGATGGACGTCCGTTGCGCTTGCGTGCCCCCTGGCTCCGTCCCTCTCAGCGCCAAAGCGCCAAGCGGCCCGTACCACTACCATCATGGCATCATCGACCCGAATTCCACGAACATTGCTTTTTTTTCAATGGTAATACATGCCTCATTCATATCATAAAGATTAAAGTACAAGTCACGTAAAGACCGACATGATAAAACTAAAAAGCTAGCAAAACATCTCTAAGCTTGACACCAACGCCCATCACCTGCCTGCGGCACCACAACAGCAGCCACCGAAGAAAAGAATGATGGATCAACTCCTCAACCAAGCTCGACGCGGCTCCATTGCTGATATGCAGCTTTGCGGACCTCCAAGGTGGCTCACCAAAAGTGAAGCCTTTACCGTTGAACGAATCAGACTGGGGCAACACCCCGAACACGTCATCGAACTCCAGATCTGGCACCCCACCGCGACTAAGATGTCGCAGAAGAAAACCATACCTGCCATCCACGAACCACGAACCCAGCACATGTTCCGTCTTCCGGATGTCGTCGATGCAGACCACAATCTGCATCCGCTCTTGGACTACCTCCCAAGCTCCGCGTCGACGCTGGAGCAAACGTCGTCGCAACGGCGGAGCCCGAGGACACAGGTCCACCACGAGGATGACGCAGCCGCCACGCCATCCTTACTTGAACAGACTGGTTTCCAAATTCAACCCCAACCATAGGACCGATGGCCTTGTCAAGGAAGGATCCGAAGAATCTTTATTCAGCACTGTCATCGTTGCCGCCGAAACGAAGACGATGAACAACCTAAAAATCTAAACTACGAGAAAGTAAAAATGATCAACACGTGTGGATCCGGCGGCCCCCTTCACCACCGACGATCGAGGTCGCCGGTGGAGGGGAGCCGCCGGAGAACGGTGCTGGAAAATTGGGTCTCCTGGCGGCGGCTAGGGTTCCACGAACATTGCTGTTTGATCGTTCGCGGCCACGCAACACCTTTGTACGTACTGTATGCATGAGAGCAACCGCGCGCGACGGTTCGAGCTGTGGTACAGAAGTGCACGCAGTTTTGTGTCCAAATACGCCATGGTAAATGGTGGTGTCAGCCGTGCCTGTGAGGCCGTGAGGCAGCCTAGCAGTATGAACACATTCTTGTCCCGGTGTTCCTGGCCGAAGATCGGCGACGGCGACGCGGGGAGTCCCATCGTCCGTAGATTCAGTACCTCGTTGGTGGCCGGATCGGCTCGGTTTGTGTTCCATCGTCTAGTTCAGTCGAGAGACAACGGATGGGACGGGAGCCGTGCTCCGCCGGGCAGCGCACTTAATGGACTGCCGCCTGCTCCGTTTCTACCGGGTTTGCACACTGCATGGAACGGAGTTACGTACTCTTTGCTCAGACGGCACCTGCAGCTTCTGCATGCACGCGCTATCTCGTCGTCGTCGTCATGCTGCCACATTATAGTCGCCGGCGGATGTGATCACGCACGCAAGTTCATCGATCCATTTGCTGCTCCAGTGGCCAATCAGGCGAGCCGATCGATCGTGCGGTTTCTTGTAGGTGAAGTACGTACTAGTACTAGAATGAATCGGTCTCGAAAAGAAAGGTGATCCAGTTACTGCCGGCGCACGAAGTTGATCGGTGGTACGACGTCGCCTCCCGCTTTTTATCATGGCGGTCGAGCTCGGTCGATCGCTTTTCACCCGGGGAGTGATCAGTGAGAGCGGAACAAGTAACTCAAAGTTTATCTTGTTGGCACGCGCAAACTCAAGACCTAATTAAAGTACGTTAACTTAAGCACCACCCAAATTATATTGTAAGTTAAGGGCTGTATAAACTTTGCCTTCGGCGTCAGAGTATTTGCAGCCGGACTTGACAAATCCGACCCCTCAAATGTCTGCGGACGCGTCCGCGGACAGTGATTGATCACGCCTTAAAAAATACATTTCATATCCGGATATCTTAAATTAGAAATCTCAAATCCATATTACTACATGCAACGTGAAACCTAATCTAAACGGAGCTCGTCCGGTTGCGCTCTTAGAATGCCCGGCTCCGCCCTGACCATGTCCACGGTCGGCTGCGCTCCTCAGAGTGTTGGTCCGGTCGTCGGTAAGGTAGAGTAGGGCATGGAACACGAGCCGGCTTATGGGACTCGAGACGCCGCCGTCTCCCATGCCTTACTCTTCCTCGGGCTGAATATGGGGTGCCAATCAGCCCGGGCGTTTGAGCGGTCCATGGTTAAAAAATCGTGACCAGACAGTGACCCGACGGTCCTTCCAGACGTATGAAGCGGGTTTGAGAGGTTCGGATGTAGATACTCTCAACCGTTAGTTACCCTAGCAGATCAATGCGCGGTGACACAATCGCACGCGAGAGAGATGGACGTACCGTCTATAGCCTCCTTTGCCCTACCGTGGCAGCTGTAGTTGGGTAGTATAGTCCGTAATCTCCAGTGCCACTTGCCAAGCCTGCAAAGCAGCAAACAAATATTCCTCCGGTGATTTGCTTTGCCCGGCGCGCGCACCGCAGATCGCACCATGCAGTCAGCCATGTCCATGCCGGCCTGCTCCCCGGCACGGGCTCGAGGAGAGCAATCCACCGTTGTACGTACGGGTCCGGGCGCGCAGCACCGACAGGTCCAGCGTTTTCACCGGCCGAAGCGGGAGAGAAGCGAGCAAAACTAGCAAAGCGCGGGCGCACCAAGCACATCTCGTTCGCGTGCGTCGGGCGTCTGCGCGGCCGCGCGAGGGTGACCGCGACGTAGGCGCACGCACGCGCCGCGTCCATCCATCGCCGTCCATCTCTGCTGTGGCGTGGCAGCGCCATCACCCGCGCCTGCCTAGCTTATCCCGTAGTGGTGTTAACGCGCATGAATCGACCATGGATGGACACCGCAACAATGCTACATTCACGGGGTTATTACTGGGTTTTACGGAGTTACTCCTGAGATGGCAAGTTACTATTGGACTAGCAGAACGCCTGTGCGTTGCTACGAGCTATCCGCAATATCTGTAACATCCGGGTTCAACACAAAAACCCTATTCAATGACGCACCTTCCCTTTTTCTGTCGGAACCTCTCATTCTTGACCGATTTTTCGCCATAGCGAGACATTTCGCTTTTTTTTCCTCACCAAGGCCACCTCCTTTAAAAGCAGATGACAGCCAACTCATCTTCGCCATGCATTGCAGTAAGGATGAAATTTTCTTGTTTACGATATAATAGAGTGGGTTATAATCTAATACATACTATTGACACAAAACATAAAATAACTACAGAGATCTTTCCTTGTCACCACTTTGCTCCCACTCCCTCCCACATATCTGCTAGTAGGGTTATTTGTCGTTCTTCTCTTCTTCATATTTCCCCACGCCTTCTACTCCATGCCTCTTCGCCAATCCGCTTAATTGGCACCAACCAGCACCACGTCAACATTAATGTGTTCATCATCGATGCCTCATCTTCTTCTTTCTCATTCCTCGGCAACTTTAGTTCTCGTTCCTACTTATTTCCTAGAATACTCTTTCTTTTTTTTTTCTCTTATTATTTGGAACACTCTTACTTTCTCCAACACCATGCACCACTTTGGCTTCAGTTCTTTCTCCTTCTTGTTTTTGGAACACTCTTCCTTTTTACTATAGCATGAACCACCTAGCTAGTGTTGTGTCATGTTGTCCTCACCAGCGAACATTTCGGCCACCGTCATCGAGTGGACATCCCGCGGAGCATAGACTTCATCCATCTTGATGAATGCTAGGTCGCCCATGTCGCGAGCGCATGGTGGCCGTTGTCCATGTTGGCAAGCGGTTCTCGGTGCTTTGCAATGTAACTGAGAGCCCATTGATTGTTTATGTCCACCCTCGACCGTTAGTGCTTGGTCTTCCTCAAGCACGCCGACCGCTGACCTTGTTCTATGTCATCTATTATCCTTGCCCGCAAACATTTCGGCAACCATCAGTGTGTAGACGACGGTCATCATCCATCTTTACGAATGCTTGGTCGCTCATGTCACGAGGCGTGGTGGTTGTTATCTATGTTGGCAAACGCTGGCCAACCATGTCGTTGAGAGCATGTTGGCAGTCACCAATGGCAGCGATAGCCTAGCTACTGGCCGTCCTTGCCCACAAACACTTTCAAACTGATTCGGCACGATTAACTGCCTGCCTAATTAATTAAGCACATCCAAATTTTTATGTACTTGGTTTTATTTCTTTTTTGCTAATTTTGGGAAATCAGCACCAAGCAAGGCATTGCTTATCCTGGTAGTTTCTCTAATTTTGTTGAAATAGTAAACATTGTTTTGAGGATCTTGTCTTACAATTTTAACATCATGTCAGCTAAACTTACACATCACACAGGTAAACCAGCTAGAGATTGAGAAGTAGTGCATTTTGGTCACCAAGAGCATTCTCATATTTAACCAAAGAAAATTTTCCAATCAAAAAGCACGCCATTGCAGCTGGATGGCTGTGCCAATGCATCGCTTAATTAACCCCACACCCACCAGCAGCCAAGACACTTTTGCAACTACATGTTTGCTGAACCCGTCGCTTCATCTGAGTACGCCAAAACTATGAAGCTATATTGGTTTACTACTTCCGAAGCAAATCAGTTTCAATTCACCGCCAGGCAAAAGTTGCATCCGATGCGTAAGCACGATCAGGAGGATTGACAAAAATCCAGATAATTAGTGTACCTGTGACTTGGAGTTGACTTGATGCAACTGCCGCTTCTTGATTCGCCTACTCCTTCTTTGGTCTCCTCTCAACACTACCACTCTACCAGATTCGTGTCCATGGAATCGGACCCTTCGCCATTACGGAGGCAGGGGAGGTGGCATTGGGAGGCGCCGAGCAAGGTGGCCAGCAGCGAAGGACGGTGGCGGCGGCAAAGCCATCGAAAGGACGGCGGCATTCTGCAACGGGAGTGGCGGCGGGTTGCGTGAATCGAGGTTAGACCTCTTGCTCGGAAGTCCCAAAGGATGTGGGCGTTGCTTTTCTTTTGAGGGTGCCCCATCATTGATTTGGTTTGGAGAGGATCGGAAAACGGGATCTGTTTCCTTTTTTGTGTGCGACGATATAATTGTGATTTCTGAGGTGATTTCGTGTGCAGACTCCTCCATTAAGAGTAGAGATAGCCTTTGAGGTAATTGAAATCTATTACCATATAATTACCGTATTCGAAATTTTCTGAGTTATGGCCTTACCATACCTGGATTGATAGCCTTTAGGGTAATTTAAATTTATTACCATATGATTATCATATTCGAAATTTTCTGAGTTATGGCCTTACCATACCTGGATTGATGAGATTTATGAGTTTATAGCCTTTCCATACGTGGATTAATTGTGATTGATTACCATAAATACGTCTGAGTTATGGCCTTACCATACCTGGATTGATAGCCTTTAGGTTAATTTAAATTTATTACCATATGATTACCATATTCGAAATTTTCTGAGTTATGGCCTTACCATACCGGATTGATGAGATTTCTGAGTTTATAGCCTTTCCATACGTGGATTAATTGTGATTGATTACCATAAATACGTTGAGTATTGCCGCCGCACCGTAGAAGAGGAAAACCGATGGAAGGGGTGGTGGGAGGTGGGACAAAAAACCAGACGAAAAATAACCGGTTGAAAATAAACCGGTTGAAAATAAACCGTTGAAAATGGTGGGACTATTCAACCAATTCGTCATCTGAGTACGCCAAGACACTTCGCAACTACATGTTTGCTGAACCCGTCGCTTCATCTGAAGTACGCCAAAACTATGAAGCTATATTGGTTTACTACTTCGATCGCAAATCAGTTTCAATTCACCGCCAGCAAAAGTTGCATCCGATGCGTAAGCACGATCAGGAGGATTGACAAAAATCCAGATAATTAGTGTACCTGTGACTTGGAGTTGACTTGATGCAACTTCCGCTTCTTGATTCGCCTACTCCTTCTTTGGTCTCCTCTCAACACTACCACTCTACCAGATTCGTGTCCATGGAATCGGACCCTTCGCCATTACGGAGGCAGGGGAGGTGGCATTGGGAGGCGCCGAGCAAGGTGGCCAGCAGCGAGCGGGACGGTGGCGGCGGCAGCGAGCCATCGAAAGGACGGCGGCATTCTGCAATGGGAGTGGCGGCGGGCTGCGTGCGAGCAGAGGTTAGACCTCTTGCTCGGGAAGTCCCAAAGGATGTGGGCGTTGCTTTTCTTTTGAGGGGTGCCCCATCATTGATTTGGTTTGGAGAGGATCGGAAAACAGGATCTGTTTCCTTTTTCGTAAAGTATTTATATAATTGTGATTTCTGAGGTGATTTCGTGTGCAGACTCCTCCATTAAGAGTAGAGATAGCCTTTGAGGTAATTGAAATCTATTACCATATAATTACCGTATTCAAAATTTTCTGAGTTATGGCCTTACCATACCTGGATTGATAGCCTTTAGGGTAATTTAAATTTATTACCATATGATTACCATATTCGAAATTTTCTGAGTTATGGCCTTACCATACCTGGATTGATGAGATTTATGAGTTTATAGCCTTTCCATACGTGGATTAATTGTGATTGATTACCATAAATACGTCTGAGTTATGGCCTTACCATACCTGGATTGATAGCCTTTAGGGTAATTTAAATTTATTACCATATGATTACTATATTCGAAATTTTCTGAGTTATGGCCTTACCATACCTGGATTGATGAGATTTCTGAGTTTATAGCCTTTCCATACGTGGATTAATTGTGATTGATTACCATAAATACGTTGAGTATTGCCGCCGCACTGTAGAAGAGGAAAACCGATGGAAGGGGGTGGTGGGAGGTGGGACAAAAAAACCAGACGAAAAATAACCGGTTGAAAATAAACCGGATGAAAATAAACCGGTTGAAAATGGTGGGACTATTCAACCAATTCGTCATCTGAGTACGCCAAGACACTTCTGCAACTACATGTTTGCTGAACCCGTCGCTTCATCTGAGTACGCCAAAACTATGAAGCTATATTGGTTTACTACTTCAAATGCAAATCAGTTTCAATTCACCGCCAGTAAAAGTTGCATCCGATGCGTAAGCACGATCAGGAGGATTGACAAAAATCCAGATAATTAGTGTACCTGTGACTTGGAGTTGACTTGATGCAACTTCCGCTTCTTGATTCGCCTACTCCTTTGGTCTCCTCTCAACACTACCACTCTACCAGATTCGTGTCCATGGAATCGGACCCTTCGCCATTACGGAGGCAGGGGAGGTGGCATTGGGAGGCGCCGAGCAAGGTGGCCAGCAGCGAGCGGGACGGTGGCGGCGGCAGCGAGCCATCGAAAGGACGGCGGCATTCTCGCAACGGGAGTGGCGGCGGGCTGCGTGCGAGCAGAGGTTAGACCTCTTGCTCGGAAGTCCCAAAGGATGTGGGTGTTGCTTTTCTTTTGAGGGGTGCCCCATCATTGATTTGGTTTGGAGAGGATCGGAAAACGGGATCTGTTTCCTTTTTCGTGTGCGACGATATAATTGTGATTTCTGAGGTGATTTCGTGCGCAGACTCCTCCATTAAGAGTAGAGATAGCCTTTGAGGTAATTGAAATCTATTACCATATAATTACCGTATTCAAAATTTTCTGAGTTATGGCCTTACCATACCTGGATTGATAGCCTTTAGGGTAATTTAAATTTATTACCATATGATTACCATATTCGAAATTTTCTGAGTTATGGCCTTACCATACCTGGATTGATGAGATTTATGAGTTTATAGCCTTTCCATACGTGGATTAATTATGATTGATTACCATAAATACGTCTGAGTTATGGCCTTACCATACCTGGATTGATAGCCTTTAGGGTAATTTAAATTTATTACCATATGATTACCATATTCGAAATTTTCTGAGTTATGGCCTTACCATACTTGGATTGATGAGATTTCTGAGTTTATGCCTTTCCATACGTGGATTAATTGTGATTGATTATCATAAATACGTTGAGTATTGCCGGCCAGACCAGAGAAGAGGAAAACCGATGGAAGGGGGTGGTGGGAGGTGGGAAAAAAACCATTTAAAAATAACCGGTTGAAAATAAACCGGTTGAAAATAAACCGGTTGAAAATGGTGGGACTATTCAACCAATTCGTCCATTAAAAATAGAGACTAAGGGGGAGGTTGAGCCCCACCCACCTGAAAATCAGGGCGGCGGTGGAAAGATTTTATCGTTAGCCCCGTAACAGCTCCGTGTGTTTAGCATTTTTGATGGACACCGGCAGGGACCGGTGAATTGGGCCGGGGCATGGAATCATGTATGCAACCGCCGGACCGGACTGGGGCTGGTGGTCGGGGCATTATGCCCCCGTCGGATCGAGGTGCGATGCCAGTGCCGACCGATTGCGCGCCGCTGGCCCCGCCCTTGGGTAACGGATCCTCCTATCACTGGAAGTTTTTCTTTTTCTTTGAGGTTCTATCACTGAAAGCTGAGAGGCTGAGATTTGGTTTGGTTCAGTTCGTTTAATCTATCCATTATTACACACCGTGGTCAGTTAGGACTTGGAAAGCTCAGCACCAACCTTAGTTAGCATCTTCAAGCGTAAGAATTCTTTATCGTCTATCAAAGGTAACTCACGCACCTTTATTACAAAGTAAACTTGTTTATGGATATCATAAACAATTTTGCAGTAACAGTAACTTCTGAGTGGAAGAAACTTGTCGCCATGTGATACGAAGTTTCGGGAGTTAAACTGAAGGCGACCCTCGTGGTTTTACGACAGGCAGCATCGGCAAAGTAAATAATATGGTTAATTATCTCGCAAAGCTATTTTTTTTATCAAGTAAAAAATTTGGTGCGGTAATGAAGGTTGCAAGTAATAAGGTACTTCACAAAAAAGTTCTATGTAAATTTTGGGACGAAGGGAGTATAAGATAAGTTGTCTGGCCCTTTTTGAGTGAATTCTACCTTTTACCTCTTACATGTGTAATTTTGGCAGCAATTGGTCCATTTGATGAGAATCCCACTCGGCCCTATTGCTAAGGTGGAAGCCCACGGTCCCACCAGTCCCACCTTTAGTGAGAACACTTTTCATTCAAATGAGAGATCATTTACAAGTGACCATGGGGTGTTTATACTCCTACAAATGACCAACAACATCCTTGGTGGGGAGGAAAAACACGGGCATAATTGACTAGTCTAAGGTGCCCCTAAAAATAAAGAAAAACACGATGATTCAATTCGGAGTCCGGCTCATCTAAACCCGGTGAGCAGTAAAATCAAAATAAATATAAATTATTGAAAAAAAAGAAACTCTTTTGCAACATAACTGTCAGTTCTTTGAGTCCTCTCATCCAAAGTACCAATATGTAAATTTAAATCGGGTGGAATAGCAATAGGATGAAATCAAGACAAAATATAGGCTTACCAAGTGGAATATTATTTGTAGACCGAAGGACGAAGGTGGGCTAGGGATCGAGAACTTAGAGGTAAAGAATAGGTGCCTTCTCGGTAAATGGTTGTACAGGCTTTCTCTTGAGACCGAAGGAATGTGAGTACAAATTTTGCGGAATAAGTACCTACAATCGAAGACCCTGACCCAGGTTACTATGAGACCCAATGACTCGCCTTTCTAGAAGGACGAAAGCAGCCTTCTTCTATAGAACTAAATTTATCATTGGGAACGATAACGCGACTAGATTCTGGGAAGATACATGGTTAGAGGAGACGCCACAAGCCACACAATATCCTTCTCTCTATAATATTTTGCAACATAAGGAAGCTTATATTGCTATAATATTATTGTATGTCCCTTTAAATATACAGTTTAGAAGGGCACTAGTAGGTGATTGATGTGATAGTTGGTTACATCTTGTGCGGAGGTTGATGGACGTTCACCTCTCTGATGAGCCAGATACGTTTTACTGAAAATTATAGGTGAATGGTATATTCTTCGTCAAGTCTATGTATTTATACCTAATTGATACCGGTCCAATTTCAAATCAATTCATATTTGACAGATTAAAATACCATTATGAATCAAAACCCCCATGTGGTTTGTTCACAAGGAAGTGATTATGACTAAAGATAGTTTGGCGAATCAAAGACGGGAGGGTAGTAAACGATGTTGCTTTTGTGATCAAGAAGAAACCATAAAACACCTCTTTCTCAAATTTCGTCTTGCCAAACTTTTATGGCGTACGATTCATGTAGCCTTTAATATTAGCCCTCTAACTAGTATTAACACGTTATTTGGGACATGGCTAGTTGGAGTGGAGCTAAGTACTGCAAGACATATTCGGATAGGAGTATGTGCATTAATTTGGGCTATATGGAGCTGCAGAAATGACATAATTTTTAATAGATAAACTCTTATATAATTTTTGCAGGTTATATACGAGCTACTACTTGGATTCGTACGTGGCCATTACTCGGTCATGCGGAAGCCAACAAGCATATGGCTATTGGTGCAACGGTTGGGAGTTGGTAGCACGGGATACTTACAGCCGATTTAGATGACGGTCTAAAAATAGACTAGGTGTTTAATCATCTTGACCTATTTTTGCCGGTTGTGGTAACTCTTTTTATCACTTTATCATTTATTTTGGCTCTTCTTGGGAGCTTGTACTGAACCTCAGACCGGTTTTGGATCTTTTGCTTAATCATAATCATTCAGACGCAGAGGCTGTCGGGGGTAAACCACCTTTAAAAAAAAGAAACTGATGCAGCAAGCCCTACAAACCAAAATGAGAAACAACAATCCCTACCCTAGCTTCCTTTTCTTAATAGTAGTATAAATAAGCTACATTTATACATGTAGCATGTCTGCCATACAAAAAGGGAATACATCCTACTCATCATGATGACACTGTTGAAATATGTTGCCCGTCTCCCTTCATCAGTTCGGAATTTTGAATAAGTTGGCTGGGGTATGAATTCAATATGGTATCATAGCCAAGAGGTCTTGAGTTCAAGACCCTGCCAACGCAGTATTAAATAAAACGATTCCACGGCCTACATTGATCCCACGTCTAAGGACTAAAATAGTCTAGACGCGAGGGGAAGTGTTGAAATATATTGCCCGTCTCCCCCCATCAGTTCGAACTTTTGCATGAAACTCAACAGCTGGACATGGAGTACAATCCGGTGGTTTCTGCGCTCGCCGCTCTGGTGGAACCCATCACCGTCCAGGAGTTGTACAACCAGCTGCTGAGTTTCGATGCCCGCCTTGAAGGAAATATGCCCTAGAGGCAATAATAAAGTTATTATTTATTTCCTCATATCATGATAAATGTTTATTATTCATGCTAGAATTGTATTAACCGGAAACATGATACATGTGTGAATACATAGACAAACTTGAATGTCACTAGTATGCCTCTACTTGACTAGCTCATTAATCAAAGATGGTTATGTTTCCTAACCATAGACATGAGTTGTCATTTGATTAACGGGATCACATCATTAGGAGAATGATGTGATTGACATGACCCATTCCGTTAGCTTAGCACTTGATCGCTTAGTATGTTGCTATTGCTTTCTTCATGACTTATACATGTTCCTACAACTATGAGATTATGCAACTCCCGTTTACCGGAGGAACACTTTGTGTGCTACCAAACGTCACAACGTAACTGGGTGATTATAAATGAGCTCTACAGGTGTCTCCAAAGATACATGTTGAGTTGGCGTATTTCGAGATTAGGTTTTGTCACTCCGATTATCGGAGAGGTATCTCTGGGCCCTCTCGGTAATGCACATCACTATAAGCCTTGCAAGCAATGTAGCTAATGAGTTAGTTACGAAATGATGCATTACGTAACGAGTAAAGAGACTTGCCGGTAACGAGATTGAACTAGGTATTGAGATACCGACGATCGAATCTCGAGCAAGTAACATACCGATGACAAAGGGAACAAAGTATGTTGTTATGCGGTTTGACCGATAAAGATCTTCGTAGAATATGTGGGAGCCAATATGGACATCCAGGTCCCGCTATTGGTTATTGACCGGAGACGTGTCTCGGTCATGTCTACATAGTTCTCGAACCCGTAGGGTCCGCACGCTTAACGTTTCATTGACGATATAGTATTATATGAGTTATGTATGTTGGTGACCGAATGTTGTTCGGAGTTCCGGATGAGATCATGGACATGACGAGGAACTCCGGAATGGTCCGGAGATAAAGTTTAATATATGGGATAATAGTGTTTGATCTCCGGAAGGGTTCCGAAATTCACCGGAAGGGGTTCCGGATGTTTCCCGAAATGTTTGGGTACGAGAACACGTTATTTGGGCCAAAGGGGAAAGCCCACGAGGCTTTTGGAAAGTGCAAAAGGAAGTTTTGCGGAGACAGAGGCTAGACGCCAGAACCTGGCGTCTAGGGGTAGACGCCGGGAACCTGGCGTCTAGCCCTGAGTCCGTGTAGGACTCTTGCCTTTCGGGCAAAACCGACTTTGAGGAGGCTTTTACTCCAAGTTTCGACCCCAGGGCTCAACATATAAATAGAGGGGCAGGGCTAGCACCAAAGATACATCAAGAAACACCAAGCCGTGTGCCGGCAACCCCGTCCCCTCTAGTTTATCCGCCATCATAGTTTCCGTGGTGCTTAGGCGAAGCCCTGCGGAGATTGTTCTTCACCAACACCGTCACCACGCCGTCGTGCTGCCGGAACTCATCTACTACTTCGCCCGTCTTGCTGGATCAAGAAGGCGAGGACGTCATCGAGCTGAACATGTGCTGAACGCGGAGGTGTCGTACGTTCGGTACTTGGATCGGTCGGATCGTGAAGACGCATTTACTACATCAACCGTGTTGATAAACGCTTCCGCTTAGCGATCTTCAAGCGTATGAAGATACACTCCTCTCGCTGATATGCATCACCATGATCTTGCGTGCGTAGGGAATTTTTTGAAATTACTACGTTCCCCAACAAAGGGTATCCGAGCCAGGTTTTATGCGTAGATGTTATATGCATGAGTAGAACACAAGTGAGTTGTTGGCGATACAAGTCATACCGCTTACCAAAGATGTCATACTTTGGTTTGGCGGTATTGTTGGATGAAGCGGCCCGGACCGACATTACGCGTACGCTTACGCGAGACCGGTTCTCCCGACGTGCTTTGCACAGAGGTGGCTAGCGGGTGTCAGTTTCTCCAACTTTAGTTGAACCGAGTGTGGCTACGCCCGGTCCTTGCGAAGGTTAAAATAGCACTAACTTGACGAACTATTATTGTGGTTTTGATGCATAGTTAAGAACGATTCTTGCTCAGCCCGTAGCAGCCACATAAAATTTGCAACAACAAAGTAGAGGACGTCTAACTTGTTTTTGCAGGGCATGTTGTGATGTGATATGGTCAAAACGTGATGCTATATTTTATTGTATGAGATGATCATGTTTTGTAACCGGTTATCGGCAATGGCAGGAGCCATATGGTTGTCGCTTATTGTATGAAATGCAAACACCCTGTAATTGCTTTAGTTTATCACTAAGCGGTAGCGATAGTCGTAGAAGCAATAGATGGGCGAAACGACAACGATGCTACGATGGAGATCAAGGTGTCGCTACCGGTGATGATGGTGATCACGACGGTGCTTCGGAGATGGAGATCACAAGCACAAGATGATGATGGCCATATCATATCACTTATATTGATTGCATGTGATGTTTATCCTTTATGCATCTTATCTTGCTTTGATTGACGGTAGCATTTTAAGATGATCTCTCACTAATTATCAAGAAGTGTTCTCCCGAGTATGCACCGCTATGGAAAGTTCTTCGTCTTTGAGACACCACGTGATGATCGGGTGTGATAGGCTTTACGTTCAAATACAACGGGTGCAAGACAGTTGCACACGCGGAATACTCAGGTTAAACTTGACGAGCCTAGCATATACAGATACGGCCTCGGAACACGGAGACCGAAAGGTCGAACGTGAATCATATAGTAGATATGATCAACATAGTGATGTTCACCATTGAAAACTACTCTATCTGACGTGATGATCGGACATGGTTTAGTTGATTTGGATCACGTGATCACTTAGATGACTAGAGAGATGTCTGTCTAAGTGGGAGTTCTTAAGTAATATGATTAATTGAACTTAAATTTATCATGAACTTAGTACCTGATAGTATTTTACTTGTCTATGTTTGTTGTAGATAGATGACTCGTGCTGTTGTTCCGTTGAATTTTAATGCGTTCCTTGAGAAAACTAAGTTGAAAGATGATGGTAGCAATTACACGGACTGGGTCCGTAACTTGAGGATTATCCTCATTGCTGCACAGAAGAATTACGTCCTGGAGGCACCGCTGGGTGCCAGGCCTGCTGCAGATGCAACTGACGACGTTAAGAACGTCTGGCAGAGCAAAGCTGGTGACTACTAGATAGTTCAGTGTGCCATGCTTTACGGCTTAGATGATGGTAGCAATTACACGGACTGGGTCCGTAACTTGAGGATTATCCTCATTGCTGCACAGAAGAATTACGTCCTGGAGGCAGTTGAAAGATGATGGTAGTTGAGAAAACTAAGTTGAAAGATGATGGTAGCAATTACACGGACTGGGTCCGTAACTTGAGGATTATCCTCATTGCTCCACAGAAGAATTACGTCCTGGAGGCACCGCTGGGTGCCAGGCCTGTTGCAGATGCAACTGACGATGTTAAGAACGTCTGGCAGAGCAAAGCTGGTGACTACTAGATAGTTCAGTATGCCATGCTTTACGGCTTAGAACCGGGACTTCAACGACGTTTTGAACGTCATGGAGCATATGCCATGTTCCAGGAGTTGAAGTTAATATTTCAAGCAAATGCCCGATTGAGAGATATGAAGTCTCCAATAAGTTCTATAGCTGTAAGATGGAGGAGAATAGTTACATCGGTGAACATATACTCAAAATGTCTGGGTATAATAATCACTTGATTCAACCGGGAGTTAATCTTCCCGATGATAGTGTCATTGATGTAATTCTTCAATCACTGCCACCAAGCTACAAGAGCTTCGTGATGAACTATAATATGCAAGGGATGGACAAGACTATTCCCGAGCTCTTCGCAATGCTAAAGGCTGCGGAGGTAGAAATCAAGAAGGAGCATCAAGTGTTGATGGTCAATAAGGCCACCAGTTTCAAGAAAAAGGGTAAAGGGAAGAAGAAGGGGAACTTCAAGAAGAACAACAAGCAAGTTGCTGCTCCAGAGAAGAAACCCAAATCTAGACCTAAGCCTGAGTGCTTCTACTGCAAGCAAACTGGACATTGGAAGCAGAACTGCCCCAAGTATTTGGCAGATAAGAAGGATGGCAAGGTGAACAAAGGTATATGTGATATACATGTTATTGATGTGTACCTTTCTAATGCTCGCAGTAGCACCTGGGTATTTGATACTGGTTCTGTTGCTAATATTTGCAACTCGAAACAGGGACTACGGATTACGCGAAGATTGGCTAAGGACGAGGTGACGATGCACGTAGGAAATGGTTCCAAAGTCGATGTGATCGCGGTCGGCACGCTACCTCTACATCTACCATCGGGATTAGTTTTAGACCTGAATAATTGTTATTTGGTGCCAGCGTTGAGCATGAACATTATATCTGGATCTTGTTTGATGCGAGACGGTTATTCATTTAAATCAGAGAATAATGGTTGTTCTATTTATATGAGTAATATCTTTTATGGTCATGCACCCTTGAAGAGTGGTCTATTTTTATTAAATCTCGATAGTAGTGATACACATATTCATAATGTTGAAACCAAAAGATGCAGAGTTGATAATGATAGTGCAACTTATTTGTGGCACTGCCGTTTGGGTCATATTGGTATAAAGCGCATGAAGAAACTCCATCTTGA
The DNA here is from genome assembly GCA_021605145.1 of Aegilops bicornis. Lineage (NCBI taxonomy): Eukaryota > Viridiplantae > Streptophyta > Magnoliopsida > Poales > Poaceae > Aegilops > Aegilops bicornis. The sequence goes on along the minus strand of CM038674.1, from coordinate 615,000,692 downwards.
TGGACTTCCGTAATCACTTGATTATGAATCACTTGGTACTTGCGAACCGTGCCTCATGGGCAAGATGACTAAAACGCCGTTCTCCGAAACTATGGAGCGAGCAACTGATTTGTTGGAAATCATACATACTGATGTATGTGGTCCAATGAATATTGAGACTCGCGGCGGGTATCGTTTTTTTCTCACCTTCACAGATGATTTGAGCATATATGGGTATATCTAATTGATGAAACACAAGTCTGAAACATTTGAAAAATTCAAAAAATTTCAGAGTGAAGTGAAAAATCATCGTAACAAGAAAATAAAATTTCTACGATCTGATTGTGGAGGAGAATATTTGAGTTACGAGTTTGGTTTACATTAAACCCATTAACGGTGGCGCAAGGGGCGAGCAAGGAGCTATGCCACGTCAAAATTTACTGTACTGACAGTAAATAAAAAAGAGTTGAAAACCCGTCAAACCGTCTGTCCTCTTCTCGTCTCCTCATTTTCACCCTGCCTCTCGTTTCCTCGTCCTCGTGCAGCGGCTAGGGTTAGCGTGGCCGCCGCCCCATACCTACTCGCGGCCGCTGGACTCGTCGCCTCCTCACCGTGCGTGCCGCCTCCACCCGCCCTCCCTCGCCTCCTCCCCTCTCGGCTCGTCCTTTTGATGGAGGCGGCCCTCATCGGCGAGCACGGCGGCGGCGAGCTAAGATCCTGATGGGCGACATCGATTCCATGTTCCCCTGTGGATGGCAGATGGTGTGGATCCATCGCAATGCATCCAGGGGAAGGGTGTGCATTCTATTTAAATTTGCTTTGTATGTTTATAGGCCAAGGGTAACAGTTATTATTTTGTTAGCATGGATTCGCTGATATGAAAAGTATAACTATATAAAGAATTGTCAGACTTCATATGATAGCAACGGAGTGTTGATTTTGATTTTACATTAAATTGCTAAAATGAATACAATTCTCTGGTTGATATTGTCTAAATTGACAGATCTTCTTTCTGATTCTCGAAGAAATAAAGTTACTGTTCATTACTACAATGAGGAAAAAAGTACGCCCATTACCTAATCAGCATACTTTTTTCATATGCTTTCAGGAATGCTTAATGCTTGTCCAGATAAAAACATGTTAGAAATGCTTATGCTCTCAAAACTGTTTTCTTCTATGAATATTTGTTAGTATCGCTTGTCTGAACGTTGGTGTTGAAGCTATGATGATGGAAGCTCTTGAGAAAGTTGAAGATGTTTCTAAGGAGTCACAAGACAGAGTATAGCTCTCCTTTGGCCAGTTTGAGAAGATAAACAAAAAGTATGTGATGACACATATCTTCATCTTATCTTGATACTGCCATTTCAGTTTCTATTTCAATGTTACTAATAATTTCATGTAGATGCATATTCTGATGACTGGAAAATCTATATCATTTGTCAGTGGTATTGCCTTGGTTCTTTGTTTTCCACGTTATCTTATTCCTCTTGCTTTCGCAGAAGCAATGCATTAACCATGATTCTTGTTGTGAGAGAACAAAGTCATGGACTCCATGTAGCAATTAGAAAGGATTCTGCTGCTGGAGAGCTGCAAGTAAACTCACCAATCTTGCTCTTTTCATTCGGATTGCTAAGACAAATTCATCCAGTAAGTCATATCTACATGTGTTATTTTATTTTGTTTATTTGTATTGTTATCCCCCCTGAACCTATCCCTTTTGATCTCCTCTATAGCACCAACATCAGAGGCAAGAATGAAAAATGGGCTTGGGGTAGGTCTTAAGAAAAATATGCGAATATATATAGTTTTTGCTGTTATGCCTTTTCTTGCCGTATGATTACATTACTGTGTTTCCAGTTTCTCTTTTTTTCCTAATGCACATCATCACCAATTTGAGTTGTTCAGCTTGATAAAGTAGTAAAAATAACAATATGTGCTTGTGTTCTCTCCAGTTTTTGAGGAAGCCATATATGGTTTTGGTTTTTGTTCTAAGAGTTTTCTTCTGGTCATTTCTTCCCTGTGACCAACCGATCCAAATTTTCTTTTGAAGCTGACAGGTTCAACTAAACCTCCATGACCCTCAAATATGTCTCTGCCTACTGGATTAACTCTCTACTTTGTCATTGATAAACAAAATGAAAATGATTTGTTTGAACCTTGAGGTCATGCACGCAGATGAATTATCTAATGTTGTTGTATTTGTATTTCCAAAATAGTGCTTCCCTGCATGTGAGGGTGTTCATCATGCCTTTGTCTGCTAATTGTAAAAAATCTTAAACTTTAGGACTCTAGAAGGAGGGTCAGGCTCAATTATTTGGTCTGTTTTTAGTTTTATGTTTCTTTACAGCATTGCAGTCCATTACTTTCTTGAATCTGCTGGGTTTGTATGTCTCATACTATAGCAGTCCATTACTTTACAGCATTACCGTCAATGGACTGCTACAGATCGAATGAACTACTTTCCGGCGAGAGAAGCAGTAGCAGGGATTAAAAAAGTAATGGACTACTACAGATCTACTGAGTGAAGCAGCAGATACAGGAGGATGGCGTGACGACAATCGTGTTCATGTCAAGAGCATGGTTATGGCCTATATGTTCAGGTACGACTCCACTCATGCCCCCTTTAAAGGATCCATTAAGGCAACATCCCCACCTTTGTTCTTCAGTTTAAAATGAGGAACCTGTAGTGCCGCCTCTATTCTTGTGTTAAATTCAGTTGAGACGAGGAACCATTTTTACTTGTTGCTCATGAAAATTAAGTAAGTACTTCTACGAGATCGCGTATGGACTTTGAGTGTATCTGTAGATAGTTAAATTCAGTTGAGATGTTATGATATTGTCTTTTGCCTCCATGTTATCAGTACAGGTGCCATCTTCTTATCCCAGATTCTTCCAATCTTATTGTCTTTCTTTTACTTCCGCTCACATTTTTCCTTATTCTTGGCTTGTTTGATAAGTTCAGTTTGTCTTGCTACAGGGATCCTAATTTAGGCTCTGCTCCAATCAACGAATAGAGTACAACCCTTGAGTTCATCCCGAAACTATTTTAGTCTCATAAGATGGAGCATGGAAAGCAGTCAATATTATTCAGATGGATTTAGGTGTATCTCATCTAACTAATGTGTGCTATTTTCCTGTGTTTGTTTCCTTTGATTTTTGTTATTACTCTGTTAGTATGAGTAATAGGCTCTAGGCTGGTGCTTTCTTAGGGGTTTGCTAGCTGATAGTAAGCATAGCAATGCTAATATGTAGGCGTAGACGTTTGTGCTTTGTTTTGGATCTTCAGAATTTCTGTTCATTTCACTGAGAAATTCTGAAGTTTGTAGAAGTGTATAACAAGTTATCCAGCAGAAGTACACTGAGCCTTCTAAGGACTAAGATTGACCTGTGTGTATTAATTTTTTTTGCCTATATGAGCACTTGCCACTAATGAATATTTTCTGGTAATGATTGTTAGAGACGGACAAACACAACTGGAAGAAAGTAACGGAAAGTACAGCTTGTCGTAAGGAAGCTTCATCAGACATTTGAAAGATAGGAGCTGGGAGCAATATAGGTGATCAGATTAGTATGGTATAGATCCCTCTTCTATTCTTCTTTTTCTTTTGCGATGGATGTGCCTATTCTGCTTGTTGGTATGCATAATTACATATGCAATTAGCTTCTTTGCATCTTCAGATTTTATATATGATGTAGGTCAGAGTCCTCCCCAAAGATCGCCATAATCCTGAAATTGTTATCACCTATATAATACCTGAAAGTAGCACTCTTAATAATGATAAATGGTTCATTCTACCTAAAAATCTTATAAGTATCTATTATATGCGAGGCAAGCAGACTCCTCCCGACCCCGTGCGGCCGCCGCCGGGCCGCACCGGGCGGCCACATCCCGATGTCCCCTCGACTCCCCGTGCACCCCCTCCCTCCACCGCCGCCGGCAACGTCGCTGGGCGAAGGCCCCGTGGCGCGGCGGCGGATCTCCGCGCCCCGAGATCTGGCGCGGCGGCGCCTGATTTGGATCTCCTCCCGACGAGGATGGCGGGCAGCGGCGGCCGGGGCGTGACGGGGGGTTTGGCTGTAGCCGGCGGGAGTAGTACGAGATGGCGGCAGCGGCGTGTCCCGGGCTGCCGTTACGTCCTCAAACCGCCGCATCTCATCGGATTCGGTGACGGCTCGCTGAAGCACTCCGGGTCTTGCATCGCATCACGAGGATTATGGCGGTGGTGGTCATCTCCTACGTCGGAGGTGGTTGACGTGAGACTGGATGATCGGATCTCGAGATCTGTAACCTAGTCCCGGATTATGGCGGTGGTGGTCATCTCCTACGTCGGAGGTGGTTGACGTGAGACTGGATGATCGGATCTTGAGATCTGTAACCTAGTCCCGGCTACGAGTCGGGGAGACATAGTTGCCGGTGAAAATCGAGCCGATGGCGGACGATGGTGGCATTCTGCGTCGTTACCTTGATGAAGGCATCGCTCAGAACTCATCGCCGACCTACTCGTGCTGCTCCGGGAAACTCTATGATCTGGTTTTCCGGATCGGACGATGGCGGTATGCGGTGTCGCTTCTCTCTTGGGAGCATCGTTTGTGGAGCAGCGCCGGAAGTCGAGGCAGGAGGTGGAGCGGCTTCGCCTTGCACGGAGCTTCGATGGAGATGTCAAGTCATGCCCGATCGACAGGTGCTACGCTTTGTCATGCCCGGTCGGCAGGTGCTACGCATCTACGATCTTCCAAGGACTTCAAGCTGTGTCGGCTGGTGGTACTTGGCAGCATGGCGCTGAGGTGTATCAGTGGCGACCACGACGTGCTCAGATGTTTGCGCGCAGGGAGGTGCCGTTGGGCGTCGTGGTGGCGTCGACAATAGCTAGACCGAGCAAGGTTGACGCTTCAGTACAGTTTTGAAGATGGAGCGGTGGCAGTTGGCGGCGGCGGCCTCTAAGAGCATGCCGGTCCAGTGTTGTGCCCCAGACCCGGCAAGTGGCTAGGTTGGGGTCTCAGGTCTTAGTGCATCTCCAGCCGCGCCACCAACAGGCCCCCCAGGCCACTTTTTCGGCGCCGGCGCCGAAAAAACGGCCCGCGCGCCCAGACGCCAAAATCGCCGGTTCGGACCTTTTTCCGCCCGGCGGTCACAAAGCCAAACCCGCTACTGGGAGCCGTTAGCTCCGTGCTAAGGGAAAAGCACGCCTAGCCCACACCGGCTGGGGAAAAGTCAAGGTTTTCTTCCCCGACTCGCCGCACCCCCGCCCTCGGCCACCACTAGCTAGAGCCCGGCGACGGCCGGCCTACTCCGCTAGATAGCCATTCCCCGCTGGAAAATAGCAGCGCTTCGCCGCGGCAGCCCCTCCCGCAGCAGCTGGGCGTTTCCGGCCGCGGAGATGCGGTTTAACGGCGGGTACACGCCCACCGGGCGCAAGGTGTTCGGCGTTTTGACTGTCTCGGCGATGGACTCGGATGAGGAGGAAGAGCTCGCCGCTGCCGGAGGAGGAAGCCGCGCCGACGCCCGTGAAGAAGAGCATCGATGGTGCTTGCCGCCCTCGCCCAAATTTGGCGAGCAATGAAAAGCGTCGAGGTGGCTCGGCGCCGGAGCGGTGAACGCAAAGAACCGCATCGTCCGCAAGGCTACTGCATGCTCTACTCCGACTACTTCGCCGATGCTCCACTTCATGGCGAGAGAACATTTCGGCGCCGTTATCGGATGAGCCGAAAGCTCTTCCTCAGGATTGTGAATTCCATCCGGGAGTTCGACAACTACTTCAAGTGCAAGATGGATTGCACTGGCGCTCTTGGATTCACCTCAGCACGACAACGATGAGGATGCTTGCATATGGAGCTCCCAGTGATTCACTCGGCGACTATGGGCGCATGGCCGAGTCCACCAGCATAGTGTGTTTCTACAAGTTCTGTCGGGCCGTGGTGGCGGTGTTTGGGCCACAATACTTGAGAACACCCATTGCGGAAGACACCGCTCGGATCCTAGCCCGTAATGCAGCAAGAGGATTTCCGGGATGCTTGGAAGCATCGATCGCATGCATTGGAAATGGAAGAACTGCCCATTTGGTTGGCAGGGGATGTACAAAGCGCCAAAGGCGGTTGCAATGTGGTGCTTGAGGCGGTAGCCACACAGACCTCTGGATTTGGCACTCCTTCTTTGGTATGCCAGAACTCACAATGACATCAACGTCGCAGTGCTCTCGTATTTTTGCCAAGCTCGTTGAGGGCCATTCTCCTCCGTGAACTTCGAGATCAATGGGCACCAATACAACAAGGGTACTATCTAGCCGACGGCATCTATCCGAGATGGTCGACATTTGTGAAGACGATCTCGAACCTCGTAAGGTGGAGGCAAGAACGCCTGGTTTGTGAAGCTTCAGGAGGCTTGCGGTGAAGGATGTCGAGCGGGCATTTGGTGTGCTCCAATCTCGATTCGCTGTTGTTCGGTACCCGCCGACCTGGTCGAAAAGATCAAATGTGGGAGATCATGACTTGCTGTGTCATCTTGCACAACATGATCATCGAGAGCGAGCAAGAAGACCCAAGTGTTTGACATCGAACCATACTACGTGCAGGGTCCACTAGCCGAAGTTGATCACCAGCTACCGGCAACTTGGACTGCCTATCTCAAGATATCGTCAGAGATCCGAGACCCACAGGTGCATCATCAACTGCAGAAAGATCTGATTGAGCACCTATGGAAGCTCAAGGGGGACGCCGCGTGATGAAATACGAGTTTTTATTTGTTGAACTATATAATTTGTATTGAACTATTTGTTGTTGTAGTAGTTTGTGTATTTGATTTTTCTGTGATGAAATATGTGATAAGGAATAATTGTGTTGATAATTGAACGCCGAGACACGGCGAAACCACGCCAAATATGGGCCTATTCTCGCACATATGGGCCGTTTACTCGCCGAAATTGGGCTACAAAGTGGGCCAATTTCGGCGCATGGGGGCGACGACTGGGCGCAAAACCGCCCCCAGCGCCGAGTGTATCGTCGGCTCACCCCCAGGGGGTGATTTGTATGCGTCCTGAGGGGGCCAACGGCTGGAGATGCCCTTAGATGTTAGGCTTGGCTGCGATGTCTGTTTGGTATTAGGCCCAGGCTATCTGCGTCCTTTCATCAGCTGGATAGGTGTAGCGACAGTCTGTTGCTTAGACGGTGGCTTTAGTCTTACTGTTGTATCACTTTATAAGGTCTTGTGAGAATAATTAATAAAGTGGCCGCATGCATCGTCCAGATGCAGAGGCAGAGGCCGGGGGTCATCCTCCTTTTCTAAAAAAATATATGCGAGGCAAGCTCTTCAAACATAAATGTTTGGCTCTTTGTGTGTGCATCTATATTTGTTACATAAAGTATCATTTGAACCAATGTAACTAAATAACCGAAGATCTTTGTTTTTTTGTCTTTCTGATGCCTTCTTTCAAAGAACTGATGATTGATAGTGACAACATTATTACATATGGTTAAGCTGTAGCACTAAGTTGTCCCTATGATTTGTATATCTGCAATCTGATGAATGAGTCCTCACATTATTTTTGTACCCGGTCAAGATTAATCATTGTAATAGTTATTATGGCATCATCACATTCAATAGTGTGAGCAAAATCTTGCATTATCTTGCTCTGATTTTTCTTATTGAGCTGGACAAGACCAAATAGATAGTAGTCACTTCAGTTTCTTATTTTCCAAAACTGATTCTATTTGGTAGATACCTATAGCTCATCTATAAGTACATTTTGATATTATGGTGATAGTAATACATGGATTTTTTTAAAACAACACAATGTCATGATCTTTGACAGAATAGAAGCCGAAAGGGAGTTTGAGGTTATCATTGATGAGGTATCCTGGAGTGTTGCAAGCTACTTGTCTTGTTTCGAATCATGTTCCTGTTGTTTTCTCCTTGCTGAGAGTGTATTATGTGGGCAGTGTAATCATCATGCTCTCAGGCCATGTATAGACTTGCAACATTGTTTTCTTGAAAATTGACCATGTAAACTCTTGTTTTCCTATAACTGATCTTTTAGAAACTTCCTTGTATTTTAATGAAGTTTGGTGTCAGGCCCTTTGAGATAACTTATTAGTTGCTACTGATGGTTAAAATCATCCATGTGCCAAACACAACTAAAAGAGAAATTGAAATGGGCGCCACCTACCTACCTGACACCACAGAGTTTCCGCTCAGGAGGCGCACCAAGGGTGCGCCCCAACCACTAGTTTGAAGCAATGCAGAATAATTTCGCAACTCACGCCACCTGCAACACCACAACGAAATGGTGTGTCCGAACATCGTAATCGTACTTTACTAGATATGGTGCGATCTATGATGTCTCTTATTGATTTACCGCTATCGTTTTGGGGTTATGCTTTAGAGACGGCCGCATTCACGTTAAATAGGGCACCATCAAAATCCGTTGAGACGACGCCTTATGAACTGTGGTTTGGAAAGAAACCAAAGTTGTCGTTTTTGAAGTTTGGGGCTGCGATGCTTATGTGAAGAAACTTCAACCAGATAAGCTCAAACCCAAATCGGAGAAATTGTCTTCATAGGATACCCAAAAGAGACTATTGGGTACACCTTCTATCATAGATCTGAGGGCAAGATTTTTGTTGCTAAATTCGGATCCTTTCTAGAGAAGGAGTTTCTCTCAAAAGAAGTGAGTGGGAGGAAAGTAGAACTTGATGAGGTAACTATACCTGCTCCCTTATTGGAAAGTAGTTCATCACAAGAACCGGTTCCTGTGACAACTACACCAATCAGTGAGGAAGATAATGATAATGATCATGAAACTTCAGATCAAGTTACTACCGAACCTCGTAGGTCAACTAGAGTAAGATCCGCACCTGCAGTGGTACGGTAATCCTATTCTGGAAGTCATGTTACTTGACCATGGCGAACCTACGAACTATGAGGAAGCGATGATGAGCCCAGATTCCGCAAAATGGCTTGAGACCATGAAATCTGAGACGGGATCCATGTATGAGAACAAAGTATGGACTTTGGTTGACTTGCCCGATGATCGGCTAGCCATCGAGAATAAATGGATCTTCAAGAAGAAGACTGACGCTGATGGTAATGTAATTGTCTACAAAGCTCGACTTGTTGCGAAAGGTTTTCGACAAGTTCAAGGGGTTGACTACGATGAGACTTTCTCACCCGTAGCGATGCTTAAGTTTGTCTGAATCATGTTAGCAATTGCCACATTTTATGATTATGAAATATGGCAAATGGATTTCAAAACTGCATTGCTGAATGGATTTCTGGAAGAAGAGTTGTATATGATGCAACCGGAAGGCTTTGTCAATCCAAAAGGTGCTAACAAAGTGTGCAAGCTCCAGCGATCCATTTATGGACTGGTGCAAGCCTCTCGGAGTTGGAATAAACGCTTTGATAGTATGATCAAAGCATATGGTTTTATACAGACTTTTGGAGAAGCCTGTATTTACAAGAAAGTGAGTGGGAGCTCTGTAGCATTTCTGATATTATATGTAGATGACATATTGTTAATTGGAAATGATATAGAATTTCTGGATAGCATAAAGGGATACTTGAATAAAAGTTTTTTGATGAAAGACCTCGGTGAAGCTGCTTACATATTGGACATCAAGATCTATAGAGATAGATCAAGACGCTTAATTGGACTTTCACAAAGCACATACCTTGATAAAATTTTGAAAAAGTTCAAAATGGATCAGGCAAAGAAAGGGTTCTTGCCTGTATTACAAGGTGTGAAGTTGAGTCGCACTCAATGCCCGACCACAATGTAAGATAGAGAGAAAATGAAAGATGTTCCCTATGCTTCAGCCATAGGCTCTATCATGTATGCAATGCTGTGTATCAGACTGATGTATGCTTAGTAATAAGTTTAGCAGGGAGGTACCAAAGTAATCCAGGATTGGATCACTGGACATCGGTCAAGAATATCCTGAAATACCTGAAAAGGACTAAGGATATGTTTCTCGTTTATGGAGGTGACAAAGAGCTAGTCGTAAATGGTTACGTCGATGCAAGCTTTGACACTGATCCGGACGATTCTAAATCGCAAACCGGATACGTGTTTATATTGAACGGTGGAGCTGCCAGTTGGTGCAGTTCTAAACAAAGCGTCGTGGCGGGATCTAAATGCGAAGCGGAGTACATAGCTGCTCCGGAAGCAACAAATGAAGGAGTCTGGATGAAAGAGTTCATTTCCGATCTAGGTGTCATACCTAGTGCATCAGGACCAATGAAGATCTTCTGTGACAGTACTGGTGCAATTGCCTTGGCAAAAGAATCCAGATTTCACAAGAGGACCAAGCACATCAAGAGACACTTCAATTCCATTCGTACCAAGTCCAGGTGGGAGACATAGAGATTTACAAGATACATACGGATCGGAATGTTGCAGACCCGTTGACTAAGCCTCTTCCACGAGCAAAACATGATCAGCACCAAGACTCCATGGGTGTGAGAATCATTACTGTGCAATCTAGATTATTGACTCTAGTGCAAGTGGAAGACTGAAGGAAATATGCCCTAGAGGCAATAATAAAGTTATTATTTATTTCCTCATATCATGATAAATGTTTATCATTCATGCTAGAATTGTATTAACCGGAAACATGATACATGTGTGAATACATAGACAAACTTAAATGTCACTAGTATGCCTCTACTTGACTAGCTCATTAATCAAAGATGGTTATGTTTCCTAACCATAGACATGAGTTGTCATTTGATTAACGGGATCACATCATTAGGATAATGATGTGATTGACATGACCCATTCCGTTAGCTTAGCACTTGATCGTTTAGTATGTTGCTATTGATTTCTTCATGACTTATACATGTTCCTACAACTATGAGATTATGCAACTCCTGCCATCGGAGGAACACTTTGTGTGCTACCAAACGTCGTAACGTGAATCGGGTGATTATAAAGGAGCTCTACAGGTGTCTCCAAAGGTACATGTTGAGTTGGTGTATTTCGAGATTAGGTTTTGTCACTCCGATTGTCGGAGAGGTATCTCTGGGCCCTCTCGGTAATGCACATCACTATAAGCCTTGCAAGCAATGTAGCTAATGAGTTAGTTACGGAATGATGCATTACGTAACGAGTAAAGAGACTTGCCGGTAACGAGATTGAACTAGGTATTGAGATACCGACGATCGAATCTCGAGCAAGTAACATACCGATGACAAAGGGAACAACGTATGTTGTTATGCGGTTTGACCGATAAAGATCTTCATAGAATATGTGGGAGCCAATATGGGCATCCAGGTCCCGCTATTGGTTATTGACCGGAGACGTGTCTCGGTCATGTCTACATAGTTCTCGAACCCGTAGGGTCCGCACGCTTAACGCTTCGCTGATTTATATAGTATTATATGAGTTATGTATGTTGGTGACTGAATGTTGTTCGGAGTTCCGGATGAGATCATGGACATGACGAGGAACTCCGGAATGGTCCGGAGATAAAGTTTAATTTATGGGATAATAGTGTTTGATCTCCGGAAGGGTTCCGGAATTCACCAGAAGGGGTTCCGGATGTTTCCCGAAATGTTTGGGTACGAGAACACGTTATTTGGGCCAAAGGGGAAAGCCCACGAGGCTTTTGGAAAGTGCAAAAGGAAGTTTTATGGAGACCAGAGGCTAGACGCCAGAACCTGGCGTCTAGGGGTAGACGCCGGGAACCCCGGCGTCTAGCCCCGGAGTCCGTAGGACTCTTGCCTTTCGGGCAAAACCGACTTTGAGGAGGCTTTTACTCCAAGTTTCACCCTGTGGCTCAACATATAAATAGAGGGCAGGGCTAGCACTAAAGACACATCAAGAAACACCAAGCTGTGTGCCGCAACCCCGCCCCTCTAGTTTATCCTCCGTCATAGTTTCCGTAGTGCTTAGGCGAAGCCCTGCGGAGATTGTTCTTCACCAACACCGTCACCACGCCATCGTGCTGCCGGAACTCATCTACTACTTCGCCCGTCTTGCTGGATCAAGAAGGCGAGGACGTCATCGAGCTGACCGTGTGCAGAACTCGGAGGTGCCGTGCGTTCGGTACTTGGATCGGTCAGATCGTAAAGACGTACGACTACATCAACCGCGTTGATAAACGCTTCCGCTTAGCGATCTTCAAGGGTATGAAGATACACTCCTCCTCTCGTTGCTATGCATCACCATGATCTTGCGTGTGCGTAGGAATTTTTTTGAAATTAGTACGTTCCCCAACACGCCTCACCCTCCTTCATGGCGGCGATCTACGGTAGTCGTCTGCCAACTCCGCTTCCCGTGGCCGTGGGCGCGGTCACCAGGGGCAGAGTCGTGGCGGTGGCCGCGGACGCGGCGTCCCTCAGGGCGACGACGCTCTAACAACAACAACGGCGGCGGCTACAGCTCTAACAACAACAACAACGGCGGCTACAACTCTAACAACAACAACGGCGACGGCTTCAACCCCAACAATAGCCGTCGTCCCCCTTCCGCTCGTCCTCACCCACGCTGCCAGCTTTGCAAGAAATCTGGCCATGAGGTCATGGATTGCTGGCATCGCTACGAGGAGAATTTTGTACCTGATGCTCGCCATGTTGCTGCTGCCATGCATGAACAGGGAGGAGACGACGTCTGGTATGTTGATTCTGGCGCCACCGACCATGTCACTAATGAACTAGAGCAACCTACTCTTCGCGAGAGGTACCACGACGCTGATCAGATCCACACCGCAAGCGGAGGAGGTATGGATATTTGCCACATTGGTCAAGCCTCGATTAATTCCCCTAATCTTAAACGTGATCTAGTTCGTAAGGATGTCCTTCATGTTCCACAAGCTGACAAAAATCTTGCATCCATGTCTTATTTAGCCACCGATAATAATGTCTTTTTTGAAACTCACCCTCATTATTTTTTCATTAAGGATCAGACAACGAGGGAACTTCTCCATCATGGTAGATGCATTGGGGGTCTCTACCCCATCACATCTGGAGCACTTAGTCGCCGACATCGTCAAGCCTACTCCGTCATCAAACCCTCCTTGGAAAGATGGCATCAACGATTAGGACATCCATCATCGGTCATCGTGAAACAAGTAGTCAATAAATATAATCTTCCTTTGTCACATAGTTCCATTAGTGAGTCTGTTTATGAAGCTTGCCAATGTGCCAAGAGTCATCAGCTTCCCTATCCTAAGTCTCATAGTGTTTCTCATGCTCCTTTAGAGCTTATTTTCAGTTATGTATGGGGCCATGCCCGGGATTCCTTTGGAAGAAAAAAATATTATGTCAGTTTCATTGATGATTATAGCAAGTTTACTTGGATTTATTGGCTTAAGTATAAGTCTGAAGTTTCTTCTATCTTCCAAGAGTTTCAAAAACTTGTTGAAAGACAATTTGATAGAAAGATTCTGTCAGTCCAAAGTGACTGGGGAGGGGAGTATGAGAAACTCAACTCTTTCTTCCGTAGCATTGGATTGAGCATCATGTGTCATGCCCTCATGCCCATCAGCAGAATGGCTCTGCCGAGCGCAAACATCGCCACATCGTTGAAGTTGGCCTTTCTCTCTTAGCTCATGCTTCTATGCCTCTCAAATATTGGGATGAACCTTTTATTACCGCCACTTATCTCATCAATAGGCTTCCTAGCAAAGTCATTGGCAACTCTACTTCATTAGAGCGTTTGTATCATCAAAAACCCGACTACAACTATCTCAACAATTTTGGGTGTGCTTGCTACCCCAATTTGCGTCCATACAATCACCACAAGCTTGAATTCCGATCCATTCCTTGGTTATAGCAACCTTCATAAAGGGTATAAATGTCTTGAAATCTCCACTGGACGCATCTATATTTCACAAGATGTTGTTTTTGATGAGACGCTTTTTCCTTTTGCCAAACTCCATCCTAATGTGGGAGCCTTGCTTCGTGCTGAAATAGCACTCCTACCAGATTCTGCTGCACCTTGTGATCACGGGGCCGAATTAACTAAGCTTGATCATGTGCAAAAATCCCAAGGAAATTCCGATTCAGCTGATATTTGTGCTAATTTGAACTGTCATTTTATGTGTGAAGAAACAAACAAAACAGGCACGGAACACTCTGCTGATCCAGCTGACAGCATGCGATCCCAGCGGATCCGCGCGCTCAGCCTGCTGCCATTGTCAACGCGCGATCCCAGGCAGATTCGCCCGTGGGCCTGGACTCACGTGGGCATGTGGCCGGCCGCGCCGCCAGGATGGAGCCCACTAGCCCCGCCGTATCGCCTCGCGCCACGCCTCCGTGCTCCGACTCGCACGCCAGCCCAGGTGCGGGAGGGGCGAGTCCCCTATCGCCACGTCGCCGCGGGCCTCATCAGCGGCCGACCATGGGCGCGTGTCCGGCCCCACGTCACCGCGAGCCTCCTCAGCGGCCAACCACAGGCGCGTGCCTCGCCCCACAGTGGCCGGGTGCGGGTGCGCGCCTGGGTCTGCGACCGTCCAGTCGCCAGGATCTACCTCGGACTCCATGGGTGTTAGAATCATTACTGTGTAATCTAGATTATTGACTCTAGTGCAAGTGGGAGACTGAAGGAAATGTGCCCTAGAGGCAATAATAAAGTTATTATTTATTTCCTTATATCATGATAAATGTTTATTGTTCATGCTAGAAATGTATTAACCGAAACATAATACATGTGTGAATACATAGACAAACGGAGTGTCACTAGTATGCCTCTACTAGACTAGCTTGTTAATCAAAGATGGTTAAGTTTCCTGACCATAGACAAAGGAGTTGTCATTTGATTAACAAGGTCACATCATTGGTTGAATGATCTGATTGACATGACCCATTCCATTAGCTTAGCACCCGATCGTTTAGTATGTTGCTATTGCTTTTATCCATGACTTATACATGTTCCTATAACTATGAGATTATGCAACTCCCGTTTGCGGAGGAACACTTTGGGTACTACCAAACGCCACAACGTAATCGGGTGATTATAAAGGAGTATTACAAGTGTCTCCAAAGGCGGATGTTGGGTTGGCGTATTTCGAGATTAGGATTTGTCACTCCGATTGTCTGGAGAGGTATCTCTGGGCCATCTCGGTAATGCACATCACTATAAGCCTTGCAAGCAATGTAGCTAATGAGTTAGTTACAGAATGATGCATTACGGAACGAGTAAAGAGACTTGCCAGTAACGAGATTGAACTAGGTATTGGATACCGACGATCGAGTCTCGGGCAAGTAACATACCGATGACAAAGGGAACTACGTATGTTGTTATGCGGTCTGTCCGATAAAGATCTTCGTAGAAAATGTAGGAACCAATATGGGCATCCAGATCCCGCTATTGGTTATTGACCGGAGATGTATCTCGGTCATGTCTACATTGTTCTCGAACCGTAGGGTCCGCACGCTTAAGGTTTCGATGACGGTTATATTATGAGTTTGTGTATTTTGATGTACCGAAGGAGTTCGGAGTCCCGGATGTGATCACGGACATGACGAGGAGTCTCGAAATGATCGAGAAATAAAGATTGATATATTGGACGGCTATATTCGGACTCCGGAAAGGTTCCGGAAGTTTCCGGATAAAAACGGAGTGCCGGAGGGGTTACCGAACCCCCTGGGAAGTAATGGGCCTTATTGGGCCAAGAGGGAGAGAGAGGGCTGCGCCAGAGTGGCGCTGCCCCCCATGGGGAGTCCGAATTGGACAAGGAGGGGGGCCCTTTCCTTCCCCTGTCCCTCTCCTTCCTTCCCCTTCCTCCTTCCTAGTTGGACTAGGAAAGGGAGTCCTACTCCCACTAGGAGGAGGACTCCCTCCCTTGGCGCCTCCTAGGGCCGGGCCGGCCCTCCCCTTGCTCCTTTATATACGGGGGCAGGGGGGCACCCCATGACACACAAGTTGATCCTTGAGATCGTCCCTTAGCCGTGTGCGGTGCCCCCCTCCACCATATTCCACCTCGGTCAAATCGTAGCAGTGCTTAGGCGAAGCCCTGCGTTGGTAGAACATCAAGATCGTCACCACACCGTCGTGCTGACGGAACTCTCTCCCCGAGCTTTGCTGGATCGGAGCCCGAGGAGCGCCACCGAGCTGTCGTGTGCCAAGAACTCGGAGGTGCCGGAGTAACGGTGCTTGGATCGGTTGGATCGCGAGGAGAACGTCGACTACTTCCTCTACGTTGTGATTGCTTCCGCTTCGGTCTACGAGGGTACGTAGACAACACTCTCCCCTCTCGTTGCTATGCATCACCATGATCTTGCGTGTGCGTAGGAAATTTTTTGAAATTACTACGTTCCCCAACACCACCATCCACAACAGCTGCTCCTGTGCCTTCTACGTCCTCTCTTCGGCAAACAAGGTCCCGGTCAGGTTTTGTCAAGGAAAAACAACACAATGATGGTACAATAAGGTATGACAAAATCAAACGTGCCTTTCTTACCACCACTGGTGAACCGATTCATTTGCATGATGCCCTTGCTAATAAGGATTGGAAGGAAGCTATGGACAATGAATATGATGCACTTATGAAAAACAAAACTTGGCACTTGGTACCACCAGAACATGGAGACAATATTATTGATTGTAAGTGGGTGTACAAGATAAAAATAAAGTCTGATGGAAGCATAGACAGGTATAAGGCTAGATTAGTTGCTAAAGGATTTAAGCAGAGGTTTGGAATTGATTATGAAGATACTTTTAGTCCTGTTGTTTAGTCTGCTACTATTCGACTTGTCTTGTCTATTGTCATTTCCAGAGGTTGGAGTTTAAGACAGCTAGTTTTCAGAACGTGTTTCTTCATGGTGTTCTTGAGGAAGAAGTGTTCATGAGGCAACCACCAGGTTATGAGGATCACCGCACACCACAGTATGTTTGTAAGTTGGATAAATCATTATATGGTTTGAAACAAGCACCAAGAGCTTGGTATTCCAGATTGAGCATGCAGTTGCAACACCTTGGGTTCATACCATCCAAGGCAGATACCTCATTGTTCTTTTTAGAAAAGGCAATGTTACTATTTTTGTGCTTGTCTATGTTGATGATATAATTGTTGCTAGTTCAAGTGCAGAAGCTACTACTTGCTTGCTTAAGGATTTGAAGTTGGAGTTTGCTTTCAAAGACTTGGGTGATCTTCACTACTTTCTTGGAATAGAAGTAAAGAAAATTAAAGATGGCATACTTCTCTCACATGAAAAATACACCACTGATATTCTCAGAAGAGTGGGTTTGGAAAATTGCAAGCCGGTTAGTACACCAATTTCTACCACAGAAATGCTCGCAACAGAAAGTGGAGAAGCTCTTGCACCAGTGGATGCAACAAATTATAGGAGTGTCGTAGGTGCTTTGCAATATTAAACCCTTACTCGTCCTGATATTTCCTACTCAGTAAACAAGTGTCAATACTTGCATGCACCTAGAACTACTCATTGTACTGCGGTTAAGAGAATTCTAAGGTATTTTAAGTACTCAGAAGGTCTTGGACTTCAAATTATCAAGTCTTCCTCTCTTCTTGTAACTGCATATTCAGATGCAGACTGGGCAGTATGTGCTGATGATAGAAGATCTACAGGTGGTTTTGCTGTATTTCTGGGAACAAACCTTGTGTCATGGAGCGCAAGAAAACAGGCCACTGTCTCAAGATCAAGTACAAAGGCTGAATATAAAACCTTGGCTAATGCTACAGCTGAAGTAATGTGGATTCATACACTTCTTTATGAGCTTGGTATTAAAGCTCCTCAGGCTGCGAGACTATGGAGTGATAATATCGGTGCAACCTATCTCTCAGCCAATCCTGTTTTTCATGCACGAACAAAACACATTGAGGTTGACTTTCCTTTTGTCAGAGAAAGAGTGGCTCGGAAGTTGCTTGAGATCAAGTTTATTCCTACAGGAGATCAACTTGCAGATGGGTTTACAAAACCCCTCACTATGAGAGGATTGGAAAAGTTCACATACAATCTCAACCTTGGTAAAGCTCCTTGAGGTTCAGATTGAGGAGGAGTGTTAGAATAGTGTCGGGGATATACCCCACGGCGTAAACCGGCCGGAAGTATAACCCGGCCGGACTTGGCGGTTTATTTGAAGACCCCGCTGACACTTGGCGATTTACTAGCGACCCGCTTGGACCTGGCGGTTTACGATTCATTGGTAACCCGGTAGGCGGGTCAGAGGAGTTACAAGACCCGGTGGCCCAACGGGCGGTTCATACTATGGTGGGCCGGTTTAAGAGGAAGACATAAGGAATATTCTCCTACAAAAGAAGCAAGACTAGGACTCCACTTGTAATAGAGTAATCCTAATCCTACTAGGACTCCGTACGTAACCCGCCCCTCTAACTTATATAAGGAGGGGCAGGGCGTCCCAAGAGGGAGAGGCAAGAAGCAATCTCTAGGGATAGACAGAAAGAGTCGGCTTACCGGTGACTCCCTCATGATCATAATGAGACCTAGCCACAAACAACATGTAAGGTTATTACCGGATGATGTTTCCCGGGACCCGAAGCTGTCTAAATCCTTGTCTTGTGTTGCGTCTCTCGATTCCGCCCAACCCCTCTCAAGTTACCGCATAGATGCGTTGGCCTCGCGACTAAGTCCTCACACTAAGGACATCTGCCGTGACAATTCCACGACAAATAGGTTGTATAGAGATAGGACTTGTTAAACTTGTACTCCTGCTCTATCTCTTCTTCTCTCTCCCGCATCTCTCTCTGTAGCGATCTCTCCAATACCTCCTGTAACGATCTCCCTGATCGATCTCTCCATAACTTGTACGCCAAGGCTTTTACCCAATATATACCAATGCGACCCGAGACAAAGGGTTCAACGCTTCCAACGTATTTTACAGACACGATGCCCATGAGAGATAAACCATGTATGCATCTGCATGAGACCTTAACGGGAACAAGTAGAAAAAGCATGCCCACGAGAGATAAACCATGTATGCGTAAACAGTCACCAAATCCGAACAAAAACTACCAGAACTTAACCCAGAGGGCCACTCCAACACCTACGATCCAACAATTCGGCGATGAGCAAAGCTAGACGAGAGCCCGACCAATTAATTGCCCCCATGCATCAACATCTCTTGTGGCCGTGGGGCAGCAGTCACGTACATCAACACACTCGGAAAACAATTCCACCAGCCACGGCTAGTCCGCCGTCGTGGGCCACGACCAAAGGACGACGTATGTACGACCTGTGCACCACCCGTCGGTCCGGCCCGGCGACAGTGTGCCCCCTCCTCACCGTAGCCATCCCTCCACTTTCCACTCCCACGGCTCCACCCTACCTATCCCCCTCACCGCAACAGACGCCCGACGCGCACGCGACGATCGCCCAGTACGGCCAGCGATCCTGACGCCATAACCCGATTATTCCGACGGGCCGCCGTGTCAGCCTCAGACACGGAAGCCCCGAGGCCGGACCGGGTTCCGTAGCAAAGTACGCCGTACGTACAGGCTCTAATCTAATCCCCTCCCGGCCCGGCGAGCCAAGCAGAAGCAGTCCTATAAAAACCACCGCGAGTGCCGCGAAGCACACTGCACCACACCCACACACGCACACCTCACGCTCGGCTCTAGGCCTCTAGCTAGCTATCCAGCAGCAAGTAGCTTCCCGGCGGCAGCGACGGCGAGAGGGCGGCTGCGGTTGGACCGCCGGCGAGGGAGCTGCCACCATCATGCAAGGGGACCAGGCGGAGAAGAGGGGGAAGGTGAAGAAGGGGTGGCTGGCGGTGCGGGTCGGCCAGGCGGAGGCGGAGCAGGGCGACGGCTTCCGGCGGTTCGTCATCCCCATCGCCTACCTCTACCACCCGCTCTTCCAGCGGCTGCTGGAAGCGGCCCGGGACACGTACGGCTACAACTCGGCCGGTCCGCTCTGGCTGCCCTGCTCCGTCGACGAGTTCCTCCGCCTGCGCTCGCTCGTCGACCGGGAGACGGCGCACTCGCACTCCTCCTCCTCGCACCGCGTGCACGTGCAGGCCGGCGGCCACCACCAGCAGCAGCACGACTACTCCTTCGCCCCGTGTACCCGCGCCAGAGTCACCTCCTGATCGACCGACCGATCATCGAGCCGCGGCTGCCCTTCGTGCGCGCGTGCCCGCATGGCGACTGTGAACACCGGATCGCGGGAGCGGAGACGGCCCATCTGTCCACCGGAGACGACGCACACGTAGTACATAGAGAGACACAGAGATACGTACGGAGATGCATGAGAGGCAGTAGGTGATTAGTCTGGGATCCATATTGCTTATGATTTTGGTTTTTGTACGGCCTTCTTTCTCTTCTGGTTCTTGCCCATGTGCATGTACACTACTGCTAGATTGATTAATTAACAGACCACGGATGTATAATTAACAGTTGGATTTGAGCACAGTCGTCATATATATACAGCCCGGTTTACAACTTTACATACGCAACTTGGTCTGCTTGACTGCTTCCATATCTTTCTGCAAACTTGGAGCCCAAAACTGAACAAGATCAAGTTCAAAATGGGAAAATAGTTCAGCAGTGCTAATGTCAAACCGGGGATGAAGCAAGATCAGGATTACTGTATGGCGGACAGGCTTCGAGCTCGATAGGATAGGCGTGCAGATGATCTTGTGGCACCTCAATCCTTTCATGAAAGCAATCATATATTCCAATTAATCATGATGAAGCATGCATGGGGTCCTTGGGGAATTTCGGGTCGGGTGCCGCGTTTCTTTCTGCTGGTGGATTCATGTCGTGTCGTTCAGGGCTGGGGGTTCGATCATCACTTGATCAGCATTGAGTCTTAGAGGAGGAGGAGGTGAGGAAAGAGGTGGGAATAGGCAGCACTCGCTTCAGGCCTGATCCTCGGCATATCATCCATATCTACCTCTAGCTAGCTCTCCCTTTCTTGCTTTCTGGATTATTATTCGAAGACCCTACTTGGCTTTCTTGATGCAAAGCCAGGCCAACGCAACGCATGATACACACGCGCACCACACCATGCACGCCTACGCGCCTCCGTCATTTTTTTACGGAGATTGGTACAGTTTTTTTTTTTTGATGGACAGATTGGTACAGTTTCAGTGGCACAAATAAGGATTCTGAATGAAAAAAGTTCACCGTTTCACCTAATTCCACTCCTTTCTTGCGCCATGAATTGCGCTTTTACTTGTTTTAAACGACATTGAATTAACCCCCTTGAAACGTAGTGGATACAAGTCATGCAGCAACTAGCCAGTACATACGACAATTACGCGTACGTGCGGCCGTGCATCACCATTTTGATTCGGTATAAACTTAACATAATGCTCTTTGACATGCGGGGTCTTGGAACTTATTTACGTTGCTTGACGTGCTAGGCGATTCTACATAATTACATAAGGTAGTGCAGTTTTTCTCTCTATCAAAAAAAAGTTGCAATTTTTCTGGTAAAATAAACACGACTAGTAGTACTAAACGATGTGATAGGCCTAAGCCTCTGATTGTCGGTTAAAATAATGATAATACTGATTAAGCTTCTGTTAATTAATTGGTAGCCCAGGCCACAAGGAAGCAGGCAGACGATCGGTCGATTGATAGCGCGCAAGGGTTTTCGTTGCCGAAGTCTGCGTATCAGCAAAGTCGCCGGCGCACATAACTATTATTTAAGTGATCACACCGCCGCACTGTCAAACTGGTACAAAACGCCGTATATACCATTCGCCAGCCTAGTTGCAGGCAAAGGTAAGAACCAAAGAAGGTCGTTTTAGTCCGTCCGTGCGTAGTTGAGCTGCTTAGTTTCAATTTTCCCAGTAAATAAAGCAAGGATATGTATTGGTTCGGCAATGAGAAGGATGACGCCCCCCTCCCGCCCCCTCCCCTTCCTCTCGGGCGAAGCGCGTACGCCGCCATTAATTCCACATCCTCCTACCCACCCCCACATCTCACCGAGCTCTCCTCGCCCCCAATCCACAGCAGAGAAGAAGCATGACCGGAGAGCGACGCCGCAGGGTGCGGGTCCGCCGGCTTGTGCCGGTGGCACGGGTTGCGGAGCCGCGGGCGCTTCCACCGCCAGCTGCAGCGCCGCTGCCCGAGATAGATCCGAACTCGCCGGAGGCTCGCCGCGAGATGGAGCGGGTGGTGATGGAACGCTTCCCCGACCGCGACTTGTGGGGGGAGATCCACATGCACATCCTCCGCCATGCGAACTTCGTCGAGCGCGTGCGCTTCATCGGAGACGATGGTTGCGAGGATGTGGAGCTCCTCTTCTGGGCGATTCAGGAGGCGGAATCGTCAGATCCGCGGCAGGCCGCTCACCGGAGAGCTTCAGGACGGCGAACCCCTCGAGGCTCAACATCAGGCCACCTTCGTGGGAGGGGATCGCCAGGATTCCGCCGGAGTTTCTCCCTGCGGGGACCGTCTGGCCCCCGCGTCGCCAATAGATCGTCTTCCCCAACCGGTTCGGGCGCAGCGACGAGCCATTGATCCTCCTCCATGGCCAGGTGAGTTGGGTTTACGTTTCCGTGCTAATTCAACTCTCAAGGCTAGGCTTCGGGATTTCCGTCTGCACCGCCGAGGGATGCTCAAGGGTGATTGTTCGAGTGAACGACGGGTTTCAGTTTCTAATGCGCTAGTTCCAGATGTGAATTTAGATTCGGGGGTTCTCCCCCTTGACTTCCAGTACAACAAGGGATCTGACGCTGTTTCTGCGGCGGGCGAGACCTCGTCGGAGATTTTGTTCGGCGATGGGCTCGGCCAGGTTTTAAATCCTAACCCGTTCCAGGCAGGGCTCTGTCACCTTTCCCGTGGGATGAATCCAGCTCTGCCTGGACCCACGATCAAAATGCGTGTCGTTGGAGAGAAAACGGGAACCACGAGGGGTTTGCGTAAAACCGAAAACCTAGATAACGTGGAGGAGCACTTTGGCCAGCTCTGGCTCATTCCCTCCCCCCCTCGCCGCCGCCCCCCCAGAAACCCTATCCCTCGACCTCAAGAGCACCAAAAATCCGGATTCCTTTGCTGGATCTGGAGAGACCTGGTTGAGAACAAAGCCTTTTCGGCTGCGGATTGTTTTCCTGCAACTCGTCGGCCGTTCGACCCACTCCCCAGACAAATCAAGGTTGCTCGTGAGGGATTGGCCTGGATCTATCTCCTTTCTTGAGGCTGTTAAGCGTGGGAAGAAGATGGCGGATCGTCGAGCTGGAGGGAGCAACCACCTGCTGCTCCGGCCAAGGGAGTTGGGCAAAAGCCTGCTGCGCCTCTTGGTGGCGGAAACCAATCACGCTTTGCAAAGGAGCAGGCTCCTCGCTCCCAAGCCTACCAGATCCACAGCTTCTCATCACCGGATCTGCTCAGTACGATCATCCCGATCTGTGGAGGTTGAGATGGAACAAGTCCTTGACCCTAGGTACAAAGACATGATCTGCTTCAATTGTGGTGGACCGGGGCACTACGTTGGGAATTGTGTGAAGCCGAAGGCCTGTTTTATTTGTCAACAAAATCATAATGTCAATAATTGTGCAGCTTGGTCTAAGGTTCAGCCTACTGCTGCCTTTTTTGGTAGTGGAGCTCAAGGTCTTGGTTTCTACCATGTGGATGTTCCTGTTGCTAATGAGTCCAAGTGGTTGAACTTCCAAAACTGTGCAGTGGTTAACATTCTGAAAGGAGAAGTGAATGGTAGTAAGCTAAGGGAATTGCTTTCTGCTACTTTTTGCAAATCTAAAAGTTGGCCCTGCAAATCGTGAGGGTTGTCTAGCAAGACTTTCTTGGTTAGATTCCTCCACGGAAAAAAGTGGAAGATCTTATTGAATTGCACAGGTTCTCCACCTTACAGGATGTCAATGTGACTCTTCTTGAATGGAAAGGTGGATGTGAACCATTTGGGGAACTGATTGAAGCTTGGGTGCTGATTGAAGGGATCCCTCCCAAGTGGTGTACTTGGAAAGTGTTTGCTCAAATTGCCTCACTGCTTGGGGCTCTTACAGATGTGGATTGGAATGGTATGTTTAGAACTTTTTTTGAAAATGTCAGAGTCAAGATTGCTTGCAGAGACCCTACCAAAATCCCTTTTGAGAGACTGATTGAGATGAAAGAAATTGTTTTTACTTGGCTTTACAGTGGAAGGTTTTGAACAAACAGGTGGTGTTGATTCTGTTATTGATGTAGATGGAGATGAGGAGGACTTTGAGGAGGATGAGAAGGCTGAGGAGAACCTGACAGAAGGACATGAAGGGACCCAGGGAGGCCATATTTCTGATGGGTCAGGAGGTGGTGACCTAGCCATTGATGAACTAGACATGGCCAATTTCCCATCCAAACAAAACTCTTCAAAAAAATCTGATGTTCAAGGGAGGATGGATACATACATGGGAGATAACATAGACGCTGATCAGGAGAACTTTATTCTGGAATATACTATGACAAAAGATGATTCTAAGGGTTCATCTTCTGATGGACGTGAGCATGCTTCTGAAAATATGTGTGGACTGACAGATCAAGACCTACACTGCGAGGACAGGGGAGGAGATGCCTACAAAACTCCTGTTTCCAAAGGAAAAACTATTAGCACCAACCCTGAGGGTAATACTGAGAATATGAACTACTGTGAGGATCTGTTGAGATCAGTGGACATGCATGACTCTGAAGATGAGGAGATAGAAGGTGAGATGGGGGTTCTCCCTCCCGAGGCTATTCAAATTCTCCAGTGAAACTTGGAAGAGATCCTTCTTTGGAATCACTTGCTCAAGCTAAAAATGGAGCGGTACATTAGGAAAACAAATCTCGGTGGGGCCCTGTTGTTGCAACGAGACCTACTACCAGAGGCCATGGCAATACTAACATCATGGAAAAAGCTGCAGCGTATAAGAGGAAGAAGAATCTGGAAATCCCACCCACATTCAAAGGTAAATCCTTCTCTACTATGGATAAAACTATTCTTGATAAACAGTTGAGTCAAATGGCTTTGGTGATTGGGGGGGGGGGGGGGATGACAATCAAAAGAAACTTATTATTGTTGAAATGATAGAGGGGGAAAAAGAGAGGTGTTTGGTTTTTGCCAACAACAATCCTGAAATTTTGCTACCTGATAACCTTGAGTTTGACCCCGATTGGTTTAGTTAGTACACCTAATGATATGCCCCCTATGGAACCGGTGGGCACTTCCGATGCTTCGAGGGGACACCTATGATGCTAACTAAGAGTAAGCCTTGTGGCTTGTCCCACCCTTTTAAAATTAATTAATGATAGGTCTTATTTGGAATATTAGGGGTTCGGGCCAACATGGTAAAATCCAGTGCCTATGTGATACTATTGCCAATTCTAATCCTGACTTTATTGGTTTTCAAGAGACTAAGAGAGAAATCATTTCTGAGGGTTTCCTCAAGTCTATAGATAAATTTGATAATTTTGTTTGGCATTTCCTGCCGGTGATAATACTGCGGGTGGGATCCTTGTGGGTTTCAGAAAAAACTGTTTTGAAGTGGTTGGTTTTACTAATCAAAAGTTTTCAATTGTTGCTACCATTAAAGATAAGTCTGATGATTTCATCTGGCAGTTAGTGTTGGTTTATGGGTCTGCTTACCCTGAATTTAAGATAGACTTTATTACTGAATTACATGATACCTTGTCTAATGCTTCTTACCCAGTTTTATGATCTGTGGAGATTTTAACTTGGTTAGGAATGATAAAGAGAAGAGTAGTGGTTTGGTTAATCAACAATTTGTTTTCTTGTTTAATGATTGGATCAATAGGTGGGCATTGATGGAGATCTCTATCTCCAATAGAGTGTTTACTTGGTCTAACAACCAGGTCTCTCCTGTTTTTGCTGTATTGGACAGAGTGTTTGTTTCTGTGAACTGGGACACACACTTTCCTTTTTCCACTTTAGTTGCTCTCCCCAGGGTGGGGAGTGACCATACTCCTTTGGTCCTGGATACTGG
Source organism: Aegilops bicornis (assembly GCA_021605145.1). Taxonomy (NCBI): domain Eukaryota; kingdom Viridiplantae; phylum Streptophyta; class Magnoliopsida; order Poales; family Poaceae; genus Aegilops; species Aegilops bicornis. Next base: position 614,974,875 of record CM038674.1, on the reverse strand, counting down.
TTCCAGAGCCCCAAACACCCCCAAACCATTTAGGTTTGAGAAATGGTGGCTCTCACAACCAGACTTCCGTCAAATGGCGGGGGAAGCCTGGAATTCTGTTTCTTCAGTTAAATCCTCTGCTGAGAATTGGTTATGTAAAACTAAGAATCTTAGGAAAAAAATTAAAGGGTGGAACATTAATAGGGAGGCTGCTCTTAAGAAAAAGAAGAAGGAACTCCTTCTGGAGTTTGATATATTGGATGTCATGTCTGAAACCCATCAACTATCTACCGACTATGACAAAGTTGAGAGAGATTAAGAAAGAGCTAGATGTTTTATGGAAGAAAGAGGAGACTGCCCTCTGGCGAGAGATCTAGAGATAGAAAAATCCTAGAGGGTGATAGAAATAATGCTTATTTTCATGCATTTGGCTAATCACGTATACAGAAAGAACCATCTTTACGAGCTAAATAGTCCTAGTGGTGTGGTCACCTCAACCAGAGAGATGCTTGAGGTGGCTACCTCTTTTTATAAAGAGTTGTTTGCCTTTGAACCCAAACCTGATATCCATTTGGATAATAACTTCTGGTCTGAGGATGATATGGTGAGTGCTGATGAGAGAGATTATCTAGAGAGACCTTTTTGTGAGGAAGAAATTAAGCAAGCTGTGATGAGCTCATATGCTAATGGTGCTCCTGGCCCTGATGGCCTATCCTTTTTGTTCTACCAAAACTTTTGGGACTTGATTAAGGAAGATTTTATGTGGATGGTTAGAGATTTTGAAAGAGGTATCCTGGATATATATAAACTCAATCATGCCATTATTACTCTTATCCCAAAAATTCCTATGGCTAAAGACATGAAGAATTTCAGGCCTATTAGCCTTAGCAATTGTGCTGTTAAGATCTTTTCCAAAGCTATGACCACTAGGGCCTCCCCTCTTTGTGACAAACTAATCTCTTCTAATCAAACTGCATTTATAAAGGGGAGGTTCATTTTAGAAAGTGTGGTTATGGCTCATGAAGTCATTCATGAAGTTCATAGATCTGGGACTCCTGGTTTGGTTCTTAAACTAGATTATGAGAAAGCCTATGATAGAGTGAGCTGGGATTTTCTAAAAGAGATGCTTCTATCTAGAGGATTTGGTAATAAATGGGTGGACTGGGTGATCTCCACCATTCATCAAAGCACATTCCAAGTTAGGATCAATGATGCTAATGGCCCCCAGTTCTCTGGGGGGAAGGGATTGAAGCAGGTGACCCTCACTCACCCCTTCTTTTTAACACAGTGGCTGATGTGTTTTCAAAATGCTTCGTAAAGCTACAAGTAGTGGTTTAATTTGTGGACTTCCGCCACAGGCCTTTCCAGTGGTGTGGTGGTCACTGCAATATGCGGATGACACCATCTTGTTTTTAGAGACTTCGTTGGACTATGCTAAAAATTTGAAGTGGATTCTTTCATGCTTTGAGCATTTGTCAGATTTGAAAATTAATTTCCATAAAAGTGATCTGCATGCTATTAATATCTCTAAACAACTGTCTAATGAATTTGCCCAAGTTTTTTCTTTGTCGGATGGGGATTTCCCTTCAAATATCTAGGTGTCCCCTTCACTTTAAAAAGTTGAGGAGGAGGACCTTCAACCCATTATTGATAGGATTATTAAGAACATCTCGGGCTGGTTGGGAAGATTTCTATCTTCTGGGGAAATTGATATCGCTTACCACATGCATTGCTAGTATTCCTGCTTATCTTATGTCTATTGTGAAATTTCCCAAATGGGCAATTGATATGATTATTTCTCAGATGTCTCATTTCTTCCGGGGCAACATGGGGATTCTCATAAATACAACCTTGCTAATTGGGGCTGATCTCTAGGAGAAAAGAGTTTGGTGGCTTGGGGGTACCCAATCTTAGAGAATTTAACATGGCTCTCTTGGCATCGTGGGGAAAAAGGTTTTATGCCGAAAGGGACAGTGATTGGAAGAAATTGTTGAAGTATAAATATAATACCACTTGTCCTAATTTTTTAATACTAGGGTGGTTCTTGGTTCTCCATTTATGAAGAGTTTATCTTGGGCCCTCGCAGCTGCTAAGAACTTCAGAGATGGATTCTGGGATGGAAATAGCATTGCCTTTTGGCATGACATCTCAAGGTGAGATTGCTCTTTGAAAACTGCATTTTGGGATCTATATAGTATTTGCCATCAACAGGAGGCTACCCTGGCCCAGGTCTGGGTGAATGGTGAGCTTCGGTTAACATTTAGGAGATGTGTCGCTGAGAATACATTAGTGAGATGGGAGGAGCTCAATGAGATTGTTAAGACTGTGTGCTTGTCCAACTCGCCAGATCAACCTCTCTGGATGTTAGATTCTTCTAACAAGTACTCTGTCAAATCCTTTTACAAACTAATCAACTTTGGAGGGTTCCTTCTATCATTAGAGATGACATATGGAAGATCAAAGTGCCTCCAAATATACATGTCTTTCTCTGGCTGATTTATTATAACAAAAGTCTTACCAGAGATAATTTGGCTAAACGTAGGCATGTTGAGGACATGTCATGTGTCTTTTGCTGTGAACCTGAATCTATTCAACATCTTTTTTTTTGATTGCGTTGTTGCTGAATCTGTCTGGAGCTTAATTGCTGATATCTTTGAGATAAATGTTCCTAACTCTTTTGATCAACTAACTTCCTTCTGGAAGAGAAGGAAACATTGTGAAGCCTTGAATATTGTTTCTGCTGCTGCCTTGTGGAGCTTATGGCGTCTTCAGAATGATTTTGTTTTCCAGGGACGAAGATGGCGAAGCATGAGGTGTGTCCTGGACCTGTTTGGGGCGACGATCAAGAAGTGGAAAGTACTATGTTCCGAGGCGCGGTGCGCCATTCTCCGATGCTTAAGGCTTTTGGACTACCGAAGAGGGGAGTTGCTTAGGATTGCGTGGAGATCCTAGTGCTCTTTCTAAGTATGGAGCTGTAGTCGCTGTTACTTGTGTTTGAACTATGAGCTTGTAATAGGGTTAGACCCTCTTTATCTGCGGCAGCAACTCTCTGTCGTCGAGCGCTGTTTAACAGTCCGTGACTGGTTGTTTTGCCTTGGCTTTCTATAAAAAAGTTGGGGTGGGGGGAAACCCCTTTCCATCAAAAAAAAAAAAAATAAAGCAAGGGAAAAAAATCCTAGTGCGGAGCTCGTTAACTGACGAACGTCCCACCGTCGTCTCCAACCTTTTAACCCCTGGCTAGCCTGCCCGCTTTTGCCCTGTTTTCCACTTTAATCCGAGTGTCTTATGGCCTTTAGTTAACTACTACTCCCTCTGTAAACTAATGTAAGATATTTTAGATCATTAAAGTAGTGATCTAAAAGATCTTACATTAGTTTACAGAAGGAGTATTAGTATAAGAGATAGGTAATGGCCACTGGCTGGTCCCTATCAAAGTATCAAGGACCACGGAGATAGTGATGTTTCACTCGGAAGAAAACACACCCTTTTTTTTTTGCTCATGAGAGAGTATAGATGCCCTCGTATAGTTTCCACGTAGTTTTTTAATGATGAAAATTGAAGAAATTTAAGTAATAATAACGACCATGTATTTTGTACATGCTATATTTTATGTGTGGACTTGCAAAATCTCATAAAATCATGATCATAGGGATGGCCACGGCAAGGAGCTATTGGTAGCCCGTATTCTAACGTGCCCAGGAGGTCTTTGTGTTCATTTTCCATTTGTAGCTGTGAAGTTGACGTTGTGATGGTGTCGTCCGGGTGACTGGTGGTCATGTTGTTGGGGTCGACCGGACACTGTATACACTCCCTGCAAAGCTCACTATTTAAATCCGCTTGGTTTTTCTCAAATTAACCAAACAATTCTCTCATGCTTACTTTACACATCGTGGTCACGGTACTTTGGCTTAAAATTAACCTGCTTTCCTTTGCAGTCTACAAATGACATTACCGTGAGGTGAAAAATTCTGACGCATGTCACATAACTAAGAACTCATAACGTAACATAAAATGCATACATAAAGGAAATATTACTTGTCAGAACTCAAAACTCAAAACGATAAGAAAGCATACGCTTTTAGTTGGTGGAAAAGAAGATCCGTTTTTGGGAAACGAAGCAATTCGGGTGCATGAAGGGGAAAAGCCACGACAGAGGTGACCGCGCCAAATGGGCCTGCTATGTTTGTTTATGATCATAAGGCTAGTCATAGTAGGAGTAACTTAAGTAGTAACATAGCGCATTTCAAATTTTTTTTGCTTACGTGGCAAGTAGTTAATGAGAGGTAGTAACATAATATGTTACTGTAACATAGCGCTTCCCGAGACAAGATGAGTCTACAAGTTAATAAATGAAACCATCCATGATACTACTATTATGTTAGTACTTTGCATTATGAAGATAATAACTTAGATTAGTGTCATGCATATGACACTAGTCTAAATTACTCCCCGAGATCGGAATTTGGGAGCCCCGCCGGCATAACGAGTCACCATTGGACGGCTCGTCGCGATCTCGGCAGCGGAAGCGCGCATTTGCCAGCACTAGCTAGAGATGTACTCTAGCCTACACTTGTACTCTCTCCGTTGGAATTACTTGTCGTAGAATTGGATGTATCTAGATATATTTTAGTTCTAGATACATCTATTTTCGAGACAAGTAATTCCGAACGAAGGGAGTAGCCGGCAAAGAATATTGCGCAGAGTACTACTCCAGCGACGGGAAATGTGACCGATTGAACCGAGCTAGTATTAGCCTATTATCAGTGGTCACGGAAGGTTGGCAAGGTTGGGCCAACGTCAGACGTGAGACGGGGCCGTGCGTACGGTGGAAGTTCGATCCAGTGCTGCTCTCACTATGAGTGCTAGCCCAGCTCTAGCTAGGCACCAAGAAACGAAACGAAATATACTACTACCATGGCCGCTTGCGTCGTCGTGTCAGGTGACCAGAGAGGCTGCGTTAGGGCACGTCCAATGCGGGCGCTTAGGATGGGCACTAGGATTAGTTTCCGGGCCAATTAGCAGTTAATCGGTTGAATCCTGGTGTTGCACGAGGCGTCGATGCAAGGTGTTGCGTCGAGAGCCTAAACCTGAGCCTGCTTACCCGCCCAGGGTTTGCCCCCGTCCCCCGCGTCGCTTTCAGGGGCGGCTCGGGCGGAACCTTAGATTGAGTCGTCGCCGGCCCCCCTCCCATCTCCAACCCTTCCTTGTCGTTGCCGGATGAGGTCGCCGGACTAAGTTCATGTGGCGGACGGTGGCGGCGGGGCATCTCCTTGTCCTATGGTTGGATCTCGCGGTGGAGGGAGGCTCGCCCCCTTGTGATGCGTCGTGGCGGTTGATACGTCTTTAACGTATCTATAAAATTTTTATTGTTTCATGCTATTATATTATCTGTTTTGAATATTTTATATGTATTAATATGCTATTTTATATTATTTTTAAGACTAACGTATTAACCTAGAGCCCAGTGCGAGTTTCTGTTTTTTTCTTATTTTTGAGTTTCGCAGATAAGGAATATCAAAAGGAGTCCAAACGGAATGAAACCTTCGCGATGATTTTTCTTGGGTCAGAAGACACACCAGAGACTTGGAGATCAAGTTGGAAGAGCCACGAAGCGGCCACAAGGACGGAGGGCGCGCCCCCCACCCTTGTGGGCCCCACGTGACTCCCCTGACCTAATTCCTGCGCCTATATATTCACATATATTCCCAAACCACCAGAGAGATCCACGAAAACACTTTTCCACCGCCGCAACCTTCTGTACCCGTGAGATCCCATCTAGGGACCTTTTCCGATACCCTGCCAGAGGGGGATTCGATCACGGAAGGCTTCTACTATTGGGAAACGTAGCATGCAATTTCAAAGAAAATCCTACGATCACGCAAGATCTATCTAGGAGATGCATAGCAACGAGGGGGGAAAGTGTGTCTACGTACCCTCGTAGACCGTAAGCGGAAGCGTTTTGACAACGTGGTTGATGTAGTCGAACTTCTTCTAGCTCCGATCGATCAAGCACCGAACGTACGGCACCTCCGAGTTCTGCACACGTTCAGCGCGATGACGTCCCTCGCCTTCTTGATCCAGCATTGTGACGAGGAAGTAGATGAGTCCCGTCAGCACGACGGTGTGGCGACAATGATGGTGAAGTGATTCTCGCAGGGCTTCGCCTAAGCACCGCAAAACTATGACCGGGTGTAAACTACGGAGGGGGGCACCGCACACGGCTAACAATTGTTGTTGCGTGTTCTATGCGCCCCCTACCCACGTATATATAGGTGGGAGGCGGAGGGGAGCAGCAAGTGTGCGCCCCAAGTAGGAGGAATCCTACTTGGGGGCCTCCTCCAATTCGGCCTCCCCCATTCCCTTTTTGCCGGAGAGAAAAGGGAAGGGGAAGGGAGAAAGGAAGGAGGGGCCGAACCCCCCTTGTTCCTTCTCCAATTCGGTCTCCTTCCTAAGGGGGGCGCGCCACCCCTTGTGGCCTGGTGTGCTCCCCTCTTATGGCCCATATGGCCCATATCTTCCCCCCGGGGTTTCGGTAACCCCCCGATACTCCGATAAATACCCGATACTATTGGGAACACTTCCGGTGTCTGAATACTATCATCCTATATATCAGTCTTTACCTCTCGACCATTTTGAGACTCCTCGTCATGTTCGTGATCTCATTCGGGACTCCGAACAACATTCGGTCAGCAAATCACATAACTCATATAATACTAAACCGTCATCGAATGTTAAGCGTGCAGACCCTACGAGTTCGAGAACTATGTAGACATGACCGAGACACCCCGCCGGTCAATAACCAATAGCGGAACCTGGATGCTCATATTGGCTCCTACATATTCTATGAAGATCTTTATCGGTCGAACCGTTATGACAACATAAGTTATTCCCTTTGTCCATAGGTATGTTACTTGCCCGAGATTCGATCGTCGGTATCTTAATACCTAGTTCAATCTCTTTACCGGCAAGTCTCTTTACTCGTTGCGTAATACATCATCCTACAACTAACTCATTAGTTACTTTGCTTGCAAGACTTCTTATGATGTGCATTACCGAGAGGGCCCAGAGATACCTCTCCAATACTCGGAGTGACAAATCCTAATCTCGATCTATGCCAACCCGACAAACACCTTGGGAGATACCTGTAGAGCATCTTTATAATCACCCAGTTACGTTGTGACGTTTGATAGGACACAAGGTATTCCTCCGGTATCCGGGAGTTCCATAATCTCATAGTCGAGGGAATTTGTATTTGACATGAAGAAAGCAATACCAATAAAACCGAACGATCAATATGTTAAGCAAACGGATGGGTTTTGTCCATCACATCATTCTCCAAATGATGTGTTCCCGTTCATCAAATGACAACACATATCTATGGTTAGGAAACTTAACGATCTTTGATTAACGAGCTAGTCTAGTAGAGGCTTACTAGGGACACGATGTTTTGTCTATGTATCCCACATATATTAAGTTTTCAGTTAATACAATTCTAGCATGAATAATAAAAATTTATCATGATATAAGGAAATATAAAATAACAACTTTATTATTGCCTCTAGGGCATATTTCCTTCAGTCTCCCACATGCACTAGAGTCAATAATCTACATTACATAGTAATGATTCTAACACCCATGGAGTCTTGGTGCTGATCATGTTTTGCTCGTGAGAGAGGCTTCGTCAGCGGGTCTGCAACATTCAGATCTGTATGTATCTTGCAAATCTCTATGTCTGCCTCCTTGACTTGATCGCGGATGGAATTGAAGCGTCTCTTGATGCACTAGAGTCAATAATCTAGTTCACATCGCCATGTGATTTAACATCAATAGTTCACATCTTTATGTGATTAACACCCATAGTTCACATCGTCATGTGACCAACACCCAAAGGGTTTACTAGAGCCAATAATCTAGTTCACATCGCTATGTGTTTAACACCAAAGAGTACTAAAGTGTGATCATGTTTTGCTTGTGAGAGAAGTTTAGTCAACGGGTCTGCCACATTCAGATCCGTATGTATTTTTCAAATTTCTATGTCTACAATGCTCTGCTTGGAGCTACTCTAGCTAATTGCTCCCACGTTTAATACGTATCTAGATTGAGACTTAGAGTCATCTAGATCAGTGTCAAAGCTTGCATCGACGTAACTCTTGACGACGAACTCTTTATCACCTCCACAACCGAGAAACATTTCTTAGTCCTCTTGAAGGTAACTAATTATAATTTTGACCGTTGACCAGTGATCTAGTCCTGGATCACTATTTTACCCCCTTGCCAAACACATGGCAAGGTACACAACAGGTTTGGTACACATCATGGCATACTTTATAGAACCTATGGCCGAGGCATAGGGAATGACTTTCATTCTCTCTTTATCTTCTGCCGTGGTCGGGTTTTGAGTCTTTACTCGATTTCACACCTTACAATATAGGCAAGAACTTCTTCTTTGACTGATCAATTTTGAACTCCTTCAAAATCTTGGCAAGGTAAGTACTCATTGAAAGTCTTATCAAGCATCTTGATCTATCTCTATAGATATTGATGCCCAATATGTAAGCAGCTTCACCGACGTCTTTCATTGAAAAATTCTTATTCAAATATCCTTTTATGCTATCCAGAAATTCTACATTATTTCCAATCAACAATATGTCATCCACATATAATATCAGAAATGCTACAGAGCTCCTACTCACTTTCTTGTAAATACAGGCTTCACCATAAGTTCGTATAAAACCATATGCTTTGATCACCTTATCAAAGCATATATTCCAACTCCGAGATGCTTGCACCAGTCCATAGCTGGATCATTGGAGTTTACACACTTTGTTAGCACGTGCCATGGCGGACGGCAAAGGTAGGAACGGCGGACGGCAACAGGCTCCGGCAAAGTAAAGATCGGCAAAGAGCTACTTTGCCGTCTGCTTCCGGAGGCTGACGGCAAAGGGTCCTTTGCCATAAGCAGCGGACGACAAAGAAAGCTGACGGCAATAAATACGCTGTTAGTCCGTTAGATGGCTAACGGCAGCCTTTGCCGTCAGCTGCTGACGGCAAAAAATATCTGGCCTTTGCCGTCCGCCTGGTGACGTCGGACGCCATCGCCCACCTATTCTTTGCCGTCCGCCATCAGAGGCAAACCGGCTGAATGGGTCAGCTCCCGGGAGCACATGTGGTCATGACGTGTCTTCTTTGCCGTCATGGCCAGACGGCAAAGGGTCCTTTTCCATCAGCGGCGGACGGCAAAGATAATGCATTGCCTCTTTTTTTTTTCTTCTGTTTTCTTAAATCCAACAATTTTCACAGCAAATATATATGACATATATATATATATATATATATTTCACAGGGCTATTTAACAGCAAACATATGACATATCCAGCACATAAGTTTCATCATACATACATATATAGTTCCATCCATTCATACATAGCAACTTGCACATACACATAAGTTGCAACCATTAGGAAGTTGCACATACATAATACAATCCAAAGTTTCATCAAGATAGCAAGTTCCATCGTAGCAAGCTAGAAGAATACTAGAAGAGAATGAAATAAAAAACAAGCACTCCATCATAGCAAGCTAGCTTTCGAGAAGTGAATGAAATCTGCAAAATGGCAAATAAGAAAGTTAGGAAAAGGTGACTAGAAGAAGAAGACTAGAAGAAGAAGCACTCCATCGTTTGTGAGGTAACTTAAGTGAAATGGATCATTTATGAGCTAACTTAGGTAAAATGCATCATTTTAGAGGTAACGTAGGTAAGATGGGTCATTTTGGAGCTAACGTAGGTAAAATGGGTCATTCTAGAGCTAACGTAGGTAAAATGGATCATTTTGGAGATAATCTAGGTAAAATGGGTCATTTTAAAGCTAACTTGGGTAAAATGGATAATTTATAAGCTAACTAAGGTAAAATGGGTCATTTTAGAGCTAACTTAGGTAAAATGGATTGTTTATGAGCTAACTAAGCTAATTATGCCGTTTTTTACATAAGTAAGCTAAGTACATGTCATTATTGAGCAAACCTAGTTAACTAAGCATATTACAACTAACTTAGGTCATTTTGGAGGAAACAAAGCTAAGTATAGATCGTTTTTGAGCTAACTTAGGTAAAATGGCTGGTTTTGGAGGTCAGTAAGCTTATTAAGTCATTTTGGAGGAAAAGAAGCTAACTCTAGGTCATCGTGTGATGCTTGTCTGGAGTTACGCTGCACCAAAGATCATTTCCAATGTTTTGTTAGCATGATGATACTCAAATGTTAAGACTAGCAAGTAACGTCCATTCAAATTAAACTCACCGTGGTCTCAGGAGCAACATCTTGATCAATGGCTATGGAGCCACGGGACCTCCCGCCACCAGATATCATCATCAGCTCTGGATCAATGGGACCCTGGCTAGGGTTAAAGCCCTCCCCTTTCCTCGCCTTCCCCTTGACTTTCTTGTAAGAGGCAGTGTGGGCCATGGCATACAGGTCGTACCCCTCTGGCACCTTATCCGTCTTATTGTAGCATGCCTGAAAGAAAGAAACAAAGTAAATTAGTAATTAAAGGGCTCAAGCTAGCATGATGAATGAATTGCATGAATCATGAAGCAAACCACATACCGAGTTCCGCCTGAACTGATATAAGCTGGAGCTGCCTTGATGGTGTGGCACACCTTCAATTTGGGCACGTTTTTCCTTGGCCTCAGTCGGCTGCCCTTCCATCTTTCAACACCTGCCATGACAAAGAGTAAACAAAATTAGTACAACATAAAAAAAATACCGACATGAATAATAATATGTATATCACTTAAGTGTATCATCATCAAGTACAACATAAAAAATTGAATACCGACACTACTAATAATCTCGATCAAGATCATCAATAAATGCATAATCATCATCATCATCACTATAATCAATGACGGGCTCATAGGGTTCGATGGCATCAACATGTGGAAGGCCACCTTGACGTGTCGGTCAAGCATTGACAAGTCATCGGCAATGATAACCTCTTCTTGTTCCGGCTCTTCTTGTTCCTCCTCTGGGGTGATGTCGGATTCACTGTCGCTGTCTACTTCAATGTCTTGGGGTGAAGTATAGCGGTTCTTGAAACGCTTTTTGGAAAGACGTGTCTCTTGGAAAAATTCTCCTTCATATGTGTCTGGGTTAATGTGAGGTTCATAATCCTCTTCCTTTGGGGGAGATAGTCTAGCATGTGGCAGCACTTCATAAACGACACCCCAACCTTTCAGATTTGGATTAGTTTGGCAGGCCCACGGTAGATAGAATACTTGGGTCGCCTGTTGAGCTGTAATATAGACATCAGGAACATCTAAATGGGTGCTTTGGTTGATTTCAACTAGCCCTATATGTTCATGAGTCCTTCTAGTCTACTTCGGCTAAACCAATAACATTTGAAGACTACGACATTTAGTGGGTTTTCACAATATAATAGAAGTTCATAAATTGCTTCAACTCTCCCATAATACTCGGTACCTCCTTCGCCGATAGCAGATACACAACAATTTGTAGACTTTCGGTCGGCCATAGATAGCTCTTTGCCATAGGTACGAAAGCGATACCCGTTGATGTCGTATTTGTCAAATGAACGGACCTTATAGTCAAAACCATTAGCGACTTGTCTCAATTCGGCGCCCATAGACTCTGAATTAGCCTACAAGTTTAATACGAAAGGATTGTTGCATTACGCACAAATTAGCGAATGAAATGAAATTGTCTAATAGAAATTACCGTTTGTTTGAACGAAGAGATGAAAACGGGATAGCCGCCTCCTTGCTTTGCGAGAATCTCATACTCTTAGACGGAATCCTTTTGGATCACCGCTCCATACGAGAATATGGCGACATATCGACTGTATGAAATATCCAAGAATAAGATCAGTTCAAAGGAAATAGAAGTTGCGAAACAATGTACCGAGAACTTACTCGATGTACGACCGCACTTCTATCAGGTTGTTGAAGATATACAACGAAATGGTCCGCCATTCTTCGTTATCCAAAGATACTGGATTTGGAACACTGGCTGGTGCGAGATTCCCTTTGAATAGGCTGAGGTTGGATCCACCCTTCTTAGCTTCGTCAGCATTGTACCGAGGCTTCGGATTATGCAAATGACGATTTTTGGCTTCGTAGTGTGCTGTCACGAAGTTTGCCGCCTCCTCAGTGATGAATGCCTCAGCCATCAATGCTTCAATTCTACGTTTATTTTTACATTTTCTCGAAGCGTCTTCTGCATCCTCTCAGTTGGGTAGCACCAACAATTTTGCACGCCCCCCAATCTTGCTTCGGTCGGGAGATGCAAAATCAAGTGCTGCATTGGATTAAAGAAGCCCGGTGGAAAGATCTTCTCTAACTTGCAGATCAACTCCGGCGCCAACTCTTCCATTTCTTCTAGCACGCTAGGCGATAGTTCTTTCGCACAAAGAACACGGAAGAAATAGCTGAGTTCTGCTAGTACAAGCCATTCATCCTCAGGGATGAAGCCACGCAACATCACCGGCATTACCCGCTCAATCCATATGTGCCAATCATGACTCTTGAGACCAAATATCTTCAATTTATCAAGACTTGCTCCCTCTTTAGATTCGGCTGCATACCCATCGGGAACATCAACTGCATTTTCACCCACAAGATAATTTCCCTCATAGCTGGCCTTCCAAGATTGAACCATGCCTTCGCTTCGTCCGATTCTGCTTTCCTTTCGTTCTTTCATGTTTTGTAACGGCCTATCACATAGCGCCTCCAGATCGACTCTAGCCTTAGTATTATCCTTTGACTTCCCATCTATGCCGAACAATGTACCAAAAAGTGCCTCGGCGATATTCTTCTCGATGTGCATCACGTCGATGTTGTGTGGGCAAAGGAGGTCTTTGAAGTAAGGAAGATCCCATAAGCATGTCTTGTGAGTCCGCACGTGCTCGTAATTATACCCCTTGAAGTACCTCGACGCCCTGGATCTGGCTCGAGAGCGTTTAATCGATCCAGTGGTCTGTTGGCACAACGCAGGTGGTGCAGAGTTTTTGACAACTCTACCTCTGATGAAGTTCTTCTTGTCTTTCCTGAACTTATGGCGAGGATCCAGGAACTGTCTATGCATGTCGAAGCAAGAAAAATTGTGACCGGCCTGAAGCCAACGAAACTCAAGAGCTCCCTTGCATGTGGGACACGGGAACCTTCCATGCACACACCAGCCAACGAATAGCGCATACGTCGGCAAGTCATGCGTCGAGTACATGTACCAGACACGCATTATGAAGTTCCGTTTGCTATAGGCGTCGTATGTCTTGAACCCATTATCCCAGGCTTATTGCAATTCGTCCTTAAGCGGCTGCATGTACACATTCATATTTTTCGCCGGATAGTTGGCCCCTGGAATTATCAACGTTAGGAAAATGTTCTTTCTTTGCATAATCTGTTCGGGGGGGGGGGGGGGGGGGGGATTGAGTGGAAAAACAAATACGGGCCAAAAAATGTATTGGGTTGCCGGCAAACCAAAAACATTGAACCCATCCGTCTTGGCCTTCGACTCGAGGATGCCTCAGATGTGCCACTTTGTCAGCATGTAATTCATCAAACTTTTTCCACGCAACACCATCTGATGTGTGTACCATCATCAGATTCCCATCAGCATCTAGTTCGGTTCTTTTGCCTGTTTTGTGTGCCATGTCATCTGTCTGGCCGTCTCTTCGACCATGAAAAGACTTTGAAGTCTTGGTACGATTGGCATATACCGAAGAACAATAATGGGGATTTTGGTCCGTGTCTTCTCACCCATACCGTTGTCTACCACAACATACCTATAAGACTTGCAAATGGGACAATAGTTCAAGTCCACATAGTCAAGCCTAAATAAGGCACATCCTTTCTCACAGGCATGTATCTTCTCATAGGGCATCTTCAGTGCACGGAGGATTTTGTCCGACTGGTACAGGTTTGCGTGCATTACATGGCCTTTGGGTAGAAAGCGTCCAAATACTGTCATCATTGCGTTGTAGCATTCTCTGCCCAAGTTGAACTGAGCCTTCAGAGCCATTACTTGTGAGATGGCATCCAACTGACAAAGCTCAGTGTGCTCGTAGAGTGGACGTTTTGAAGACTCCAACATTTCATTGAAGGCCTTTGCAGATTCCTCCATCTCCTCGTCTGAATCCCGAGCATCATCATAGTCTTGCACCATGTTTTCCATCGCGGTACCATGCTCGTCGGTGCGACGACGATCCACCTCAGCTCGGTCACATTGGGCAGACTCACCATGATATGTCCACACCGTATAATCGGGCTTAAAACCACTCTTTTGCAGGTGTTTGCCCATTTCAGCCTCTGTCGTCTTTTGCCAATTTCCGCACCAGAAACAGGGCACTAGGTTTTCCTCTGGCCATTTGCAAATGCGGCTTGCACAAACCCCTTGGTTTTTGTGAACCATTCAGCGCTCCATTTGTTCTGACCAGTGTGACCGGTATACATCCACGCACGATCACTCATCTTGACTTTCAGATCTACTGGACACACAACAAACATATATATAATTCACCACGTATATATTCATCAGTTGATCTACGTTGTCAATTTTATTACGTCCATGCAACCTACACTCTAATAGGTAATGATAGGTCCTAATCCCACTCGAGTATGTGTAGATTGGGTTCATTTTCCCATGCTACGCTCCGGATCCGACGCAAAATTCCGGCAGCACCTCCCCGCTGTTCTCCTGATACACGTCTCTGCAATAAACAGAGAGGATGTGTACCCGGAGAACAACAGGGAGGCAATCATTTAAATTTATGCGTCGGATCCGGAGAAAAGCATATGGGAAAACGAAGCCATCTACACATACTCGGGCTGTCCATGGATAGCGTTGGACAATTCGAAAGAATCAAGTTTATAAATATGCAAATGATGCATATTTATAACTATAACACTTTCGAACGGGAGACACATATTGGTTACGCATACTGATGATTCAAGACACATATATAGCTAGCTATCAAGTTTCATCGGCACGAACACTGGAACAGAGAAAATAATTAATGAGGGAGGAGGACATGTCATTTGTGCTCACCCATGAACGAAGGGGCAGAGCTCGTCAAACGCACGGCAAGGTCGTCGAACACCAAACCTCGCAGCGATGAAACAACTGCACATTTAAATCTACCCGATCAACACAATTATATATGATGTTTTTCATAACAAAATTGAAAAATATGTGACCTAACTCATAATTCACAAATATATGACCTAACTCATAATTCACAAATATATAACAAAATCTTTTTTCTACTTCTTTTACTTCTTTTCTTTACTTCTTTTCTTATTCTTCTACTTCTTCTACTTCTTTTCTTCTTCTTCTTTTTCATCTTTTTTCTACTTCTTTTCTTTTCTTCTTTTCTTCTTCTTCTACTTCTGCTTCTTTTCTTCTTCTTCTTCTTCTTTTCTTCTACATATTCTTTTTTCTAACACTAACACTAAATCTTATTCCTTTCTCACACTAACACTAACACTAACAATTAAACAGCAAAAAAAAAAAAGAAAAAACAGAAAAAATACTCACCGGAGCCGGGGCACCGTCGCCTGGGTGGTGGGCGGTGGGTGGCGGCCAGGCGTGAGGCGGTGGGATGGTGGGCGTCGGCGTGTGGGGGAGGCGGTGGCGAGGCGAGGCGGTGGCGGGGGTGGCGTCGGGCGGCGGTGGCGGGGGCGATGGCGGGGGCGGCGGGATGGTGGGGCGTCTGCGGGTGGGGGAGAGGGCGGTGGCGGGGGCGGCACGGTGGGTGGATATGGGCGTCGGGGAGGACAGAGGGAGAAACAGAGAGAGTAACGGGGGGGGGGGGGCTCGGCCGTTAGTTAGGTTAGCCTTTGCCATCCGCCCCGCCTTTGCCGTCCGCTTTTTGTTTATCTTTGCCGTCTGCTGTGGACGGCAAAGAGGGGGGACATTAAGTTTTTTCGTTAGTGGGTGCCACCTCCCTCTTTGCCGTCAGCCAGCGGACGACAAAGATTCTTTGCCGCCAGCCAGCGGACGACAAAGAAATGGCTGATGGCAAAGACCTTCTTTGCCGTCTGTCAGTTTTTTACCGTCCGCTTCTTGGTAGCTGATGGCAAAGACCTTCTTTGCCGTCCGCTAGCTGACGACAAAGAACTGGCAAACGGCAAATTCCCTGATTCCAGTAGTGTGCACCTTTAGGATCGACAAAACCTTTTGGTTGCATCATATACCACTCTTTTTTAGGAAATCCATTAAGGAATGCTGTTTTGACATCCATTTAACAGATTTCATAAAATGCGGCAATTGCTAACATGATTCAGACAGACTTAAGCATCGCTACGAGTGTGAAAATCTCATCATAGTCAACACCTTGAACTTGTTGAAAACCTTTTGCGACAAGTTGAGCTTTGTAGATAATAACACTACCATCAGTGTGTGTCTTCCTCTTGAAGATCCATTTATTCTCCATGGCTTGCCGATCATTGGGCAAGTCCACCAAAGTCCACACTTTATTCGCATACATGGATTCGATCTCAGATTTCATGGTCTCAAGCCATATGTCAGAATCTGGGCTCATCATAGCTTCTTCATCGTTCGTAGGTTCGCCATGGTCTAATAACATGGCTTCTAGGACAGGATTAACATACCACTCTGGTGCGGAACGTGCTTTGTTCGACCTACGAGGTCCAGTAGTAACTTGATCTGAAGTTTCATGATCATCATCATTAGCTTCCTCTCTAGTTGGCGTAGGCATAACGGGGACGGATTTCACTAATGTGCTACTTTCCAATTCGAGAGAAGGTACAATTACCTCATCAAGTTCTACTTTCCTCCCACTCACTTCTTTCGAGATAATCTCCTTCTCTAGAAAGGTTCCATTCTTGGCAACAAAGATCTTGCCTTCGGATCTGCGGTAGAAGGTGTACCCAATTGTTTCCTTAGGGTATCCTATCAAGACGCACTTCTTCAATTTAGGTTCGAGCTTATTAGGCTAAAGCCTTTTTGACTTAAGTGTCTCAACCCCAAACTTTAAGAAACGACAGATTAGGTTTCTTGCCAAATCACAGTTCATACGATGTCGTCTCAACGGATTTAGATGGTGCCCTATTTAACATAAATGCAGCTGTCTCTAATGCATAACCCCAAAACATAGTGTTAAATCGGTAAGAGACATCATAGAAGGCATCATATCTAATAAAGTACGGTTACGACGTTCGGACACACCATTATGTTGTGGTGTCCCAGGTGGCGTGAGTTGTGAAACTATTCCACATTGTTTTAAATGAAGGCCAAACTCATAACTCAAATATTCGCCTCCGCGATCAGATCGTAGAAACTTTATTTTCTTGTTACGATGATTCTCCACTTCACTCTGAAATTCTTTGAACTTTTCAAACGTTTCAGACTTGTGTTTCATTAAGTAGACATGCCGATATCTACTCAAATCATCTGTGATGGTCAGAAAATAACGATACCCACCGCGTGCTTCAATACTCATCGGACCGCATAAATCAATATGTATTATATCCAATAAGTCATCAGTTCGCTCCATTGTTTCGGGGAACGGAGTTTTAGTCATCTTGCCTATGAGACATGGTTAGCAAGTATCAAATGATTCATAATCAAGTGATTCCAAAAGTCCATCTGCATGGAGTTTCTTCATGCGCTTTACACCAATATGGCCAAAACGGCAGTGCCACAAGTATGTTGCACTATCATTATCAATTTTGCATCATTTGGCATCAATATTATGAATATGTGTATCACTACGATCGAGATTCAATAAACCATTCACAGTGGGTGTATGACCATATATAGAAGGTTTTATTCATGTAAACAGAACAACAATTATTCTCTGACTTAAATGAATAAACGTATTACAATGAACATGATCTAATCATATTCATGCTCAACACAAACACCAAATAACATTTATTTAGGTTCAACACTAATCCCGAAGGTAGAGGGAGTGTGCGATGGTGATCTTATCAACCTTGGAATCATTTCCAACAGACATCGTTACCTCGCCCTTACCTAGTCTCTGTTCATTTTGCAACTCCTGTTTCGAGTTACTAATCTTAGCAACTGAACCGGTATCAAATACAAAGGGGTTACTATGAACACTAGTAAAGTACACATCAATATCATGTATATCAAATATACCTTTGTTCACTTTGCCATCCTTCTTATCCGCCAAGTATTTGGGGCAGTTCCGTTTCTAGTGACCATTTCCTTTGCAGTAGAAGCACTCAATTTCAGGCTTAGGTCCAGCTGTGGGCTTCTTCACGGGAGCGGCAACTTGTTTGGCATTCTTCTTGAAGTTACCTTTCTTTTCCTTTGCCCTTTTTCTTGAAACTAGTGGTCTGGTTAACCATCAACACTTGATGCTCTTTCTTGATTTCTACCATCGCCAATTTCAGCACCGTGAAGAGCTCGGGAATATTTGAAGGAAATATGACCTAGAGGCAAAAATAAAGTTGTTATTTTATATTTCCTTATATCATGATGAATGTTTATTATTCATGCTAGAATTGTATTAACCGGAAACTTGATACATGTGTGGATACATAGACAAAACATAGTGTCCCTAGTAAGCCTCTACTAGACTAGCTCGTTAATCAAAGATGGTTAAGTTTCCTAACCATATACACGTGTTGTCATTTGATGAACGGGATCACATCGTTAGGAGAATGATGTGATGGACAAGACCCATCCGTTAGCTTAGCATGTTGATCGTTCATTTTTATTGCTATTGCTTTCTTCATGTCAAATACATATTCCTTCGACCATGAGATTATGCAACTCTCGGATACTAGAGGAATACCTTGTGTGCTATCAAACGTCACAATGTAACTGGGTGATTATAAAGGTGCTCTATAGGTATCTCCAAAGGTGTTTGTTGGGTTGGCATAAATCGAGATTAGGATTTGTCACTCCGAGTATCGGAGAGGTATCTCTGGGCCCTCTCTGTAATGCACATCATAATAAGCCTTGCAAGCAATGTGACTAATGAGTTAGTTGCGGGATGATTTCATTACGGAACAAGTAAAGAGACTTGCCGGTAACGAGATTGAACTAGGTTTGGAGATACCAACGATCGAATCTCGGGCAAGTAACATACCATAACAAAGGGAATAACATATGTTGTCATAACGGTTTGATCGATAAAGATCTTCGTAGAATATGTAATCTTTTACTTTGCGATCATACAAGTTTCCGATCTACTATTCTTGCAATCTTTTACTTTCCGATCTATAAACCAAAAATACCAAAAATATTTACTTTAGCATTTATCTATCTCTATCAGATCCCACTTTTTTTCTTGAGGTCACGGGAGAAATCATGTTGCAAGTAATCATGTGAACCTGATATGTGTTCGATATTTTGATAGTATGTATGTTGTGATTTCCTTAGTGGTGTCATGTGAACGTCGACTACATGACACTTCACCCTATTTGGGCCTAAGGGAATGCATTGTGGAGTAGTTATTAGATGATGGGTTGCGAGAGTGACAGAAGCTTAAATCCTAGTTTATGCGCTATTAGTTATGATTGGATCCAAAAGTTTAATGCTATGGTTAGAATTTATTCTTAATACTTTTATCATAGTTGCGGATGCTTGCGAGAGGGTTAATCATAAGTAGGAGGTTTGTTAGTAAGAACAACACCTAAGCACCGGTCCACCCACATATCAAATTATCAAAGTAGTGAACACGAATCGAACCAACATGATGAAAGTGACTAGATGAAATTTCCATGTACCCTCAAGAACACTTTGCTTATTATAAGAGGCCGTTTTGGCCTGTCCTTTGCCTCAAAAGGATTGGGATACCTTGCTGCACTTTTGCTACTATTATCATTACTTTCTCGTTACAAATTATCTTGCTATCAAACTACTATGTTACTTACAATTTCAGCACTTGCAGACATTACCTTGCTGAAAACCACTTGTCATTTCCTTCTGCTCCTCGTTGGGTTCGACACTCTTACTTATCGAAAAGAGCTACAATTGATCCCATATACTTGTGGGTCGTCAAGGCTATTTTCTGGCGCTGTTGCCGGGGAGTGAAGCGCCTTTGGTAAGTGGAATTTGGTAAGGAAACATTTATATAGTGTGCTGAAATTTACTGCCACTTGTTACTATGGAAAACAATCCTTTGAGGGGTTTGTTCGGGGTATCTTCACCTCGACCGGAACCCAATTAGCTACCCATCAACCTACTGCACATACTGAAAATATTGAATATGAAATTCCTTCGAGTATGATAGAACAACTGCTAGCTAATCCTTATGCAGGAGATGGAACCGAACATCCTGATATGCACTTAATATATGTGGAACAAATTTCGTTTAAGCTTGCAGGTTTACCCGGAGATGAAGTTAAGAAGAAGGTTTTCGCTTTATGTTTGAAGGGAAAAGCATTGACATGGTATAGGCTATGCGATGATATTGGAATTGGAATTGGAATCGATTGAAATTGGAATTTCACCAAAAAAATATCCTATGCATCTAGTTCATCGTGATCAGAATTACGTATATAATTTTTGGCCTCATGAAGGAGAAAGTATCGCTCTAGCTTGGGGGAGGCTTAAGTCAATGTTATATTCATGCCCCAATCATGAGCTCTCAAGAGAAATTATTATTCAGAATTTTTATGCTCGGCTTTCTCACAATGATCGATCCATGATTGATACTTCTTGTGCTGGTTCTTTTATGAAGAAGACTATTGAATTCCGATGGGATCTTTTGGAAAGAATTAAACGCAACTCTGAAGATTGGGAATTTGACGAAGGTAAATAGATAGGTATTAAGCTTGAGTATGATTGTGTTAAATCTTTTATTAATACCGATGCTTCTCAAAAGTTTAGCACTAAATATGGACTTGACTCTGAGATAGTAGCCTCATTTTGTGAATCATTTGCTACTCTTGTTGATCTCCCTAAAGAGAAGTGGTTTAAATATCACCCACCTATTAAATAAGAAATTTAAGAACCAGTACTAGCTAAAGAGGAAACTATACTTTATAATGTTGATCCAGTTGTTCCTACTGCTTATATTGACAAACCACCTTTCCCTGTTAGGATAAAGGAAGATGCTAAAGTTTCAACTATGGTCAACAAAAGTTATATTAGAACACCTAAAGCTAGAGAACAAATTAAAGTAGAGCCTAGTGTTGCTATGGTTAAGGATCTCCGGGAAGAAAATATAGATGGGCATGTTATTTACTTTGGTAATGAAGCTACTAGAATTGCCAAACCCGATAGAACGGATAATCATAGACCCGTTGTTGGCATGCCCGTTGTCTCAGTTAAAATAGGAGATCACCGTTATCATGGTTTATGCGACATAGGTGCTAGTGTGAGTGCTATTCCCTTTACCTTATATCAAGAAATTATGAATGACAAAGCACCCGCTAAAATAGAAGAAATAGATGCCACTATTAGACTTTCTAATAGAGACACCATCACACCACTTGGGATTGTTAGAGATGTTGAAGTCTTGTGTGGGAAAATAAAATACCCTACTGATTTTCTTGTTCTTGGTTCCCCACAAGATGACTTTTGTCCCATTATCTTTGGTAGACCTTTCTTGAACACCGTTAATGCTAAAATAGATTGTGAGAAACAAACTGTCGGTGTTAGTTTTGGTGGTGAGTCTCATGAGTTTAATTTTTCCAAGTTTAGTAAAAGTTCATGAAAAAGAATTGCCTAGTAAGGATGAGATAATTGATTTTGTTTCTATTGCTGTGCCTCCTACTGATCCTTTAGAACAATATTTGTTAGACCATGAAAATGATTTACATATGCATGAAAGAAATGAAATAGATCAGATTTCTTTAAACAACGTCCTCTGCTTAAACACAATTTGACTATAGAAACTCTAGGAGGTCCTCCTCCACCTAAAGGTGATCCTGTGTTTGAATTAAAACAATTTCCGGACACTTTGAAATATGCTTATCTTGATGAAAATAAGATATATCCTGTTATTATCAGTGTTAACCTTTCAGAACATGAAGAAGAAAGATTATTGAAAGTTCTAAGGAAGCACCGAGCTACTATTGGATATACTCTTGATGATTTAAAGGGCATAAGTCCCACTCTATGTCAGCACAAGATTAATATGGAACGTAATGCTAAACCCGTTGTTGATCACCAACATCGGTTAAATCCGAAGATGAAAAAAGTGGTAAGAACAGAAATATTAAAACTTCTGGAAGCAGGTATAATCTATCCTATAGCTGATAGTAGATGGGTAAGTCCCAATCATTGTGTCCCTAAGAAAGAGGTATTATTGTTGTTCCTAATGATAAGAATGAACTTATTCCTCAAAGAATTGTTACATGCTATAGAATGGTAATCGATTTTAGAAAATTAAACAATGCAACTAGGAAAGATCACTACCCTCTGCCTTTTATCGATCAAATGCTATAAATATTATCTAAGCACACACATTTTTGCTTCCTTGATGGATACTCTGGTTTTTCACAAATACCTGTTTCTCAACCTGATCAAGAAAAGACCACTTTCACTTGTCCCTTTGGAACTTATGCTTATAGATGTATGCCTTTTGGTTTATGCAATGCACCTGCTACCTTTCAAAGATGTATGACTGCTATATTCTCTGATTTTTGTGAAAAGATTGTTGAGGTTTTCATGGATGACTTCTCTATTTATGGGAAGTCTTTTGATGATTATTTAAGCAATCTTGATCGAGTTTTGCATAGATGCGAGCAAATGAATCTTGTCTTGAATTGGGAGAAGTGCCACTTTATGGTTAATGAAGGTATTGTTTTGGGCCATAAAATTTCTGAAAGAGGTATTGAAGTGGACAAAGCTAAGGTTGATGAAACTGAGAGAATGCCAAGATACCAAAGGTATTCGTAGTTTCCTAGGTCATGCTGGTTTCTATAGGATATTTATCAAAGATTGTAAAATTTCTAGGCCTCTTACGAATCTTTCGCAAAAGGATGTTCCTTTTGTTTTTAATGATGATTGTTTAGAAGCCTTCGAAACACTCAAGAAAGCCTTAATTTCTGCACCTATTGTTCAACCTCCTGATTGGAACTTGCCTTTTGAAATTATATGTGATGCTAGTGATTATGCTGTTGGTGTTGTTCTAGGACAAAGAGTTGATAAGAAACTAAATGTTATTCATTATGCTAGTAAAACTCTAGACAATGCTCAACGAAATTATGCTACTACTGAAAAAGAATTCCTAGCAGTGGTGTTTGCTTGTGATAAATTTAGATCTTACATTGTTGATTCAAAAGTAATTGTTCACACCGACCATGCTGCTATAAAATATCTTATGGAAAAGAGAGATGCTAAACCTAGACTTTTTCGATGTGTTCTCTTGCTACAAGAATTTGATTTACATATCACTAATAGAAATGGAGCTGAGAACCCCGTAGCTGATAACTTGTCTAGGCTTGAAAATGTGCTTGATGACCCACTACCTATTGATGATAGTTTTTCTAATGAGTAGTTAGCTGCAATAAATGTTTCTCATAACACTCCTTGGTATGCTGACTATGCTAATTACATTGTTGCTAAATATTTACTACCTAGTTTTATATACCAACAAAAGAAAAATTCTTCTATGATTTAAGACATTACTTTTGGGATGACCCACATCTTTATAAAGAAGGAGTAGATGGTATTATTAGACATTGTGTACCTGGGCATGAACAGGGACAAATCCTACGGAAATGTCACTCTGATGCTTATGGATGGCATCATGCTGGAGACAGAACTGCTCACAAGGTATTGCAATCTGGATTTTATTGGCCTACTCTCTTCAAGGATGCTCGTAAGTTCATCTTGTCTTGTGATGAATGTCAAAGAATAGGTAATATTGGCAAGCGTCAAGAAATTCCTATGAATCATTCACTTGCTGCTGAACCATTTGATGTTTGCGGATTTGATTACATGGGACCTTTTCCTTCCTCTAATGGGTATACACATATTTTGTTTGCTGTTGATTATGTTACTAAGTGGGTAGAAGCTATTCCAACTAGTAGTGCTAATCACAACACCTCTATTAAAATGCTTATGGAAGTTATTTTCCCAAGGTTTGGAGTCCCTAGATATTTAATGACTGATGGTGGTTCATACTTTA
Organism: Aegilops bicornis; assembly: GCA_021605145.1. NCBI lineage: Eukaryota > Viridiplantae > Streptophyta > Magnoliopsida > Poales > Poaceae > Aegilops > Aegilops bicornis. Next base: position 614,950,804 of record CM038674.1, on the reverse strand, counting down.
TTCATGGTGCTTTCCGTAAAATGCTTGCCAAGTATGATGTTAACCATAGAATTGCATCACCTTATCATCCACAGTCTAGTGGTCAAGTTGAACTTAGCAATAGAGAAATAAAATTAATTTTGCAAAAGACTGTCAAATAGGCCCCGGAAGAATTGGTCTAAGAAATTAGATGATGCACTTTGGGCTTATAGAACAGCATATAAAAATCCTATGGGTATGTCTCCTTATAAAAATGGTTTATGGAAAAGCTTGTCATTTGCCTCTTGAGTTAGAACATGAAGCATATTGGGCAATCAGAGAACTCAACTTTGATTTCAAACTTGACGGTGAAAAGAGGTTACTTGATATTAGCTCATTAGATGAATGGAGAACCCAAGCTTATGAAAATGCCATGTTATTCAAAGAAAAAGTTGGAAGATGGCATGATAAAAGAATTAAAAAGCATGAGTTTAAAGTTGGAGAATATGTTCTTTTGTACAACTCTTGTTTTAGATTCTTTACAGGAAAACTGCTCTCAAAATGGGAAGGACCCTATGTTATCGAGGAGGTTTATCGGTCTGGAGCTATCAAAATAAATAATGCCGAAGGTACTAACCCGAAGGTTGTTAATGGGCAACGAATAAAACATTATATCTCAGGCACGCCCATTAATGTTGAAATTAATATTATCCAAACTTTGACACCGGAAGAACACATAAAAGAATCCTTCTGGAACACTTTAGAATCGTGAAAAAGAGGAGGTACGTGATACGGTAAGTAAACAGACTCCAAAAAACAGCAAAAATATTTTTTGTCAGTTTTAGAATATAACAAAAATTAGGCAAATAAGAAACAACCAGGAAGGTCACCCTGGTGGGCACAAGACACCGGTCTTGGCGCTGGCATGCCGAGCGCGCCCAGTGGGTCAGCCCACCTCGGGTACCTTCCGGACTCCGTTTTTCTACAGCTTGCTTGTTTCCCAAGATAAAAAAAATCTTTATATACCGCCCGAACCTATTGACCACCATATCGCGGAGAAATCTTCTGTTCTCTTTTCTTGTTGTTTTCGTTTAGATCTGTTGAACCAGGCATCATGTCTTCTTCGTCATCCAACAACGTGGAACAGGATGCTTGGTTGATGAAGATCGAGCTGAAGAGATAAGAGCCCGTAGAAGTCGTCAAAGGGGACAAGAGCAAGGAGCTACCGGAGATCAAGCACCGGTGGTCGGGCAAGCCTGGCCTGCTGAGGAAGAGGAAGAAGATATCCTTAAACCTTATTATGCTCATCTTACCCCGACTGAGATTGAGGCCTTTCGAATCATTGAAATGGTTTGTGTGCAAAATAAATATCTCACTCGTGAAAATATTCTGCATGAAGAGCACATCATCTTCCTCCGGAGCATCATCCGTAGACTGGAGAATCTCTTGATCTTGAAGGACAGGGTCTCCTCTACTTCATGACCACCACCTTCTTCTTCATCACGAAAAGAAAATTGAGCATCGGGTATGGGCACTCCCCTTGGCTTCCGCCAAGCTTGGGGGAGGTGCCCCGGTATCGTATCACCCCCACTATCTTTTGCCTTTACTTATTTTAGTTTGATCATTTGCTTTAGATGAATAAAGTTTAGTTCGATCGTTTCTTTTTGAGAGCTTGCTTAGTGATCTATCCTTGTAATCATGTGTGAGATATATAATAAAGTTTGGTTTGAGTTTTTGCTTTCTTTACTTTTATGTTGCAATAAAAAGAAAAGTAAATAAATTAAAAAGATTATATGGTAATCTTATGGAAGGTGATGACACCACATAAGGAAAAGTATAAGTAGAGAATTTTATTAGAGATTAACAAACATATATAGCATTGGTCAATGATGCAATCCATGAAACAATTAATAAGGGAAGAGAAGATTCACATATAAATATACTATCCTGGAAATCTTTAGTGAATGTGAGCCCCCATCAAAATGTTAGATGCCAAAATTGTTGACGTTGGAGAAGGAAGACAACGTAATGATTTATGTTTGTTCATATTCACATAGAAGTTATATTGTCATAGATCCTTCAACATGTGGCGCTTGCACCCTATCTTTGCTAGCCAGAAATTCCGCACTAAGTAGTGATATGTCCATTTTGCATCATGTTTTCTTACTGTTATTTATAATGTTTTTATCCATAATAATGCTTTTTGGAGTAATTCTAATGCCTTTTCTCTCATAATTTGCAAGGTACACACCAAGAGGGAGAATTCCGGCAGCTGGAAATCTGGACCTGGAAAAGCTACGTCAGGCCACCTATTCTGCACAACTCCAAATAAGCTGAAACTTCATGGAGATTTTTTTATGGAATAATTCAGAAATACTCAAGCCAATAACCACCAGAGGGGGGCCACCAGGTGGGCACAACCCACCTAGGCGTGCCAGGGCCCCCAGGCGCGCCGTGGTGGGTTGTGGCCTCCTCGGCCCATCTCTGGTGCCATCTTCTGGTATATCAGTGATTTTGACCTAGAAAAATAGGGAGGATACATTTGGGACGGAGCGCCGCCGCCTTGAGGCGGAACTTGGGCAGGAGCACTTTTGCCCTCCCGCGGAGCAATTCCGCGGAGGGAACTTCCCTCCCGGAGGGGGAAATCATCGTTATCATCATCACCAACAACTCTCCCATCTTGGGAAGGGCAATCTCCATCAACATCTTCAACAACACCATCTCATCTCAAACCCTAGTTCATCTCTTGTGTTATATCTTGTTACTGGAACTATAGATTGGTGCTTGTGGGTGACTAGTAGTGTTGATTACATCTTGTAGTTGATTACTATATGGTTTATTTAGTGGAAGATTATACGTTCAGATCCATTATGCTATTTAATACTCCTCTGATCATGAACACGTTTATCATTTGTGAGTAGTTACTTTTGTTCTTGAGGCCACGGGAGAAATCATGTTGCAAGTAATCATGTGAACTTGATATGTGTTTGATATTTTGATAATATGTATGTTGTTATTCTCTTAGTAGTGTCATGTGAACATCGACTACATGACACTTCACCATATTTGGGCCTAAACGAATGCATTGTGGAGTAACAATTTGATGGTGGGTTGCGAGAGTGACAGAAGCTTAAACCCCAGTTTATGCGCTATTTCGTATGCGACCAATTGGATCCAAAAGTTTAATGCTATGCACTACAAAAAAAGACACATCCGTAACATTTTGGGCCGAACGAATTTTTTTTCTGTCATACATATGACACTTCTATGACGATAATTGTGACAAAACCCGGTATCATCATAGATGTGGTGGGCTCCTACTTCTATGACAAAAATCATGACAGAAAATGGGCTTTTTCGTCACCGGCGGGCAGGAGACGCAGCTGCATGACATTCTTTGGGCCGTCCATGACGGAAAAAACCGTGGTAGAAGCGAGGAGGAAAATTTCGGGAGTTCCCATACGGTGGGAGGTCGGGGCGGCGATGCATCGTTTTCTCGTGACACGCACGCTGGCGTGTGTGCGAGGCGTTGGCTCTAATCGAACCCGAGCAAGGCGTTGGGCTCTAATCGAACCCGGCGATTGCCGCAGGCTACGCGTTACTGAACCCGAGCGATCGATCGATGGCTGTTAACTGAACCCGATGGAGCGATTCCTTCGCTACTGCTGCTAACTGAAGCCGATCGATGCTGCCTCTGGAATGAACAGTGAGCGTTGCGGGGGGGTTTGGATGAACAGTGAGCAGTGGCGTTTGCCTCTGGATGAACAGGACCCCGTGGTGTGGTGGAGGGCTGGATGAACAGTAGACGGTGGAGGGGTGCCCGTGGAGGGGTGGTTTAACAAGACCCCGTGGTGTGGAGGGCTGGATGAACAGTAAACGGTGGAGGGGTGCCCATGGAGGGGTGGTTGAACAGGACTGTAACACCCTGGATGTAAACTTCCCCTTTTGGGCAATATATCAACTTGACCTCATCCAATTCTTGTGGGTTCTTGTCATGCTTGGCCTCTTTTGTTTGGTTATGTTGGGTTTTTTTTCTCTTTTCTTTGTTTTGCTCTTTTACCATATTGCATTTGTGCCTCTTGTCATCTTGCATTTCCTTCTTATCATGTGTTGGTGGTGATCTCTCACCTGTTGTGTTGTGGCATGTGCCATTCTCTTTTGCATTACCATCCCCTCCTTCCCTCTTCTTCTTTCCTTATCAAGTGCTATAATTTCCTTTTTCAATTAATGTTCATCTTCTCCCTGCAAATCTTGTTCCATACCTTAAACCTCTCTGCCAAATATCTCCTCATTTGAAGTTGTTATGGTCAGGTTCAAAAATGACACAAGTTTGAAATATTTCCAAACTTGTCTTATTTTTCTACCTCTAAAAATGCCCATTACAATTTATTAAAATAGTGGAGAATTCCAGGAGTTTGGGGATATTTTCCTTTCTCTCCAACTCTTTTCATTTCTTTCTGTTCTTTCTTTTCTCTTCGTTTTGATTTGAAAAAGAGAAAAGAAGAGGAAGCAGCTTGAAGTGGCAGCCCAGCTAAACCTCCCACACTGGCTCCGGCCTCCCAAGCCCGGCTCCCCTCAGCCCAGCTGCCCGAGAGAGAGCGCGCCCAGCCCGCCGTTTCCCTCTCCCTGCCTTGGCGCACCCATCTCCGCGTACCCCGCTAGCTCCGTCCACGTGGGCCGCCTGGCCCCTTTGCGGCGGCAACCTTTGTTCTTTTCACCCGCCTTTTCCCTCTCCTCTCGCCATCGCCATGGGGACCCCGAGCACGAGGGAGCGTGAGCTCGCCCGTCGCCTCTAGCCCCCTACTTATCCCCTCTCCGCTGCGTCAAGCGAACCCTAGGGTTTCCCTCTCCCTCTCGCCGCCGCCGCGTAAGAGAACCACCTGATTCGCCGCCCGCTCCGTCCGGCGCGCTCGAGAGCGTGGCCTCGTCGCCGGCGTGCTCTCCGGCCACCCCAACCCTGCGGCCCGTGTCTATCTTCTTCCTCGTCGTCGACTTCGTCCACGACGTCGACTACGGGTGCCCGGATCGCCAAGTTCGTCGACGCCCCTGTTCATCTTCTTCTCGGCCAGGAACCCGCGAAGTTCAGTGCCGACCTCATCGCCGCAGATCCCTCCGTCGCCGATTTCTTGTCCTTGGGTAAGGAGGTATACTCTACTTCCTCCTGCTCCTTCACTGCCGTCGTTTAGATCTCCGTAGAGTAGGGTCCGATCCGTGTTCTTATCGCGCTCGGCGTGCTCCGGCGTGTTTGTAGTTGTTGGGTTCAGAGTAGTTTGGCCGCGCGTGGATGCCACGATTCCCGCTCGGGTTCGTCCCTTCGCGCTTCCGTGGAGTTCTCCTGCACACCGATTCTGTCTGAGGCCTTGAGCAGCCAGTAGCAGTTGCTTCGCCCGGATTAAATCGGTTTTCCTCTCTGTTCTTAGGTCCGGCCTGTTAGTTGGTCAAGTAAGCTAGCGTTCCTGATCCTACCGACTCCCCTAGCCTAGCCGAGCTGGTTGACCCCCGCTCTCTCACCATGGCGACACAGGTTCGAACCCGGTAGCGCCTCCCCTTTATTTACTGTTTTCGCTCGTTCTTGATTCGTATCTGCAGCAGTAGAAGTAGTTAAGGGCCCGAGGCCCTTTCTCTGTCAGTCATCGCCACCCAGCCCAGTGGTAGCAGGGGCAGAGTTCCAACGGGGAGACCCGGGTTCGATTCCACCCGAGGCTGGTTTTCTTCCCCCATTTTTAAACCTGCTATACCACTGTCCCTATGACAGTAGGGCCACCATGTCAGCCTCTCAGCGCCCTCCTCCATATGCATATTTTTTTTTCTTTACCCCGTGATTCCATATCTGGATTGTTCCCTTCTCTGTTTTAGGCAAGTCCATTTCTGGACATTTCCAAATCTGGAATTTGCCATTTCTGTTAACTTCCATATTAGGCAGGTTATGACTTAGTGCATTTGTGATGATTTCTATGCTGCAACCCTAACATATTATATATGTTTTTGGGGTAGAAAAATCCCACCAACTCAGTGGTGGCACTAGTTTTTGCATTTGGGCAAGTTTATGATCATGTCTTTTTGCATCATGTTTATGTGTTGTCTTTCATGGGCATATTTATTTGATTTATGCTATGAGGTAGTTTGCACACGTGCATGGCTTTGTTCCTCATGCTGTTATTATAGGTTTCTCACCATTCTTGTTTTGCTCGCCATATCCAACCCGTGCATCCGCTTTCCGGTGATCCCTATATCGATTTCTACCGAGATCATCTCGTCTTTCCGTTGGCATGCTTGGTTTGCCAAGATGATGCCTAGTTTCTCATTACCTTCCGGGCCTTTGTCGCATTGCATATCACTTCCCACATATCATGTCATGATTGTTGCATCATGTTGATTGTGCATCGCACCGTGATTTATTGTGGTTCCTTTGTTTGTGTTGTTGCTTTGGGTAGAGCCGGGAGATGAGTACGTGAACGAGGATCCTGTTGAGAACGCTTACGAGGATCAGGCTTTCGACAACTCTGAGAACATTGCAGGCAAGATGACCATACCCTCGAAATCACTTCTATCTTTGCTATGCTAGATGCTCGCTCTTTTGCTATGCCTATGCTGCCATGCCTACCACTTGCTATATCATGCCACCCATATTGCCATGTCAGCCCCTAACCATCTTTTCCTAGCAAACCGTTGATTGGCTATGTTACCGCTTTGCTCGGCCCTCTTATAAGCGTTGCTAGTTGCGGTGAAGATGAAGTTTGTTCCTTGTTGGAACATGGAGATGTTGTTCCTTGTTGGAACATGTTTACTTGTTGGGGATATCACAATATATATATGCTAATATTAATACATCTATATACTTGGTAAAGGGTGGAAGGCTCGGCCTTATGCACAGTGTTTTGTTCCTCTTGCCACCCTAGTTTCCGTCATACGGTGTTATGTTCCTTGATTTCGCGTTCCTTACACGGTTGGGTGATTTATGGGACCCCCTTGACAGTTCGCTTTGAATAAGACTCCTCCAAAGAAGGCCCAACTTTGGTTTTACCATTTGCCACCTAAGCCTTTTTCCCCCGGGTTTTCGCGAGCCCGAGGGTCATCTTTATTTTAACCCCCCCCGGACCAGTGCTCCTTCGAGTGCTGGCCCGAACTAGAGCCCTGTGCAGCGCCCCCTCTAGGCAACTTGAGGTCTGGTTTTAGTTGTATGGACTGCTCATCCGGATGTGCCCTGAGAACGAGATATGTGCAGCTCCTATCGGGATTTGTCGGCACAATCGGGCGGCTTTGCTGGTCGTGTTTTATTGCTCTCGAAATGTCTTGTAGTCCGGGATTCCGAGATTGATCGGGTCTTCCCGGTAGAAGGAATAATCCTTCGTTGACCGTGAGAGCTTATAATGGGCTTAGTTGTGACACCCTGCAGGTAATATCTTTCAAAGCCGTGCCATGGTTATGAGGCAGATGGGAATTTGTTAATGTCCGGTTGTAGAAAACCCGAAGTTGACCTCAAATAAAATACACATCAACGCGTGTGTAACGTGATGGTCTCTTCTCGGCGGAGACCGGAAGTGAACACGGTGTTGGAGTTATGCCTGGCGTAAGTAGTTCAGGATCACTTCTTGATCGCTATAAGTTTCACGTCCGTGCTTTGCTTCTCTTCTCGCTCTCTTTTGCGAAGTAGCCACCATATATGCTAATTCGCTTGCTGCAGCTCCACTATACTACTCTGTCCTTCCTATAAGCTTAAATAGTCTTGATCTCGCTGGTGTGAGATTGCTTTGAGTCCCGTGACTCACGAGATACTTCCAAAGCAGTTGCGAGTTCCGACGATGCGGTCAGGTGTGATTCCACCGAGCTCAAGTGGGAGTTCGACGAGGAGCGTGGTCGTTACTATGTGTCTTTTCCGGATGATCAGTAGTGGAGCCCAGTTGGGACGATCGGGGTCCGTGTAGCATTTGGGGTATCTTCTTTTATTTTGGTTCCGTAGTCGGACCTTGAGTGTACTACGAATGATGGATGTTTATTTATGTATCTGTGAAGTGGCGATTGTAAGCCAACTATGTATCTCTTTCCTTATTTATTACATGGGTTGTGTGAAGATTACCCCACTTGCGACATTGCTTTCAATGCGGTTATGCCTCTAAGTCGTGCCTCGACACGTGGGAGATATAGCCGCATCGAGGGCGTGAAGTTGGTAATCGAGCCTTCCCGACTTAGGAGCCCCCTACTTGATTGTTTCTTTGGCGTTGTTGAGTCTAGAATGGAAAATGTTTTGAGTATTAGGATTATATATATCGGAGAGTAGGATTCTTTTACTTCCCAGTCCCTTCGCTCTGTGAGGTATCCCGACGTAGTGTTTTGACTCTTCTCTCCTCAAATTTCACTAAAAATTTTTTAGGATCACGTGGGTATCTTGGAATCGTTCGATGGTTTTGTGGCGAGAACATTGTTCTTGGTGCCTCGACATTTAGGGGTTGTGGCGGTGTCCCGGGAGTTGAGCTCCGAGGTGTTGTCGTCACAATTTTATCGTTCTTGATTCTGGAATACGAGTTTTGCCGACATCGAAATCTCTTTTGTGCAGTTGTTGGTGAGATAACCCCGATAGCCCAAAGATCTTGTGGCGAAAAGTGGGAGTATTGCCATGACTTGCATAACGGATGTTTTTCAAGGTCGAGGTACCACGATTTCGAGGATTTCTTGGTTATGTGTTGACGGATGGATACAATGGATCTAGGTATTGTTAGTTTGGGTGATATATTGTGTGTCCCTGTATCCCCAACACCAGTTGCATAACCAGAAAGTTTCGGGAGTTTATAGGTGGGAATTCAAGTAGCTTACAGGATATTCTTTCCGGCGGATGTATGATTTGAGATTGGGGTTCAAAGTTTAGTGGTCCGCCCATTCACGGTCGATTCTGATTGGTCGCGAGACGTCTTAAAGAATCCTTGGCTATGCTGATTCGGGGCGTCTTGTTAGTCATTCGTGACGTCCGCTATACGTCGTCGTGCAGTAGGCCCCCACCACGAACACTTTGGACGAAATCTCTATCATGTGTTTGTTCCGGCTCATTCTAGAAGCCAACCTTTTGTTTTCAGTTGTGATACTCGATTTGTTTCTAAGACAGATGTTGTTTCCATATCCTTTATCTAAGTGGCTTCTCACCTTAATGGACGTGTGATGATTATCTTTTGGAATTCATTCGTTCATTCTTGTTCGGATGTTTATTGTGAAGACTATATGTTGCAATTTCTATCCGTTGATTCCACTTATCAATTTGTCTATCAAAGGACTAACGGATGTCACCCTCTTCATGATGGATCCGCCAACGCGACTGAATCCGCATCGAAATGATGGGGATCACGAACCCTCCACCTCCACCTCCACCTCCGCCTCCGTGAGGCACGGCAAGCTATCATGGCAGCCACCAATGCCAATGCTCAGATGATTTTGCAGCTCTTGCAAGAGCGTACTCAAGGGCAAGGCAATCAAGGCAATCAAGGTCAAGGCAACAATCAGCCACACTTTGCTACTCTCGGTCGGTTCCTCGCTAATCAGTCGAAGTCTTTCGGTTTACGTGTTGAGGCCACGTACGCCGATGATTGGTTAGTGGATATCTGCAAGCACTTTGGTGTAGCAATGTCGGACACGAGGACTTTGTCAAGTTTGCATCATTTCAACTCAAGGATCAAGCTGCTTTGAGTGGTACCAGCAATACAAAGATTCCAGAGGAGGTCGTGTCATTACAGGATGAGTTCCACGTGATTTGAGCTCATCACATTCCGAAAAGTGTTGTTGAGAGCAAGCGTGAGGAGTTCCGCAATCTCAAGCAAGGCAACATGTCCGTCTATCAATACAATATCCAGTTCGAAGCTTGCTCGTTTTGCTAAGCAAGACGTGCACGATGAAAAGAGTATGATCTATCAATTCAGAGGTGGTGCGAGAGAAGATCTGCAATTAGCTCTTGTGCTTTTTGAGCCGATTAAGTATGATGATTTCTACAACATGGCACCTGAAGCAAGAAGCTGCCCAGCTCAAATGTGAGGCTTTTAAGAAGAGAATCGGGGATGCAGTTCAGTCTTCTTCTTCCTCTCAAGTGGCAGCTAAGCGTGAAGTTTTACCTTCCTCCTCCTCCGTTCCGTCGGCCTTACCAAAGAAGAACTCGGTGGCCGTGGATCTTCCCACCCACCCAACCCTAGCTATCGAGAACAAGTCTAATTCTCAAGCCCCAAGGTCAAGTGCTCCTTACCACCGTCCGCTCTACGAGGTGACTTGCAACAAATGTCGTGAAGGGTCACTATGCGAACAAGTGCTTCAACCAGAGGCGTCTTCCGCCTCCTCCTCTGTGAAATCTTCCAGCAATGCAAAGGTCAAGCATAATCCAAAGTCTGCCAAGGTGAATATGATGAATGCAGCTCAAGCGAGGAATCTTCCGATGTGATAATGGGTAATCTCTCGATTAATGGTATTCCTGCAAAAGTCTTATTTGATACTGGTGCATCGCATTCTTTCATCTCAAGACCTTTTGTGGCCATGCATGATTTGGTTACTCAAGCATTGCCGAGACCTTTGTCTATTGTTTCTCCGGCTAAGCAGATGACTTCTCGAGTTTTGGTTCCGAATGTCGGTATCAAGATGGGCGATTATAGATTTTTGGCTAAACCAATTGTTCTCGGTGACTCGGATATTGATCTTATTCTCGGAATGGACTGGCTTTCTCAGCACAAAGCTCGACTTGATTGTGCTGCCGTGGAAATTCATTTGACTCACTCTTCTAATGATGTGATCATCTATGCCGCTCGTGATGAAACCATTCGGTTGTTTTCTCTCAATGAGAAGGGCGAACTGAATGCCATCTCTCGATTCGATCGTTTGTGAGTACCAAGATGTCTTTCCAGAAGAGCTTCCGGGTATGCCTCCTCATCGGCCAGTTGAGTTCGTTATCGATCTTGAGCCTGGCACTGAACCCGTGTGCAAGCGTCCTTACAAGCTTGGACCTGATGAGCTGAAGAATTGAAGAAGCAGCACGATGAACAAGAGCGTCTGGGTTTGATCAGACCGAGTTCATCTCCTTGGGGTTGTGGTGTTCTTTTGTCCGTAAGAAGGATGGCACGGACCGACTTTGCGTCGATTATCGTCCATTGAATAAGAAGACAATCAAGAACAAATATCCACTTCCCAACATCAATGAGCTTTTCGAGCAACTCAAAGGTGCTACGGTGTTCTCCAAGCTTGACCTTCGTATGGGTTATCATCAGTTCGCATTCGTGAACAAGATATTCCCAAGACAAAGATTCGTAACAAGCTTTGGTTCTTATGAATATCTTGTCATGTCTTTCGGCCTCGTCAATGCTCCTCCAACATTCTCTCGGATGATGAATTTCATCTTCAATCCCTACACCAATGAATTCGTCTTGGTCTATCTTGATGATATTTTGGTCTTCTCCAAGAATAAGAAGGATCATGCCAAACATTTGCGATTGGTGCTAGACAAGCTCGTAGAGTATCAATTCTATGCGAAGTTCTCCAAATGTGAATTTTGTCTTGATGAAGTGCTTTATCTTGGTCATATCATCTCCGCCAAGGGCATCATCATTAATCCGAGAAGGTGTCCGCAATTGTGAATTGGGAACCTCCTCGAATGTCAAGCAGCTCCATGATTTTCTTGGTCTTGCAAGCTATTGCCGAAGATTCGTTGAGAACTTCTCCAAGATTGCAAAGCCTCTTTCCAACCTCCTCCGTAAGCATGTGAAGTATGTCTGGTCTCCACGAGTGTGACGTTGCTTTCAATACCCTCAAAGAGAAACTCGTCACAGCTCTGTCTTGACTCCTCTGATGAATCCAAGCCATTTGAGGTTTTCTGTGATGCTTCTCTTCAAGGTCTCGGTGCTGTGTTAATGCAAGAGAAGAGAGTTGTGGCTTATACCTCTCGCCAGTTGAAGCCCAATGAAAAGAACTACCCCACTCACGATCTTGAGTTGGCGGCAGTTGTCCATGCTTTGATTACTTGGAGACATCTCTTGTTGGGAAGGAAAGTGGACATTTTCACCGATCACAAGAGTCTCAAGTACATCTTTACTCAACCCAACCTCAACCTCAGGCAGACTCGATGGGTCGAAATGATTCAAGAGTACAACCCAAGTATTGAATATACTCGGGCAAAGCCAATGTCATTGCAGATGCTTTGAGCAGGAAGGCTTCTGTGATCTAATCCTCAAGCCCTTTCAGCCGGATCTTTGTGAAGCGTTCCATGGCTGAATCTTCAAGTTGTTCCTCAAGGCTTTCTTGCCAACCTCATAGTCTCTCCTACTTTGGAAGATCAGATTCGTGAGGCTCAACTCCTGGATACCAGGGTGAAAAATGTGAAGCGTGGTATCGACAAGGGCATTTCCAAGTACAAGTGCTTCCACGTTGATGACAAAGATACTCTTTTCTTTGAGGACCGGATTGTGGTTCCTAAGGGTGATCTACTGAAAAGTCATTATGAACGAGGCTCACAATTCGCTTCTATCCATTCATCACGGAAGTACGAAGATGTACCATGATCTCAAGCAGTCATATTGGTGGACTCGAATGAAGCGAGAAATTGCTCAATTCGTGAATGAGTGTGATGTCTGCAGAAGAGTGAAAGCGAACACCAAAGACCAGCTGGTCTCCTTCAACCTCTTGCTATTCCAGAATGGAAGTTTGATCATATTGAAATGGACTTCGTGACTGGTTTTCCTAAGTCCAAGCGTGGAAATGATGCTATCTTCGTTGTCATTGACAAGCTTACTAAAGTGGCTCATTTTCTTCCTATCAAAGAATCCATCACAGCAGCTCGGTTGGCGAGAGCTATACACCTCGAGGATTGTCTCCTTGCACGGCATTCCACAATTGATCTCTTGAGACCGTGGCAGCATCTTCACATCCAAGTTTTGGGATTCTTTTCGAAGGCCATAGGCACCAACATTCGTTTCGACAGCTTTCCACCCTCAAACAAGTGGCCAAGTCGAGCGAGTTAATCAAATCCTTGAAGATATGCTCGTGGCTTGTGTCATTTCCTTCGGTATGAAGTGGGAAGATTGTCTTCCATATGCCGAGTTCTCTTACAACAACAGCTTCCAAGCGAGTTCGGGCAAGGACCCTTTCGAAATTCTCTATGGCAGAAAGTGCCATACTCCTCTCAATTGGTGCAGGGCAGGTGAACGCCAACTTCTTGGCAATGACTTGATCACGAAGCGGAAGAAATGTGCAAGGTCATTCGTGAGAATCTCAAAAGCCGCGCAATCGCGCCCGGAAAGAGCTATTATGATGACAAGCACCGTGATGTGGCTTTTGAAATCGGAGACCATGTCTACCTCCGTCTCTCCAATGAAAGGCACTCGTCGCCCGGTATCAAAGGGAAGCTTGCCCCTAGATACGTGGGTCCTTTCAAGATCATTGGGAAAAGAGGCGATCTCGCCTATCAACTTGAGCTTCCATCCAACTTTGCAAACGCGTGCCACGATGTGTTTCACGTGTCACAGCTTCGCAAGTGCTTCAAGACTCCTGAACGCACTATCAACTTCAAGAGATTGTCCTTCAAGATGATCTCTCTTATAATTAGCACCCCTTTGCTATTCTTGAAGAAACCGAGCGCAAGACTCGCAACAAGTCAATCAAATTCCTGAAAGTGAAGTGGTCACACCATTCCGACCGAGAAGCTACACAGGGCGCGAGGATCACCTTCGTTCTGAATATCCGGAGTTCTTTCAGTCCTAGATCTCGGGACGAGATCCTCTTGTAGTGGTGGAGTGTTGTAACACCCTGGATGTAAACTTCCCCTTTTGGGCAATATATCAACTTGACCTCATCCAATTCTTGTGGGTTCTTGTCATGCTTGGCCTCTTTTGTTTGGTTATGTTGGGTTTTTTCTCTTTTCTTTGTTTTGCTCTTTTACCATATTGCATTTGTGTCTCTTGTCATCTTGCATTCCATTCTTATCATGTGGTTGTGGTGTTCTCCCACTGTTGTGTTGTGGCATGTGCCATTCTCTTTTGCATTACCATCCCCTCCTTCCCTCTTCTTCTTTCCTTATCAAGTGCTATAATTTCCTTTTTCAATTAATGTTCATCTTCTCCCTGCAAATCTTGTTCCATACCTTAAACCTCTCTGCCAAATATCTCCTCATTTGAAGTTGTTATGGTCAGGTTCAAAATGACACAAGTTTGAAATATTTCCAAACTTGTCTTATTTTTCTACCTCTAAAAATGCCCATTACAATTTATTAAAATAGTGGAGAATTCCAGGAGTTTGGGGATATTTTCCTTTCTCTCCAACTCTTTTCATTTCTTTCTGTTCTTTCTTTTCTCTTCGTTTTGATTTGAAAAGAGAAAGAAGAGGAAGCAGCAGCGATGGCAGCCAAATTAAACCTCCCCACAGGCTCCGGCCTCCCAAGCCGGCCCAGCTCCCCTCATGCCCAGAGAGAGAGCGCGCCAGCCCAAGACGCTTCCCTCTCCCTGCCTTGGCGCACCCATCTCCGCTGCGTACCCCGCTTAGCTCCCGTCCACGTGGGCCGCGCCCGGCCCCTTGGCAGCAACCTTTGTTCTTTTCACCGCCTTTTCCCTCTCCTCTCGCCATCGCCATGGGGACCCGAGCACGAGGGAGCGTGAGCTCGCCCGTCGCCCTAGCCCCCTACTTATCCCTCTCCGCGTCAAGCGAACCCTAGGGTTTCCCTCTCCCTCTCTCGCCCGCCGCCAGTAAGAGAACCACCTGATTCGCCGCCCGCTCCGTCCGGCGCATCTCGAGAGCGTGGCCTCGTCGCCCGGCGTGCTCTCCGGCCACCCCAACCCTGCGGCCCGTGTCTATCTTCTTCCTCGTCGTCGACTTCGTCCCACGACGTCGACTACTGGTGCCCGGATCGCCAAGTTAAATCGGCGCCTGTTCATCTTCTTCTCGGCGGGAACCGGCGAAGTTCAGTGCCCGACCTCATCGTCGCAGTATCCCCTCCGTCGCCGATTTCTTGTCCTTGGGTAAGGAGGTATACTCTACTTCCTCCCTGCTCCTTCCTGTCGTCGTTTAGATCTCCGTAGAGTAGGGTCCGATCCGTGTTCTTATCGCTACCGGCGTGCTCGGCGTGTTTGTAGTTGTTGGGTTCAGAGTAGTTTGGTCAGCGTGGATGCCACGATTCCGCTCGGGTTCGTCCTTCAGCGCTTCGTGGAGTTCTCCGTGCACACCCGGTATGTACGAGGCGCAGAGCCGCCGTAACCGCAGCTTGCTTCGCCGGATTCGCCGGTTTTCCTCTCTCTGTTCTTAGGTCCGGCCTGTTAGTTGGTCAAGTAAGCTAAGCGTTCTGATCCTACCGACTCCCCTAGCCTAGCCGAGCTGGTTGACCCCAGCTCTCTCACCATGGCGACACAGGTTCGAACCCGGTAGCGCCTCCCCCTTTATTTCTGTTTTCGCTCGTTCTTGGTTCGTATCTGCAGCAGTAGAAGTAGTTAAGGGCCCGAGGCCCTTTCTCTGTCGATCATCGCCACCCAGCCCGGTGGTAGCGAGGCAGAGTTCCAACGGGGAGACCCGGGTTCGATTCCACCCGAGGCTGGTTTTCTTCCCCCATTTTTAAACCTGCTATACCACTGTCCCTATGACAGTAGGGCCACCATGTCAGCCTCTCAGCGCCCTCCTCCATATGCATATTTTTTTTCTTTACCCCGCGATTCCATATCTGGATTGTTCCCTTCTCTGTTTTAGGCAAGTCCATTTCTGGACATTTCCAAATCTGGAATTTGCCATTTCTGTTAACTTCCATATTAGGCAGGTTATGACTTAGTGCATTTGTGATGATTTCTATGCTGCAACCCTAACATATTATATATGTTTTTGGGGTAGAAAAATCCCACCAACTCAGTGGTGGCACTCGTTTTTGCATTTGGGCACGTTTATGATCATGTCTTTTTGCATCATGTTTATGTGTTGTCTTTCATGGGCATATTTATTTGATTTATGCTATGAGGTAGTTTGCACACGTGCATGGCTTTGTTCCTCATGCTGTTATTATAGGTTTCTCACCATTCTTGTTTTGCTCGCCATATCCAACCCGTGCATCCGTTTCCGGTGATCCCTATATCGATTTCTACCGAGATCATCTCGTCTTTCCGTTGGCATGCTTGGTTTGCCAAGATGATGCCTAGTTTCTCATTACCTTCCGGAGCGCACATACGCATTGCATATCACTTCCCACATATCATGTCATGATTGTTGCATCATGTTGATTGTGCATCGCACCGTGATTTATTGTGGTTCCTTTGTTTGTGTTGTTGCTTTGGGTAGAGCCGGGAGATGAGTACGTGAACGAGGATCCTGTTGAGAACGCTTACGAGGATCAGGCTTTCGACAACTCTCGAGAACATTGCGGGCAAGATGACCATACCCTCGAAATCACTTCTATCTTTGCTATGCTAGATGCTCGCTCTTTTGCTATGCCTATGCTGCCATGCCTACCACTTGCTATATCATGCCACCCATATTGCCATGTCAGCCCCTAACCATCCTTTCCTAGCAAACCGTTGATTGGCTATGTTACCGCTTTGCTCAACCCCTCTTATAGCGTTGCTAGTTGCAGGTGAAGATGAAGTTTGTTCCTTGTTGGAACATGGAGATGTTGTTCCTTGTTGGAACATGTTTACTTGTTGGGGATATCACAATATATATATGCTAATATTAATACATCTATATACTTGGTAAAGGGTGGAAGGCTCGGCCTTATGCCCAGTGTTTTGTTCCACTCTTGCCACCCTAGTTTCCGTCATACGGTGTTATGTTCCTTGATTTCGCGTTCCTTACGGTTGGGTGATTTATGGGACCCCCTTGACAGTTCGCTTTGAATAAGACTCCTCCAAAGAAGGCCCAACTTTGGTTTTACCATTTGCCACCTAAGCCTTTTTTCCCCGGGTTTTCGCGAGCCCGAGGGTCATCTTTATTTTAACCCCGGACCAGTGCTCCTTCGAGTGCTGGCCCGAACTAGAAACCTGTGCAGCGCCCCTCTAGGCAACTTGAGGTCTGGTTTTAGTTGTATGGACTGCTCATCCGGATGTGCCACGAGAGCGAGATATGTGCAGCTCCTATCGGGATTTGTCGGCTGTCGGGCGGCTTTGCTGGTCGTGTTTTATTGCTCTCGAAATGTCTTGTAGTCCGGGATTCCGAGATTGATCGGGTCTTCCCGGTAGAAGGAATAATCCTTCGTTGACCGTGAGAGCTTATAATGGGCTAAGTTGGGACACCCCTGCAGGGTAATATCTTTCAAAAGCCGTGCCCGCGGTTATGAGGCAGATGGGAATTTGTTAATGTCCAGTTGTAGAAAACCCGAAGTTGACCTCAAGTAAAATACACATCAACCGCGTGTGTAACGTGATGGTCTCTTCTCGTGAGTCCGGGAAGTGAACACGGTGTTGGAGTTATGCCTGACGTAAGTAGTTCAGGATCACTTCTTGATCGCTATAAGTTTCACGTCCGTGCTTTGCTTCTCTTCTCGCTCTCTTTTGCGAAGTAGCCACCATATATGCTAGTCGCTTGCTGCAGCTCCACTATACTACTCTGTCCTTCCTATAAGCTTAAATAGTCTTGATCTCGCGGGTGTGAGATTGCAGAGTCCCCGTGACTCACGGATACTTCCAAAACAGTTGCGAGTTTCGACGATGCCGGTCAGGTGATTCCACCGAGCTCAAGTGGGAGTTCGACGAGGAACGTGGTCGTTACTATGTGTCTTTTCCAGATGATCGATAGTGGAGCCCAGTTGGGACGATCGGGGTCTGTAGCATTTGGGGTATCTTCTTTTATTTTGGTTCCGTAGTCGGACCTTGAGTGTACTCTGAATGATGGATGTTTATTTATGTCTTTGTGTGAAGTGGCGATTGTAAGCCAACTATGTATCTCTTTCCCTTATTTATTACATGGGTTGTGTGAAGATTACCTCACTTGCGACATTGCTTTCAATGCGGTTATGCCTCTAAGTCGTGCCTCGACACGTGGGAGATATAGCCGCATCGAGGGCGTTACAAGGACCCCGTGGTGTGGAGGGCCGGATGAACAGTAGATGGTGGAGGGGTGGTTGAACAGTAGCCGGTGGAGTAGCGCACGGTGGAGGCTGGATGAACAGGAGCCCGTGGAGGCTGGAGGAGGTCGACGGTAGCTCGTGGAGGCTGGAGGAGATCGACGGTGGAGATGAACAGTATCCCGTGGAGTCCCGTTTTGCGGTACGCCACAGTCCTCCCGATGAACAGGACCCCGTTTTGGACCGTGGCGCTCCAACACAAGTCCGTTTAAATCCGCTTTTGCGGCACGCCACACCCTCCCGATCAACAGGACCCCGTTTAGACCGTAGGGAGGTCCGTTTCCTCCGCTTTGCGACGCCACACCCTCCCGATCAACGGGACCTGTTCCGCACGTGGGAGGTACGCTTCCTCCATTGTGCGATGCGCCAGCCTCGTTTTCGCCGCTGTTCCGTCCAAGCCCTCCCGATGAACACGACCACGCATTCCGTTCCGACCCAGCCGGTTGGCTCCACGGTTTCCATTGCCTCCCGATGAACACGACGCGTTCCTGCCTCCCCATGAACACGGCACGACGGCGCTGTTTCTCCGTTCCGACCCAGCCATGTACACGAGCCCTGGCCGTGACGTACACACGTGGCCATATTTTATTTCTTGCACCACAGCGGCATGCGTGCGTGTACATGCTACGTCGCACCTCTACTACGACACGTGCACGCCTCTACTACGACACGTCGCGCCTCTACATCGACCAAGTATGTAATGCATACCGTTCGCGACCAGAATGACAACGCTACGTACGCTTCGACCAGGTGGGTCCCGACTGTCAGGCACTTCCTTGCGTGCGAAGATGTAGCTGGTGGGTCCTAGAAGTCAGGGGGCGAATCGTTTTTTTGCGAGGACGCACTTCCGTGCGAGCGAAGATGTAATGGTGGGTCCCAACGGTCCCGGCGAATCGTTTTTGCCGGACGCACTTCCTTGCGTGCGAAGGTGTAGCTGGTGGGTCCCGGCAATCGAGGAGAAACGTTTTTTAAGTGAAATACGGTGGTCCGTCCGGTGGGTCCCTGCATCGTGGAGGAATCATTATTTTTCGCGTAATAAGGAGGCACTTCCTTGCTGCGGCCGTGGACCCGGTGTCGGCCTCTCCACGTCTGATCCACGTCCGATAGAAGTCGTTCCTTGACCACGTTGACCACGCCCGCGCCGAGAGCACCAGGCGGTGGATGACGGCGAGGACTAGGAAGGGACGACGCGAGCTGTTGAAGACGCCGCAGCGGATGCCCACGCCGAGAGGAGTATGAGGGTTCACTCGTTCGGCTGCGGTGTGAGGCTGCCCGTCGCCGCAGGCCTGGCCCGGTGATGGGAATAGTAGAAGCGGTGAGGCCTCAGCGGAAGCATAGCCCGCCACGGGAGGCGTGAGCAAAGGCCACGACCGGCGCTGCTTTGGGCGGCTGGAGCAAGAAGACCAGAGGTTGAAGAAGCACTACGACCGTTCGATGGACATTGTACGGTCACTGGAGCTAGAATCGTTCATATTGACTAAGTTGACAAAGTCCTCCGTCCCCGTCAACTTAGTAGGCCCACAAGTCAGCCACCCACCGAGGTGGGTCCCAGCTAGCAGGGGGAGTATTCATTTTTTTGTGCGTAATAAAACTTCCGATGGGTCCGAGCTGACAGCCGGGGGAACGTTTTTTTCGCGAAATACGGTGGCCCGTCCGGTGGGTCCCAGCAGTCAGGGGGGTAACGTTTTTTTCACGAAATAAGGTGACCCGTCCGGTGGGTCCCTGCTTGGCACGCCCAATATGCGATACTATCCTAAAGAGACTCGAAGGTCCCACCAAGGATAGAACCGCATATTGAAACGCTTTTGCAAGGTGGATATCATTACATCAACATTACATAATAGATGGGGATACATACATAAGGCATACAATTCCACACGAATACAACATCACAATACATGAGAACAACATCCGACTACGGATGAAACATAAACAGAAACTCAAACGACATCCACCCTCCTAGCCCAGGCTGCCGACCTGGAACCTATCCCCTGATCGAAGAAGCAGAAGAAGAACTCCAAAATAGTAACATCGCTCTCGCGTCAAGGTCATCGCAAACCTGTACCTGCAACTGATGGTGTAGTAATCTGTGAGCCACCAGGACTCAGCAATCCCATTACCATGGGCATCAAGACTAGCAAAGCTTAATGGGTAAGGAAGAGGTAAAGTGGTGAGGTTGCAGCGGCTGACTAAGCATATATGGTGGCTAACATCCGCAAATGAGAGCGAGAAGAGAAACAAAGGAACGGTCGTCAACTAGTAATGATCAAGAAGTGATCCTGAACTCCTACTTACGCCGACATAACCCGTAAACCGTGTTCTCCTATCGATCAACCCGAAAAGAGTCACTCACGGTTACGCACACGGTTGGTGTATTTTAGAAGAGTTTGCTTCAAGTTTAGTACAACCGGATATTAACAAATTCCCATCTGCCACATAACCGCGGGCACGGCTTTCGAAAGTTCAAACCTGCAGGGGTGTCCCAACTTAGCCCATGATAAGCTCTCGCGATCAACGAAGGATATTCCTTCTCCCGGGAAGACTCGATCGATCTCGGAATACCGGATACAAGACATTTCGACAGCAATAAAACAAGACCAGCAAAGCCGCACGGATGTGCCGACAAATCCCGATAGGAGCTGCACATATCTCGTTCTCAGGGCACACCGGATGAGCGAAGCGTACAGGAACCGACGTAACCCAAGTTGCCAAGGAATGGTCCCGCACGGTGCTCTAGTTTGGACCAACACTCGGAGGAGCACTGACCCGGGGTAAAATAAAGATGACCCTCGAGAGCGCGACTCCCAAGGGAAAAAGGGCTAGGTGAGGCAAAGGGTAAAACCAAGGTTGGGCCTTCTTTGGAGGAGTCTTATTCAAAGCGAACTGTCAAGGGGGTCCCATAAATCACCCAACCGCTGCGTTAGGGACGCAAAATCCGGGAACATAATACCGATATGACGGAAACTAGGCGGCAAGAGTGGAACAAAACACCGGGCATAAGGCCGAGCCTTCCACCCTTTACCAAGTATATAGATGCATTAATAATATAAGAGATATTGTGATATCCCAACATAATCCTGTTCACCATGGAGCAATCTTCAGCTTCACCTGCAACTAGCAACGCTATAAGAGGGCTGAGCAAAGCGGTAACATAGCCAAACAATGGTTTGCTAGGAAGGGTGTCAAAGGTTAGAGGCTCATGGCAATTTAGGAGGCTTGAGGAGCAAAAGGTAGGTAGCGCAGCATAGCGATAGAACAAAGCAACTAGCATAGCAATGATAGTAGTGAGATCCAAGGTGACAGTCATCTTGCCTGAAATCTCGCTAGGAAGAAGAACGAGTCCATGAAGAAGATGAAGCCACGAAGAAGAACCAAGCGTAGACGAACGAATCCTCACGATCATAGCAAGCAGGAACTATCGAGAAGAAGCACACAACATGGTAAACACACCACACATGAACAAGGCATGATGCACAACAAGCATGATGCATGAAAAATCTAGATGAGTCTACTCATGGCAAGAGATGAAGCATACAAGAGCAACACATCAAAGCAAGTTTAAATGAGGCCGGGAACAACATATAACAATTCCGGTAAGTCCTCATATGCAAATTTCGAAATTGGTCCAGATCTGAATAACTTTATGTTCAAGTTGTTAAACATCAAGTTAAGATGCACCACGATGATCTACACGAAAATCTAGTCAAGTTACATATAAAGTTCATTTAATTCGGAGCTACGACCTAGAAGATATGAGCAAAACAAGATAAGCATGGCATTGGTGCGAAATGCATACAAACATCAAGCAAACACCTCAAAACAAGGATGCAACATGATAATATGAAGCCACATGCAAAATCAAGCAAGTTTCATATAGAGCACACTCAAAACGGAGCAACGGTTCAACACATACACTATACAAGTTTAAAGGACAAACTGTCCAAAACAGCAACTAGGCATATTGCAAGCATCAAAACAATATGCTACAGCACCTCAATATGAAAACAAAAGGCATGGGAGTGAAGTACAGGTAAAGCATAAAAAAACATGAACACTGAGCTATCTCCAGAAATCACTAGAACATGCTCAAAAGGACATGGCAAGATTTCAAATAATAACAGTTTCCGACTTATCGGGAAATAACATCAGGTTGCAATGTTTAGAGCTATCAAACATCATGTTCCGAAACTTATCATGGAAAACAAAGGCATGGAATGATACTAATAAATGCATAGAATAAAAGTCCTTTACTGACAATGATCCAAAAAGGAACTGAATATATGATGGCACACATGTAAAAATGGCAAGTTATATGACAGATTCATACATGGCAGGAACAACAATAAGTAGACATGTTGGTGAGCTTTAACTACTCACCACAGAGCAATACATGGCATGGCAAGGCAACTTACAGTAAGAAGACATATTTATGAAGCCAAGCATGGCAAGATCAAGTTCATAGGGTGCATGGATCACTAGCAAAACACATGGAAAAACTGAACTTAAAGTTAACAGGCTGACAGAAACATTATTTAGCAACTTTGGAGCAAGATAGCAACAAGTTACAGCAAGCTATAAATGCAACCAGGGGCATGTATGGATAGAGCATGACATGTGTAACAAAGCATTCTTACTGAACATCTCCAGATTATGCATAGAATGACTTGTAGAGGCAGGTTAACATAGCATCACGATAAAGCAGTTTCAGACATGCAAAACAGCAACAGCAAGTACCCTACTTAACAAGCTTGATGCACTCACTACACAACTCACAAAAATACATGGATGGCACCACTGTAAATATGGCATGATGTAGTTCAAAACACATGTAGAGCTCATGCTCATAGGATGCAGAAATCAAATGCAACAAAAATGACAAATCATCAAGTTATAACAGTTTCAGCAGATTAACAACAACATGCACTCTTGCAACGATGATTCAGGCATCAAGATGATCTCAAATGAACATGGTGCAATGGAATGAAATTAAGTACTCGTTGAGGCGAACAATTCGACATATTACACACCCAAAATGGAGCTACGGATGCAGAGTTATGATGCGATGAACATGGCATGATGATGTCAAAATATCTCGGGACTTGAACGAATTTTGAAGGGGGAAAAGTCAACCTTCGCACGAAAAACGAGGTTCGACGGAGCTGCTCGCCGGAGATGGCGGATCCGGCGGTGGCGCGGGAGCTGCGAGGCGGCGGGGCCGGGCGGCGCCGGATCCAGGCCGGCGCGGCGATTCTCCCGGGCGGCAGACGGCGAAGCTAGCGGGAGCCGACGGAGGCGGCAGGAGGCGGGCGAGACGGCGGGGATGCGGGCGATCGAGGCGGGACGCTGATGCGCTGGGCGGGCAGCGGCAAGCGGGCCGCCTGGCCCGGCGGGCCATGAAGCGCCGAGAGAGAGAGAAGCGTGGCTGACGTGGCGACGGCGGATTCGCCGGGGATGACGGGCGAACATGTCCGTCGGTGGAGGAGAAGGTGTCCGGCGGCGCGAGGGGAATTTCTAGGGTTTGGACTGCGAAAAATCGGGGAGGGGCACATATTTATAGTTAGAGGGAGCTAGGAGAGTCCAAATGAGGTACGGTTTTCGCCCACACGATCGTGATCGAACGACCGAGAGCATGGAGGGGAGTTTGCTTGGTTTTGGGCCATTTTGAAAGGGGTGTTGGGCTGCAAAGAGAAGGGGCTTTTACGGTTACCCGGTTAACCGTTGGGGTATCAAACGACCTCCAAATGGCATGAAACTTGATAGGCGGTCTGCCGGTGCTATACCAAGGCCGCTTGGCAAACCTCGGTCCATTCCGAGAAAGTTTAATACCCGCACAAAAGAAGAGGCAAAAAGGGGCGCCGGGAGACATAGGAGTGCCGGATTGCAAAACGGACAACGGGGAAAATGCTCGGATGCATGAGACGAACACGTATGCAAATGCGATGCACATGACGACATGATATCTGAAATCACGAGATGATGACGTGGCAAAGTGCAACACGCAAGCAAATGACATGGCAACGATGGCGAATAACTGGAAGACACCTGGCGCATCGAATCCGGGGCGTTACACTTCTGTCAGGTGGAGGAATAATTATTTTGCGCGTAATAAGGAGGCACTTCATTGCAGCCGCGGTGGACCCAGTTGTCAGCCTCTCCACGTACAGTACTCTTCCGATGGAAGTCGCCCGTTGACCATGTTGACCACGCCGCGCCGAGAGCACCAGGGCGGTGGACGACGGCGACGCCTAGGAAGGGGACGACACGAAGCCGGGGAAGACGCAGTAGTGGAAGCCCGCGCGGAGAGGAGTACGAGGGTTCACCGTCACCGCAGAATAACAGGGTGTGTGGGTGAGTGGAGGGATGGCCTGGCCAGCGGTGGGAGTAGTATGGGGGCGGTGAGGCCTCCGCGGCAACCTGACCGTCCACGAGAGGCGAGGAAGCGGTGACGACCGGCGCTGCTTTGCGGCTGGACCAAGAAGACCAGAGGTTGAAGAAGCACTGGCCGTTGGATGGACATCGTCACGGTCCTTTGAAGCTAGAATCGTTTATATTGACTAAGTTGACAAAGCCCTTGGTACGCTCCAACTTAGTAGGCCCACAGGCCAGCCTCCGAAACAGTGCGCCCAGATGTCAGGGGGAGGAATCATTTTTTGGGCGGCCGAAGCTAAGAATATCCGAGATTGAAGAAGAAGCACGACATCCGTTGGATAGACATCCAACGGCCACTCCTGCTAGAACCGTGTGTTAACTATAATAAGATGACAAAGCCTTGCATACGCGTCAACTTATTTATTTAGGGGACGCGTCACTTAGTAGGCCCATAAGTGTGTGGGAGAGAACTTATAGCCCATTTGCGTTTTGTAAGAATGTACAGCCCATTTTTGAATTCTAATGGAATTTACAACAGCCCATTTACAGTTTGTTAAAAGTACAGCCCATTTTCTAGCTAGGACAACGATTAATAATTTCAACCAACCGTTGAAGATAGAATTCAATAAAATTTCCCACATTTTGATGGGATCCAAAATATTTTTATCCTGAAATTTCTAGTCAGATTAAATATAAATTTGTATTACGTAAAAATCCAACGAAACATTGCACGCGCAACAATGAAAATTTAAGATTTTCAAAATCCATAAATAATATTTTATAAACTAATTTCGTGTTTGGTGCATTTTTTATAGTTACTGCCCAGTTTTTATAATTACATCCCATTTATTATTTTTAAAGCCCATTGTCCTGTTAAGCCTAATGCATCCCTCCTAGGAAAGATTTGCAGCCCAGCGGGGCGTAGAATAACAAGTTAACCTTGCCTGGGTATTCCTCAAAAAGACGTATAGCTGGGCTAGCCATTTTCATCTTGAAAAAATTAGTATCTCGGCTGGATATCTGGCCTGGGCTAGACGGGCCACAACCCGCCAAGTTAATACCCTGCTCTCCTCTGAACAACGACGAAATCATCGCCAAGAAAAACTCTGCAGTGCTCACGCCTCAAAAACACAAATACTGCTCGAGCTGCTTGGTCCCAGCTGTCGGCCGCACCTTGTGCAATTCTCTGCTTATATTGACTACATAGGTTGACAATGGTGTGGGACCGTGATGTCGAAACCAGGAGAAAGCAAAAAATATATAGTTGTACATAATAAGGAGGCACTTGCGTACGTACGACTATGGCCCTAGTGGGTCCCTAGTGTCATCCAGTCAAAATAAAGCCATCTCCGGAATCCTCATGTTCGTTGACCATGTTAACAGTGCTCGGCACCACGGCGAGCGCAACAACTCAAAGGATAACGGAGAGGTCCTCACGGGTCCTATGGAGGTCTGATACAACGCCCGCTGCTCATTCAGGAAGCCAGGATCATCGGACACCTATGAGCACCTTCGAGAAACTGAGACGACAAGAAACAATAAGGCCGCGCTTGGGAGGTCTGGTTTATTTCAAACCTGTATTAACATACAAGTGTAATTTACTCATCATCGGAAACAACGCGTAAAATACAGGCGTAATGAAGCCGAGGGCCCGAGGTCTGTAAGTAAAACCGGCGGGTTACGCGTGTAATTTGAGAGACCGGTGTATATTTTACAAGCACTACTATATGGATGACTTTACCAGACGATACATGCACGACGTGCGTATCATGCCATCCATGGGCAAGGCTGAAACAACAGCTAACGGCTGGATTAGCAATCGTCCGAGTGTCGTTCAACGTTTTTATCGTGTGTGATGTACTTCCGATATTTTACTAGTCGAAATCGACCAACCAAGCGACTTCCCCCTAGACCTTCTGCTTTTATTTACAAGAGTCATTTTTTCAATCGGTTTTGGTTGGAAAACGACGATCCAATCACGGCCTAATATCATGAGTTGGTCGGAAGATCATATGGTTTCACGTCTAACCTACCCGACTTGTCGCATAGGCTATGAATGAACATCAGACAATGAACTTCTTAAGCACGGAAACAACAGAAGAGGCTGAACTTCTTAACAAGCAAATTACTGGCATTAGATGGACATGCAAAACAATACAAAGCATTATTCTCAGGAGGCATGGTGAACAGCTCATGATGCCGCATGCCACAACATTCCAAGCTCAACTTTGCAATCAAACACAAGGCCTGGCATTACATAGACAATATTCAGAACAAACTCTTAACACAGGAATATCTCAGCAGAGTAACTATTTACTTCTAAACTGAACATAGGAATAAGAAAAAAAACACTCGACGCTGCTCACAGCAAGGGCGTCCCACTCAAAAATATCAAATGCATGTCTTCTGGCTAACATCAATGAGCAAATTTTGACAAGGTTTTCCAATTCCAATATATTAAACCAATGTCTTCTTGCTAACATCAATGATTAAACTTTGACAAGATTTTCCCATTCAAAATATGTAATGCCTATGATCGTGGAGTCCTGTCGCTTCTTGCTAACATCAATGATTAAACTTTGACAAGCTTTTCCCATTCAAAATATGTAATGCCTATGATCGTGGAGTCCTGTCGCTTCTTGTACTTGTTTGGGCACTTTTTGCCCAGGGCACTCCACGTGTTGTTAAATTGCCAATGGTCTCTGCAGACTAGTCATGTCACCGGTGTCTAATATTTATGGCACCGGCTGAAGCAATGGAGGGATTCGGTGCCAAACTAAGAAAAGGTGAAATTGGCACCTCTTTTGGCCTACATAGTGGAAGGCCTAATACTCTGTAAAGCTTCTCGGTCATTCCTTCTGTAATGTAGCGCAAATAGTGACTGCTTCTTTCTGCAAAGTGGAACGACCAACTGGACCCAGTAATGCAGCAGTTTGCCTTGGACACATTGGCTCCTTTTGTGCGGTTGAACTAAAATCGAAGTCGGGATAAAACCGAGCTTTAACTGTGATATCCCTGTAAGCAACAAAAGGTATAAGGGAAACAATTACTAAGAAATAATGGTTGATGACTTGTACTCCAAGAAGAAAAACATCTAATGATCTACCTTATCTTAATGGGAAACAAAGCAGGAGGGTAGCAATTCTCAATCAGTGTGATTCATTCATATTAACTGAGACATTATCTTAACAATGCCTTGTTTCAACATGTATAAAGAACGAAAAAGCAGAAAAGTATCATTCCTAAAACAATGCGATTGATTCATTTTAACAGAGACATTATCTTAACAATACCTTGGTTAAACATGTAGAAAGAACTACAAAGCAGGATAGTACCATTCCTAACAAGTGTTGCAGTTTTGAACTAATATTCAGTAGTTAATTAATTACGAGAGTGGCATTGCTTAATTTTACCAAATGACATTAGATTAACGAAAAGCATAAACAGTTCGGGGAGAGTGGGCGCAACAACAAGATATGTGCTTCCATCTACTTATAAAGGGGTGATGCACGAGTTTGTTGTAACAAAGCAACAAGCATCATGTCTGGGTTGGTCCCATTTTTGTTCACTACTTAATGGGAAAAGACAGCAATACAATAGCTTCAATTCAACATTTATTTAAAACAGTACCAATACAAGTAGCATAATATCTCAAAGCACACTACACAATCATGTGGATGAAGGCCTGTACTGACCTTTCATGAGAAGACCAGGATAAAATATGAATGTGCCAACACGAATAGGAAATAGAATCTCGTTTTGTGCGGTTACCTTTGAAATCAAGCAAAGTGTTTCACAGAGCGAAAGCAAAATGTCATAATAGCAACAAGTTGAATAGATATCCCTGTTTAGACAGAGGCAAAAAGGAATCAATTATCGGCTAATAAAGGAGGATGAAACATGCGGCCACAAAAATGGTAATCCCGCCAATCCCTAACAAGTGTTGCAGTTTTGAAATAAGATTCAGTAGTTAATTCTGAGAGTGGCATCAATTACTGGCTTATAAAGGGGGTGATGCTGAATGTTTTGTAACAAAGCAACGAGGATCATGTCTGGGTTGGTCCCATTTTTGTTCACTACTTAATGGGAAAAGAAAGCAATACAATAGCTTCAATTCAACATTTATTTAAAACAGTACCAAAACAAGTAGCACAACATCTCAAAGCACACTGCACATCATGTGGATGAGACCAAGATTTGAAACAACTCGCCACGAAGAGTGGAAACAAATCTCGACCTCCTTTTGTGCAGTTCCACAAAAATTAAGCAAAGTCACCGGTGTGACATTCACGTTGAACTGCACAAAACACTCTTAAAACATAAGTGTTTCGAGTAGAGAAGAAAAATGTCGCAATAGCAACAAGTTGAATTGATACCCCTGTTTTAACAGAGGCAAAAAGGAAACAATTACTTGCCGATAAAGGAGGATGAAATAAACGGTGACAGAAAGAAGCATCTAACTTATCTTGGATGGAAAACAAAGTAGGATAGTAGCATTTCTAAAACGGTTGCATTGATTCATATTAACAGAGACATTCTCTTGAAACAATATTCGTTAAAAATGTAATTTACTTTTAACAGTAGCATTGCTTCAATTTTCCGGCGGCATTCTTAGATTAACAACAGCAAAATAGCTGTATGGGACATGCCAGCACCATGTGCCAAGCAGCATATATGCGTTGGTCCCATATTTGTTCACTTTGAACCTTTTTTCCTAAGTGAGGGCAGAAAATCTAGTCCTGCACAAACTACCCGACCCCCAGTTTCTTTCCCTTTTCAACAAAGAGATCGGTTCCTTACAGATGTGTGTACTGGGTTACCCCCTTTTTCCCTTTTCGACCTACAAAGCGGCTGGATAGCCGCCTATACTACTTTCCTCCCTCCTTTCCTCATTGAACCACGCCCTAGATTCTTGCTCCAGCCCACCGCACCCTTCTTTCCTCTTTGAACCAAGACCTAGATTCGACTACAGATCAAAAAGATCCACATGCAGCTAGAGCAACGACGGTTTCAAAGAAACTTATACCTTAGGGTCGCCGGGATGTGGCACGGCGGCAGCGGAGGCCGGATCCGCCCACACCACGTCTGGCAGCGAGGAAGAAGGGGTCGGTGGCCCTCCCACAAAGGCGCTGGGTGAAAGAGAATAAGCGCAGCCGGCGGTGGATTGCCTCCCTCGCCAAGGCGATAGAGTGAACGCTGCACCTCCCTTCCCCGGTCTGACGGGATATGGATGCCTCCTTCACCAACTGTGAGGGGGGAGAGAGAGACAAGAGGCCAACGTAGTCTTGTTTAGATCTGGTGAAGAGAGGGTGAGAGACTGTGAATATAGCAAACCCTAGCAAATGAACGCTGAGCCTCCAGTGATGTAACATATATGTAGTCTTTGCGAGCGTGTGGAGAGTGCAAACCCTAGCGAACAAGCTACCGAGGCTCCCGCTTATATATATACTACAGTAGTACGGATCGAGCTTGGTGCCTTCACTGCACCTGCTTTTGGTCAGTATGACAGTGAGCGACCACATTTTGGGCCCACCTGTCATAAACCCAAAGGCAGACACACTAAGTCAAGCCGCGTCCATATAGTACTCTAATGTATACGACTAATATATACTAGTGGAGTGGTTTTCTTATTCTCTCCATAACAATCGTTTTAAATTGTGCAAGTACGAAACGAAACTCTTTATTTAATGTAAAGTGAAGAAAACTAGTACTACTTCCGATGAACTAACGATCCACGCCCACGCGTCCTGGTCGCACTTCCTGTCCTTCACGTGTGGTACACTACCCTCCCTTAAGTGAACAACCACAAATGCGCCAAATTATTGGAAACGTGTGAGAGTGTGTAGAAATAAAGAATTTTAATTTCAATTATCGGAAAGGTTTGAGAGTATTACAAAGTTTGACTTCAGTCAAATCTAATATGCGGAGTAAATAAAAATGGAGGGCTACTATGTCCATCCGGGTTTTTAGTCCACACCATTTTTTAAATCAAAGTTAATAGCTGGACAAATAAAATTACAGGGGAGCTGGAGACAAAGTTGTGAGAAGGCTTAGAAATCAATACAAAGCTTATGCTCTTATTACCAACGTCGATCCTTCTTCAAGGAAACATTTGGTTCATAGCCAATTGTGTGATAAAATTGCACCAACGTGAAAGACGACTGCGTCTCCAACGCAAACAAGGTGAACTGACGAAGGATATGATCTTTGTGCGTAACAAGCAAAGAGCACTGATGGAAGACAACTTGTTTTTCATTGAAAATCGATCAGCTTCACCAGCTGACGCAACCATGAGGCGCAACCATGAGCATCGATAGGTCATCGTGGTGATGCCTCATCCATTTGGCATCAAGTTTGGGTGAGGCACCTATGAAGTTCGACAAATCCTCACTGTGGTCTGTTTCTTCTCAATAATCAAGCTCGAGGAAGGAAGAACCATGTGGCAGAGGACAGTGAGGCGGAACAACAATGGCCATCCAATTTTGTGCAGTTCCACTAAAATTGAGGAAGACATGCCCGGTATGGAGACACGCATCGCTGTTTCCACAAATATAAAAAGGGTTAGCAACGACATCTCAATTGTCAATAAGAATTAATGAAAAGTACACCAACAAATGTAAGCATCATAATTATATATTGATGGGAACTAAACCAGGATACCCGAGAAAAAAAAGCATTTCTTCATTTAACCAGTGATAGTACTACCACCATATGGACAATGACCGCACAACCACCATGTACTTTTTATCGAAACAACATGTATACCTCCACCGAGGCATAAATCATGACAACTTTTCGAGTGGCATTTCCTCTATAATAGTACTAGTAGGTGATGTTGGACCAGCCGACGAACCCTAGCTACTACTATGCATGGGGAGCTGGGGAGTAGTCGCATAGAAGAAAACCCGCACGCAGCGATCTGGGGACCTGGACCAGTACAAGAAGTTATACCTCAGGTGGGCGAGATGTTGTTTAGGCGGGCGGGTGGGATCTGCCCATACGACGGCAGCGAACAAGGGCGCGGAGGATTTTCGTCCGTGCCAGCGCTGGCTCCGAGAGGATGGTGCGCATCGGCTCCCTCCGTCGCCGACGGCGACAACGTCAATGCTGCACCTCCTCAGCTCCCGCAGCGGACGGGATTCAGCCGGATCTGTGACCACCGGTGAGGAGAGAGATAGAGTGGACACTGTCATCTTGTTTTGATATGGAGAGGGTGAGAGAGCGAGACGCGAGAAACTCTATCAAACAAGATTCTATAATGGAGTAAAACAATCTCTCCATAGCAGTGGTTTTAAACAGAATACGCGCGTTCCCGGAAAAAAGAAATGAAAACTGGCGGACAATTTTTAAGGGTCTGTTTAGGACACATCTAGATGTGACATAATTATGTCACATCTAAGTTGATGTCCACTCTGTTTGTGGTCTATTTTTTTGTCCTAGTTTGTTTTCTTGTTGCTACATTATATACTTGTGGGAGCTTAGATGTGATATCCTTAAATAACATCTAGATGTGAATTAGACAAACTGATTTTCTAACGTACCAAGAAAGAAAACTTGATCAAAAACACGCCCCCGCTTCCAGGTCGCGAGAGTCGTCGCGCACACACATAGACATAGACATGCATATCCGTGTTTACGTAAAATTCCATTTCCATCTCCATCTCCAATCATATTTGTCCAACTGGCACATTATTCACGTTGTTAATTATATACGCAACAATATTAACGTACAACATCTCTTGTTTGCGCACGTCCGGACCGCTGCCACGGCCGGTCCTGACCAACCCGATCCCTCTTCATCACCCGCACGTGCTTCCCGCCCGAAACGGTCAGTGCCGCATTCATGCCCGGCCAGAGCGGACACAACCTCTCACTGGCGCCGGCTGAGAGAGCATCGCCCGCGCTGGTTCCGCGTGCACGCGGCTGCTCCGCGTTCAAAGGTCGCAATAGCCGGCTACAACATGCATGTAACAAGCGGGGGGATCGATATCGCCGCCTGTTCTCCCAGCTGGGGAACGGTTTTCCCGCATTTTTTGCCCGCTGCTTGTTGGCTCGAGCTCGAGCTTGCTTCCTTCTTTAGCCGTTCTCGATTTAGTTTCCTGATTTGGCGCTAATAGTCCGAGTCAACAGGCTTGGGAGCTGGTTCTCTAGCCATATGAATGAAGTGGTCAATTACTTTCTCAGGCAGTTTCTCCTTTGGCGGCGGTGCCGGTTTCGGTCCAAAATGGGCGTCCACTTGGGCCTGCACTATGGCTGTGTTTTGCTCCTTAGTCATGTCGTAAGGCCTCTAAGGAAGAGGAGCGAGGCTTGGACCATATTTATATCGCTTGTCTCCGCCCGTACTTCCTGAACTACCTCGATTCGTACCGCTATGCACCATAGCTGCGACATGTCTCTTCTGCGATTGCTGAGACGGCGGAGACGGCTGACGTGGCTGAGTTGGACCAGGAGAAGTGGCCTGACGATGTGCCGGACTTGAAGCAGGAGGTGTGGCCTGACACGGTGCCGGACTTGAAACCGGAGAAGTGGCATGACGCTGTGCCGGACTTGAAACCGGAGGAGTCAGCTCACGCGTTCGGGGACTTGGAGGAGGTGGCGGACTTCGAGGAGGAGTCGGCTCACGCGTTCGTGGACTTGGTGGAACGGGAGTCTGCTGACTCGGTGGCGGACTTCGAGGAGGAGTCGGCAGACGACGCGGTGTCAGTGGACTTCGAAAGATGATGCAATCCTTTCTCCATAGGATGATACGATGTATGGCCTCTCCTAGTGTGCGCTCGTCTTCACCTCCAGGAATGTCAAGCTGTAGCCCCGAATATGGGTTCACCACTTCATCAACCATGACACGAGCATAGCTGTCGGTGTCAAAACCGGCGGATCTCGGGTAGGGGGTCCCGAACTGTGCGTCTAAGCGGATGGTAACATGAGACAAGGGACACGATGTTTTTACCCAGGTTCGGGCCCTCTCGATGGAGTTAAAACCCTACTCCTGCTTGATTAATATTGATGATATGGGTAGTACAAGAGTAGATCTACCACGAGATCAGAGAGGCTAAACCCTAGAAGCTAGCCTATGGTATGATTGTTGTTCGTCCTCAGGACTAAAACCCTCCGGTTTATATAGGCACCGAAGAGGGTTAGAGTTACAAAGAGTCGGTTACAATCGTAGGGAATCTACATATCCAGATCGCCAAGCTTGCCTTCCACGCCAAGGAAAGTCCCATCCGGACACGGGACGGAGTCTTCAATCTTGTATCTTCAAAGTCCGTGAGTCCGGACAAAGGCTATAATCCGCTATCCGGACACCCCTAATCCAGACTCCCTCAAGAGTCTCCTGAACCAGGCTTCAATGACAACGAGTCCGGCGTGCATATTGTCTTTGGCATTGCAAGGCGGGTTCCTCCTCCGAATAGTTCATAGAAGATTTTGAACACAAGGATAGTGTACGACTCTGAAAAATAAGTTCCACATACCACCGTAGAGAGAATAATATTTACACAAGTTCAATCCGCTGACGTATTCCGCGGCGTGACATCACACCACGGCCAAGCTTTTATTCGAATCGTTTTTACTATCCCACCTCAGCGCGTTTAGCGAGGCGGTTTCCTTGGCACGTCTTGTCAAAGCAGAGATCGTGTCCCCTTATTCCGGGATTCTCATCAATACGGGCGTGGTTGACCCAACCGCGCCATTGATTACGGCGCTTGGGAGATAAGCGAGTTTTATCAGGCCGGTGGGGATGCATAGCTTTGTCCGTCCATATAAGGGGATAAGGATCCACTTTTTCACACACGCCTTCTTCCTCCTTTGCTTATCCATTTCCGTGCACTCGTGCTCCAGCGCCCAAGTACGCACATCCCACCTCAACCTTCTCCAACTATGTCCGGAGCGGGAGGCAAGTGGATGGCCTCCTCCGTCACGGAGGGGCACATCAAAAAGTTGCGGAAGGCCGGATACTTGTCCGACGACATCTTGCATCGGCTCCCCGACAAGGGGCAGCTCATCCCCACCCCCCATGAGAGGGTGGTGTTCCTCCCCCACTTCCTCCGCGGACTAGGGTTTCCACTTCACCCATTTGTCCGGGGGCTCATGTTCTACTACGGCCTAGATTTCCACGATCTGGCCCCGAATTTCATCCTCAACATCTCGGCGTTCATCGTCAGGCGAGGCCTTCCTTCGCATCCAGCCCCACTTGACTTGTGGCTGAAGACCTTCAATGTCAAGCCGAAGGTAGTGGGCGGCCGCCAAGCTGAGTGCGGAGGTGCCATGGTGGGCAAGATGGCCAACGTCCTATGGCTCGAGGGCTCCTTCGTTGAGACCATAAAGGGGTGGCAATCGGGGTGGTTCTTCTACATCACCGAGCCGCGCGACTCCAAATGGGCAGCGGCCCCTGAATTCCGATCTGGCTTCCCTACACTGCTCACCTCATGGAAAGAGACGGGCCTGACGTGGGGTAATTCGGAAGAGCTGACCGGACTCCAAACTCGTCTCAAAACCTGGTGGACAAGAAGCTCAAGCTTTTCAACGTAGTTCATGTTATGCTCATCCGCCGGATCCTCCCATGCCAGCAACAGGCCTTCAACTTGTGGGAGTTTGATCCGGCACAACACCGAACCTTGAGCCGGCTCTTCGACACTACGTACAAAGATGCCTGGAAGGTGCTGTTCAAGGGCGCCGAGGTTCGTGATCCGCCATCAAGATCGCGGATTCAGCTCATGACATCAAGCCAGCGAGGTAAGCTATTTTATCGCTTACGGACTCTTTTTCATAGTTTGACTCTATGCGGATCTAAAACTCCTCACCTTTTGACAGATCGGCAGAAGACGTCCGACAGGTTGACTGTCCGGCTCCCTTGCCAGAAGACCCAACGGGCGCCCGCTTGACGGGGCTGCTGGTTCCGGCACCTTACGTGGTGCCGGAGAAGAAGGCCAAGAAGAAGGCCACGGTAACTCGGAGGAGTTCCCGGCGCCAGGTGTTGTCGGACTCATCATCCGATGACTCCGAGGTGGACTCCTCCCGCGAAGATGAGGAGGAGGAAAAAGAGGCCTCTCCCCCAGCGGGGGGAGAGAAGAAAAGGAAGCCCGCCCCAACTGGGGAGGCCGGAGGGTCCAAGAAGGGAAGGAACCTCCCTCCGGACTACACCACCAACGCCGACGGCGGTGGAGAGGAGTGGCCACCAAGGACCAAGCCCCTGGCGAAATCGTAAGTGTCCGGATACCAGAATAACTCATGGCGTTCCATTTGTCGCACAACATCTTCTAACACCGAATATAACCATGCAGTCCGCCCAAGGATGGGCTCGACGCTTCGTCGAGCGGCTCCATGGATTCGTCGGATGTGAATAGCACCTCACTCCCGACCACCTCGTTTCCTCCCGCCGCGGATGACGCCGGGGTGGAGTCCCAAAAGGGGCCCAGCCAGGAGGAGGTGGCCTCGAGGCGCCAAGAAGGCGACCTCCCGGACTCCGGGTGCAAAGGGGATAAAACCCCAAAGGGCTTTAAGTCCGGCCCTATGCCGGGCTCCGTACTGGAACCTTCAGTGGTTCCGGAGTCCGACAGGCGACCCCTTCGTAAGAAGGGCAAGACCGCGACACTGGTGACCTCCGTCCAACCCGAGGCACCGAATGATTTGATGGAGGCGCTTAACAGCGCTTCCATCGACGAGGAGCACCGCACTGTTATGAGTGTGGTGATCCAGAAAGTTCAGTCCGCCAAGAGCGGGCTGATCAAGCTGTGCCAGCCTTCTAACAGGCTTTGAGGTATGTATTTAAGATATGTAGAAATATTACCGCATAGAGAGTAGCCCCTGATGCTCAGTTTGGTGTTCGGAAAGAAATAGACGAACTGAGGATATAAAAAGATATACGCAGGAGTCTAACATAAGTATGTCAATATGGGAATGCAGGCTGCGCTGCTGACCTCTGCCGCACTGACTGCGGAGGTTGATGCATTAAAGCAGAGCCTCGAGCGGTCCGAGAACGAGCTCGGACTTGCCAAAAAGCAGCTCGAGGACAAGGAGGGTAAGTAATACCTTATGTGAGTATTTAAAAGATGTGGTTGCAAAAGATGACAGGAATAACGTGAATACTCCAGGGGCCACGAACGAGGTGGCGACCCTGAAGGAAGCGGTGTCCAAGGCCGAAAGCAATGCGGCCGCAGAGCGCACCGAGCGAGAGAAGCAGGAGGCGCGGGTATCGGAGGTGCCGCAAGAGCTCCAGGCTCTCGTGGAAAAACATGAGAGTTTGGAGCGTGACTCAAAGACTTGAGAGTCCGAGGTTGCCTCGGCCGTTGAGAGCGCCAAAGCTGCTAAGGCCGAAGCCCAAAAAGCCCTCCAGGAAATTGAGGCGATGAAGAAGATAGCGGCGGGTAAGGCATTCTATATGCAAAGCAAGCATGTGAAAGTGAATTATCTGTTACCTACCCGAATCCGGAGCTCTCTCCAGGAGCATTCGCAGATCTGCCCCGCAGTGTGTCTGATGCTGCCGCATTCTACCGAGCCGAGGAGGGAAGCTCGACAGAGAAGGTGTTCTGGTCTCAGTATGCTGAGGCCGGACACCTGGTGCCCTCAAGCGACCAGTTGAAGCAGCTGGTCGAGCTCCATAAGGTGGCCGAACAGGCCATGAAAGGCCTCATAGTTCGGCTGTGGCCTAAGGAAGCCATGCCTGGGAGCTACTTCAGGCTGGTGAGGCGGCTGGTGGACGCCTATCCATGGGTTGAAGTCGTCAAGCGCTCCGTCTGCATCGAAGGTGCCCGTAGAGCCCTTGCCCGTGCTAAGGTGCACTGGGGCAAGATGGACGCTGAGAAGCTTGTGACGGATGGACCACCAACGCGCAAGGAGCATCGCAAGCCTGAAATGTATTATGAGGGCGTCCTGAAGGGTGCCTGCCTTATAGCGGATGAATGCTCCAAAGATGTAATTTTTGAGTAGACTCGCATTTGTTATCCTGTACGCTGAAAACTTGTTCATATGCGCTAAGCAACACTTTTGAATTTAAAATATTACCTTCTGTGCGGCCGTGTATTAAATTTGAGAGATGGCGAGTCGTCGGCTTCATCCCCCATGCCACGAGTGCTGGGGTGTTCGGGATAAACTTGAGCGCTCTTGTTCCCATTCTTGGGTCCTTCGAGGGAGGCACTCTACCCAACGAACAAGGCAACCGGACTATAATGCTTGAACACTCTCACTTAGCCGTAGAATTCTATAATTTTAAATTTCATGAAGCCCCGGTATTCGGAAGACCGAGTTCGTGGCGCTATCCACGCCTAGGCCGGACAATGCCGACTCCTCGCTCTAAGCGGCATAAGTCTTTAGGGACTCGAAAACCTCTCGAACAGCGATCGCTCTCGCCTCTATCATGACGGTCAGTTTTAGCTTTCCACCGAGGTGCTTAACCCAGCTCAACCGGGCACAATCGCAGTGGTTCTCCCAGCGCTACCTTAGCCGATATAACGGAACATAAGGTACCAAAACATGGGAGCCGGGCAAACCCAACTATTGACCCAAGACATGATTCGGAGCCGATGCATATAAAGCTATAAGTTCGGGGTGCCGCACTTGTGAAAGTGTTCGGACTTATCACACCATGTTGTGGGGTACTTAAGCCCCTGGTGTATTGCCCATACCAAAGTGTATGGTTGCACAATGTCATAAATGAACATATATATATATATATATATATATATATTAAAAAAAGGGAATTCAATAATAGGCAGAAGCTATGTATTGTTTATTCAAAAGGGCTGCAGTAAGAGCAGAACGATACAAATAGTGCGATAAGCAAGGGACGGGACTTTTTGACATGTCCTCTCCGTGGGTAAGCTGCGGGATGGTGTGTAAAACAGGTATACTGCTGGTAATAGAGACCACCGACACTCGGCGTAGCTTTCGCTTCCCCGGCTGTTGCATCATGTGTTCGGCGATTCTATCACGGACAGGGCTTCGTGAGAACGGAGTCCTGAAAGTAAAAAAAGAAAGAAGAAAAGAATAACACAATCGGGAGCCCCTGGTGCGGTTGAGCCGCATTCTGGGCATGCCGTGGTCGTGCCCCCCCATGCCCATGGTATTTCCAGAGCGTAATTATGTACGCGTAGTACTGGTTTCGCAATTTCACGAGGGCTGGGGTTTGGGCCCCATTGCTATGCGTGCTCGAAACGTGCCAGGCGGTCTTGTTGTAGGTTACTCCGGGCGCGCTTGACGGTGTCCGGATGTTTAACAGTCGGACTCGAGAATTGCCTTAAGAGGCTGCTTTGTACTTCCGCCGCGAGGGTCAGCCAGATGCTCCTTCGTCCGGAGAGAGCGTTCGGTGTTTCCATTGACCGTAATGACTCCTTGAGGACCTGGCATCTTGAGCTTGAGATATGCGTGAGGCGGCACCGCATTGAACTTTGCAAATGCGGTTCGTTCGAAAGCAAAGGCGTGATAGCCGCTGCAGAATGGGACTATGTCAAGATTAACTCCTCGCTCGAAGTTATCCGGGATCCAAGACCACTTCAAGTGTAATCGAGCTCTGCATATTGGCCTCTACACCTGGTATGACGCCTTTGAAGGTCATCTTCGTGGGTTTAATCCTTGATGGGTCTATGCCCATTTTGCACATCAGATCCGATAAAGCAGGTTCAGGCTGCTTCCGCCGGCCCATTAGGACTCTAGTGAGGTGAAATCCGTCAATGATTGGGTCTAGAACCAATGCGGCGAATCCGCCATGGCGGATGCTAGTGGGGTGGTCCCTTCGATCAAAATTGATCGTGCAAGAAGACCACGGGTTGAACTTTGGGGCGACTGGCTCCACCGCATATACGTCCCTTAGTGCATGCTTCCGCTCCCTTTTGGGTATGTGGGTTGCGTATATCATGATCACCATCCGCACTTGTGGGGGGAAGCCCTTCTGTCCTCTATTGTTCGGCGGCCGGGGCTCCTCCTCGTCATTGCTATGCAGCCCCTTGTCATTGTTTTCGGCATTTAACTTGCTCGTGCTTGAACACCCAACAATCCTCGCTGGTGTGGTTGGCTGGTTTTTCGGGGTGTCGTGTATCCGCATGAGCGATCGAGTATTCGGTTCAAATTGAACGGGCCCGAGTATTTCTTTTAAATGGCTTTTTCCACGACCGGTTTAGAGCATCTGAATCCGGCATTGATCGCCGTATCCGCAGCATTATCGCCGTTAATCGCGGCGCTTGTGCTTGTTGCGACGTGACCTGCCATTGCTGTCCTTGGTATCCGAATTACTGTGGCTCTTGGTCATGTTGTTACTACGAGCCAGCTACTGTCCTCTCCCGCCAAAAGCGGGTCATGAGTGTTGTGAGGGCTGCCATGGATTTCGCTTTTCCTGTCCTAGGTGCCGGGCAAGCCACTCGTCGCGGATGTTGTGTTTGAAGGCTGCAAGGGCCTCTGCATCCGGACAATCGACGATTTGATTTTTCTTGGCTAGGAACCGTGTCCAGAATTGTCTGGACGATTCCTCTGGCTGCTGAATTATGTGGCTTAGGTCATCGGTGTCTGGTGGTCGCACATATGTGCCCTAGAAATTGTCGAGGAATGCGGCTTCCAGGTCTTCCCAACAACCAATTGACTCTCCTGGCAAGCTGTTAAGCCAATGCCGGGCTGGTCCTTTAAGCTTGAGTGGGAGGTATTTGATGGCGTGTAGATCATCACCGCGGGCCATGTGGATGTGAAGGAGATAGTCCTCGATCCAAACCGCAGGATCTGTTGTCTGTCAGATGATTCAATGTTTACGGGTTTGAAACCCTCAGGGATTTGATGATCCATCACTTCATCTATGAAGCATAGTGGGTGTGCGGCGCCTCTGTATTGGTCTATATCACGACGCAGCTCAAATGATCTTTGTCTACTGTGTTCGGCTCGGCCGGAGTTGCCATATCTGGTATGACGGTTATCGTCACGTGTCGCGGGGCGCCCATGCAATCCGTAGATCGATCTTGTTTGCCTTGCCTTGTCCTCCAATATATCTCGCAGGTCTGGCATATTTCCCTGCGCCTTGGTATTTTTTGAGCGGCACCGGGGTGCGGCTTGAGTTGAGGGCCGAGAGGCCTCTCTGTTGCGGGCACGAGGTGGTCGGTCAGCCGTGTCATGCGCTGGTGATGTAGGTTTGGGTGCTTTCTCCTCTAATCGGGGTAGCAGCCTGCGTTTTGGGTAGCTCCTGGAGGGGTGCTCGAGTTCATACTCCTCGGCCGCAAGGACTTCAGTCCATCTATCAGCTAGTAAGTCTTGGTCAGCTCTAAGCTGTTGCTGCTTTTTCTTGAGGCTGCTTGCCGTGGCCATGAGCCTGCGTTTGAAACGCTCTTGTTCGACGGGATCCTCGGGCACGACAGATTCGTCGTCGTTGAGGCTTGCCTCATCTTCGGAGGGAGGCATGTAATTATCGTCCTCTACCTCTCTTTCTGCCGCTCTCTCATGAGGGCTGGCTTCTCCATCCTCCCGCGCTGAATCCTGCTGGAGGGGGTTGTCTTCGGCACTGTCCGGGGTGTTATTGTCTCCCGTGCCGGAATCACTGTTTTTGCTGTGGCGGGATTTAGCGCGGCGCCGCTGATGCCGGCACTTAGGCTGTTTCTTGGAGGGGTCATCCTCCGCTGTTCCATCGCCATTCCCATCTTTTGGGATGTCCACCATGTATATGTCATATGACGAGGTGGCCTTCCAGTGCCCTGTGGGCGCTGGTTCTTGATCGTCTCCTGCAT
Source organism: Aegilops bicornis (assembly GCA_021605145.1). Classification (NCBI taxonomy): domain Eukaryota; kingdom Viridiplantae; phylum Streptophyta; class Magnoliopsida; order Poales; family Poaceae; genus Aegilops; species Aegilops bicornis. The sequence continues at coordinate 614,909,746 of CM038674.1, read as the reverse complement.
CGTCGTCCATACCATCGATGTCTTCGAAGTCGAAGTCTAGCATGTCGGTTAAATCATCGACAGTGGCTACGAAGTGGGTGGTGGGTGGGCTTTCAATTTCTTCGTCGTCCGCATCCCAACCTTCCTGACCATAATCCGGCCAGGGCTCTCCTGATAAAGAGAGAGACTTTAGTGAGTTCAGGATGTCGCCAAAGGGCGAGTGCCGAAAGATGTCCGCGGCAGTGAATTCCATGATCGGCGCCCAATCGGATTCGATTGGCGGGGGCGCGGAAGGTTCGGAGTCCGAAGAGGAGTCCGGTACCTTGGAGTCACGAGCTTCGCAAAGGATGGGGTGGGTGTATGGCTCAATCGCCGTAGAGATTGCAGCCCCCGAGGCGGTCTCCAGCCACCCGTCCTCGATCGGCGTAGTCGGCTCCGAGCTAAAGGTCGGAGCGGACACTGGTGCGGCCTCTAGGACATTGTTCGGCGGCAGAGCTAGATCATGCCCCTCGTGACAGTGCGGCGCGCTTGGCTGTGGCTCGAACCCGTTGAAGGTCAAATCTCCGCGGACGTCAGCCGTGTAGTTCAAACTTCCAAATCTGACCTGGTGGCCAGGGGCATTGCTTTCAATCTGCTCCAGATGGCTGCCGAATTGCCCGCAGCGGCAAAGCCGCCGAATACGAAGATCTGTCCGGGGAGAAAAGTCTCACCCTGGAGCGCATCGTTGTTGATGACTGGAGGAGCCATCGGGCCTAAAGATGACGACACAGATGAACTCTCAATGAAAGCACCAATGTCGGTGTCAAAACCGGCGGATCTCGGGTAGGGGGTCCCAAACTGTGCGTCTAGGAAGATGGTAACAGGAGACAAGGGACACGATGTTTTTACCCAGGTTCGGGCCCTCTCGATGGAGGTAAAAGCCTACTCCTGCTTGATTAATATTGATGATATGGGTAGTACAAGAGTAGATCTACCACGAGATCAGAGAGGCTAAACCCTAGAAGCTAGCCTATGGTATGATTGTTGTTCGTCCCCACGGACTAAAACCCTCCGGTTTATATAGGCACCAAGAGGGTTAGGGTTACACAGTAGTCGGTTACAATGGTAGGGAATCTACATATCCGTATCGCCAAGCTTGCCTTCCACGCCAAGGAAAGTCCCATCCGGACACGGGACGAAGTCTTCAATCTTGTATCTTCAAAGTCGAGGAGTCCGGCCGAAGGCTATAGTCCGGCTATCCGGACACCCCCTAATCCAGGACTCCCTCAATAGCCCACTGGAATCGGGATGCAATGGAAGGTTGCTTCGGGGGTAACTGGAAAAGCAACGCCGTCCACCACCTTCATGGATATGTTCTTCATTTTGGAGTGTAGCTCACGCCATTCGTTCTCTATGATGTCATCCACAGGTATGTATCCAGCAGTTGTGTCGCCTGGGCAGAACCAACGCTGCTTCTCGGCATGGATGGGACGGTGCTATCCAATGCTGGACGATCATCCGCTTGGTGCTGCCGCTGCTGAGACCCCCTTTCCTGGCTAAGTGAGTCGATCTGCTGCTGCTGCTGTTGGAATTTGAGTGCCAGGCCCACGTGCCTTGCTTCTAGGCCTCGAAGGCGTTCTGCATCCTGCTTCCTCTGCTCCTCCTCCAGCTTCCTTTTCTTCTCCTCCTCCATCTTCCTTCTTGCACGGGTCCTGTAGTCCTCGTTCCATTTTGAAAAGCCCTCATACCAGGGAATAACGCCCTTGCTTCGTGTTCTTCCCGGGTGTTCAGAATTTCCCAGGGCCCGCGTAAGCTCGTTGTTCTCTCTGTTGGGCGTGAACACCCCCCTTCAAGCTTCTTCTATTGTGTCAATTATCTTTTGTTCGGCTCCTTTTAGACTTGCCTTCTTAGAAACTAGGCCTGTCTTCGGGTCCAACGTCCCCCATGCGCATAGAACCAAGTTCTGCACCTGGGGGGCTAGCTCTGAGTAATCGGAGTGACCCCTGCATCCTCCATCTCTTGCTCAGACTTATCCCACTTAGGCATTCCCACCGCGTAGCCACCTGGACCCAGCCTATGGAACTGCGTCTTTTTTGCGGCATTTGCCTTGTTTTTTATCGACTGCCTTAGATAATTCTGAATCCTTGAAGGTCACGAAATTGTCCCAAAGGTTTCTTTGCTTCTCCAGTGTTCCCGTGAATTCTGGAGTCTTCCTTTCTGCAGCGAGGTAGTTGGCCCATACAGTTTTCTTGTGGGTGTTGAATGCAATTGCCATCTTCTTAAGAGCAGCGCCCTTGACTTTCTCCACATCTGCTTCAGTGAAATGATCTGGTAGGGTGAAATGTTCCATCAGAGATTCCCAAAGGACTTTTTTGGCTCTGTCGTCGACCCAAGTAACACCTGGACGTTTAGTCTTTGGCTCTTTCCATTCTTGAATGGAGATCGGGAGTTTTTCCTTCACAAGAACTCCGCACTGACGAGTCCACTTGTTCGCAATGTTCTTAGGCGTGAGGGGTTCGCCACTAGGTTTGATGGATTCGATGTTGTACTTTACACCATCCTTCAACAATCTGCCTGACCTCGCTTTGTCCTGCTGTCTGTAGAAGCAGATTTGCTCGATCCAGAGGGCTGAAAGAAGAATGATCGACTCGTTAATATATCTTCAATAAAAAAACATGTGATGATCACCATGATGCCTGCTTATATAAATATACCTCGCCAGTAGTCTTTGTTATTTGAAGATCAGCATTGTCTGTGTCGTCACAAACATTGTCTGTGTCATCATAATCATAATCATAGGTCATGACTTCATCAGCTCGGTCGTCGAGATCGAATATCTTTTCATCACCCTCTTCGGTATTGTTCAGATATTGGGAGCCGTCATCTGCTTCATTCAGATCATCTAGCCTGTGAGGGCTGCGTATGATGTCCAACAATTCCTCTTCTCTCTCTGCCGGTATTGTCCGCCATAGCTTTTACTTAACTAATACAGAAGAAATATAAAACAATTTCATTAGTATTCAAATCACAATGCATGGATGCAATCAATAAGGAAAAACTGAATCTCGAATACATCGTCTCGAATATATAATCTCGAATACATCATCGTCTTAATATATATAATCTCGAATACATCGTGTCGAATATTATATATCGAATACATCACTGGCTAGGTACCTAATAAAGATCGAGTACTACAGAAGAATCTAGGCCACTCGCGGTCCCTGGGACACGGGCGGTGGACACCCAAAGAGAAGGAACCGTCACAGGATCATATCTCCGGTCATCTGCCTAAAGAACCTGCCAAATATTGGAGAACCTGACGTCCATAGCAGCCATGTAGCGATGGACGTGCTCGTCCTCCTCCCTGACATGGCGACACACCACCTCCGGCGGCGCCGGCTCCCTCTGCACCGAATGTGGCCCATGCGAACGCCACCAAAGGACATCAGGGTCGACGACGGGACCCGTGGTCGGGTTCCTCACCAGGCGGCGCGCTTCTCCGTGTAGCACCTCCCGGTGCCAGCCGGCGGAGCCCAGTCCCGCATATGGGTCCTTCAAGGTGACGTCGTCACGAACGGGTCGACGGCGAGGATGCGGGCCGGGTATATCGTCGAGAACAAATACTATATGCCCGCAAAAAGTAACATTTTTTTGTCAGGACCCCGATTCCAAGTCACATCGATCTAGCCGGTAACACCTCATATCACTTTGCGGCCTCACGCACGGTATTCCCACGGGTGTCGCCTTACCATGGCCCGGGACCGCTTTGCCTTTTGGCTCACGATATGATAGTGTCGCTAGCATCCATATGACAGAGAACCCGGCCGACATGGCTAGTCGTGAACCCAAAGCGGCACTAACCCATGGGGACAGGCATACATGAATCAACTTCGAGCATGTCGGCCGCCAGCTGCGTGTGAATCCGGGCTGTACCACTGGGCTAAAAGGACTCGGGAACCCGGCTGTAGCAGGTTAGGCAGGACTCGGATGTCACCGCGTGACATTTCCCGAAGGGACATACACAGAACGAAGTGAAACACATGCCGCCAACAAGCATCCCGAGCAAGAGTCTTTGGGCTAGTAGGACTCGTGAACCGGGTCAGAAGCGGACTACTATGGCTCAAGGAAGCACTAGACTACATTTCCCCATAAGAGAGGCTGCCAAGGATAAACAACTAGATTGTCGGATCCCACACATACCAAGCATTTCAAACATACACACAATATGCTCGATATGTGTAAATACAACATGGCATCACAACATAACTCTATGACAAAAATATTTATTCATTAGGCTCCGAGGAGCGAGATATTTCAAACATGGGTCTCATGACCCAACATTCAGAGCATACAAGTCAAAGCACAAGCGAAAGCTTAACATGTCTGAGTACAGACATCTACAAATGAAAAAGGATGATAAGCCTGACTAACTACCAGATCCCGCCGAGGGCACAAGATCGTAGCTGAGGTAGCAAGCTAAATGTCAAGTCCACGCTGAACTATTAGCGTAGATCAAGTCTCTCTGCAAAACAAAAATTAAGCAAACGTGAGTACAAATGTACCCAACAAGACTTACATCAGAACTAACTACATATGCATCGGTATCAACAACGGGGGGTGGTAGAGTTTGACTGCAGCAAGCCAGCTTTGACTCGGTGGCTATCCTGAACTACGACTGCAAGTAACTCTTTTGAGGTGGCGCACACGAGTCCACATATTCACCATATCAATACACCACTATGGATCCGCCTCCCGTCTCCCTACGAGAACGCCATCCATAGCACTCACGCTTATCTTGCGCATTTTAGAGTATCCACTTTCACTTGTCTATGAACTGTACAGGCAACCCATAAGTCCTTTACCACAGACACGGCTATTCGAATAGATGATGTTAACCCTGCAGGGGTGTACTTCTTCACACACGCTCTTGCCACTTACCGCCATGTACACGTCATGTATCTCGGCAACCTTCAAGCGGAAGCCTGGCGGGGGTGTCGGCCACGGCCTACCTAAACACTCAAGTCTCTAGTCCAGGTTTATTGCCTATTCAGGTTCCATCCGCAGGAGTCCGCCGAGGTTTCCACATACGGCCCCGAACGATGTGAGCAGGGTTCCCGAGACACCAAGCAGGCGCTCGGTACACCGGCCATGGTGTATCTAGCGCATCATAGCTCACCCCTAGGGTCAGCGCCACGCACGGCCTCCAACACATATCCTACAAACACCGTAAACTAGTTGCAACTCCTGGACAGAGAACAAGGGTGGTCAAGAAGCCGAGAGAATCAATTAAGGATCCCAATGTGTGGTAGTAACTGTTCATGGATCACAAACACAGAACTCAGTTCCTGAGGACGGCTTTAATGAGACAACCCACCATGTACTCCTACATGGCCTCTCACCGCTACCTTTACCAAATCGTGTTCACACACTTAGCTCTTAACAGTATGACATGTTCACACACCTCCGATTCATCCCTGATGAATCAGACCTGACACAACTCTAAGCAATAGCAGGCACGGCAAACAAGCATGAATGAGTAGGCACAACAGGGCTCAAACAACTCATACTCATGCTAGTGGGTTTCATCTATTTACTGTGGAATGACAGGTCATGCAGAGGATAAAGGGGTTCAGCTACCGCAGCAAGTAATAGATGAATCGTTGTTGTCCTAATGCAGTAAAAGAGAGAGCAGGAGCAAGAGAGTGGGACTGTTTCGGAATGAACAAGGGGGTTTTCCTTGCCTGGCACTTCAGAAGATATCATTGAGTCTTCATCAGTGTCAACGATCACAACGTCGGTACAACGTCTACCGAGGGGGAACAACACCGGTAAACAGAGAAGAAACACGATCAATGCAATGCACAAAATGATGCATGCTATGACATGACAATATGAGTGTGTTGGGCTAATGCAACTACAGCCATATGGGTTTGAGCTATTTTGAACCAAAGATTCGAAGTTCAAACTCATTTGTGACCTTAAATAGTGCTTTATCATGTTTTGCACTAAACAGCAAGTTAACTTGTTTAAACATGCATGAAACTAGTACAGATGGATAGATTGGATTTTTCTGATCGTTTTTCATATATAAATTATTTGATTTTGAGCTACGGTCGATTTTCTATGAATTTTAGAAGTTTGTACTATTTTCTGGAATTTCCTGTATAAGAATAAATCCAGAAATCGAATTAATGCGTCAGCATGACGTCACTGTGATGTTAGCAGTCAACTGGGTCGGCCAGGTCAAACCTGACCTGTGGTACCCACGTGTCAGTAGTTAGTTAACTAACTAAACAGAGTTAGTTAGTGTTAGGTTAAGCACTAATATAGGTTAATTAGCGCTAAACTAACCTAACTAATAATTAACAAGGGTGGCCCACACGTCAGTGACCCAGGGGGTCAAACTGGGCCCACCCAGTGAATGGTTAGTGGGGTCAAACCCACCGGCGACATGACGCCGGCGAGGCCAGACGCGGTGGAGGGGCTCGGGATTCCTCCTCCGGCGACCAAATGGCCGGCGGAGGGCATATACGTGACGCTGGAGATCCCGCGCGTCGAGTGGTGCAGTCAGTTATGCCGGGGTGACCTATATCGACGGCGGCGAGCTCAAAGTCGGCGGCCGGGGTTCGGGTCTCACTGGTTCCGGCGTTGCGTTGCACGACAGGAGCAACTAGAGGGGTTTTTGGTCTTATGGCATTGTGCTGAGCACGTCGGTGCGCTCGGTTGTAGCTCTAGGTGACGGTGGCCACGGCGGCGACATGGCCGGTGGAGCCGAGCTCGCGGCTCTGGTGGAATCGGCGGCTACGGGGCAGGAATGAGCTTGGGAAGGAAGGGGAAAAACGCAGAAGCTCACAACGAGTTGAACGGAGGCCTCGGCATGCTCGAGGAGGGGCTGGTGACGACGGGAGGTCGCTGGCGATCTCGGTGGCCCGAGGAGGAAGAAGACGTCGGGGACGGTGCTCCGGGGCTCTTCCTGTCGCGTGGCTCGGGGAAGACGGCGTATGGGTCCACGACGGAGCTCGAGGTCACGTCGGAGGGGCACGAGGAAGGCTCAGGGCGCGGCAGCGGCGAGCGGCGGTGAGGGTGGCTCTCGGGTGCGTGCGAGAGGAGAGCCAGGGAGGGAGAGAAGCTCGGGGAGAGAGTGGAGGGGTTCCAGGGGGTCAGGGAGACGACGTGGATGCCATCCAGGCGTCCAGGGGCGCGGGCGGCAAGCAGGAGGTGGCGCACGGCGGTGCTGTAGCGTCGAACGCGCCACCTCCTGGAAAAGGAGGAAGACGACAGGGGAGGTGGCGCACGGTGGGCTGGGCCAGCCACTTGGGCCGCCAGGTGGACTGGCTAGGTGGGCTGCCTAGGTGAGTGCTAGGTAAAACTCTCTCTGTTAATATTTGTTTCTGTTTTCTATTGTTTGCCTCTGTTTTGATTTAGTTTAACACCAAATCATTTTTATATAATTCTGAAAATATTTTTGGGCACTTTTGAAATTATTCCCAACAGCCCTCAACTAGTTTCAGTAATTATTAGAGCATTTAAAATATTTATAGGATTTAAATGCCCCAATTCAAATACAATATGAGTTAATTCAATAATCCAAATGTCATGGAAAAATGTGCAACATCTCTGGTTATCAAGCTTCAAGATTTTCCAAAAATGGTGAACATTTTTGAAGGCCATTTGGGTTCATTGAAAAATAATTTTAGTTGAACCTATTTGAATTGATTTAGTGCTAGGGCTTGGATCAAACCCCATTTCAAGTTTCATGAAATCTAAACATGATGCATGGATGCAATGCCACTAGTTACAAGCAAGCTCTAGGGCTGTGTCAACTCACCCCCACTAAACAAGAATCTCGACCCGAGATTCAAGACGTGAGGTAAGAAGACAGAGGGAACACAAAGCTAACACGATCTTCACGATCCAAGTTGCACTTCATATGAACGTTAATTCAATCACCAACTTTGTCTCGATATCTTGCTCTGAGAACTCCAACCAACATGACAATGAGAGGAAAGGGAAAACTCTAGTAGGATCGATCTTCTTGAAGATCGAACAACTCAGGTTCAACTCATGGAGTGAGATATTGAAAACATCTCTCGAGCTGAGACACGAAGCATACATCCAGAGGGATGGAGTGAAACAGATGACGAAGATTCACTAGGTAGGCAACAATTCCACACTTAAGGAGGTGGTGAATGGTTGTCAATGTCACGAGGAGTTGAGTTGCCATGATACCATAACGAGACATCTTAAGGAATATGACTCGCAGAAAAATTCCCTTAAGTGGCAAAAAGAATTACTTTTGATTCAGAGATCATTGAAACTCTTATACCAACCTAAGGCAAATTCACAAACGATCGTTTGACGGAGTACGAAGGAATGGCATACCCGGACTAGAATGGACGATGTGGACTACCTTGTTGAAGACAACGCAATGGGTGATTTTTGCTTATCACCGGAAATGGATGGGACTCATGACAAGTCCACTATTAAAGATGATCTTGGACAACAACTGCTGAGAAGGGCAGCCCATGGGAAATTGGCACAATGGCGGTGCAAGCTGGGAACAAGATGCAACTGTTGGTAATGTTCCAACCATCATATCTGCCTGAGATTCAGATCCAATTGGTGATGGGATACTTCAGACTCAGCATGTCTGAAAGAAAGTTTGCAACACGATTCGACGAGATGGCGTTGCGAGATTCTCGAGGAATGAACTAAGATAGCAGGCTCCAAAGCATGAGCTGGTTCCGCTAAACACATGTGAACACGCTGTCCCAGACAAACATGACCACATACTAGTCTTATGATAAAACACTACCGAGTTCTGATTAGGAACCATCATTGCGGATATCGAAGTCCTTACATAAGTCCGGATTAGCTCTTAGGAAGGAACCTCTTCTCCTTGAACAAATCAATCGCTGGCTTGATGTGCTAGGAAATTCATATGGAATGAAGATGATCAGTCTATCAGACCATAGAATACTTCGCACATGCATGACTGACTTGGAATGGTACCAGAGGAAACAAAAACAACCTTTCTCGAACTCACGGCGGCAACTTGCACCAAATGCACATGAATTCGAGGAAGTCACTTCTTCCATCCAAGAATAAGCTTCATGAACGGAACATGAAGGCATTGCTTTCAAAAGTTTCCAACACTAACTTGATGTTCAACATGAATCATGGAGGAGACAAGATGCTGCTGATGGGCTCAACAACAACTCATCGGAATTTCCATATCACTGGACTTCCACCATCATGTGAACAAGGTGATAGCATTGGTCAGACCCAAAGAGTATAATGGTGTATGCTCGAGGAATCAACCATCAGTAAGACAACATTACGTATATCGTTGGTTCTGATTTGACTTGACAATAGCCCATGTTCAAATCAAATATTGTTTAGGATAGTAGATCCAACAACTGATTACAGGGACCAATCCATGAACATATCATCTTTCTTCAACACACACACACACCTAAGGATATCCCTTTGAATGTACCGGATCAAATAAAGCTTTTATCTTCCAACTCTCCAATTTATTGTTTAGCTTATCCAACTAGTTCATGGGTATCCAACACAGATCCTTGGAGAAAGGGTGGTTTATGGAAAACCAACTTGATCACGAACCCAACATAGCGGTCAGGTGACAACCTGGTGATACTTCCGAGAAGATATTCAGAATATCACGAACCACCAATATATTACTAGGCTCGAGAACAATCTTGCTTTTCAGGGCAAGACGATATGATCAAAGAGCAAGGGATTGATATAATCCTAACTCATTGATCGAAGAGTGCACCAGAATAAGGACTAGGCAGCACGACCAATCTTAGGATGATGATTTAATAACCAACACGCTAAGAATGAGAATATTGTCCATTAACTACCAAGCAATGAGTTTGCTAGGAGTATCAATTTCACACATCACAGTTCACTTGTCGTCATTACGGTTACAAGAACACGGGACCGAGGAATGAATAATGATAGCGAGAAGTATCACTACGTCAAGAATTCATGAGAAATGGCGCGATTCTCATGACAATCCTGACATAAAGGGGGTAATACTCCGAGGTAGAATAGAATCAAAAGCTGGATTGGCATTTTGATCTGCGGAATACAACTGCTTTGACCAAATTCTAGATATGGATAAGGTACTGGAGTTTGTTTTTCCTAGTCATTCTGAAATAGAATGGCTCAACGGACCACAAGAATAATAAGCATCGATAACACGGATGCACAATTACTCCTGACTATCAATTGATAGACGAGGGTCAGAATACAACTAAAGAGAACAACTCAAAGGAACATATAATTTTCTGAGTTGTGGATGCATAGATTAGTATGCCGAGCGAAGCTCAACATTTCTTCCGGATAATCCATGCGGAAAGGTAGAACTGGCAGATTCACAATTATGAATGGAGAACTCCTCAAGAGTACTCTGTGTGTGATCCTCTTGTTCAGCGAGGAACTTCTGCCATAAGCGGTTCATAGTATTTGGAAGAAAGAAATACCAAGGACCTCGAGGACTATCGCAAAGTTACTAATATCCTAAAGGAACTAGCAAACACTATCAACATGAGGTAAGTAGGATGAATCTCGGGTTCAAAACCCAGGAATAGAATACCTACTCCTAAGTAGCATCACGGAATGCTTTTGAGAATGATGGCCAGAATCATCACACGGGGAACACAAAACATGGCTAGTTTACTAGGGGACTCCCTAAAACACCTAGGTTCATAATAATAGCTCCAACATATATGTCGAGGCAGCGGAGTACCTCAACACACTAATTTGTGTGATTAATCTGGCCCAAATGAACATTAGAAACGGAGAGAAGGAATTTGCAAATGCATCAGACTATTTAGAAATCCGGGATGACTCGGACAACATAACGACTGTAAATAATCAAAATGATTTGAGACATCCTGCAAAATAGTGGCATGACCACTCAACATCGCAATATCAAGGTTCTGAGACCAGCTATGAACATACGGAAGTAGTAAAAACTGAACTGAGATTTCAAACTATCAATTCTGTAAGTCTATGGATTAGTAACACGTGATCCTGATAGATAGATGAGAAGGCCTAGTTCTTAATCCCCGTAGAAGAGAAGAGGATGACTCAGATCAGAAGGCCATGAGGTATAAGGAGTAAAAAGAGCCTTACGTTCCCTTCCACAATCAATTCCCTTATATAACTAAAGCATTTCTAGACTCAACTTCGACCAGTTTGGCTTGGTAATCCTACAGGCAGTCAGGCTCTGATACCAAAGCTGTCAGGACCCCGATTCCAAGTCACATCGATCTAGCCGGTAACACCTCATATCACTTTGCGGCCTCACGCACGGTATTCCCACGGGTGTCGCCTTACCATGGCCCGGGACCGTTTATGCCTTTCGGCTCACGTATATGATAGTGTCGCTAGCATCCATATGATAGAGAACCCGGTCGACATGGCTAGTCGTGAACCCAAAGCGGCACCAACCCATGGGGACAGGCATACATGAATCAACTTCGAGCATGTCGGCCGCCAGTGTGAATTCGGCTGTAGCACTAGGCTAACAGGACTCCGGGAACCGGGCTGTAGCAGGCTAGGCAGGACTCGGATGTCACCGCGTGACATTTCCCGAAGGGACGTATTACCAGAACGAAGTGAAACACATGCCGGTCGATCAAGCGTCTGAAAGCGGTAGTCTTTGGGCTAGCAGGACTCCGGTGAACCGGGCTGTAGCGGACTACTATGGCTCAAGGAAGCACTACACTACATTTCCCCATAAGAGAGGCTGCCAAGGATAAACAACTAGATTGTCGGATCCCACACATACCAAGCATTTCAAACATACACACAATATGCTCGATATGTGTAAATACAACATGGCATCACAACATAACTCTACCACTCAAATATTTATTCATTAGGCTCCGAGGAGCGAGATATTACAAACATGGGTCTCATGACCCAACATTCAGAGCATACAAGTCAAAGCACAAGCGAAAGCTTAACATGTGTGAGTACAGACATCTACAAATGAAAAATGCTGATAAGCCTGACTAACTACCAGATCCTGCCGAGGGCACAAGATCGTAGCTGAGGTATCAAGCTAAACGTCGAAGTCCACGCGGAACTATTAGCGAGATCAAGTCTCTCTCGCAAAACATAAATTAAGCAAATGTGAGTACAAATGTACCCAGCAAGACTTACATCAGAACTAACTACATATGCATCGGTATCAACAACGGGGGTGGTGGAGTTTGACTGCAGCAAGCCAGCTTTGACTCGGTGGCTATCCTGAACTACGACTGCAAGTAACTCTTTTGAGGTGGCACACACGAGTCCACATATTCACCATATCAATACACCACTATGGATCCACTCCGTCTCCCTCACGAGAACGCCATCCATAGCACTCACGCTTATCTTGCACATTTTAGAGTATCCACTTTCACTTGTCTATGAACTGTACAGCAACCCAGAAGTCCTTTACGCGGACACGGCTATTCGAATAGATGATTTTAACCTGCAGGGTGTACTTCTTCACACACGCTCGCCACTTACCGCCATGTACACGTCATGTATCTCGGCAACCTTCAAGCGGAAGCCTGGCGAGGGTGTCGGCCATGGCCTACCTAAACACTCAAGTCTCTAGTCCAGGTTTATCGCCTATTCAGGTTCCATCTGCAGAGAGTCCGGCCGAGGTTTCCACATACGGCTCCGAACGATGTGAGCAGGGTTCCCGAGACACCAAACGGGCGCTCAGTACAACGGGCCACGTTGTATCTACCGCATCACAGCCCACCCCTAGGGTCAGCCACGCACGGCCTCCAACACATATCCTACAAACACCAGAAACTAGTTGCAACTCCTGGACAGAGAACAAGGGTGGTTAAGAAGCCAAGAGAGTCAATTAAGGATCCCAATGTGTGGTAGTAACTGTTCATGGATCACAAACACAGAACTCGGTTCCTGAGGACGGCTTCAATGAGACAACCCACCATGTACTCCTACATGGCCTCTCACCACTACCTTTACCAAATCGTGTTCACACACTTAGCTCTTAACAGTATGACATGTTCACACACCTCTGATTCATTCCCGATGAATCAGACCTGACACAACTCTAAGCAATAGCAAACACGACAAACAAGCATGAATGAGTAGGCACAACAGGGCTCAAACAACTCCTACTCATGCTAGTGGGTTTCATCTATTTACTGTGGAATGACAGGTCATGCAGAGGATAAAGGGGTTCAGCTACGCAGCAAGTAACAGATAAATTGTTGTTGTCCTAATGCAGTAAAAGAGAGCAGGAGCGAGAGAGTGGGATTGTATCGGAATGAACAAGGGGTTTTGCTTGCACAGCACTTCGTAAGATATCACCGAAGTCTTCATCGATTGTCAACGATCACAACGTCGGTACAACGTCTACCGAGGGGGAACAACACCGGCAAACAGAGAAGAAACACGATCAATGCAATGCACAATATGATGCATGCTATGACATGGCAATATGAGTGTGTTGGGCTAATGCAACTACAACCAGATGGGTTTGAGCTATTTTGAACCAAAGATTCAAAGTTCAAACTCATTTGTGACCTTAAATAGTGCTTTATCATGTTTTGCACTAAAAAGCAAGTTAACTTGTTTATACATGCATGAAATTAGTACAGATGGATATATTGGATTTTTCTGATCGTTTTTCATATATAAATTATTTGATTTGGAGCTACGGTTGATTTTCTATGAATTTTAGAAGTTTGTACTATTTTCTGGAATTTCCTGTATAAGAATAAACCGAGAAATCGAATTAATGCGTCAGCATGATGTCACTGTGATGTCAGCAGTCTACTGGGTTGGCCAGGTCAAACCTGACCTGTGGGACCCACGTGTCAGTAGTTAGTTAACTAACTAAACAGAGTTAGTTAGTGTTAGGTTAAGCACTAATCTAGGTTAATTAGCGCTAAACTAACCAAACTAATAATTAACAAGGGTGCCCTGCGTCGGTGACCAGGGTCAAACCGGGCCCACCAGTCAACGGTCGTGAGGTCAAACCCACGGCGACATGACACCGGCGAGGCGACGCAGTGGAGGGCTCGATTCCTCCTCCAATGACCAAATGGCGGCGGAGGGCATCTACGTGACGCTGGAGATCCCAGCGTCGAGTGGTGCGGTCGATTATCTTGGGCGACCTATATCGACGGCGGCGAGCTCAAAGGCGGCGGCCGGAGTTCGGGTCTCGGCGGTTCCGGCATTGCGTTGCACGACAGGAGCAACTAGAAGGGGTTTTGGTCTTCTGGCATTGTGCTGAGCACGTCGGTGCGCTCGGTTGTAGCTCTAGGTGACGGTGGCCACGGCGGCGACATGGCCGGTGGAGCCGAGCTCGCGGCTCCGGTCGAATCGGCGGCTACGGGGCAGGAATGAGCTCGGGAGGGAAGGGGAAAGATGCAGAAGCTCACAGCAAGTTTAATGGAGGCCTCGGCGTGCTCGGGGAGGGGTTGGGGACGATGGGAGGTCGCCGGCGATCTCGGTGGCCCGAGGAGGAAGAAGACGTCGGGGACGGCGCTCCGGGGTTCTTCCCTTCGCGTGGCTCGGGGAAGATGGCGTATGGGTCCACGGCGGAGCTCGAGGTCACGTCGGAGGGGCACGAGGAAGGCTCAGGGCGCGGCAGCGGCGAGCGGCGGCGAGGGTGGCTCTCGGGTGCGTGCGAGAGGAGAGCCAGGGAGGGAGAGAAGCTTCGGGGAGAGAGTGGAGGGTTCCGAGGGTCAGGAGGCAGCGTGGATGCCATCCAAAGGCGTCAGGGCGCGGCAAGCGAGGAGGTGGCGACGGTGGGTGGGCCAGCCACTTGGGCCGCCAGTGGACTGCTAGGTGGGCTGCCTAGGTGAGTGCAGGTAAAACTCTCTCTGTTAATATTTGTTTCTGCTTTTCTATTGTTTGCCTCTGTTTTGATTTAGTTTAACACCAAATCATTTTATATAATTCTGAAAATATTTTTGGGCACTTTTGAAATTATTCCCAACAGCCCTCAACTAGTTTCAGAATTATTAGAGCATTTAAAATATTTATAGGATTTAAATGCCCCAATTCAAATACAATATGAGTTAATTCAATAATCCAAATGTCATGGAAAATGTGCAACATCTCTGGTTACTGTTTGCAGCATTTTCCAAAAATGGTGAACATTTTTGAAGGCCATTTGGGTTCATTGAAAAATAATTTTAGTTGAACCTATTTGAATTGATTTAGTGCTAGGGCTTGGATCAAACCCCATTTCAAGTTTCATGAAATTTAAACATGATGCATGGATGCAATGCCACTAGTTACAAGCAAGCTCTAGGGCTGTGACATTTTTAAATGATTGGATTGTGATTACTAAAATTCTATATATATGCAAATTCTAACAATTTGACATTAATCTAATTCATCTAACTAAAACTAATTCTAAAATTTCCTGATTATATAACTATGATTTCTATAACAATTCTAATATTTATATAACTAAAAAATAGAAAATTGCTAACATTTCTATAAATATTTCTATAACTAAAAAACAGAAAACATTTATAACATTTCTATATAACTAACATTTCTAATATTTATATTACTAAAAAACAGAAAAATTGCTAATATTTCTATAAATATTTCTATAACTAAAAAACAGAAAAAATTTATAACATTTCTATATAACTAACATTTCTAATATTTATATAAATAAAAAACAGAATATTTTCTAACATTTCTATAACTAAAAAACAGAAAAATTTATAACAAACAAACTAATGTGTGTAGTGTGTGTGTGTGTGTGTGTGTGTGTGTGTGTGTGTGTGTGTGTGTGTGTGTGTGTGTGTGTAGTGTTTGTGTGTGTGGACATGGCGGGCGGGGCGAGCTCACCGGCGAGGCGACGATGGAGCGACGGGACGGGGCGGCGACGACGGGCGGGCGGCGACGACGGGCGGCGGGCGCGCGACGGGACGACGGGGACGGGGACGGCCGAGGCGGCGACGTCGACGGGGGCGGCGACGAGGGGCAGACTACTATGGCTCAAGGAAGCACTAGACTACATTTCCCCATAAGAGAGGCTGCCAAGGATAAACAACTAGATTGTCGGATCCCACACATACCAAGCATTTCAAACATACACACAATATGCTCGATATGTGTAAATACAACATGGCATCACAACATAACTCTACGACTCAAATATTTATTCATTAGGCTCCGAGGAGCGAGATATTACAAACATGGGTCTCATGACCCAACATTTGAGCATACAAGTCAAAGCACAAGCGAAAGCTTAACATGTCTGAGTACAGACATCTACAAATGAAAAAGGCTGATAAGCCTGACTAACTACCAGATCTTGCCGAGGGCACAAGATCGTAGCTGAGGTATCAAGCTAAACGTCGAAGTTCACGCGGAACTATTAGCGAGACTGAAGTCTCTCTGCAAAACACAAAATTAAGCAAAGGTGAGTACATATGTACCCAGCAAGACTTACATCAGAACTAACTACATATGCATCGGTATCAACAACGGGGGGTGGTGGAGTTTGACTGCAGTAAGCCAGCTTTGACTCGATGGCTATCCTGAACTACGACTGCAAGTAACTCTTTTGAGGTGGCACACACGAGTCCACATATTCACCATATCAATACACCACTATGGATCCACTCCCGTCTCCCTACGAGAACGCCATCCATAACACTCACGCTTATCTTGCACATTTTAGAGTATCCACTTTCACTTGTCTATGAACTGTACAGGCAACCCAGAAGTCCTTTACCGCAGACACGGCTATTCGAATAGATGATTTTAACCCTGCAGGGGTGTACTTCTTCACACACGCTCTCGCCACTTACCGCCATGTACACGTCATGTATCTCGGCAACCTTCAAGCGGAAGCCTGGCGAGGGTGTCGGCCACGGCCTACCTAAACACTCAAGTCTCTAGTCCCTGTTTATCGCCTATTCAGGTTCCATCCGCATGAGAGTCCGGCCGAGGTTTCCACATACGGCTCCGAACGATGTGAGCAGGGTTCCCGAGACACCAAACGGGCGCTCAGTACAACGGGCCACGTTGTATCTACCGCATCACAGCCCACCCCTAGGGTCAGCGCTACGCACGGCCTCCAACACATATCCTACAAACACCAGAAACTAGTTGCAACTCCTGGACAGAGAACAAGGGTGGTTACGAAGCCGAGAGAGTCAATTAAGGATCCCAATGTGTGGTAGTATCTGTTCATGGATCACAAACACAGAACTCGGTTCCTGAGGACGGCTTCAATGAGACAACCCACCATGTACTCCTACATGGCCTCTCACCGCTACCTTTAGAAAATCATGTTCACACACTTAGCTCTTAACAGTATGACATGTTCACACACCTCCGATTCATTCCCGATGAATCAGACCTGACACAACTCTAAGCAATAGCAAACACGACAAACAAGCATGAATGAGTAGGCACAACAGGGCTCAAACAACTCCTACTCATGCTAGTGGGTTTCATCTATTTACTGTGGAATGACAGGTCATGCAGAGGATAAAGGGGTTCAGCTACCGCATCAAGTAACAGATGAATCGTTGTTGTCCTAATGCAGTAAAAGAGAGAGCATGAGCGAGAGAGTGGGACTGTTTCGGAATGAACAAGGGGGTTTTGCTTGCCTGGCACTTCAGAAGATATCACTGAGTCTTCATCAGTGTCAACGATCACAACGTCGGTACAACGCTCACCGAGGGGAACAACAAGCAAGCGAGAAAAGAAACACGATCAATGCAATGCACAATATGATGCATGCTATGACATGGCAATATGAGTGTGTTGGGCTAATGCAACTACAACCAGATGGGTTTGAGCTATTTTGAACCAAAGATTCAAAGTTCAAACTCATTTGTGACCTTAAATAGTGCTTTATCATGTTTTGCACTAAAAAGCAAGTTAACTTATTTATACACGCATGAAACTAGTACAGATGGATAGATTGGATTTTTCTGATCGTTTTTCATATATAAATTATTTGATTTGGAGCTACGGTTGATTTTCTATGAATTTTAGAAGTTTGTACTATTTTCTGGAATTTCCTGTATAAGAATAAATCGAGAAATCGAATTAATGCGTCAGCATGATGTCACTGTGATGTCAGCAGTCTACTGGGTCGGCCAGGTCAAACCTGACCTGTGGGACCCACGTGTCAGTAGTTAGTTAACTAACTAAACAGAGTTAGTTAGTGTTAGGTTAAGCACTAATCTAGGTTAATTAGCGCTAAACTAACCTAACTAATAATTAACAAGGGTGGCCCACACGTCAGTGACCCAGGGGGTCAAACTGGGCCCACCCAGTCAACGGTCAGCGGGGTCAAACCCACCGGCGACATGACGCCGGCGAGGCCAGACGCGGTGGAGGGGCTCGGGATTCCTCCTCCAGCGACCAAATGGCCGGCGGAGGGCATCTACGTGACGCTGGAGATCCCGCGCGTCGAGTGGTGCAGTCAGTTATGCCGGGGCGACCTATATCGACGGCGGCGAGCTCAAAGGCGGCGGCCGGAGTTCGGGTCTCGGCGGTTCCGGCATTGCGTTGCACGACAGGAGCAACTAGAAGGGGTTTTGGTCTTCTGGCATTGTCTTTGAAACGCGTCGGTGCGCTCGGTTGTAGCTCTAGGTGACGGTGGCCACGGCGGCAACATGGCCGGTGGAGCCGAGCTCGCGGCTCCGGTCGAATCGGCGGCTACGGGGCAGGAATGAGCTCGGGAGGGAAGGGGAAGGACGCAGAAGCTCACAGCAAGTTTAATGGAGGCCTCGGCGTGCTCGGGGAGGGGCTGGGGACGATGGGAGGTCGCCGGCGATCTCGGTGGCCCGAGGAGGAAGAAGACATCGGGGACGGCGCTCCGGGGTTCTTCCCTTCGCGTGGCTCGGGGAAGATGGCGTATGGGTCCACGGCGGAGCTCGAGGTCACGTCGGAGGGGCACGAGGAAGGCTCAGGGCGCGGCAGCGGTGAGCGGCGGCGAGGGTGGCTCTCGGGTGCGTGCGAGAGGAGAGCCAGGGAGGGAGAGAAGCTCGGGGAGAGAGTGGAGGGGTTCCAGGGGGTCGGGGAGACGACGTGGAGGCCATCCAGGCGTCCAGGGGCGCGGGCGGCAAGCAGGAGGTCGCGCACGGTGGGCTGGGCCAGCCACTTGGGCCGCCAGGTGGACTGGCTAGGTGGGCTGCCTAGGTGAGTGCCAGGTAAAACTCTCTCTGTTAATATTTGTTTCTGTTTTCTATTGTTTGCCTCTGTTTTGATTTAGTTTAACACCAAATCATTTTAAATAATTCTGAAAATCATTTTGGGCACTATTTAAATTATTCCCAACAGCCCTCAACTAGTTTCAGAATTATTAGAGCATTTAAAATATTTATAGGATTTAAATGCCCCAATTCAAATACAATATGAGTTAATTCAATAATCCAAATGTCATGGAAAAATGTGCAACATCTCTGGTTACTGTTTCCAGCATTTTCCAAAAATGGTGAACATTTTTGAAGACCATTTGGGTTCATTGAAAAATAATTTTAGTTGAACCTATTTGAATTGATTTAGTGCTAGGGCTTGGATCAAACCCCATTTCAAGTTTCATGAAATTTAAACATGATGCATGGATGCAATGCCACTAGTTACAAGCAAGCTCTAGGGCTGTGACATTTTTAAATGATTGGATTGTGATTACTAAAATTCTATATATATGCAAATTCTAACAATTTGACATTAATCTAATTCATCTAACTAAAACTAATTCTAAAATTTCCTGATTATATAACTATGATTTCTATAACAATTCTAATATTTATATAACTAAAAAACAGAAAAATTGCTAACATTTCTATAAATATTTCTATAACTAAAAAACAGAAAACATTTATAACATTTCTATATAACTAACATTTCTAATATTTATATTACTAAAAAACAGAAAAATTGCTAATATTTCTATAAATATTTCTATAACTAAAAAACAGAAAAAATTTATAACATTTCTATATAACTAACATTTCTAATATTTATATAAATAAAAAACAGAATAATTTCTAACATTTCTATAACAAAAAAACAGAAAAATTTATAACAAACAAACTAATGTGTGTAGTGTGTGTGTGTGTGTGTGTGTGTAGTGTGTGTGTGTGTGTGTGTGTAGACATGGCGGCCGGGGCGAGCTCACCGGCGAGGCGACGACGGGGCGACGGGACGGGGCGGCGACGACGGGGCGGGGCGCGGCGACGGGGCGGCCGGGGCGCGGCGACGGGGACGACGGGGACGGGGACGGCCGGGGCGGCGACGTCGAGGGGGCGGCGACGAGGCGGGACGACTGTGGTCGGCGGCGAAGGGCGGCGTCGACGCCGACGGGACGGCGTCGATCGGGGAGGCGGCGACGGAGGAGGAAAACAGAGGAAGAAAAGAGGAAAGTGAATTTTTTTCAAATGGTGTATATATAGGATGGACCTTTAGTACCGTTTGGAGCCACCAACCGGTACTAAAGATCTATTTTGGCTAGGCCAAGCGGTGGGAAGCGCACCCCCTTTACTACCGGGTGGTGACTCCAACCGGTAGTAAAGCCCCCCCCCCGTTACTACCGGTTGGAGCCACCACCCGATACTAAAGGGGGTGCGTGGCTCCAGGCGGTGCGCAAGTTTAGTCCCACCTCGCTAGCCGAGGGGCTACCGCAGTGGTTTATAAGCCCCAGTGAGGTAGCTCTCTCGAGCTCCTCTCCTAAGCAGGCCTACTGGGCCTACTTGTTCTCTTATGCTTAGTGGGCCTACTGGGCCTTTGCGGGTCTGCATCTTGGCCCAACAAAAGGTTGGGTTCCTAGTCGTATGCAGGTCACTTTGGCCCAGTAGGCGGGCTTTTTTATTTTCTTAATTTTTTTGCTTTATTTATTTTTGTTTTATTTATTTTGAGTTGTTTTGCTGTATTTAGAGTTTATTTGTGAATATTTTTGCTTTAGGTACAAAAAATTACAAACTTTCTGTTAGTGCCGGTAGTTTTCAAATTTGAATAGTTTAAATTTTGAATTATTTGAAATTTGTGTGAATCACTAGTTTGTGAATAACTTAACTTTGAAAAAGATTTTTCGAGTGATTCTTTTTTCTTATGTTTAATATTAGTGTGTTTTATCATTATGTTCAATTTGGTAATGCTTAGGTTATTTAAAAATGAAATGCCTTTGTAACAGTTGAGTTTTCGCGGAAACCCTGATACTTGAAAGAGATTGTCCATTTTGTACACGAAGTGCATCCAGTTTTTTCTTTGTAACCCACTCTACTTTTGTTTGCACATAAAATTTCTTCGGCTTCAAATGCCAAAACACATAACTACCCTAACTATTACAGAGATTCCCTCCAGGTGTGAAACACGAAGAAAGTGATGATAGTGAAGCCGATCACATCCCAGATCTTTGGGTGTGAAACTTTTTCTTCGCGTGTGTCCCTTTGCGACGTAGCCATGGAAAATCTTCATCATTTAACTGGATGCTCGGGTCAATATTCACTGTCAATGGAGAAATTTCATGAAACTTTTCATAATCTTCTGACATGTCTGCCTTGTCATCCACTCCCACGATGTTTCTTTTTCCTGAAAGAACTATGTGGCGCTTCGGCTCGTCGTATGATCCATTCGCTTCCTTATCTTTTCTTTTTCTCGGCCTCATAGACATGTCTTTCACATAAAAACCTCGCCACATCATTGGCTAGGACGAATGGTTAAATGCGCATACGCAAGATTGTTGAGATCCACTGTTGTCATTCCGTACTGCGGGTCTTCCGTTACCCCGCCTCGTGTCTTATTGACCCATTTGCACCGAAACAAAGGGATCTTCAAATCACCTCAATAGTTAAGTTCCCATATGTCCTCTGTGTAACCATAATATGTTTCCTTTCTCGTGTTGGTTGTTGCATCAAAGCGGACACCACTGTTTTGGTTGGTGCTCTTCTTATCTTGGGCGATCGTGTAAAATCTATTCCCGTTTATCTGGTACCCTTTGAAAGTCATTATATTCGAAGATGGTAACTGGGACAGCGAGTACAGTTCATTTTGAATATCGCCATCATTCAGGGCACGTTTCTGCAACCAACCGGCGAAAGTCCTCGTTTGTTCGCGTGTAATCCAGTCGTCAGACTTATCCGGGTCTTTGGAGTGTAGAAAATTGTTGTGTTCCTCCATATACGGAGCCACCAAGGCAGAATTCTATAGAACTGTGTAGTGTGCTTCAGTGAGAGAATGCCCGTCCATACATATTATTTGATGCCCTGCTAGCGTGCCTTTTCCTTCCAGTCTACCCTTATGCCGTGATTCAGGAACACCAATCGGCTTAAGGTCAGGAATAAAGTGAATACAAAACTCAATGACCTCCTCATTTTCATGGCCCTTCGAGATGCTTCTTTCTGGCCTAGCACGGTTATGAAAATATTTCTTCAAGACTCCCATGAACCTCTCAAAGGGGAACATATTGTGTAGAAATACAGGACCCAAAACGTTAATCTCTTCAAGAAGGTGAACTAGGGCGTGCGTCATGATGTTGAAGAAGGATGGTGGGAACACCAACTCAAAACTGACAAGACATTGCACCAAATCATTCTCAGAACCTTGGTATGATTTCTGGATCGATTACCTTCGAGAGATTGCATTGAGGAATGCACATAGCTTCACAATGGCTAATCGAACGTTTTCGGTAGAAGCCCCCTCAATGCAACCGGAAGGAGTTGCGTCATAATCACGTGGCAGTCATGAGACTTCAGGTTCTGGAACTTTTTCTCTGCCATATTTATTATTCCCTTTATATTCGACGAGAAGCCAGACGGTACCTTCATGCTGAGCAGGCATTCGAACAAGATTTCCTTCTCTTCTTTGGTAAGAGCGTAGCTGGCCTGATCCTGATGTATGCCGTCTTTTCCGTGCATACGTTGCTGGTCCTCCCGTGCCTCTGGTGTATCTTTTGTCTTCCCATACACGCCCAAAAAGCCAAGCAGGGTCATGCAAAGATTCTTCGTCACGTGCATCACGTTGATTGCGGAGCGGACCTCTAGGTCTTTCCAATATGGCAGGTCCCAAAATATAGATTTCTTCTTCCACATGGGTGCGCGTCCGTCAGCGTCCTTCGGAACAGGTTGTCTGCCAGACCCTTTCCAAAGATTACCTTCAAATCCTTGACCATATCATGTACATCAGCACCGATGCGGTGGCGAGGCTTCGTCCGGTGATCCGCCTCACCTTTGAAATGCTTGCCTTTCTTTCTTACAGGATGCCTTGTCGTAAGAAATCGACGATGTCCTGTACACATTCTTCCTACAACTATCCAAATATATCTTTGTCGGTATCATCCAAACAGTGCGTGCATCCGCGGTATCCCTTGTTTGTCTGTCCTGAAAGGTTACTGAGAGTAGGCCAATCATTGATGGTCACGAACAGCAACGCCTTTAGGTCAAATTCTTCCTGCCCGCGCTCATCCCACGCACGTACACCTATTCCATTCCACAGCTGTAATAGTTCTTCAACTAATGGCCTTAGGTACACATCAATGTCGTTGCCGGGTTGCTTAGGGCCTTGGATGAGCACTGGCATCATAATGAACTACTGCTTCATGCACAACCAAGGAGGAAGGTTATACAAACATAGAGTCACAGGCCACGTGCTATGGTTGCTGCTCTGCTCCCCAAAAGGATTAATGCCATCCGCGCTTAGACCAAACCATACGTTCCTTGGGTCACCTGCAAACTCCTCCCAGTACTTTCTCTCGATTTTTCTCCACTGCGAACTGTCCGCGGGTACTCTCAACTTTCCGTCTTTCTTACGGTCTTCTGCGTGCCACCGCATCGCCTTCGCATGCTCTTTGTTTTGGAACAAACGTTTCAACCATGGTATTATAGGAGCATACCACATCACCTTGGCAGGAATCTTCTTCCTGGGCGCTCGCCCTCGACATCACCAGGGTCATCGCGACTGATCTTATAACGCAATGCACCGCATACCGGGCAAGCGTTCAAATCCTCGTACTCACCGCTATAGAGGATGCAGTCATTAGGGCATGCATGTATCTTCTGCACCTCTAACCCTAGAGGGCAGACATCCTTCTTTGCTTCATACGTACTCTCGGGCAATTTGTTGTCCTTTGGAAGCATATTCTTTATCATTACCAGCAACTTTCCAAATCCCTTGTTAGATACACCATTCTCTGCCTTCCATTGCAGCAATTCAAGTGTGGTGCCCAACTTTTTTTGTCATCTTCGCAATTAGGGTACAACAATTTCTTGTGATCCTCTAACATGCGCTGCAACTTCGTCCTCTCCAGATCACTTGCGCAGTTTCTCTTTGCATCGGCAACGGCCCGACCTAGATCATCAGCGGGCTCATCTGATGCCTCTTCTTGACTTCTTCCTGCATTGCGGCTCAGCTTCTTCCCCCATTGTTGTATCATCGTATTCAGGGAACCCATGGCCAGGATAGCCGTCGTCGTCCTCTTCTTCTTCGTTGTCTTCCATCATAACCCCTATTTCTCCGTGCTTGGTCCAAACATTATAGTGGGGCATGAAACCGGACTCAAACATGTGGAAGTGAATGGTTCTTAACGTAGAGTAACTATGACCATTCTTACAGCCAGCACATGGACAAGGCATAAAACCATCCGCCCGGTTGTTTGCCCCAGCGGCAAGCAGAAAAGTATGCACACCATTAATGAACTCGGGAGAGCATCGGTCATCATACATCCATTGTCGGCTCATCTTCATTACACAACACCGAATAGACCAAATTAATACAAGTTCATACATAAAGTTCATATACAACACTTAATTAAATGCAACATACAAATAACTCTCTAGCTAAAGAATTTAAATGCAACAACAAATGCGATCAAGATCGCAACTAAGGTAACAATTGATCCAACAAAGATAATCATACCAAGCCACACTATCAATGGCATATTTTCTAATCTTTCTAATCTTCAACCTCATTTTCTCCATCTTGATCTTGTGATCATCGACGACATCGGCAGCA
The DNA here is from genome assembly GCA_021605145.1 of Aegilops bicornis. Classification (NCBI taxonomy): domain Eukaryota; kingdom Viridiplantae; phylum Streptophyta; class Magnoliopsida; order Poales; family Poaceae; genus Aegilops; species Aegilops bicornis. The sequence continues at coordinate 614,884,774 of CM038674.1, read as the reverse complement.
TGCAACTCCAATTCCATCCTCTCCCCCTCAATTCTTTTCAATTTTTCTTTCAAATACTCGTTTTCTCTTTCAACTAAATTTAACCTTCGACAATAGGGTTGGTTGGAATTTCCGGTTCACATACCTCCTAGATAAAAATATCTATGTCAACTTGATGGGCATAATTTGTCATAAACACGAAATGCAACAACTAGTCTTAAAAGAGAATATACCACATCCGAATCATAACAAGGACGAGGGCCGACGGGGACGGATATCAAAACCATTGCACTATGTATAACAAACAACGTACGTGTAAGATAATTATACGAGTAACTATATATCCAAATCACACAAACATCAATTTGGTAATGTAAAACATTCATGAACAAGAGCCTCACCACAAGGTGGTGCCGCTGACGGGCAGTCTTGAGCGATCGGCGGTGAATTCTGACGGAGATTTAGAAGGCACTAAGTAAACCACACCTACATATGCAAACTAAATGTTATTTTTGACCTCAAATTGCATATAAATCAAATACTAGCAAACATAATTCCTCCAAAATTAATCACTATACAAAGCATTGCAAGAGCTAATCTAGCAATGAGAGTTGAAAGGACAAAGTTGCTAACCTTTGTGATCATTTGAATGGATGGGGGCCTTCAAATCTTGACAAATTTTGGGCAGAATTTGTGAGGAGCTCGAGGAAGAGAGGGGAAGAATAGAGGAAGTGAGGGGAAAGGGGACGAACAGAGTGGTTGAATTGGGTGAAGAAGGGTTTATAGTCGTCGACCTTTAGTACCGTTTCGTGCCACGAACTGGTACTAAAGGTGCTGGACGGGCCCCAGACTGACAACACCCTGCCACCACTCTCTTTAGCACCGGTTCGTGCCGGTTCACCACGAACCGGTACTAATGAGAACGGCCGGCTAGCCGTTGGAACCGGCACTAATGGACTCATTAGTGCCAGCTCAAAATCAAACCGGCACTAATGTGTCTCAGATTTGCCCCTTTTTCTACTAGTGAAAGTACACGTTTATTCCGGAGAAGGGCGGAAAACGGCAGCCCAACATGTAATGAATGATATCGATCAACCAACCATGCTCGAATATATCTTGGCCTTCGTGCGAGCCCGTTTGTGTGTTCTCGCTCCTCGTCTCTCTCAAGGAACGGCGGGTTGGCTCTTTGCCGTTAATTGAGATCAGTTTGCTCACACTTCTGTCCCACCTGTTAGTGATATGCCAAGAGAAGTTGCATTGACCGACTGGCCATACGCGTACTTGGTTTTGCTCTTCATACTACTCCTCCCTCCGTTATAGTTTACACGGCGTGCTTCATTATTATTCATTTCTCTCAATGCATTTCCACCACCAGAGAGACTTTAGATGCGTTTGGTTTAATGCACAATTAATTAGGGCGTGGTAACCGCAATCAAGTCCACAATTTTCTCTCCATGTAGTGTACTACTACGGACTGGAGTAAGTGCATGCATGTGTGTATCCGGGGTGGGAGCACTGCATGCATGTGTGTACGCCGTGCTGTAACTACCAATGCTATTTTTCAGGCCGGTCGCTAGTCGCCTTGGTCCCACAGATTTTTTTCTTTTTTCATTAGCGCGCTGTATAAAGAGTAACGGATGGAGTAGTATGAGCGGATTCAAAAGAAGAGCGTATTGATGGTTGCTTCTTTAGAGCGACTTATAGTGGGAAAGGTGGGGCTTATGATTTGACTGCTCATTACTCACTATTAATGCGGTATAGCAACCGGCTGAGTCTCCCATGCGGTTGTGCACTACCCCTCGGTTCTTAAATATACTCCGGAGTATATTTGTCTTTCTAAAGATTTCAACGAGTGACTACTCAAATATTTGTCTTTTTAGAGATTTCAAATGGATTGGCACATACGGATGTATATATACATATTTTAGAGTGTAGATTCACTCATTTTGCTCCGTATGTAGTCACTTGTTGAAATCTCTAGAAAGACGAATAGAATATTTAGGAACGGAGGGAGTACACATATGAAGCAGAATGAGTGAATCTACACTCTAAAATATGCCCGTTTGAAATTTGTAAAAAGACAAATATTTAGGAACGAAGGAGTATAATTTTGTGCATGGCACATGGACCCGGATGATGAAGAGGGTTCTGGCAATGCTATCAAGCTTCCATCATTTGTTTACATAATTGACGTACTATACAAATAATTTTCCAGCGACATGAAATTCTATAATGGTGTGAGCTTTCAGCTTTTGTTTCGCGTGTCTTGCCATCGATGCTCTTTCGGAAACAATAAAAAACTAACTTCCTTGCTAATGCATGTCAATTATTAGCGGTCGAGCTAATAATTACATCACTGGCCCGAAGACAGAGGTGTGAAAAGGTGTTAAATTAAAATTGATCCATGCTTTCATTGGCAGCAATGTCCCCCATTTCTGTGTAAATCAACAAGGCATGTTGGAAAAAAAGTAGCTATGCGGAGCATGCAACATTCCGATCATTTTGTGCAGTTCCACTAAAATAGAGCTGAGCATCCATGTTCCAAAGATATTAAGTGTGATTACGATAATAGAGGACTGCTGATGAAACAATAAACACACAAATAGAAGCCGGTCACCTTTGCAGTCTCTCGTAAGACTAACTAGTTGGAGAAGATTAGGCTCGGAGTTCTATGAGGAGGATAGAGCAAAACCAATCTCCCTTTGTGCAGTCGCACTGAAATGTAGAGACGTTGCCCGTGTGAAATTTTAGTACAACTGCACAAAACACTCTTAAGAAAAAAAGTGATTTTTGCAGTTCACCAAAAGGTCGCAATAGCAACGAGGTGAAATGGATAGCCCTGTTTGCAAAAAAGAGGTAGAAAGGAAACAATTACTTGCCAATAATGTGATTGATGACACATGCGACGACGTAAAAGAAGCATATTCCTTGCCCTAAGGGAAGATAACAACACGATTGTGTTTATGCGAAATGGTGTGAGGACGAGAATGCAATATGGAAAATGCATTTGGGCGAGCTACGTTTTGGGCAAAGAACTATGGAAGATCCACATGCGTTGGCGTGGGAAGGCAGGCGGTGGAGCAAGGCGGAGGGATACACGGAGGTCGTCGGGATGTAACTAGGTGAGTGGCGGTAGGCGGAATCTGCGGCGGTGGCGTGAAGCCTGCCAGCGCCGGAGCTTGGTCAGAGAGAACGGCGTGTACCGCAGATCAGGATGTGCTGCCTCGGCACCGTCGAACGGAGAAAGGATGCACTTCCTCATTTTCCCCCGGCGGATGGGATGCAGCCGGATCAGTGACCAACGGTGTGAGAGAGAGAGGCCACCGCACTCCCTTTCCCCCGGCGGACGGGATGCGGCCGGATTAGTGACCAACGGTGAGAGAGAGAGAGAGAGGCCACCACAGTCTTGTGTGAGATACTCAAGAAGCGACAAACCAGTAACGCAAGGCTCCATTGTATATAGTGAGCGGACTACCTTTTTCTCCATAAAAATCATTTTATATTCTGTGTACATGCCATTGAGCGCTATAACTTTATTTAAAAATAACGCGACAACGTCAAGTCGAACTTTGTTTCGTGCAGGCGTGGTACACGACCTCCCTAGGTAAACAACCGCTACAGGCGTTCAAATTAGCACATGGGCTGCCATTTCGTAAAGAAATGAGCTCCACCGTGTATCCGCGCAGGTGTGGTTGGGCACGAAGCGTGAGTACGTGCACGGTGCACCTATTCCCTTCTTGTATACGTACACCACCTACGTGGGGTTGTGTGAGAGAGATACAACCTATAGAGATATAGTGTGTGGGTTCTTGAGAGTTTTTTTGGGGGGGGTCAATAAAAAAATGTAACATATGGAATGTGTGTGAAATAGAGTCCTGGATATAACATATATATAGAGGGGGCGATCCACGAGAAGAGAGTGGAGGTATCATCAGCTTGAGGTGTCCATAGAATCGAAAAGAGGGATGATGTGTGTGTGTGTGTGTCTTGCACGATCGATAAAGAGTGCCATCGAATTTGTGTGTGCCCACGTCAAAGATATAGAGTGGCTAGCCTACTGGAATGTGAGAGGGGACATGTGTAGTTTGTCTCTGTGGCATGGATACCTACCTGCAGCGCTTGACTATCGATGTGTGGTGGGGGAAGAGGGAGGCCCAATTAACTATAGAGGTACAATGGCTGGTATATGTGTGGAGGAGGAGGGAGGCCTACCTCATGTATTTAGGAGATCGATCTGCCTCATGTATTAAGGTAGATCGATCGGCATCCATGCATATGTCCATGAGAGGAATAAGGTTGGGAGAGAGACAAAGCTAGAGTGTTGGAGGGGGTGGTAGTGGAGTTGCTTCTAACAAATTGTGGGATAGGCTTGCTAGACAAACGGAGGGCACGCCATAATATCAATAAGAGAGGAGATGGCTGCTTGTTGTGCATGCGGTGTGTGTGAGATACGGTCGGGGAGGCATGCACGAATGATGAGGGAGGAGAATGTGGCTGTGGTAGCAGACATAACTACATAGGAAGATCGATTAGCCCTTTGTTAGAGAAAGGAGAGACATAACTTGTGAGGTACGTCGATCGATGGGGGGGGGGTAGTTAAAGTCGATCTAGGTATATGTTGGGAGATTGATCGGTATACATGCATGTGTGTGTTAGAAGCAAATGAGGCACGAGGAGAAGGATAGAGAGAGAGGGATGCATGTAGGAGGTGGTACAAGAGGCATACTATATCGGCGGGGAGGAGTGTCTTGAGTGCGAGAGCGATAAAAAGAGTGGTGGGAGTGAGGCATGGACGGTGACAAGAGAAGAGGGGGAGCTTGTGTTTGTGCTAGGCACACCTGGCTAGAGAGGCATATCGATCGATGTGTGCCGTAAAGAAGGAGCTGGGGGGCCTACACACACCATGGGTGAACGACCTAAAGTGAAAAGACGAATTTCTTGTGATGGAGCTAGAGAATGCTGAGGGAGGGTGAGAGGGATGCGGGCATGTGCATGCACAAAAGAAAGTTAGCGCTAGCTACAAAGATAAGAGGGTTGTGTGGGTGTAAAAGACGAATAGAGATCATATATACTTCATTATAAAAAGCGAATTCAGATATTTGAAGAATTTATCATAGCGTTTTAAACCGACGCATGTGTGAATATATATATGATGATACACATGGTGTGTTTATGAACATGTTATACTACATTTAATATATTTTATCTCTACTCTTATAAAAAACGGAGTTGTAGATGATGGTGTGCCTGCCATCCTGCATTATAGGCCGTCCGATTTATATTTGGCGGATAGCAAGGAAACTATGATGGTTGAAGTTGGCAACAATCATGATTGTAGATTCTTATTGAAATAGAGAAACAAATTCAAATTTAGTTCGAATTGCAGCGGTAGTATAGACATTTGGAATGCACTGAAATGTTGGTATGAGTAGGTTACATGCATTATACAGCAAGCGAAAAAATTTAATCGGACATAACATGGATTCATACTCCCTCCTTCCATCTATATAGGGCGTAATGAGATTTTTAAGACCGCCTTTGACTATTGACAAGATTAATAGTACATGACATACACAATGTGAAAATTATATCATTGAAAGAACCTTTCACAGATGAAGTTAACGGATTGCTTTGTGTAAGTTGCATGTCATATATCATTGCTCTAATATTTGGTCAAAGTTAGCATTGAAAAACGCATTAGGCCCTATATAGATGGAAGGAGGGAGTAGCTTTGAATAGCATTTGTATAGTAAAACGAGGCAAGAATCTCTCTTTGTGTGGTGTGAATAGTTTTATTTTTTTCGTTTTCTTTTTGGTTGAGGAAGTGCGAATTGATTTGGTACGCATTACAAGTACAATATTACTACACGTTAGGCTTGTCCCTAAAATTCAACCAGCGTCTTGTTATATCCCGAAAATTCAGATATCGTGCTCCCAAAACTGGCGCCTTCACAACCCGCGCCTTGCTATCCCGAAATTACAACGCGCGCGAAAACTCCCTCCAGCTGCCAAATCCCGGCACACGAAATCCCCCTTCTAACCCTGAGCCGAAAGGGCCGCTAGTTCAAATCGGTGGGGGGTACTTTTGTAACACACCGTGCATTTTGGACAAGCGCGTCCCTAAGTCATGCTTCACCCCCTCCGATCGCCCCCTTTTCGCCATTCGAAACTAGGCCGCCATAACCTCTCCGCTCCAGCCTCGAAACCCCACCCTCCTCCGTCCGCCACGTCTCCGCTGCCCAGCCAGAGCCTCTTCCCCGACGATGTCGTCCACCGCAACAGCTCGATGTCCCTCGTCCACCTCCCCGGATGAGGATCCGTCGTCCATCTCGACGTCCCGCCGGTTCAGCCGCCCCGTCCTCCACCTCCAGGGAGCTGCTCCGACGATCGCCTCGTCTATCGCGGCTGCTCCATCCCCACAAAGACCGCCTTAACCTGCTCCACCGGAACCGCAACATCCTCACTGACTCCTCGGACGAAGCCGAGGCCTACTCGGCGCCACCAAAGAGGTTGTACACTCATCGCATCGCACCTTGTCCTTAACTCGACCTCCCGGCACCGACGGTGCTCCACCCCGCACCCCCATGGAGCGGCTACCTTGAAGCCGGCGCCGCGGGTGACATCTCCACGGCGGCTCTCCCCTAGTGCAAGGCCGCTTCGGCGGCAACGTCCATACCAGCCGGATCTGCTGCTGCTGCTCCGGCTCTCGCTCGATCGCTCGCTCGCCCAGCTGCTGCTGCTCTCCCCCTCGCTTCGTCTTCTTTGCTCTGCTCCGATTAAGCCACACTTGATCGGCCGAATCGACTTTTGGGCCCGTCGACTTTCTGGGGGTGGGGGGCTCGCTGGAGTTAAGGAAGAACCACCCACAGCGGGGACGGGGGCTCGTCGGAGAGGTACCCCACTATCTATCTTAGGGTTCAGGGTGGGGGGGGGGGGGCTTAGAGGGCTGGTCGGGGCGGCGGTGGCGAATTGTTTCGGGGCGGTGAGGCGGCTGGGCCAGTTCGGCCGGTGGTGGTGGCGGCTCGAGGTGCAGTTGAAGATGAACTGCATGCCCTCCCTAAACTACATGTCAAGTGCCTATCTGCTACCATTGCGTTCAGTTTCGACAGTAGCATTCAGATTCCACAGTAAATTTCAGTTTTGACAGTTAATTTCAGATTCAACAGTTTTTACCTCATCTATTGTAGTCAGGTGGTTTTTGGTGATGTTAATTTTACATCCATTTTACATCATCTATTCGAGATGCTATTAGAATCCCAGTTGAGATTGATGATGTCTGTCTTATGCTGCTTCAGCCTTGACGTCTTACGGCTCACTGGAGCTGCTCCAACGACAGAACGATCCATCACAACAGAGCAGTGCCCTAGGCGCCATCTACAGATTCCTCAGATCTTCCTCCACACCTCCGACAGCCACCTCTGCCTCAACTGCTTCAGCGACCAACCCAATGATGTTGAGGTCGACACGGCTACGGCAAAGCACTTGTTGCATCACTTATTACTATACATTCACGTTGATCCGTTAGGGCTATTTTGGTTCAACGGAAAAATGTCGATCCACTGGTTGTTACCATCACTCTAAATTTCTGCATGCTCTCCTTACATAATCTCACCATATTTTTTTCGTATGCATGTCAGATATTGTACACAGTCATGCTGAACATGTAGAGAGAAAGAGAAGAGTTTTGCGCGGCAATACAATGTCATTTAGACATCGCTCCATGGTGGGTTCAATGGAAAACCCTCCCCACCCCTCTCCAGATTGTAATCCAGAGGAAGATATCTGTTCTGAGGCGGATTCAGACGCCGCTGACCACTCCTATTTACCCCCCAAGGTGTTTGCTCTACCTTGGCATGGTGATGTTAGTCATATCATGCATATGTTGCCTTGCAGTGCCTACTTTTGACATCATATATGTCATCTGCTTAGTTTAGACATGTTCTGTAATGCCACCTGTTTAGTTTCTATATCATATAAGGGAATTAGGCAGTCTCATGTCTTGTAGCCAGCCATAATATATGTGAAATGTGCAATGCCATCCTGTTTAACCAGGCATCATATATTTGAATGATATCTTGCCCATCCTTTTCTTCATTACATTTCCATTTGTCGACAATGTTTGTACATTAAACTACTCTTCCTGTGAATCAGCCATTTGGGTGGGAGATGGAAAAATCTGGAGTGAAAACAAGGCCTTGAGCGCAGTGCTACACAGCCAAGCGAGATCTCTTGTTGGGTCCCGATAGCTCCTCAGAGATGGATTCAGAGACAGATGACCAGTCCTATTCCCCCACTGAGGTGTATGCAATAACTTGGCACGGTTATACTGCTCATATCATGCATACGGTGTCTTGCATTGCATAGTTTAGACATCATATACACAATATTCAACACCATGTTCTTAGTTCAGACATCATATCGAATGCCCTCTCACTACTAGGGAAAACCTTATACACAGAATCTTAGCAGCAGTGCAGCACAAAAAGAAGCGCTATTGCTAATTAGCAGTAGCGCTAGTTTTTAACCCTCGCTACTACTAAGTTGATAGTAGTAGCGCGGGTTTTTAACCCTCGCTACTACTAAGCGGTCTCTACCGTGCCCACCGACACATGCCACTGTAGTAGCGAGGGGTATAAACCCGCGCTACTGCTAAGTTGATAGTAGTAGCGCGGTTTTATACCCCTCGCTACTACTAAATACGAGGTAGGTGAAGTCGCCATATCCTCGGCCGAATCCCCATCTCCTCCCCCAAATCCCTCCTCTCTTCCACCACTCTCTCCTCTCACTTTCCATACGCTCTCACATGGACCTCTTGCCCATGCACCCATCCTCCTCCATGGCGCCGAAGAGGCCGCCCGCCTCGCGCCTCCGTCTAGGAGCTCACCGGTCTTCCACCGACATCTAGGAGGCCGCCGCCCCGCACCACCACACTGGAGCACCTCGCCACCAGTGACTAGCTCCGCTGCTCCCTACATCACCTTACTCTCTCCCTCGGTTTTCCTTTTCTCTCTCTCCCTCTGGTTTGACTCGCCCTCCCATGTCCATGCCCGTGCAGGTCATCGCCATGGATGACCCGGAGTTATCTGGCATGGTCGGGAAGAGGAGCCCCATGCCACGGCTTGGCTCTGCCATAGAAACAGACCCTCTCCAACAGCCACTGCTGGATCTGGTCTTCCGCTGTCCGTTCATGCCTCCGGCAACGCCAATCATCGCTAGATCTTACCATTGCTGCCATTAACAGCACGCACGGGATCGAGATTTTTTTGTTTTAAAGTAATAGCGATGGCGCGGGGTATAAGACCGCTACTGACTAATTAGCAATAGCGCTGTTTGCAACGCACGCTACAACTAACCATGTATAGCGGTAGGGTGTGTCAACACACGCCATCGCTACAAAGTTAATGGCGCCCGTGTCGATGGCGCGGGCACCACGTATCTTGATACACCTAAAACCCGCGCTGCTGCTAGGCTTTTCCCTAGTAGTGTCTGTTTAGCATATAAATCACATATGTGAATTTAATGATGCGATCCTGATTACTTAGATAACATGTAGGTGAATTATGTCATGCGATCCTGTTTAGTTATTCATCATATCTTTGAATTATGTTATGCTATGCTATCCAGTTTAGATAGACATCATATGTGTGAAATTATGTCATGCTATCCGGTTTAGTTAAACAATATACATGTCAACTATTTCATGCCCTCTTTTTCCACACTATCTATTGCATCTGTCTCTCATACAATGTCATACATTCAACTATGTTTCCTGTTTATCAGCCATTTTGAATTGGAGCGGGTGATGCGATATCTAAGCGGAATAAAACACGGTCTTCAAATAAAACAGTGCTACCTCTTGGTGGAGATAGCACCCTGGTTGTACATGCACAAGAACCAGCCCTACCACACATAACCCAAACTCTCGCAGATTGTACCCTACTGCGATGGACAGAGAACCAGCTTCACCCAATCTAACCCCAACCCCAGCCGATAGTAACCCAGTTCCTGTTGACACAGCACCATCACCACCACAGAGCTCCCAAACAAGAGCAGCTAGTAAGGCAGCTGCAGTGCCCAAAGGGCGATTACTATCACGGCGAAACCCAACTCCACTAGTTAGTACGCCTATTCACATGGAGGAAGCACAATCAACCCAGTCGTAGTTTAGCATCTATCGCATTTGATGTTGTTAAATCGTATAAAGTATCTTCCCATCTTGGAAATATTATACTAAAGATGAAGGAAAATGCCATTGCAGGTGTGTTTGTTCAGGAGTTATGTGTAAGTAATGTTATTCATGGCAATTACTTTGCTTCGGTCCCATACATCCTACCTCCATGATGGTTATAATACAACAAATTTTCCCATTTTTCTCTATAGAGAAGGACCGATTTAGAAACTTCGTGGATTATGTAACCTGTGCTAATACCTCTGCTATCTTCAAGAATGCTTGGTGGCGATGTCGGAATTACACAAGAAAACGTACTTCACCGGCAAAGAAACAAATCAAATTCCTTACATTCTCTGAGACACATTCTTTGGGACGATGACCGGAACGCCTTGTTCTGTACTGATCCCGAACCAAGAATGTGGTAAGGTCTATAAGCTCATTTTCTATTTTTAAGTATTATATTCTTGCGTCTTACTGTACTCTGTTCATGCAGAACAATTGTCTAAACATGAAGAACAACTGTTCTAATTTAAGATTCCATTGCTGTCATAGATATAAAAAGCGCTAGGCGTTAATTGTGCGTTTTGCCACCGCCTTGCGCTTTACAGACCAAAGCACATGCTTATGCGCAGTTATGCACAGATTATGCATAGTTATGCGCAATGCATTTTGCCAACGCCTAGAGCCTAGGCGCGCTTAAGCGCTCGCTTAGGTGCGCCTTTTTTAACTATGATTGCTTTGCTCTTGTGTCACTGTATTTACTCATACAAACTTATTTTTAAATTGAAGGATCCAATTGAAACTCCAATGGCACAGCAGGTATGTTCACGCATGTTTCTTTAACAGGTTTGCTCTTATCAATAGCTCTGTTGATTTCAATTTCAATTGTGTATACAGTTGACTTTCATATCATGCACATTACTAGCATCACAACAGAGCCAATAGTGTTGTTGTACATGTAGACCCGTGGTACCCATCTGAAGTCTTGTTGTGCCTTGTAGTTTCCCACGCTTTGTATTCTTTCACTGCTACTTTGTCTTGAACTGATATGATTTGAACCGTGTCTCTATTTTGATTTGGCAAGACAATGCAATTGACCATAGGACATAGATATATGTTTGTTTGATGCTTTTATTATGTACTAGTACTTGGCAATAGAAGACTTGGTAGTTTAATCTTGTCCACCTTACTAATGAACTGGTTCATCGAAATGAGTTTCATATACTAGTACATGCTAAACTTGTTATGTGTCTGCTTGTTTCTTCTTTTAGAATCTTGTAATATTGGGAAGATTGCCTTATTAAGCAATGGTGAAGGAAGTAATGCAGATAAGGTTCAGGATAGTGACACATCCTTGTTGGTCTCCAACAAAGCTGATAAAACAGCTAAGGAAGACTATCTTGAAGACAGTGAGACAACCCCAAAGTCCTGTATTGGTTTAGTGTTCGAGTTACTGGCCACTACCGCTTGCACAAGCTATTAAAACTCACTGTCTGAATCAGTTCGGTTTCTTGAGTCTCAACTACCAGCTGAAAGACATCGATCAGCTGTGCTGCGACAAGAAGTGGAAGGACTGCGGAAGTCCCTGGAGCATTTAGATACATACTTTCTGGTGCAACAGCAAGCATTGGAGGATTTTAGCGCCAAACAGGACAAAGCTAATCAGCTTGCTAAGCTTATTGCCAGCATGGTGGATACCCAGGATAACGTTTCATGAGCTCTTCTTAAGTTGTTTCAGTTATGCTCTTGTTTTGCTGCCGCGTTTATTTGCACTGGTGGCCAATTTTGACGGCGGGTGTATGTAATATGCTGCTTTGTTCCCTATATTTGCACTGGTGGCGAACCTTGATGCCCAGTGGATGTAATATGTGTAATAGCAGTAATAGGCTAGCGCTAATTGCTTGCTTATTTATTTCCTTATTTTCTTGTTTAGTTGTTTTCTTGTAGTCACTGCCGTTCTTTCTCTGTGTATTTCTAATGGCCACAATAGCCTATTTTTGGTAACTAGGCCAAAATAATCATGGCAACACACGGACTGTTGTAACCATGGGCCTCCTGCAGGCCGTATGATCCATGGGACTTCATCCGGCCGTAGGATCCATTGGCCTTCTATACGGGCCGTAGGATTCATCGGCCTTCTATATGGGCCTTAGGGTCCATGGGCCTTCTACGGGCTGTAGGGTCCATGGGCCTTCTACGGGAAGTACGATCCATGGGCCTTCTATGGGCCGTACTGTCCATGGGCCTCATACGGGCCGTAGGATCCATGGGCCTTCTACGGGGCGTGTCAATTTCACCAATCATGGGCCGTACTATTCGCGGACCATAACGGGTCGTTAATAGGCCGTATTGGATAACTCTATGAAAACAGCCCAACGGGTTTTTTCTGACATGAAAACGACCCAACGTATTAATGGTTCGCAAACGGGCCGACTGTAACGACGGGCTGAATTTGGCCCACAAGCAGAAAATGACGATGTGGGCCGTATGTAACCGAATGCTGCAAATGAGCCCAAGAATCAATGGGCCCTAAGAAGGCCCAAAGATAACTTGGGCTGGAAACAGCCCAATGGAATAACGGGCCGTTAATGGGTATAAAGTGATACACTGTACATTACGGGCCAGTTTCACCACGGGCCGTTAATGGGCCAAGAGTTACAAAGGTCCTCATATGGGCCGAAAGAAGTCATGGGCCACACATGGGCCGGAAGTTAAAATGGGTTGAATCATATGGGACGGCCCAGATGACGCTACTGGGCCTAATTCGGATAGGGTGTAACGGGCCCCGGTTAGCGGGTCAGTAAATGGGCTATATGTGAACAGGCCGTTAACGGGCTTTACGTGGGCAGGCCGCCACCTTTTGACCAAGTCAAACGGGCCGGCCTTTTCACAGGAATGGGCCTCTGTTGGGCCGTGCCACGTGTCGCCGTATCATAGGCGACTTCGGTCCAATGAACGGATGACATTGTGACGCCCGGATATTTAAGCTACAGTGAACCTCTGCTAATGATGCCACGTCACCTCGATTACTGTTGCTATCCTCGCAATAATTCAAAAATCGGTTCAAAATTCAAATTCAAAATATGTCAAACAATAAAGGTTTTCAAACGTTGAAACAAAATTGTTCGGAGTGTGCAGTTAAATGCCTAGGTAATTATAGTGCAGAAAACACCTTTTTAGAAAGTGCCTAAATAAATTAAAATGAAATAAAACAAAAAATAAAATAAATAAAAAAAGAAAGCAAGCCCCCCCCCCCCCCCGCTGGGCCTCGGCCCAGCTAGCCCATGGGCTGCCAGGCTGGCCCAGCCGGCCTCTCCTTAACCCCCACCCCGACGGGAACCCTAGCCGGTCCGCCCCCACTACTCCCGCACGATCCCCACCACTTCCCCCCCCCCCACGTCTCTCACCTGCCCCCCTCGATCCAGATCGGATCGGGCGCATCGCCCCTGCGCCCTCGTCAGCGCCCCGCCGCCAGCCACGTCGACGCCGCCTCGTCCTCATCTCCTCCCCCGTCGGACTTCCTCGACTCCTTGCCGCCGCCTAGACGTCACTGGAGTCGCCGCCTCCTCGTCCCCTCACGCTGCTGGACCTCGCCGTCGCCCGAAGCCGACTCGCCGGGCCGCTCCCTCGCCGGACCTCTTCCTCTACATCGTCGACCTCGTCCCCGACCTCCTCCCCAAGCCCCCTTGCCTAGAACCACCGCAACCACGGTGAGGCCCCGGCCTCCCCTTCCTCTCGCCAGACGTCGTCCCTTGCCCGCACGCGACCACCAACCTCCGCCCGGTTCCTTTGTTGTTGCCCCTCGGCTCGACACGCTGCAGCGCTGTCGTGCCTCGCCACACGCCGGCGCCCCACAGCTCCCTCCGCCTCATGGCTTGGCCCGCCACGCCACACCACCGCACCTGCGTGGCCGCGCCGCCTGCCTCGCCTCCGTCGCCCCTGCTCCCACTCCGCCATTACACCGTCGTGCGGACGCAGTCCCGCACCGGTCAGCGTTGTCGCCGCCCGCCGGCGAGCGTGCTCCCCCGCCCGTGCATCACCGCAACCCCCGCCCCGTTCCATGCCTCGACGACAACCACCCAGGCGTCGACCACAACGCCGCACACCCGCGCCCATTCAGGCTAGCGCCCGTGCGCCCGTTAACCCACCTTGTTTGCCCCCCTGGGCCAATGACGTGTGGGGCCTAGCCTCCACAGAACGTTTCTGTTAAAAAAAGGAATACATAATAATAATAATAATAATAATAATTAAATAATTAACTAATTAGTTAACTTAATTACTGCTGATTAAATTAATTAATTAAGATTAATTAATTTAATGGCTAATTAACCTAATTAACTATTGTTAGTTAACTAACTAATAGAGAATGACGATTGGGGCCCACCCCTATTAATACTAATTAGGTTAATTAAGATGTTTAATTAAAATGTGTCAGCGACGGTGGGACCCATCGATAAAGTTGATCGATCAACCACATTGACTGGCGTCGACATGACCTCATGCTGATGTCATAAATCCATTTTCGAATTAAATAAAATAATTAATTAAATTACAGAAATTACTAAAATATTTAGAAAATCATATCATTTAATCCGTAACTCGGATTAAATTATTTTCAACATGAAAGTTGCTCGAGCAGCGAGGCGAACCCGGATGCGCAGCCCGTTCGTCCACCACACACTCCTAACATATCAAACTCGCAACTTTCCCCCTCCGGTTCCTATGTCCGAACGCGAAACACCGGGGATACTTTCCCGGATGTTTTTCCCCCTTCGCCTGTATCACCTAATACCGCGTGAGGGCACACCTAACACCGCCGTTTGCTTTGTCACGCATCGTCATGCTTATGTTGCATTGTATTTATTGTTTCGTCCCCCTCTTCTCTTCGGTAGACTACGAGGCTGATGCTGCTGCTGGTACCCCGATCGACTACGGTGTTGACGACCCCTCCTTGTCTGAGCAACCAGGCAAGCCCCCCCTTTGATCACCAGATATCGCCTACTCTTCTCTATACTGCTTGCATTAGAGTAGTGTAGCATGTTCTTGCTTTCGATTACTCCTATACTTCTTTGCATAGCCTGTCCTTGCTACTCTGTTGTTACCTTTACCTGCTATCCTCATCGCTTAGTATAGGATGCTAGTGTTCCATCGGTGGCCCTACACTCTTGTCCGTCTGCCATGCTATACTCATTGGGCTGTGATCACTTGGGAGGTGCTCACGGGCATATACTATATACTTACACTATTACATTACCTCGTGGTAATGTTCGGAGATGGGGCTGAAAGGACAGGTGGCTCCATCCCGGTAGAGGTGGGCCTGGGTTCCCGACGGCCCCATTTGTTACTTTAATGGCGGAGGCGATAGGGCAGGTTGACACTACCTAGGAGAGAGGTGGGCCTGGCCCTGGTCGGCGTTCACGGATACTTAACACGCTTAACGAGATCTTGGTATTTGATCTGAGTCTGGCCATTTGGTCTATACGCACTAACCATCTACGCGGGAGTAGTTATGGGTATCCCGACGTCGTGGTATCAACCGGCACTTCGTGGCGTCGGTGAGGGGCGCCGGATTGGACTGGAACGCCTGTTAGGCTAGGTCTGCTTCCGGCCGCGTACGCAACGTGCAGGTGTGCTAAGGGCGATGAGCCCAGACCCCTGTGCGCTTAGGTTTAGACCGGCGTGCTGACCTCTCTATTGAGCCTAGGTGGGGCTGCGACGTGTTGATCTTCCACGGCCGGGCATGACCCAGGAAAGTGTGTCCGGTGAAATGGGATCAAGCGTGTTGGGTTATGTGGTGCACCCCTGCAGGGAAGTTAATCTATTCGAATAGCCGTGATCTTGATGTGACGACTTGGACTTGTACCTTGACCTTATGACAACTAGAACCGGATACTTAATAAAACACACCCTTTCAAGTGCCAGATACAACCCGGTGGTCACTCTCTCTCAGGGTTACGAGGAGGGGATCATCGGGTAGGATTATGCTATGCGATGCTACTTGGAGGACTTCAGTCTACTCTCTTCTACATGCTGCAAGACGGAGGCTGCCAGAAGCGTAGTCTTCGACAGGATTAGCTATCCCCTCTTATTACGGCATTCTGCGATTCAGTCCACCGATATGGCCCTTTACACATATATCCATGCATATGTAGTGTAGCTCCTTACTTAAGTAGTACTTTGGATGAGTACTCACGGTTGCCTTGTTCCCCCTTTTCCCCTTTCTTTACCCGGTTGCTGCGACTGCATCGATGGAGCCTGTGAGTCGACGCCACCGTCGATGGCGACTACTACACAGGAGGTGCCTACTACTACGTGCTGCCTGTGACGACGACCAGAGTAGTTAGGAGGATCCCGAGCAGGAGGCCTGTGCCTCTTCGATCTGTATCCCGGTTTGTGCTAGCCATCTTATGGCAACTTGTTGAACTTATGTCCTGTACTCAGATATTGTTGCTTCCGCCGACTCGTCTATGATCGAGCACTTGTATTCGAGCCCTCGAGGCCCCTGGCTTGTATTATGATGCTTGTATGACTTATTTTTATTTTTAGAGTTGTGTTGTGATATCGTCCCGTGAGTCCCTGATCTTGATCGTACACGTTTGCGTGTATGATTAGTGTACGATTGAATCGGGGGCGTCACAAGTTGGTATCAGAGCCGACTGCCTGTAGGAATCCCCTTTCCAACTCCTTGGCCGAAGTTGAGTCTAGACATTGGAAAACTTTTACTAACATGGCTGTGCGGCCCATGGGCCCACGTCGCCATTGGGTGGTATTGGGATCTTTTACTCCTCGATCTTTACTCTGGGATCCTGAACTCTCTTCTATTCGGATTAAACGATTTTTACTAAAGTTTGACTTTAGGATCTCGTTACTACTTCCTCCCGGAGAACCCCTCACTACAGGTGATTGCTCCTTGAACCAGAAGAATTTGAAGATACTCTCCGATATTCTCTCAAGACCTTGTGCCTGTCGCTTTTGTAATTCCCTACCACCGAAACATTCCTATGGATAAATACTTACGCCTGTCGTTCTTACTTTTATTCCCAGTTAATCTTGTTATTACAAGATAACCCGAAATTCTCTCTAATGTACCGAGAATACTTTTCGCCTATTGCCTTGCGCTTCTTTGCTACCTGACTACCCCTACGGATAATTTCTCGCACTTACCAAATATCCGCTCATCCCCAGTTGATTCATGTATGTCACCAATCCTCGAAAAACCATTCGATCTTCCGAAAATCCTGAGCATCCTATTGCTCTCGAAATTTTTGATTACTTGCATTATGGTTAATCCCATAAGTCTAGTAATCTTGTTGGCATCCATTGTCATTATCATTTTGAGTCCATTGATTCGATTTGTTGCGAATGCTTGCAATCCTCAAACAGATCCTAGAATTCATCCTTCCGGCTCAGACGTCATTTTAAACATGAGCTGGCTATCGACCAATCAAATTGCCATTGATTGTACCCCTAAGCCTACTCAACTTATCCATCCTTGATCAGAGTGTTGCTTCTGATCCCCTGATTTGGAAATCATAATTCTTTTGCATTTGAACTTTCAATTAGTCAGATGTTTCTATAATCAGATCTCCTTGCATTCTTCTTCCTCTGGTTGAGTAGCGATGCTCACATCAGATCCCTTGTGGACCATCGGTTCCTTTGTTGGATTTTATCCGACAGTGTCCTTCATATTGGATAACCTTGTGAGCCTTTCCATGGGTATATAATGCCTTTGGTAAATTGTATCATCTGCTTTTGAACAATGCTCTACTTTCGAGCTTGTATTATTTACTCCAAAGTTTGTGGTATATGTTCCTAAGATGCCCTGATGGGTTGAACCTACGCCTTCCCTAATCCGTGTGAACCCGAAAGATTAGACGGGTCATACTTATCTGGTATTG
Source organism: Aegilops bicornis (assembly GCA_021605145.1). Lineage (NCBI taxonomy): Eukaryota > Viridiplantae > Streptophyta > Magnoliopsida > Poales > Poaceae > Aegilops > Aegilops bicornis. The sequence goes on along the minus strand of CM038674.1, from coordinate 614,866,726 downwards.
CACCCGGTAAAAAAAAAACTTTCGACAACTAATGTCATTTTCGAAATACGAGAGGTGAATGAAAGGTTATGCGTTGAAAAAGTGGGAGTCGACCTTGAACCCGGTGTTGATGGCCATGGACACGATGTATACCTTATCATGGAAGCTTCTCTTAAAATAATTATCCCCTTGTCAGAAGTTCATCTTGTATCCGTGGACGTGGTTCCGACCATATTTCTCCTTGATTCCGTTTCTCGTGCAAGTTTGAGCACTTGTCTTCTGCAGAGCAATACCCTAGTCCAACCTCTACCTTGATCTGTCGTCGAGTATTACCCCTTGGTATCTCGAGATTATTATGTAATTGCATAACTTCTTATGAGTTCTTCATCAACTATTATTCTCGCCGATTCCAATGTTTCCTGGTTCTGAGTTATTAAACACTCAAAGACACCGATAACTGAACCGAGTCCGCTCTACGGTTCAAAAACTCTTCAGTAAGCTTCTATAAGTATGAGTTTGTACCCGATCACGCCACTCCTAGCCTGTTTGGCTATATCATTGTCGAGATGATTCTAACTGTGCTACCTGGTCCTTATTGTCGGAGCACCAATTTGCGACGATAGCTAAGCTTACGTCGATCTTCGTCGTCATATCATTTCGCCTTGAACAACAAGCTAGATTTCGAGTTTGTGTTGTACCCGTGGTTCCGATAACCTTTCGTTTCATCATTCCTATTGACTTGATGTCATCGCCGACCGATTACATCTTCATGAAATCTCTTGACAACTGTGTTGTGATCATCATCAACATCCTAAGCTCTGCCAAGATATATATCGAATTATTGATGAGTAATACCATCCTTGCCCCTCGATGTTTCGTGTTATCATCGACCACTTTATTGCCCTCCGTTCAACACAAACTTGTTCGTGTTTTGTGTTATACCTTGAGTTCCTTGCTAACCAGCATTGTTCTTCTTTACCTTGTAATATTACCACCTTTTATGTCAAGAATGTCGGGACTTTCACCACCTCTTAAGAATTCTTGGTATGGTGATACTTCTCACCATCGCCATTCTTCTTGGGTCCTCGTATTGATTCCAACCAGGGTACCAACAAGTGAGCGGTGCTGTTTGGATTCCGCCCTTCTAGCAACCATATTGCTTTGAAGTTAATGTTCGACCGTTCATTCTTAGACTATTGATTATTGAATCACCATTCCAATGTTGGCCGTGCAACCCAGCCCATATTTCGGGTGCACCTTTCAACCAATGTTTAATTGTGTATGTTTTCCCTCGAGCATACATCGTTATATCATTTGATCCGTCAAATGATATTTCCTTGTTCACCTAATTGTGGAAATTCATCCCTTGGAAATCTCGATGATTTGTTGTTGAGCCTATCAGCTACCACCTTATCCCTTCACTGGTTTAATGTTGGGCTTTTGTTTCGGAACTCGCTTCCATAGTACATCTCCCGAGAATCTTACAATGTCATCTCGACAATTTGTGTTGCACCTTTCTTCTCAGGCATCCTGAGTCTGAGGTATCCTGACACCAATCAGATCTGAATCTCGGTCAGATGTGATTGTTGGAACATATTTTCTAGAGTTATAGCATTGGTACTCATATGACCCGGTAAGGTGATGTCATGCCTAGCATACCTGGCGGAGGACCAAATGTTTTAGTTTCCTTTTTAGCAAGGTTAACCATTCTTCCATGAGGAAATTGAATAACTTATTCTACAAGTTGTTCTTGATGGATCCTTTATGTATCCGAAGTCTGACCTTCGCTTGAAGACCATGTAGATGCTATCTCGAAGCATGTTTGTGGTACTCCGATTTTCAACAAGAACATTTGAAGCCCAATGCTAAATGTTACTTGCTCTATTATCCAGGCACCGTTGTATGGGTAGTGTCATGAAAATTCTCTCCCCTTATCGAAAGGGTTTCTTACATTATATCCTGGCACGAATATCATGATTTAATCGCTGCTTGTCCTTGGGAAGGATATACCCCTGGAATATGTGTTTAAACACATTTTTCCTTTCCATTGTTCGGTTCAATATGATAATCATATTTCCCTTCCCATTGTTTGGTTTGACCTTTCTTGAGGTCTATATGATCTAAGCAGTAATATTCTCCTGCTTTTGTAAACACCTCAGTGTACAACTCTATCAGAAAGACCCTGTTACTCTTGTTGATGACATCCCGGTAACCGCCGATGGACGAGAACTTTGCCTACTAGTCCGCCTCGTTCAACGAGCAGGAAAATGGTTCTCTTCATCCCTCGCCCTTGGTACCGACGATGTTGTCAACATAACTGACCGGTTATTCTCTGACATGCCTTGCTTATATGATCGTGCAAGACGTCATCCCCCTTCCTACCTTTAACCCACATGGTGGGCCCATAACCCACAGTTCCACAGGATCGAAACCTGACTCTCCTGTACACCACGTTTCCAAAGATATTCCTCACGCTTGGCTTTGTAGGTAATTCACGAGCCACCTTCCGTGTGATCCTCAGTTCTGGTATTAAACACAATACTTAATTCCGTCGCTCAGAACCCCTTTCACACTCTGTTTCAGGCAACGAACGATTGCCTGCCAGCTCAAAACTTCCCATAATGCCTCTTTACTTTGCTCTCGATATTTTCAGAGGTTTCAGTTCGAGAGTTACTTTCCGCCTCCTTCTCCATTGTTGTCTACCAGATAGTTTACCTTGCAGAGGTCTGTCCTCTCGAAATAACCACCCTTTATTCTTTCGTAAGTACGATGGAGTTCCCGAAGACAGGATGCCGACTTCATCATGATGACCTAAAACAGAGAAATGAAGACATCAACGTAATGAATCGACCTCTTCAAGAAGGACAATGAAGACCCGTTAGGATTTCGTAACCAAATCCCTTCCCCTTACTCCCCTCCTAAATCTCGGGACGAGATTTCTTATAGTGGAGGAGAATTGTGACGCCCGGATATTTAAGCTACAGTGAACCTCTGCTAATGATGCCACGTCACCTCGATTACTGTTGCTATCCTCGCAATAATTCAAATACCGGTTCAAAATTCAAATTCAAAATATGTCAAACAATAAAGGTTTTCAAACATTGAAACAAAATTGTTCGGAGTGTGCAGTTAAATGCCTAGGTAATTATAGTGCAGAAAACACCTTTTTAGAAAGTGCCTAAATACATTAAAATGAAATAAAACAAAAAAGAAAATAAATAAAAAAAGAAAGCAAGTCCCACCCGCTGGGCCTCGGCCCAGCTAGCCTATGGGCCGCCAGGCTGGTCCAGCCGGCCTCTCCTTAACCCCCACCCCGACCGGAACCCTAGCCGGTCCGCCCCCACTACTCCCGCACGATCCCCACCCCTTCCCCACGCCTCTCACCCGCCTCGATCCAGATCGGATCGGGCGCCTCGCCCTACGCCTCGTCACCACCCGCCACCAGCCACATCGACGCCGCCGTCCTCATCTCCTGCCCGCCAGATTTTAGACCCCTTCTTTGCCTTTGGGCGCCACCGAGTCGCCGCCTCCTCGTCCCCTCACGCTGCCGACCTCGCCGTCGCCCAAGCCGACTCGCCGGGCCGCTCCCTCGCCCGACCTCTTCCTCTCGCCGTCGACCTCGCCCCCGACCTCCTCCCCAAGCCCCACCGCCTAGAACCACCGCAACCACGGTGAGGCCCCGGCCTCCCTACCTCTCGCCGACGTCGTCTCGAACCGCACGCGACCACTAACTCTCCGCCCGGTCCTTCTGTTGCCCCTCGCGCCGCCAAGACACGCTGCTCAGGCGTGCCTCGCCACACGCCGGCGCCCCATAGCTCCCTCCGCCTCACCGCTTGGCCCCGGCCACGCTGGCACCACCGCACCCGTGGCCGCGCCGCCTGCCTCGCCTCCGTCGCCCTTCCCACTCACACACTTGGCGGACGCAGCCCCTTGCGTCTGCGTTGTCGCCGCCACGGGCGAGCGTGTTTCCCGCCTGCATCACCGCAACCCCGCCTGCTCCATGCCTCGACGACAACCACCCGCCGATTACAACGCCGCACACCACACGCCCATTTGGCGCCTGGCGCCTGCTAACCTTGTTTGGCCCCCACATGACGGTGGGGCCTAGCCCCCACGTAACGCTTCTCATTAAAAAGGAATAAATAATAATAATAATAATAATTAATTAATTAAATAATTAACTAATTAGTTAACTTAATTACTGCGGATTAAATTAATTAATTAAGATTAATTAATTTAATGGCTAATTAACCTAATTAACTATTGTTAGTTAACTAACTAATAGAGAATGACAGTGGGGCCCACCCCCTATTAATACTAATTAGGTTAATTAAGATGTTTAATTAAAAATGTGTCACTGACTAGTGGGACCCACTGGACAGGTTGACCAGTCAACCCTGTTGACTGCTGACGTCAGCATGATCTCATGCTGATGTCATAAATCCATTTTCGAATTAAATAAAATAATTAATTAAATTACAGAAATTAATAAAATCTTTAGAAAATCATATCTTTTAATCCGTAACTCGGATTAAATTATTTTCAACATGAAAGTTGCTCAGAACGACGAGACGAACCCGGATGCGCAGCCCGTTCGTCCGCCACACACTCCTAACATATCAAACTCGCAACTTTCCCCCTCCGGTTCCTCTGTCCGAAAACGCGAAACACTTGGGATACTTTTCCGGATGTTTTTCCCCCTTCGCCGGTATTACCTAATATCGCGTGAGGGCACACCTAACACCGCCGTTTGCTTTGTCACGCATCGTCATGCTTATGTTGCATTGTATTTATTGTTTCTTCCCCCTCTTCTCTTCGGTAGACTACGAGGCTAATGCTACTGCTGGTACCCCGATCGACTACGGTGTTGACGACCCCTCCTTCTTGTCTGAGCAACCAGGCAAGCCCCCCCTTTGATCACCAGATATCGCCTACTCTTCTCTATACTGCTTGCATTAGAGTAGTGTAGCATGTTATCGCTTTCGCCATTACTCCTATACTTCTTTGCATAGCCTGTCCTTGCTACTACCGTTGTTACCTTTACCTCGCTATCCTACCGCTTAGTATAGGATGCTAGTGTTCCATCGCTGGCCCTACACTCTTGTCCGTCTGCCATGCTCTACTATCGGGCTGTGATCACTTCGAGGTGATCACGGCATATACTATATACTTTGCACTATTACATTACCTGTGGTACTGCTCGAGATGGGGGCTGAAAGGACAGTGGCTCCATCGCGTAGAGGTGGGCCTGGGTTCCCAATGGCCCCCGATCACATTACTTTGTGGCGGAGCGATGGCAGGTTGAGACCACCTAGGAGAGAGGTGGGCCTGGCCCTGGTCGGCATTCGCGGATACTTAACACGCTTAACGAGATCTTGGTATTTGATCTCGAGTCCGCCATTTGGTCTATACGCACCAACCATCTACGACGGAGTAGTTATGGGTATCCCACGCCGTGGTATCAGCCAAAGCACTTCGTGACGTCGGGCGGGCGCTGCCGCCGGATTGGACTGGAACGCTGTTAGGCTATGTCTGCTTCGCCACAGACGCAACGTGTGTGTGCTAAGGGCGATGGGCCTGCACTTCGTGGCGCTTTAGGTTTAGGCCGGCGTGCTGACCTCTCTGTTGAGCCTAGGTGGGGCTGCGACGTGATGATCTTCCAGGGCCGGGCATGACCCAGGAAAGTGTGTCCGGTGAAATGGGATCAAGCGTGTTGGGTTATGTGGTGCACCCTTGCAGGGAAGTTAATCTATTCGAATAGCCGTGATCTTCGGTAACAGGATGACTTGGAGTTGTACCTTGACCTTATGACAACTAGAACCGGATACTTAATAAAACACACCCTTTCAAGTGCCGACATACAACCCGGTGGTCGCTCTCTCTCGTGGTTACGCGTGGGATCGTCGGGTAGGATTATGCTATGCGGTGCTACTTGGAGGACTTCAGTCTACTCTCTTCTACATGCTCAAGACGGAGGCTGCCGGCGTAGTCTTCGGCTGTGATTAGCTATCCCCTCTTATTCGGCATTCTGCAGTTCACCCACCGATATGGCCCTTTACATATATATCCATGCATATGTAGTGTAGCTCCTTGCTTGCGAGTACTTTGGATGAGTACTCATGGTTGCCTTGTTCCCCCTTTTCCCTCTTTCTTTACCCGGTTGCTGCGACCAGACGATGGAGGCCAGGAGTCAGACGCCACCGTCGATGACGACTACTACACTGGAGGTGCCTACTACTACGTCGCCTCACCGACGACGACCAGAGTAGTTAGGAGGATCCTGCACGAGGCCCTGTGCCTCTTTCGATCTCAGATCCCAGTTTGTGCTAGCCATCTTATGGCAACTTGTTTAACTTATGTCCGTACTCAGATATTGTTGCTTCCATCGACTCGCCTATGATCGAGCACTTGTATTCGAGTCCTCGAGGCCCCGGCTTGTATTATGATGCTTGTATGACTTATTTTTATTTTTAGAGTTGTGTTGTGATATCTTCCCGTGAGTCCCTGATCTTGATCGTACACGTTTGCATGTATGATTAGTGTATGATTGAATCGGGGGCGTCACAGACATCTGTCCCAACGGTGAGCCGACACGTGTTTCCTCCAGCCAATGATGATTTTACACGTGGAAAATCCCCATTGGTCGGGGCTGTTAACAGGTTATCGGATCCAAAACCCGACCTGATAGCTTTATGGCGTTCCGTTACGGTGGATGCCACGTGTCGGTCATCCTTGACGAAAGCACTTCTGTGACGCGCGATTTATCGTCATGGAAGTGGACACTTCCGTGATGATAATTTTGGTAATGTCATGGAACACTTCTACGACAGCACAGGTATGACTATCTTGATTCTGTCATAAATTTTTCATGGATGTACATGCATGACAAAAACGCGACCTACTGTGACAAACACGTATCATCACGGAAGTGTATTTTTTTTTGTAGTGATGGTTAGAATTTATTCTTAATACTTTTCTCGTAGTTGCGGATGCTTGCGGGAGGGTTAATCCTAAGTAGGAGGTTTGTTCATGTAAGAACAACACCTAAGCACCGATCCACCCACATATCAAATTATAAAAGTAGCAAACGCAAATCAAACGAACACGATGAAAGTGACTAGATGAAATTCCTGTGTACCCTCAAGAACGCTTTGCTTATCATAAGAGACCATTTTGGCATGTCCTTTGCCTCAAAATGATTGGGCTACCTTGCTGCACTTTTGTTACTACTACCGTTACTTGCTCGTTACAAATTATCTTGCTATCAAACTACTCCGCTACTTACAATTTCAGCACCTGCAGACATTACCTTACTGAAAACCACTTGTCATTTCCTTCTGCTCATTGGATTCGACACTCTTACTTATCAAAATGAGCTACAATTGATCCTCTATACTTGTGGGTCATCAAGGCTATTTTATGGCACCGTTGCCGGGGAGTAGCGCCTTTGGTAAGTGGAATTTCTTAAGGAAACATTTATATAGTGTGCTGAAATTTATTGTCACTTGTTACTATGGAAAACAATCCTTTGAGGGGTTTGTTCGGGGTATCTTCTCCTCGTCCGGAACCACAATTAGCTACCCCTCAACTTACTGCACCTACTAAAAATATTAAATATGAAATTCCTTCGGGTATGATAGAAAAACTGCTAGCTAATCCTTATGCAGGAGATGGAACTGAACATCCTGATATGGACTTGATATATGTGGAACAAATTTGTGGATTGTTCAGGTTTACCCAGGGATGAAGTGATGAAAAAGGTTTTCCCTTTATCTTTGAAGGGAAAGGCATTGTCATGGTATAGGCTATGCGATGATATTGTATCATGGAATTGGAATCGTTTGAAATTGGAGTTCCACCAAAAATTTTATCCTATGCATCTAGTTCATCGTGATCGGAATTATATATATAATTTCTGGCCTCATGAATGAGAAAGTATCACTCTAGCTTGGGGGAAGCTTAAGTCAATGTTATATTCATGCCCCAATCATGAGCTCTCAAGAGAAATTATGATCCATAATTTTTATGCTTGGCTTTCTCGCAATGATCAAACCATGTTGGATACTTCTTGTGCTGGTTCTTTTATGAGAGATAATTCCTTATTTGGCCCACTCTTAAAATTTAATTCCCTTTTTGGCCCAGAAAACTTTTTTATTCCCTATTTGACATTCAAACTTCATTTTGTGCCTTATATGACACTTTCATCCTTTTTTCCATCAAGAGGTGTTAACTTGCACGTGCAATGACAATTTTTCCCCTCATGATAGTATGACATGAACAAACAAAAAATATGACGAAGTGCACCTGTGTACATGTGTACGTTCGTGCGACCATCAAACCAGCTAGCTTTTATTTTTAGCTTTTTTGAGGGTATCAAACCAACACCGTGCGGCAAGTGTGGTAAAAGCAATCTCAAATTGACACAAAGAGGGTATCAAACCAGCTAGCTATTTGCTTGCGTTTCCTGTGTGTGCAGCTAGCCGGATCGATTAGTCTGCTGTTTTATATGTGCGTGAGATGCTTCTGTTTACGGCCGGTGTAATGACGCAGTGCATACGTAGCTAGCTTTGCTAGTCTCGGTCGGAAGTCTGTTGCTTCGTCTGTCATCGTCATCGCCGCTACCGTCATTGAAGTACTCGCATAGTATGTATGTACTGGGCCAACACAACCTGCCACGTATTGCTGCTCGATGCCTGAGAGTTGTTCTGTATCGCAATGGCCTGTGCGTGTGCAGCACTTGAGGCATGAACACATCTATGCGACATGACCCATCTATGTAAATAATCTGTGCACATACTACATTTGGGGTAAAACAGTCTTTTTAGGTCAGACTTAACACCGTTACTAGCCAAAACTGACTGAAGTGTCACATAGGGAACAAAATGAAGTTTGGCTGTCAAAAGGGGGAGTAAACAAAATTCTGGGCCAAAAAGGGAACCAAACTTTAAAAAAGGCCAAATAAGGAATTCTCTCCTTTTATGAAGAAGACTATTGAATTCCAGTGGGATCTTTCGGAAAGAATTAAACGCAAATCTGAAGATTGGGAACTGGACGAAGGTAAAGAGTTAAGTATTAAACTTAAGTATGATTGTGTTAAATCTTTTATGGATACCGATGCTTTTCAAGAGTTTAGCACTAAATATGGACTTTACTTTGAGATAGTAGCCTCCTTTTGTAAATCATTTCCTACTCATGTTGAACTCCCTAAAGAGAAGTGGTTCAAATATCAACCACCTATTAAAGAAGAAATTAAAGAACTAGTACTCACTGGTGCGCGTTGGTCCTAAACAAACGGTTTTTACCCCTTTCCGCCACGGCATTTGGAACTCGCCAAGTGAGTGTGTGCGATAGGGTGTCCTTCCCACACGACCCAGAAATTGTCGGGGATAGGCCCTCCTGGGACCCAGGCTGGGGCCATGTGCGATCAGGCAAGGCATCGAAACCCAATCATTTCCGTAGGTATGTACATCCCACACGATGAATCCCAGAAATCATTTCCGTAGGTATGTAAATCCCACACGGTAATCCGAGAAAATCATTTCCGTAGGTATGTACATTCCACACAGTGAATCCCAGAAAAAAAATTCCGTTTGTATGTATATCACACACAGTCAATCCAAGGAATACATTTCCGTTCTTATGTACATCCCACACAGTCAATAAAGGAATAACGTTTCCGTTCGAACGTAAATCCCACACAGTTTTATGTGTAGGCTCGTGTGTGAAAGGTGGAACTATCACACACATTCTTCCTTGGGTAACTGTTTTCTTTTATCAACTATATCAAACATGATTTGATGAAGAAAACTGTGTGGCATTGGGCTATCCATCGCAACCGCTTTTACTGCTAGAACCATTTGCAAAGGTCCATGACACATTTAGCAGGTTTATTAGTTTACTATTAATAATTCCAGTATTACGCAAATTCACATTTCATATCAAATAGTTGTTTGCCAATTTCATATCAGGCACATAAATATATTATAACATCACAGTACGGTAGCTACATGAAAACATCACAGTACAACATATAGCTAGTTCAACTTCATAAGCACAATATATTCATTTCCCTAATCGAGATCATCCAGACTTGTCTTATCCACCTCTGCTTTCAGTTTAGTAAGAACCCGTTTTGCACAGGCCAACTGGGAAAGTGCCTCCTCTTTCACCAACACCATCTTAGCAAAGTCTTTAAAAAAACTGAGCTCATTCTCCAACTTCAACTTTTTATCCCGCATCTTGAAATAAGCTTCAGCGTTGACAAGACTTTCTATAAGCCTAGATATGTTCACTTCCTCATACATGCTCCAGGGCTTTTTTAGGCACATCTTCAAAGACTGTGGCCACTCTTGATCAACCCACTCCAACTAAGAACACTTCCGTTCATCCTATACTATTTAAAACTAGATCAGTAACTGAAAGCACAAGTGCTCCCTAGGTGGTTTTGGTAATTAATGTCATAATATCTCTTGTTGGACTAACACCTTTATCTTGTATGTTTTAGATAAGTTCAACAATGGAGTGGCATGGACTAAAGGATGTGGGAACTACTTCAAGATGCTAAGGACAAAGGATTGGCTCATGCTTCAAGCTCAAGACTCTTCATTTTACATTTTAGTGATCCAAGATCACATTGAGTCTATAGGAAAAGCCAATACTATCAAGGAGGGATGAGGTGTTGCTTAATGAGCCTTTTGCTTCATGTGCTTAGTGATATGCTCCAAAACCCTCCACTACTTCCTCACATCAACATATGACCTAAACCTAAAGTCAAACTCGGCCCTACCGATTCTTTCTATCCGGCGCCACCGAGTTCAGATGTCATTGCCACTGCCACAAACCCTAGGCAAATCGGTTTCACCGATAGGGATCTCAGCCTCACCGAGATTGGATCGTAATCTCTCTGTGTATGTCCATCACCAGATTCGGTCTCACCGAATTTGTGTAATCGGTACTACCGAGATTACAATGCAAACTTTCTGGTTAACTTATTACCAAAATCGGTCCCACCGAGTTTGAGTAATCGGTCCCACCGAGTTTGCCTGACCAACTCTCTGGTTAGCTAATTACCAAATTCGGTCTCACCGAGTTTGTGTAATGGGTCTCACCGATATTACGTTATGCCCTAACCCTAACCATATCGGTCCTACCGAGATGCATGTCAGTCCCACCGAAAACCCTAACGGTCACTAGGTTTACTAAATCAGTCCGACCGAGTTTGATGATTCGGTCCCACCAAGTTTGGTAAATTGTGTGTAATGGTTAGATATTGTGTGGAGGCTATATATAACCCTCCACCTCCTCTTCATTCGTGGAGAGAGCCATCAGATCAAGCCTATACTTCCATCATCCTATTTCTGAGAGAGAACTACCTACTCATGTGTTGAGGCCAACATATTCCATTTCAACCACATGAATCTTGATCTCTAGCCTTCCCCAAGTTGGTTTCCACTCAAATCTTCTTTCCACCAGATCCAAATCCTATGAGAGAGAGTTGAGTGTTGGGGAGACTATCACTTGAAGCACAAGAGCAAGGAGTTCATCATCAACACACCATTTGTTACTTCTTGGAGAGTGGTGTCTCCTAGATTGGCTAGGTGTCACTTGGGAGCCTCTGACAAGATTGTGGAGTTGAACCAAGGAGTTTGTAAGGGCAAGGAGATCGCCTACTTCGTGAAGATCTACCGCTAGTGAGGCAAGTCCTTCGTGGGCGACGACCATGGTGGGATAGACAAGGTTGCTTCTTCGTGGACCCTTCGTGGGTGGAGCCCTCCGTGGACTCGCACAACCGTTACCCTACGTGGGTTGAAGTCTCCACCAACGTGGATGTACGATAGCACCACCTACCGGAACCATGACAAAAACATCCATGTCTTCAATTGCGTTTGAATCTTCCAAACCCTTCCCTTTTCATTCTTGCAAGTTGCATGCTTTATTTTCCGCTGCCTATATACTCTTTGCATGCTTGCTTGTTATGGATTGAGAATGTTAAACTTGTGCCTAAACTCCACTTAAACCTAAAAGAAGTTAAAACTGCAACTTTGGTACTTAGTGTCTAATCACCCCCTCTAGACACCTCTTCTCAAGATCCTACAAGTGGTATCGAGCATTGGTCTCCTTTGCCTTGGTTTTATCACCTTTGGAGGAAGATGGATGAGTCTACTTTGGGGAGTCTTAGACATAGAGTGCCTATTCTTGATGGAGAGTATTTTCATGAGTGGAAAAATGAGATGCTTGTAATTTTCAATCAATATCAATTGAACAAGTACATTGCTAGCCCTTGTGCACCTCCTGTTGATCCTATGCATCCTACCCTTGATGAAGCTATTGACATGACTAGAAATCTTAGAACTGTTAATCTTATCACTAGAGGCTTGCCTAGAAACTTGATTAGAATCTTGCCTACTTTTGAGTGTGCCTACATTATATGGAAATTTCTTGAGGAATGCTTTCCAAATTATTCCTTGAAAAATCTAGATGAGATTCTCTATAAGTCTATTGCCTTGAGTAAGATGATCGAATACTAGTGATCCTATGTTTGGTGATCGTCTATTTGAACTCACCGACCTTATGCGTGCCAAAGGAGATGTTGGAATTATTGGCGATATTATTTCCGAAGCTATACGAATTCACAAGCAAGATCTTTGTCAAACTCACTCTAACAAATTACCCTCTCTACGACGTGATCCACCACATGACGATGTTGAACATGGATACTATGATGAGGATGATGATAGTGACTTCGATCTTGATGATGCAATGATATATTTTGGTCTTATGGCAAATCTTCGGGGATATGTGTCAGGAGGAAAGGACTGGGTTCTTGACAAGGATGTACCGATAACATGACCGGAGATAAAGACATGTTTCGTGAGCTTGCTGAAAATGATAGTCCTCGAAAGTATGTCACTTTCGGTGACAACTCAAAGGGTAAGGTGGTTGGCCTCGTAAGGTGGCCATCTCACATGATAGCTCCATACAAAATGTCATGCTCGTGAGTCTCTTGGCTACAACTTACTTTCAAAGATCAAGACTTGCTGATTTTGGTTTAAATGTCCTATTTACTCAAGTAGATTGTCAAGTGTTTCATGAGACAATCATAAAATGGTCTTTACCGGTATAATGAGAGGTGATCTTTACATTGTTGATTTCTCTAAAAGGCACAACCTAAAACTTGCTTCATTGCTAAATCCTCAAAAGGTTGGTTATGGCATAGACGACTAGGTCACGTTGGCATGAGAAACCTTGACACGCTTATTAAAGGAAATCATATCCTTGGAGTTAACGATGTCATATTTGATAAGGATAGACTGTGCAAAGTGCTTGTCAAGGTGTAAACAAGTCGGAGGAAGGCATCCCGTGAAGAACATCATGACCACAAGGAGGCCACTCGAGCTACTTCATATGGATCTCTTTGGTCCCAACGCTTACAGAAGTCTCGGTGGAATTTTTTTTGGTCTAGTTATAGTTGATGATTTTTCAAGATTTACGTGGGTGTTCTTTCTCGATGATAAATCGCAGGTCCAAAAGATCTTCAAAAACTTCGCTAGGAAGGCCCAAAACCAATTTGAAGTGAAGATCAAGAAGGTCCGCAACGACAACGGAACGGAGTTCAAGAACGCAAACGTGGACACCTTTCTTGATGAAGAAGAGATTTCACATGAGTTCTCGGCTACGTACACACCTCAAGAAAATGGGGTTGTTGAGAGGAAGAACCGGACGCTCATCGAAATGGCGAGAATGATGCTTGATGAGTACAAGACGCCGAAGCACTTTTGGGCGGAAGCGGTTGAGACAGCTTGTCATGCAACAAATCGCTTGTATCTTCACAAGCTACCCGGCAAGACGGCATACGAGCTCCTCACCGGTAACAAACCCCAAGTTGGATACTTTCGAGTATTCGGCTCAAAGTGCTACATTCTTGATAAGCATCATCGTTCAAAATTTGCTCCTAAATCTCATGAAGGTTTCCAACTAGGTTATGGCTCTAACTCTCACACTTACCGTGTCTACAACAATTTCACCCGAAAGGTTGAAGAGATGGTATATGTGAAGTTTGATGAATCTAACGGCTCGCAAGTAGAGAAATTGCCAATTGATGTAGGAGTCAAAGACCCTTCGGAAGCAATCCAAGACTTGTCTATTGGCAATGTCCGTCCAAAGGAGGTGAAGGAGAGTACCTCGTCTGTTCAAGTGGAAGCTTCTACTTCATGACAAGGGGAACCAAGAGTTGATACAGAAGCATCCACAAGTGGAACACACCAAGATGAAGAAAACGAGGAATAACATCACGAACGTCAACAACCTCGTTCTCCACCTCGACGAGAGAACGCCAACGCCAACAATGAAGATGATCAAGAAGAAGAAGAACAAGATAAAGAAGATGTTCAACCGAGACCCAAGCAAAAGCTTTCACGAGTTCGAGCAAGAATTTCTAAAGACCATCCCGTCAAGCAAATCTACAATGATATTCAAACCGGGAGAATCACTCATTTAAAACTCGTTTAGCCAACTTTTGTGAAAACTATTCTTTCATCTCTAGCATTGAACCTATGAAGGTCGAAGAAGCATTGGAAGATCCGGATTGGATAAATGCTATGCATGAAGAGCTACACAACTTTGAGAGAAACCAAGTTTGGACATTGGTTGAGAAGCCCGACAACAACCACAACATCATCGGTACCAAATGGGTGTTCCGCAACAAGCAAGATGAAGATGGACAAGTAGTTCGCAATAAAGCACGCCTCGTCAGCCCAAGGCTACACACAAGTCGAAGGTATGGACTATGGTGAGACTTATGCTCCCTGCCATAGACTTGAGTCCATTCACATCTTACTTGCCTATGCTAATCACCATAATATCACCTTGTACCAAATGGACATTAAAAGTGCTTTTCTAAATGGTGAAATAGAGGAGGAAGTTTATGTTAAACAACCTCCCGGCTTTGTCAATCCTAAGAAACCAAATCATGTTTACAAACTTCACAAAGCTCTTTATGGTCTTAAACAAGCTCCTAGAGCATGGTATAAATGCTTGACCAAGTTTCTTATTGAAAAAGGCTTTGAAATTGGGAAAGATTGATTCCACACTTTTTACTAAAAGGGTTAATGGAGAATTACTTGTATGCCAAATTTATGTTGATGATATCATATTTGGATCAACTAACCCTCATTTTAGTGAAAAGTTTGGAAAGCTAATGTTGGAGAAGTTTGAGATGTCAATGATGAGTGAACTCAAATTCTTTCTTGGGTTGCAAATCAAGCAAACTAAGGAAGGTACTTTTGTGTCTCAAAACAAATTACACTAAGGACTTATTCAAGAAGTTCAATATGCAAGAATGCATAGGTATGTCTACACCCATGCCTACTAGTGGACATCTTGATTTGACCAAAGATGGTAAAACCCGCTGACCAAAAAAGTTTATCGCCTATGATTGGTTCATTGTTATACCTATGTGCTTCACGTCCCGATATTATGCTAAGTGTGTGCATGTGTGCAAGATATCAAGCTGCTCCTAAAGAATGTCATCTTAAGGCCGTAAAAAGGATAGTGAGATACTTAATTCATACACCAAATTTTGGCATTTGGTATCCTAAGAGGGCCTCTTTCGATCTTGTTGGCTATTCCGACTCGGACTATGCCGGAGACAAGGTTGATAGAAAGTCCACTTCGGGTACTTGTCAATTTCTTGGTAGATCTCTTGTGTCTTGGTCCTCCAATAAAAAAAACTCGGTATCCTTATCTATCGCCAAGCGGAGTACATTGTCATTGGTTCATGTTGTGCTCAATTACTTTGGATGACCCAAACTCTTAAAGATTATGGGATATATGTGAAACATGTTCCATTGCTTTGTGACAATGAAAGTGCTATCAAAATTGGTCATAATCCCGTACAACATTCTCGAACTAAGCATATTGAAGTTCGTCATCATTTCATTCGAGATCATGTTGCTAAGGGTGACATTAATCTTAAGCATGTTCGCACCGAAAAGCAATTAGCGGATATATTTACTAAACCCCTTGATGAGAAAGTGTTTTGCAGGTTGAGAGGAGAATTGAACATCATTGATGCTTCAAACTTCGAGTAGAAACTCCATTGGATACATGCAAGACATGAGCTTATGACTAATCCATGATATCTCTCTTATGATGAATATATTATATCTTGGATATATTTGCATCTTGCATGTCATCTAACCCATGTAGGTACTTGGTTGAATCAATTCCATGAGATTGTAATCTACTCACATCTTGAGCAATCTCTACATCACCAAGTCTCTACCCTATGGTGGATGAATACAAGGAAGCACGGAATCATTCTAACATATCCTTTTGACAAACTCTATGATTGAGCTTCATGATTGTCATTTTGGATACACAAGTGCTCTTCCTTGCAAGAACTAACCCATGTAGGTAGATGGACTCAAATTCCAAGTGGTGCTCCCAACTCTTGATGAGCTACATCAACCTTGAGGAACCCACACAAGTTCAACTACATGGACAACACCACCAACCAAGGTATGTTATTCCATATTAGAGAAGCTTTACTCCAAGTCATGAGCTAAAGCAACTCGACAAGATGTGAATACATAAAGATGCTTAAACAAAAATGGTAACCCCCTTTTGAGCTTAAACGATGAGTATGACCCTTGATCAAGTGATCTCACTTGACTCCTAAGTCAATATACTCTAACATAGGTGACTTTGTCACCGACCATCTCTAGATGAAGTTCTCTCGTGTTTTTATTTGTGTTTTTGCATTTGTCTCATGCATATTTGTTTCCCCTTTCAAAAAAAAACTTCATCTGGATTTCATTCTTTTCTTTCTGTTTGCTCTGCATTTTCAGCATCCAATTCATTGCATATGATTTCGTTAATTCCTTGCAAATCTTTGTGAGACCTTTCTAGTCTAGTGAGCTGAGGTGACAAATGTTTTCTCTGCGATGAACTCGGTTTCACCAATTTGTTGATTTCGGTCCAACCGAATCTTTTCGGTACAACTGAAGCATACCACTCGGTGCCACCGACTTCACAACAGGAAAAACAGTTTGCCACTTATTCTGTGTTTCTTCTGATCCAGCTCCACTCAATGAAACTTGTCCTCTACAAGCATAACAATTTTATGTAGTGCTTTGTGTCGTGACTCAAGGACCAAACCCATTCACAACAAATTCCAGAAGACCCTTCTTGGAAATTGATGTCAAAGGGGGAGAGAGAGATCACATCAAAGCTTATCACTTAGATAGATCACATCAGAAGAGTATTAAGGGGGAGAAAGAGATCTCCAAGGGGAGAGAATACTCAAGTAGAAAGTATTTCTCAAGGATCCCAGATGCTTGGTATTCAAGAGGAGATGCCACATGTCTTTTTGGGGGAAAGACATGTTCTTGTGTGCTTATTTGCATTAAGCTCTGTTCATTTATATTTTTCAGCTCTGATTTTCTGTTCCCTATCTTCTCCCAATATCCCATGCTAGATTCAGGGGGAGCAAGACATCTAAGGGAAAGGAATCAATCAAATTCATTGCATATCTTTACTCTTGGGGACATGTCTAATCCAATGTGGTACTCAAGACTCACTCTCTACATGTCATCCCAGTCTTGGTATCCTTGTGGTTTCTTCTGCTTGCTCGCTAGTAGATGTACCTGTGTTATCTAACCTTGTTTGTGCAGGTTCATTTCACCCTAAGCCAAATCAAGACTACAAGGTAAGTATATGCATCACACTCATGTGTATGAGGAATTCTTGCTGATGTACATACTGTTTTGCAAGAAGGACTCATGAGCATGAAGGTATTTTCTTTAATATTCTTTGCTCTGATGCATATGGCCAAGATACATGTAACACATTGCCTACTCTATCATTGTTATTGCTCTCACATGCTTCTCTATTCCATACTCACATGTTTGCATACATATAGGGGGAGCCTATGCTTGTTACATGTCTTTCCAAAGCTTTACTTGCTATTCTTTATATCCTTACCTAAAGCTTTGATGTATGTTGCCATCAATTACCAAAAAGGGGGAGATTGAAAGCACAAGTGCTCCCTAGGTGGTTTTGGTAATTAATGTCAACATATCTCTTGTTGGACTAACACCTTTATCTAGTATGTTTCAGATAAGTTCAACAATGGAGTGGCATGGACTAAAGGATGTGGGAACTCCTTCAAGATGCTAAGGACAAAGGATTGGCTCAAGCTTCAAGCTCAAGACTCTTCATTTTACATTTTAGTGATCCAAGATCACATTGAGTCTATAGGAAAAGCCAATACTATCAAGGAGGGATGAGGTGTTGCTTAATGAGCCTTTTGCTTCATGTGCTTAGTGATATGCTCCAAAACCATCCACTACTTTCTCACATCCACATATGACCTAAACCTAAAGTCAAACTCGGCCCTACCGATTCTTTCTATCCGGCGCCACCGAGTTCAGATGTCATAGCCAGTGCCACAAACCCTAGGAAAATCGGTTTCATCGATGGGGATCTCGGTCTCCCCGAGATGGGATTGTAATCTCTCTGTGTATGTCCATCACCAGATTCGGTCTCACCGAATTTGTGTAATCGGTACTACCGAGATTACAATGCAAACTTTCTGGTTAACTTATTACCAAAATCGGTCCCACCGAGTTTGAGTAATCGGTCCCACCAAGTTTGCCTGACCAACTCTCTGGTTAGCTAATTACCAGATTCGGTCTTACTGAGTTTGTGTAATCGGTCTCACCGAGATTACGTTATGCCCTAACCCTAACCATATCGGTCCTACCGAGATGCATGTCAGTCCCACCGAAAACCCTAACGGTCACTAGGTTTACTAAATCGGTCCGACCGAGTTTTATGATTCGTTCCCACCGAGTTTGGTAAATTGTGTGTAATGTTAGATTTTGTGTGGAGGCTACATATACCCTCCACCTCCTCTTCATTCGTGGAGAGAGCCATCGTAACAAGCCTACACTTCCAAAGATCCTATTTCTGAGAGAGAACTACCTACTCATGTGTTGAGGCCAAGATATTCCATTCCAACCACATGAATCTTGATCTCTAGCCTCCCCCAAGTTGCTTTCCACTCAAATCTTCTTTCCACCAGATCCAAACCTATGAGAGAGAGTTGAGTGTTGGGGAGACTATCACTTGAAGCACAAGAGCAAGGAGTTCATCATCAACACACCAGTTGTTACTTCTTGGAGAGTGGTATCTCCTAGATTGGCTAGGTGTCACTTGGGAGCCTCCGACAAGATTGTGTAGTTGAACCAAGGAGTTTGTAAGGGCAAGGAGATCGCGTACTTCATGAAGATCTACCGCTAGTGAGGCAAGTCCTTCATGGGCGACGGCCATGGTGAGATAGACAAGGTTGCTTCTTCGTGGACCCTTCATGGGTGGAGCCCTCCGTGGACTCACAAGAACTGCTACCCTACGTGGGTTGAAGTCTCCACCAACGTGGATGGACGATAGCACCACCTATCGGAACCACGACAAAAACATCCGTGTCTCCAATTGCCTTTGAATCTTCCAAACCCTTCCCTTTACATTCTTGCAAGTTGCATGCATTATTTTCCGCTGCCTATATACTCTTTGCATGCTTGCGGTATGGATTGAGAATGTTAAAATTGTGCCTAAACTCCACTTAAACCTAAAAGAAGTTAAAAACTGCAACTTTGGTACTTAGTGTCTAATCACCCCCCCTCTAGACACCTCTTCTCAAGATCCTATAGTAACAATTGTTGGGGAAATGGGTTTATAGCAACATAGAAAATCACCAATGCTTATTTTGAAAAACTGAAGAAACATGTTAATTATGACATATCTTCTCAAAAATATCAATGTGCAAATGAAATAATTGGTACTGAGACAACAACCAAATTCTGGAACATCAGAAGCTATAATTAACGACAATGATGCTACAAGTTCTAACTCATGTACAATAAATAACAAATTGAACATTTTATGTGGAAGGTAAATATAACTGCAACAACATAGTGACAGTGTTTGGATGACAGCAAATTGATACTAATAGGTGTGTACATGCACAAATTTAGTAACATAGAACTAATAGCACTAAGGGCGTCCACTATGTATGCCAAAATTGGTGTACAGACAACTGTTGCTACATCTCGCACTGGTGCCCTGAACTAGCGAACGGATGCAGCGGAAAAAAAATCAGGGACCCGGACTCTCGAGCACGTAGTTCCTCCGACACCCAGTTCCTTCGTGCCATAAAGATTTAGTATTTTACTGCTTGGCTGCTCGGGTGTGTGGACCAAAGTTGGCTAAACAAACTGCTGAAGCGGTGGCAAATAATTTTCTAATGGCACTGCTGATAAGATGGCAAGAATTTAAGATACTAGGTACAAACTGTGACACTGTCTTAGGATGCGTTAGGTTAAAGGTGTGGTATGAATGGGTAGGGAGGGTGAAAGTGTCTGAATCACATCTAACAAATGATTTGTAACAACGGAAGAGGGTCTAACCTTCTCTGCACATACCAGAAACTTCCTCCCAGTGTCCACAGAATCAAACACAAGTAGCTTCACACATGGAGATCGATGGTGACAACGAGAAGAAAGATCTTCAGCCACCCCGCTCCATTCGTTGCCACTGATGGTCTTAGGGAGATACAAGAGTAAGAAATGACTCAAATCGACCTCTGGGTAAAAATCCTTCATTCCAAGTCATAGCCGGAGAGAGAGAAGAGAGGCATACCCAGGAGGTGAAGGAGTAGTCGCCAGAGGAGGAACCGCTGGAGATGTCTTTGAAGAAGACCATGGCGACCCTATAGCGACCCGACCTCAGATGGTCAAGTCTCTGTGCTTCAGTGTCATCCCAGGATCAGTAATGCTGACACACACAGTACTCGAAGGATTTATAACAGAGTAGCAATCACACACTTATTACATCGAAAGTCTCAAAAGAGAACTTATTCCAATAATATGGCTTAAGGCCATCTAATGCGATAACAAATGGAAGGCTTGGAAGATAAAGTGAGTCCATCAACTCCAACGGCATAGCTGAGCTGCACGACAACGACCTAACGAACCTTACTCCTTGTCTGAAAAGTCTGCAACATAATACGTTGCAGCCCGAGAACGGGTCAGCACATGGAATATGCTGGCAATATAACACAGTAGAGCAAGAACAGAATAATACTATCACTACATGCATATTTGGCTGGTGGAAAGCTCTATGGTTGTAGTTTTGCGAAAAGCCAATTTTTCCCTACTACAAAGGAATAGATTCTAATTTAACTATAATGGTGCTTGAAACATTGAGAAGGTATAAACCCAACTCAATCCCAATTAAAGTAGTTAACAACCCAACAATATTAATTAAGAATGATGATATACATGTGATAACCCAAGTACTAGATACTCAAGATTGTCCATAACCGGGGACATGGCTAACCATGATTAGATTGTACACTCTGCAGAGGTTTGCGCACTTTTCCCCACAAGACTTGATCGCCTCCGTTGATTTCTCGCACTGCATAGTGTTTGAGAAACGGATGACCGAGACACAGCCTTTCGGAAACATTAACTCTCTACTCCGGGTAGACCATACCAAACCTAAAAAACCCACTACCTGCTGATCTACCTCTTCAAGAGCTTCACGTAACCTACTCAACTATGCTAGAGCCCATAATATCTTGTGGCTGCACACGGAAGTTTCTAGCATGAGTCATCTCAGTTCCCTTTGAGCCTGGATGGCGGTCCCTAGGAAGAATCACACGGGTACCCCGGGATTTCCAAAAAAAATAGACAACACTGGGTTACCCAAGTGCCTCAATCCACCCATATGTTAATTTTAAGTTGCCACCTTAAGTTTGAACCATTAGTTAACAATCTCACATCTGTCATGGATTCACTCAAACCCAACCATGTCTACGAGCATAGCATAGCAATATAAGCAACACATAGAAGTAACTCCCAAGGGTTTGATAGCAACAGGGCAATAGGTTCTACCTCAACAACTACTTCCCAACCCACAAGTTAATGACATCCTAATCATGCAATGTTTGAGGATTGAACTAATGCATAAAAACTGGGTATGAAAAGAGTATGATCAATGTGTTACTTGCCTTGCTGACGATCCGCGAATCCTAGAGACTCGTAGTAACACGCTTCGCACTCCGGGAATTCTATCGCAAACAAACAATAACATACATAAGCAATAGCAAAGATGCACAAGCAAAACTCAAATAAAAGAGGTTGATAGGAGAGTTCAACTTAAGAACTCCGGTTCGCAAAAAGAATCAAACCAAACGGAGCAACGAAACTCAAACGGCAAAAGAAACAAGATCCGTTTACTAATCTGAACCAGGGCCAAATTTTACAGTACCAAAATCTTGTTTAAGTTGATTAGACAGAAAGAGGGTCTCGAGATGAAGATCTAGGCGCTTGAATCGCCTGATTCCGATAAATGAGCGAAAAGATAAACATAAACTAAGATCGGATCAAAAATCGCGATCAGAAAAATCGCGGAATAAATCCAAGAAAAATAAAAATAAAACGACGAACAGATTAACGAACGAACGTTCGTTATCTGGATCTAAACGAAGAACGCGTTCGTTAAAACGAACGAACGAGCGAACGCTCGCTAAATAAATAAACCGGAGAAAAACCGATCTATTTAAAAAAACGAAAACTAGGATTTTCTAAAAAACCGAAACGGTTTTTCTCAAAAAACGAGCGACGGCGGGCGGCTAACTCGGCTCAGCTCCGGCGGGGTTCCGGTGCGGCGGCGGGGCAGCGTGAGGTGGCGGGGTGGCGGCTTCGAGCGGCGGCAGGGTGGCTCAAGGGCGGCGGAGGCGGCTCACAGGCGGCAACAGGCGCGGGCCAGCCGCACTCGGGGCGGCGGTGGCTGGTGGTGGTGTGGCAGCGGGTGGTGGCGATATAAAGAGGGGCTTGAGGGGGCAAGGCGGCGGCGAGGCGGAGTCCGGCTCGGACTCGGATCCGAGCGGCGGGTCAAGGCTGGCAAGGCGGGAGGCAACAAGGGTCATTGGGGCTGGCTCGGCTAGGCCTTAGGCCCAGTCGGGCACGGGGAATTTTTTTTAAATAATTTCGCCGACGAAAATAAAATCCTAGAAAATAAAATAAAAACCTAAAAATGCCAAAAAAAAATCACCGTCTAAATGAAAGATTTAGAACGAGATGAACATTTTCTTGGCCCTAAAATGCAATTTTGAAAATGTGCAATTTTTCTAATGCAAATAGAATCAAATAAAATCGAATAAATGATTTTAACATTTTTCCTTCAATATTTCAATTGTTTTGGAGAAGTCATATTATCTCCTCTCATTTATTTTCAATATGAAATATTTTTCGGAGAGAAAAAAATATTAAACTCAAAATCCTCGTTTCATTATTTGATAAAAATCAAATATGAAAACCGGGAAATCCCCGACTCTCTCTGAAGGTCCTTGAGTTGCTTAGGATTTCGTGGATTGCGGAACGAAGATGCAATAAAATATGATATGCATGAATGACCTATGTATAACATTCCAAATTGAAAATTTGGGATGTTGCAAACCTACCCCCCTTAAGATGAATCTCGTCCTCGAGATTCGGGTTGGCTACAGAATAGGTGCGGGTGGTCCTTGCGAATATCATCCTCTCGTTCCCAGGTGGCTTCCTCCTCCGTATGGTGCCTCCACTGAACATTGCAAAACTTAATAACCTTGCTGCGGGTGACTCGGCTGGCAAAGTCAAGAATCTTCACTGGCTTCTCTTCATAAGTCAGATTACTATCCAACTGAATTGCCTCGAGGCTTAATGGTATATCGACCATCTCAGCATGACACTTCTTCAACTGTGAGACGTGGAACACGTCGTGAACTCCTAACAATCCTTCTGGTAATTCCAGCTTGTAGGAAACTTCTCCCATCCGTTCCAAAACACGGTACGGTCCTACAAATCTCGGAGCTAATTTTCCCTTAACTCCAAAACGTTTCACTCCTCGCAAGTGTGATACTCGTAGATATGCCCTGTATCCAATTTAATAAGTTACCTCCTTGCGTTTCGTGTCTGCATAACTCTTCTGCCTGGACTGAGCAATCTTCAGTCTATCACGGATACGTTTAACCTTCTCCTCAGACTCCTTGATCAAGTCTGGTCCAAACAGCTGTCGGTCTCCTACCTCATCCCACATCAGCGGTGTTCTGCATCTGCGTCCATACAGAGCTTCGAACGGTGCCATCTTCAAACTGGCCTGGTAGCTATTGTTGTAGAATAACTCTGTGTAAGGCAAATTGTCATCCCAACTAGATCCATAATCTAGCGCACACGCTCTCAACATGTCCTCCAGAATCTGGTTGACTCTCTCGGTTTCCATCTGTCTGCGGGTGAAATGTTGTACTGAACTCCAATCTCGCTCCCAAAGTCTGGTGCAGTTGATGCCAAAACTTTGAGGTAAACTGTGTTCCTCTATCTGATACGATGGTCCTCGGAACTCCATGCAGACATACGATCCTGGACATATATATCTTGGCCAACTTTGCACTTGTATAGGTTGTTTTCACTTGGGTGAAGTGAGCCACTTTGGTCAAGCGACCCACTACTACCCATATTGAATCATATCCTGCTTTGGTCCTGGGCAATCCGGTGATAAAATCCATGCCAAGCTTATCCCACTTCCATTAGGGTATCGGCATAGGCTGTAACAGTCCTGCTGGCTTCTGATGCTCTGCTTTCACTCTCTGACATACATCACATACGGCTACATACTCGGCAATATCCTTCTTCATACCAGTCCACCAGAAACATTCTTTCAAATCCAAATACATCTTGGCGTTTCCGGGGTGTATCTAGTAAGGCGAGTCATGAGCCTCCTGAAGTATTAACTTCCTGATCTCTGGGTCATTGGGCACATAATCTCGGTCCTCAAACCATAAGGTATCGTGCTCACCCTCGTGAAAACCTTTGGCCTTTCCTTTGCTCATCTTCTCCTTTATCTCGGTGATCTCTTTGTCTTTCTTCTGAGCTTCTCGAATCTTGTCCAACAATGTCGATTGAACCTCCATTGTTGCAATGAAACCTCTTGGAACAATCTCCAATCGAAGTTCCATGATATCCTTAGCTAACTCCTTCGGCAATCACTTACTTTCAAGGATATTAGCATAACTCTTCCGGCTCAAAGCGTCTGCTACGACATTGGCCTTTCCTGGATGATATTGCATCTTCATGTCATAATCCTTTATAAGCTCCAACCATCTCCTCTGCCTAAGGTTCAGCTCCTTTTGCGTGAAAATGTACTTCAAACTCTTATGATCCGTGTACACATCACAACGGTTCCCAATAAGATAATGTCTCCAGGTTTTCAACGCATGCACTACGGCTGCTAACTCCAAATCATGTGTGGCATAGTTCAACTCATGGGGTTTTAGTTGTCGTGAGCCATATGAAACAACTCTTCCGTCCTGCATAAGCACACATCCAAGTCCTAAGTGAAAGGCGTCGCAATAAACTTGGAACTCCTTATGTATATCTGGCAGTGCTAGCACTGGGGCTGTAGTCAAACATTTCTTCAATTCTTGAAAACTTGCCTCGCAATCTTCTGTCCATTTAAACTTGGTATCCTTCTTCAATAGTTCAGTCATTGGCTTAGCAATATTGGAAAAATTCTCAATGAATCTCCGATAATATCCTGCGAGTCCAAGGAAATCATGGATCTCGCTAATCAAGTGGGTGCCAACCATTCAAGGATCGATCGAACCTTGCCGGATCCACTGATATACCCTCTCCTGATATAACATGCCAAAGAAATCCAACTTCCTTCAACCAAAACTCGCACTTGCTGAACTTGGCGTATAACTGGTGTTCCCTGAGGTTCTCGAGAACTAAACGCAAATGCTCCTTGTGCTCCTCTTCATTCTTCGAGTACACCATAATATCATCAATAAAAACCACAACAAACTTGTCCAAATATTCCATGAACACCTTATTCATCATGCTCATGAAATAGGAAGGGGCGTTAGTCAGTCCAGACGACATGACCGTATACTCGTATAATCCATATCGCGTGGTAAATGCCGTCTTCGGTATATCCTTCTCACGGATCTTCAACTGATGGTATCCTGATCGTAGATCGATCTTCGAAAACACCTTAGCTCCTTGCAACTGATCAAACAGATCATTGATCATCGGCAGTGGGTACTTGTTCTTAATCGTTACCTCATTCAAGGCTCGGTAATCAACAACCATCCTCAGGGATTTATCCTTCTTCTCAACCAAAAGCACTTGGGCTCCCCAAGGTGAGGAACTCCTTCGAATGTAACCTTTCTCCAATAACTCCTTGATCCGTTTCTTAATTTCCTCCAGATAATTTGCGGGCATCCGATAGGGTCTCTTGGATATTGGCC
Organism: Aegilops bicornis; assembly: GCA_021605145.1. Classification (NCBI taxonomy): domain Eukaryota; kingdom Viridiplantae; phylum Streptophyta; class Magnoliopsida; order Poales; family Poaceae; genus Aegilops; species Aegilops bicornis. The sequence continues at coordinate 614,840,400 of CM038674.1, read as the reverse complement.
CTGTACCTGGCAATAGCTCTATCAAAAACTCGATGTCTCGATCCGGTGGCATGCCTGGTAACTCTTCTGGAAAAACATTCGGAAAATCCTTTACTACAGGCACTTCCTCCAGAACAACTCCCGTGAGGGCATTCACTTGGCTCCTCCTAGGCACATGCTTAGATACATACTTAATCCTTTTTCCCTCCGGGGTGGTGAGATAAATTGATTTGCTAGCACAGTCAATGCTTCCTCCATACTTTGACATCTTCCATGAATAATATCACATCCAATCCTTGTGACTACAAGATAATTAGGTCGGACGGAAAAACATGTGTGCCAATGGTTAGGGGTATCTGGTTGCACCATCGGGTAGCCATGTACTCTGATCCAGGCGAGCTCACTGAAAGAGGGGTCCTAAGGGTTTGGGTTGGTAATTTAAACTTATCCACAAATCCCCTTGATATGTATGAATGCGATGCACCAGTATCGAAAAGAACAAGAGTGGTAAATGACTTAACCAAAAACTTACCTATTACCCCGTCCGGCTGCTCTTTAACCTCCTCCACGTTAACGTGGTTCACTTGTCCTTTGTTGAATGGATTGGCCTTCTTCCCAGCGCTCCCATTTCCGTTTCCATTCCTTCCCTCAGGGCAATCATTGGCATAGTGCCATGTCTTCCCGCACTTAAAGCAAGTAACTTGACTTAGGTCTGTTTTGGCGGGTGTAGCTGGGTTGGAGCGGTTCTGATTGTTATTAACTCCATTCCCATTTCCGTTCATGGCACCATTGTGGTTATGCGATCCTCCTCCAGTGTGGTTGTGACCTCCATGGTTATGAACAAGTCCTCCCGAGTTCGGGGTTAAGCGAGGCTTCTGCTGAGCTCCTGAGTTATACTTCCCTTGTCCATACTTCCTCTTGCGGCACTCAATCTACTGCTGCTTCCTTCAATCATAAGGGCCTTATCTACCAACTCCTGGTAGTTGTTGAAGGTTGCCACCATCAACTGCACGCTAATCTCATAATTCAGCCCTTCCATAAACTTCTCCTACTTCGCGGCATCTTTGGCCACATCATCAGGGGCATAGCATGATAACTTGCTAAACTCATCCACGTACTGAGCCATAGTACGGTTCCCCTGGCGTAAATTGCGAAACTCGCGCTTCTTCATTTGCATGGCTCCAGTTGAGACGTGGGCTGTGCGAAAAGCTTGCAAGAACTGGTCCCAAGTAACATTTGCTATAGGAAAAGTAGCCGTGTAATTCTCCCACCATGATGCTGCTGGTCCATCCAATTGGTGTGCGGCAAAGCGCACCTTCTGGTACGGCGTAGCCAATCATCAGCAACTATTGGCTCGGTGCTACTGGAAAACACCGGCGGCTGTAACCTCAGAAAACGGGCTAAGTTGTCCACTGGCGGCAGGTTATTGTTGTTGTTATTGTTGCCCTGGTTCTGAACTAGCAATTGCATCAAAGCATTCTGCTGCTGGATCAACTGGACGAGCTCCGGTGGGAAAGCAAAACTGGTGTCACGTCTGGGAGGCATCTGATGGGTTTAGATGGAAGAGATTAGAATAGAAAAAAGGTCTAACGAGAAAGCAGGACCCATATGCACATGAGACAAACACAATCATTTCACTCAATCAATCAAGCAAGGGCATACAAACGGTCTAGGACTTACGCATAAGTGCTCAACTAGTACTAAATACATGGGGGAATACTACTAATATATGGTGGTCATCTAGAAATTTTGATCGGTGGAAGACTCCATGATGTCTGCTCCAGCTTCGTCTTCGTAGTCATCATCACTAGGATCGGAATCGGTGTCGATGATGATGTAGTTGTCCGCAAGTGGGGTCGTCATCTTCTTCTCCCGGTGCTGGTCCTCCCATGAATACTCCGATCTTCTTAACCAGGTCGTCGTTCTTCTCCAGTAGTGTCTTGATTTCCTCCTCATATCCATCGCGCATAAACTTGAGTTCTTCCTCCAGCTCGATGATCCTGGTCTTCGCCTTCTTCAATTCCATCATGTCTGCGCACATCTGGTTCTCCTGACGTCGAATGTGCTGGTTTAACTCCTGGATGAAAGCTGCAATGGATCTATCCTTCTTAGTGCTGATACTTCCCATTACTCGTCTCGGCACCCACATATTTGATAGATGGTGTCCTTAAGCTCCCTGTTGTAAACTTCTCCAATACGTCCCATGGTAGTGTGAGCTGCCATGCTCTTGCCTAGACTCCAGGTGGGTGCTTCGAAAGAAAATTCTATGGGCTTAGAAGTTGGCGAGAACGTCCTTCCTGGAACTTGTACTTGAATCATCCAGCGCTCCTCTTCTGGTAAGGTGGTGTTGTACGTCTCGGTGAAGCTTGGTATTCCAATGTTCAAGTATCTAGTGACTTCCTTCAAGTGGCGTCCAAAAGGTGCGTCTTCATCCGTTGTGCAAACTTGTTCTTCATCTCCGTCTTCCTAAGGAGTGGAAAAAAATGGAGTTGAGTCAGAAATGAGAAGAAAAGAGTGACCTATGGTTTATCTTAGTGGTCGTGTCCTACACTCAGCGTGTGCCCTGATACCATCTTGTAGCGACCCGACCTCAGATGGTCAAGTCTCTGTGCTTCAAAGGTCATCCCCGGATCAAGAATGTCTTTGACACACACAGTACTCGAAGGATTTATAACAGAGTAGCAATCACACACTTATTACATCAAAAGTCTCAAAAGAGAACTTATTACAATAATATGGTTTAAGGCCATCTAATGCGTTAACAGCGCGCTTGGAAGTTAAAGTGAGTCCATCAACTCCAACGGCATAGCTGAGCTGCACGGCAACGACCTAACGAACCTTACTCCTCATCTGAAAAGTCTGCAACATAATACGTTGCAGCTCGAGAACGGGTCAGCACATGGAATATGCTGACAATATAACACAGTAGTGTTGGAAATATGCCCTAGAGGCAATAATAAAAGTATTATTATATTTCCTTGTTCATGATAATTGTCTTTTATTCATGCTATAATTGTATTATCCGGAAATCGTAATACACGTGTGAATACATAAACCACAATATGTCCCTAGTGAGCCTCTAGTTGACTAGCTCGTTGATCAACAGATAGTCATGGTTTCCTGACTATGGACTTTGGATGTCGTTGATAACGTGATCACATCATTAGGTGAATGATGTGATGGACAAGACCCAATCCTAAGCATAGCACAAGATCGTGTAGTTCGTTTTGCTAGAGCTTTTCCAATGTCAAGTATTTCTTCCTTAGACCATGAGATCGTGTAACTCCCGGATACCGTAGGAGTGCTTTGGGTGTACCAAATGTCACAACGTAACTGGGTGACTATAAAGGTGCATTACAGGTATCTCCGAAAGTGTCTCGGGTTGACACGGATCGAGATCGGGATTTGTCACCCATATGACGGAGAGGTATCACTTGGGCTCACTCGGTAGTGCATCATCATAATGAGCTCAAAGTGACCAAGTGTTTGGTCACGGATCATGCATTACGGTGCTGCAGTAAAGTGACTTGCCGGCAACGAGATTGAACGAGGTATTGGGATACCGACGATCGAATCTCGGGCAAGTAAAATACCGATTGGCAAAGGGAATTGTATACGGGTTGATTGAATCCTCGACATCGTGGTTCATCCGATGATATCATCGAGGAGCATGTGGGAGCCAACATGGGTATCCAGATCCCATCGTTGGTTATTGCCCGAGAGCCGTCTCGGTCATGTCCGCATGTCTCCCGAACCCGTAGGGTCTACACACTTAAGGTTCAAGTGGCGCTTAGGGTTGTATGAATATGAGTATGCAGCAAACCGAATGTTTTTCGAGTCCGGATGAGATCCCGGACGTCACGAGGAGTTCCGGAATGGTCAGGAGGTAAGGATTCATATATAGGAAGTCTTATTTTGGTCGCTTAAAAGTTTCGGGCATTATCGGTATTGTACCGGAGTGCCGAAGGGGTCCGGGGTCCACCGGGGGTCCACCTGCCCCGGGGCCACATGGGCTGTAGGTGCGCCTTGGCCTATATGGGCCAAGGGCACCAGCCCCAAAGGGCCCATGCGCCAAGGAGAGTTGGGAGGGTAGAGTCCTAAAGGGGAAGGCACCTCCGGAGTGCCTTGGGGAGGATGGACTCCTCCCCTCTTGCCGCACCCCTTCCTTGGAGGAAGGGGCAAGGCTGTGCCCTCCCCCCCTCTTTTGCACCTATATAAAGGGAGGGGAGGGAGGGGTGGCCGCACCCTGAAGCCCTTGGCACCTCCCCTCTCCGCTACACCTCCTCCTCCTCCCGTAGTTGCTTAGCGAAGCCCTGCCAGAGTTCTCACTGCACCCACCACCACGCCTGGGTCAGGTTGCTGGATCTTCATCAACCTCTCCTTCCCCTTGCTGGATCAAGAAGGAGGAGACGCCATCCGCTTCGTACGTGTGTTGAACGCGGAGGTGTCGTCCGTTCGGCACTAGGTCATCGGTGATCTGAATCACGGCGAGTACGACTCCATCATCCCCGTTCCATTGAACACTTCCGCACGCGATCTACAAGTGGTACGTAGATGCAATCACTCTTCCATGACTCGTTGCTAGATGAACTCATAGATGGATCTTGGTGAAACCGTAGGAAATTTTTTAATTTTTTCAACGTTCCCCAACAGTGGCATCATGAGCTAGGTCTATGCGTAGTTCTCTATTGTACGAGTAGAACACAATTTTGTTGTGGGCGTAGATCTTGTCAACTTGCTTGCCGCTACTAGTCTTATCTTGCTTCAGCGGTATTGTGGGATGAAGCGGCCCGAACCAACCTTACACGTACGCTTACGTGAGACCGGTTCCACCGACCGACATGCACTAGTTGCATAAGGTGGTCATGGGTGTCTGTCTCTCCCACTTTAGTTGGAGCGGATTCGATGAAAAGGGTCCTTATGAAGGGTAAATAGAAGTTGAAAAAATCACGTTGTGGTTATTCGTAGGTAAGAAAACGTTCTTGCTAGAACCCAATTGCAGCCACGTAAAAGATGCAACAACAATTAGAGGACGCCTAACTTGTTTTTGCAGCAATTGTCATGTGATGTGATATGGCCAGAAGTTGTGATGAATGATGAATGATATATTGTGATGTATGAGATCATGTTCTTGTAATAGGAATCACGACTTGCATGTCGATGAGTATGACAACCGGCAGGAGCCAAAGGAGTTGTCTTTATTTTTGTATGACCTGCGTGTCATTGAAGAACGCCATGTAAATTACTTTACTTTATTGCTAAACGCGTTAGCCATAGAAGTAGAAGTAGTCGTTGGCGTGACAACTTCATGAAGACACGATGATGGAGATCATGATGATGGAGATCATGGTGTCATACCGGTGACAAGATGATCATGGAGCACTGAAGATGGAGATCAATGGAGCTATATGATATTGGCCATATCATGTCACTACTATATAATTGCATGTGATGTTTATTATGTTTATGCATCTTGTTTACTTAGAACGACGGTAGTAAATAAGATGATCCCTTACAACAATTTCAAGAAGTGTTCTCCCCTAACTGTGCACCGTTGCTAAAGTTCGTCGTTTCGAAGCACCACGTGATGATCGGGTGTGATAGATCCATACGTTCACATACAACGGGTGTAAGACAGTTTTACACATGCAAAACACTTAGGGTTAACTTGACGAGCCTAGCATGTACAGACATGGCCTTGGAACACGGAGACCGAAAGGTGGAACACGAGTCGTATGGAAGATGCGATCAACATGAGAATGTTCACCGACGATGACTAGTCCGTCTCACGTGATGATCGGACACGGCCTAGTCGACTCGGATCGTGTAACACTTAGATGACTAGATTGATGTCTAATCTGACTGGGAGTTCATTAAATAATTTGATTAGATGAACTTTATTATCATGAACAATAGTCTAAAATCTTTGCAAAATGTCTTGTAGATCAAATGGCCAACGCTAATGTCACCATGAACTTCAACGCTCCTAGAGAAAACCAAGCTGAAAGATGATGGCAGCAACTATTCGGACTGGGTCCGGAACCCGAGGATCATCTTCATAGCAGCCAAGAAACAATATGTCCTAGAAGCACCGCTAGGTGAAGCACCCATCCTGCAGAACCAAGACATTATGAATGCTTGGCAGTCTCGTCTTGATGATTACTCCCTCGTTCAGGTCGGCATGCTTTACAGCTTAGAACCGGGCTCCAAAAGCGTTTTGAGCAACACGAGCATATGAGATGTTGGAGGAGCTGAAAATGGTTTTCCAAGCTCATGCCCGGGTCGAGAGATATGAAGTCTCCGACAAGTTCTATAGTTGTAAGATGGAGGAAAACAGTTCTGTCAGTGAGCACATACTCAAAATGTCTGGGTTGCACAACCGCCTGTCCCAGCTAGACATTAACCTCCCGGACAAGGCGGTCATTGACAGAATCCTTCAGTCGCTCCCACCGAGCTACAAGAGCTTTGTGATGAACTACAATATGCAGGGGATGGTGAAGACCATTCCTGAAGTATTTTCAATGCTGAAGTCAGCAGAGGTTGAAATCAAGAAAGAACATCAAGTGTTGATGATCAATAAAACCACTAAGTTCAAAACGGGCAAGGGTAAGAAGAACTTCAAGAAGGACGGCAAGGATATTGCCGTGCCCGGTAAGAAAGTTGCCGGGAAGAAGTCAAGGAATGGACCCAAGCCCAGACTGAGTGCTTTTATTGCAAGGGAAGGGTCACCGAAGCGGAACTGCCCCAAATACTTCATGGATAAGAAGGCCGGCAACACTAAAGGTATATTTGATATACATGTAATTGATGTGTACCTTACCAGTACTCGTAGTAACTCCTGGGTATTTGATACCGGTGCCATTTCTCATATTTGTAACTCACAGCAAGAGCTGCAGAATAAGCGGAGACTGGCAAAGGACGAGGTGACGATGCGCGTCGGGAAATGGTTCCAAGGTCGATGTGATCGCCGTCGGCGCGCTACCTCTACATTTACCTACGGGATTAGTTTTAAACCTCAATAATTGTTATTTAGTGCCAAGTTTGAGCATGAACATTGTATCGTGATCTCGCTTAATACGAGATGGCTACTCATTTAAATCCGAGAATAATGGTTGTTCTATTTATATGAGAGAAATGTTTTATGGTCATGCTCCGATGGTCAATGGTTTATTCTTAATGAATCTCGAACGTAATGTTACACATGTTCATAGTGTGAATACCAAAAGATGTAAAGTTGATAACGATAGTCCCACATACTTGTGGTAATCGCCACCTTGGTCACATTGGTGTCAAGCGCATGAAGAAGCTCCATGCTGATGGACTTTTAGAGTCTCTCGATTATGAATCATTTGACACATGCGAACCATGCCTCATGGGCAAGATGACCAAGACTCCGTTCTCCTAACAATGGAGCGAGCAACCAACTTATTGGAAATCATACATACCGATGTGTGCGGTCCAATGAGTGTTGAGGCTCATGGAGGATATCGTTATGTTCTCACTCTCACCGATGACTTGAGTAGATATGGGTATGTCTACTTGATGAAACACAAGTCCGAGACCTTTGAAAAGTTCAAGGAATTTCAGAATGAAGTAGAGAATCAACGTGACCGAAAGATAAAATTCTTGCGATCAGATCGTGGAGGAGAATATTTAAGTCACGAATTTGGTACACACTTAAGGAAATGTGGAATCGTTTCACAACTCACGCCTACCGAACACCTCAACAGAATGGTGTGTCCGAACGTCGTAATCGCACTCTATTGGATATGGTGTGATCTATGATGTCTCTTACAGATTTACCGCTATCATTTTGGGGATACACTCTAGAGACAGCTACATTCACTTTAAATAGGGCAACGTCTAAATCCGTTGAGACGACACTGTATGAATTATGGTTTGGGAATAAACCTAAGCTGTCGTTTCTAAAAGTTTGGGGATGCGGTTCTTATGTCAAGAAACTTCAACCTGAATAGCTCGAACCCAAATCGGAAAATGCGTCTTCATAGGATACCCTAAGGAAACCATTGGGTATACCTTCTACCTTAGATCCGAAGGCAAGATCTTTGTTGCCAAGAACGGATCCTTTCTGGAAAAATAGTTTCTCTCGAAAGGAGTAAGTGGGAGGAAAGTAGAACTCGATGAAGTACTACCTCTTGAACCGCAAAGTAGTGCAGCTCAGGAAAATGTTCCTGTGGTGCCTACACCAATTGGAGAGGAAATTAATGATGATGATCAAGGTACTTCGGATCAAGTTGCTACTGAACTTCAGAGGTCCACTAGGACACGCTCCGCACTGCAGTGGTATGACAACCCTGTCACGGAAATCATGTTGTTAGACAACGGTGAACCTTCGAACTATGAAGAAGCGATGGCGGCCCGGATTCCAACAAATGGCTTGAAGCCATGCAATCCGAGATAGGATCCATGTATGAAAACAAAGTATGGACTTTGACAGACTTGCCCGATGATCGGCGGGCGATAGAAAATAAATGGATCTTTAAGAAGAAGACGGACGCGGATGGTAATGTCACCATCTATAAAGCTCGACTTGTCGCTAAGGGTTACCGGCAAGTTTAAGGGATTGACTATGATGAGACTTTCTCTCCCGTAGCGAAGCTTAAGTCCGTCCGAATCATGTTAGCAATTGCCGCATACTATGATTATGAGATATGGCAGATGGACGTCAAAACAACGTTCCTTAACGGTTATCTTAAGGAAGAACTGTATATGATGCGGCCGGAAGGTTTTGTCGACCCTAAGAATGCTAACAAGGTATGCAAGCTCCAGCGATCCATTTATGGGCTGGTGCAAGCATCTCGGAGTTGGAACATTCGCTTTGATGAGATGATCAAAGCGTTTGGGTTTATGCAGACTTATGGAGAAGCCTGCGTTTACAAGAAAGTGAGTGGGAACTCTGTAGCATTTCTCATATTATATGTAGATGACATACTTGATGGGAAATGATATAGAACTCTTGGACAGCATTAAGGCCTACTTGAATAAGAGTTTTTCAATGAAGGACCTTGGAGAAGCTGCTTACATATTAGGCATCAAAATCTATAGGGATAGATCGAGACGCCTCATAGTTCTTTCACAAAGCACATACCTTGATAAAATTTTGAAGAAGTTCAAAATGGATCAGTCCAAGAAAGGGTTCTTGCATGTTTTGCAAGGTGTGAAATTGAGCTCGGCTCAATGCCCGACCACGGCAAAAGATAAAGAAGAGATGAGTGTCATCCCCTATGCCTCAGCCATAGGATCTATTATGTATGCCATGCTGTGTACCAGACCTGATGTAAACCTTGCCGTGAGTTTGGTAGGAAGATACCAAAGTAATCCCGACAAGGAACACTGGACAGCGGTCAAGAATATCCTGAAGTACCTGAAAAGGACAAAGGACATGTTTCTCGTTTATGGAGGTGACGAAGAGCTCGTCAGAAGGGTTATGTTGATGCTAGCTTCGACACGGATCTGGATGACTCAAAGTCACAAACCGGATACGTGTATATGTTGAATGGTGGAGCAACAGCTGGTGCAGCTGCAAGCAGAGCGTCGTGGCGGGATCTACATGTGAAGCGGAGTACATGGCAGCCTCGGAGGCAGCACATGAAGAAATTTGGGTGAAGGAGTTCATCACCGACCTAGGAGTCATACCCAATGCGTCGGAGCCGATCAAACTCTTCTGCGTGACAACACAGAGCTATTGCACTTGCCAAGGAGCCCAGGTTTCACAAGAAGACCAGGCACATCAAGCGTCGCTTCAACTCCATTCGTGAAAATGTTCAAGATGGAGAACTAGAAATTTGCAAAGTGCATACGGATCTGAATGTCGCAGATCCGTTGACTAAACATCTTCCGCGAGCAAAACATGATCAACACCAGAACTCTATGGGTGTTCGATTCATCACAATGTAACTAGATTATTGACTCTAGTGCAAGTGGGAGACTGTTGGAAATATGCCCTAGAGGCAATAATAAAAGTATTATTATATTTCCTTGTTCATGATAATTGTCTTTTATTCATGCAATAATTGTATTATCCGGAAATCGTAATACACGTGTGAATACATAAACCACAATATGTCCCTAGTGAGCCTCTAGTTGACTAGCTCGTTGATCAACAGATAGTCATGGTTTCCTGACTATGGACTTTGGATGTCGTTGATAACGTGATCACATCATTAGGAGAATGATGTGATGGACAAGACCCAATCCTAAGCATAGCACAAGATCGTGTAGTTCGTTTTGCTAGAGCTTTTCCAATGTCAAGTATCTCTTCCTTAGACCATGAGATCGTGTAACTCCCGGATACCGTAGGAGTGCTTTGGGTGTACCAAACATCACAACGTAATCGGGTGACTATAAAGGTGCATTACAGGTATCTCCGAAAGTGTCATTGGGTTGACACGGATCGAGATCGGGATTTGTCACTCCGTATGACGGAGAGGTATCACTGGGTCCACTCGGTAGTGCATCATCATAATGAGCTAAAAGTGACCAAGTGTTTGGTCACGGGATCATGCATTACGGTACGAGTAAAGTGACTTGCTGGCAACGAGATTGAACGAGGTATTGGGATACCGACGATCGAATCTCGGGCAAGTAAAATACCGATTGGCAAAGGGAATTGTATACGGGGTTGATTGAATCCTCGACATCGGGGTTCATCTGATGATATCATCGAGGAGCATGTGGGAGCCAACATGGGTATCCAGATCCCGCTGTTGGTTATTGCCCGAGAGCCGTCTCTCGCTATGTCTCAGATGTCTCCCGAACCCGTAGGGTCTACACACTTAAGGTTCGGTGACGCTTAGGGTTGTATGAATATGAGTATGCAGCAAACCGAATGTTGTTCGAGTCCCAGATGAGACCCCGGACGTCACGAGGAGTTCCTAATGGTCCGGAGGTAAAGATTTATATATAGGAAGTCTTATTTTGGTCGCCGGAAAAGTTTCTGCATTATCGGTATTGTACCAGAGTGCCGAAGGGGTCCGGGGTCCACCGGGGTCCACCTGCCTGGGCGGCCTCTTGGGCTGTAGGGGGTGTGCCTTGGCCTATATGGGCCAAGGGCACCAGCCCCAACAGGGCCCATGCGCCAAGGAGACTTGGGAGGGAAGAGTCCTAACGGGGGAAGGCACCTCCGAGGTGCCTTGGGGAGGATGGACTCCTCCCCCCTCTTGGCCGCACCCCTTCCTTGGAGGAAGGGGCAAGGCTGCGCCCTCCCCCCCTCTTTTGCACCTATATAAAGGGAGGGGAGGGTGGCCGCACCGAAGCCCTTGGCACCTCCCCTCTCCGCTACACCTCCTCCTCCTCCCGTAGTTGCTTAGCGAAGCCCTGCCGGAGTTCTGCTGCATCCACCACCACGCCGTCGTGCTGCTGGATCTTCATCAACCTCTCCTTCCTCCTTGCTGGATCAAGAAGGAGGATACGCCATCCGCTCTGTACGTGTGTTGAACGCGGAGGTGCTGTCTGTTCGGCAGTAGGTCATCGGTGATCTGAATCACGGCGAGTACGACTCCATCATCCCTGCTCCATTGAACGCTTCCGCACGCGATCTACAAGTGGTATGTAGATGCAATCACTCTTCCATGACTCGTTGCTAGATGAACTCATAGATGGATCTTGGTGAAACCTTAGGAAAAATTTTAATTTTCTGCAACGTTCCCCAACAAGTAGAGCAAGAACAGAATAATACTATCACTACATGCATATTTGGCAGGTGGAAAGCTCTATGGTTGTAGTTTTGCGAAAAGCCAATTTTTCCCTACTACAAAGGAATAGATTTTAATTTAACTATCATGGTGGTTGAAACATTGAGAAGGTATAACCGCAACTCAATCCCAATTAAAGTAGTTAACAACCCAACAATGATTAAGAATGATGAGATAAATGTGATAACCCAAGTACTAGACACTCAAGATTGTCCATAACCGGGGACACGGCTAACCATGATTAGATTGTACACTCTGTAGAGGTTTGTGCACTTTTCCCCACAAGACTCGATCGCCTCCGTTGATTTCTCGCACTGCATGGTGTTTGAGAAATGGATGACCGAGACACAGACTTTCAGAAACATTAACTCTCTACTCCGGGTAGACCATACCAAACCTACAAAACCCACTACCTGCTGACCTACCTCTTCAAGAGCTTCACGTAACCTACTCAACTATGATAGAGCCCATAATAGCTTGTGGCCGCACACGGAAGTTTCTAGCATGAATCATCTCAGTTCCCTTTGAGCCTGGGTGGTGGTCCCTAGGAAGAACCACACGGGTACCCCGGGCTTTCCAAAAAAAAAACAGACAACACTGGGTTACCCAAGTGCCTCAATCCACCCAGATGTCAATTTTGAGTTGCCAACTTAAGTTTGAACAATTAGTTAACAATCTCACATCTGTCATGGATTCACTCAAACCCAACCACGTCTATGAGCATAGCATAGCAATATAAGCAACACGTAGAAGTAACTCCCAAGGGTTTGATAGCAACAGGGCAATAGGTTCTACCTCAACAACTACTTCCCAATCCACAAGTTAATGACATCCTAATCATGCAATGTTTGAGGATTGAACTAATGCATAAAAACTGGGTATGAAAAGAGTATGATCAATGTGTTAATTGCCTTACTGACGATCCGTGAATCCTAGAGACTTGTAGTAACACGCTTCGCACTCCGGGAATTGTATCGCAAACAAACAATAACATACATAATCAACAAGCAAAGATGCACAAGCAAAACTCAAATAAAAGAGGTTGACCGGAGAGTTCAAATTAAGAACTCCGGTTTGCAAAAAGAATCAAACCAAACGGAGCAACGAAACTCAAATGGCGAAAGAAACAAGATCCGTTTACTAATCTGAACTAGGGTCGTTAAAACGAACGAACGAGCGAACGCTCGCTAAATAAATAAACCGGAGAAAAACCGATCTATTTAAAAAAACGAAAACTAGGATTTTCTAAAAAAACCGAAACGGTTTTTCTTAGAAAACCGGCGACGGCGGGCGGATACCTCGGCTCGGCTCCGGCGGGGTTCTGGTGCGGCGGCGGGGAGGCGTGAGGTGGCGGGGCGGCGGTTCGACCGACGGCGACGGCGGCTTGCTGGGCGGCCAGCGCGGGCGGCGGCGGCTGTGGCTCGGGGTGGCGGTGGCTGGTGGTGGTGGGGTGGCGGGGTGGCGGCGTATATAAAGAGGCGGCTTGGAGGAGGGGGCAAGGCGGCGGCGAGAGGAGTCCGGCTCGGATCGGTCCGAGCGGCGGTGGGCATACAAGGCGGGAGGCGGCGGCGGCTGCTGGGCCGGCCTGGCTCGGCTGGGCCTTAGGCCCAGTCGGGCGCGGGGAATTTTTTTTAAATAATTTCGCCGACGAAAATAAAATCCTAGAAAATAAAATAAAATTCTAAAAATGCCAAAACAAATTTTCACCGTCTAAATGAAATATTTAGAACGAGATAAACATTTTCTTGGCCCTAAAATGCAATTTTGAAAACGTGCAATTTTTCTAATGCAAATAAAATCCAAATAAAATCGAATAAATGATTTTAACATTTTTCCTCCAATATTTCAATTGTTTTGGAGAATTCATATTATCTCCTCTCATTTATTTTCAATATGAAATATTTTTCACAGAGAAAAAATTATTAAAATCAAAATCCTCGTTTCATTATTTGATAAAAATCAAATATGAAAATCGGGAAATCCCCAACTCTCTCCGAAGGTCCTTGAGTTGCTTAGGATTTAGAGGATTGCGGAACGAAGATGCAATAAAATATGATATGCATGAATGACCTATGTATAACATTCCAAATTGAAAATTTGGCATTTAACAGACCCCGGCGGTAGGATGCGAGATGGCGAGAGCGAGGAAACGGCTATAGCTTAGCAAGCAAGGAAGGAAGGAGGAAACAGGGGAAATGTGACTTGTGGTCGGGGAGAAAAGGGGGTGGGGGAGGTGGGAAGGGGGCGGGGTAGATATTTTGGCGGTAGGCTTTGGAATTGTGGAGGGAAACTTTGTGCGCGGTGCCGGCGTACCATTCACTTTGAACGATTGTGTGCATCGCAAGCGATTCTTCTGCTTTACGCGCATGGGATGACTTTAATAATTCAAATTTTGGTCTCAACGCATGGGGACATTCACTTTGAACGCGTGCCTTGCCGCCAGACCATTCACTTTGAACGATTGTGTGCATCACAAACGATTCTTCTGCTTTACGCGCATGTGATGAGTTTGATAATTCAAATTTTGGTGGAAATTTCCCGGCACGCGTATTGCATAATTTAACATCGCTTGCTAATTTGGGCACACAAAAGAGCCGTGACAAACAGACCACACTTACTGAATCGAGCAATTTTAGTAATTACACAGAGCCAGTTGACCTAAACATTGCTCTAACAAAAGACCAACATTAAAAACATAGCCTAAGTATGCATAATTAAAAATCCGCCGCCGTGCCGGCCAATGCATCGCCGGTGTGAGATGAGACGTTGATGACTTGTCCTGGCGACATGCCGCCGTTGGTGGACTCCGCGTCCCCCTGCTGAAGTCGACCGTGTCCTCGTCCTCGGCGCCGTGCTCAAGGTTGTAGTACTCGTAGTAGTGGCTGCGCAAGAGCTCGCGTTGGTACTCCACCGCTGATTCCCCGACGGACAGACGCTTCTCTACCTCGACCTCGGCCACGCGCAACTCCTCCTCCCGGCGCTCCTCGATCTCCGCCGCCTCCTGCATCTCCAGCTCCCGCTCGGCGATCTCATGAGAAAGCAGGTGCTCCATGGCCACCCCGCCTTTTTAGAGGTGGCCTGGAATATCTTGGCATGTGCATCCTTGATCTTGGCGTGGATGGCCTCAGCCTGGGCCAGGGCGACATCAGTGGCACGGACGGCAGCTCGAGCGCTCTCGGCGTTTGCAGCTGTCTCGGCTGCTGCAGCTGCCCTGTCGGCTGCCGCAGACGCCCTCTCGTCGGAAGCGGACACGCTCAATGCGGATGCGACGGCACTCTCGGCGTAGGCAGCCGCGCTCTCGGCGCAGGCGGCAGCGCTAAGGGGGGCGATGCGGCCATCGTACGGGCCTTCACGAAGCGTTTCCACGGCGTCATCTTTACAAGAAAGGGGTGCAGGAATGGGGATCGGGATTCGTCGATTCGGGGGTTGCCGACACTAGAGCAGACGAGCCGGCGAAGCTTCAGGAGGGAGATTTAAATAGACCCAAATATTTTCATCGCAAACGGTTCCTAGAAAACAACTGTGTGTGATGTTTTAGATATTTTTTATTAGCTGTGAAAGATGAATTTGGAATAAAGTGCCAACGGATGGTGTTTTAAATGAACGAGAAATTTTGTAGTACTAATACAACTGTCATGTCAAATTTTTGAAAATTTCAGGGGTCATTTGACCTTCTAAGACATTTAAGTGATTTTCTAGCCATTAAATGACCGTAATTGAAATTTGAACTACATGTACACGCAGAAACTAACCATAACGGTTTGAAAACTCATATTTCGTGTACTTGTGTGTGATTTAATTCCATGTGCAGTAAATTGGAAGGAATTTTAAGACATATTGGTCTAACGGCTATGCCACAATTTAGCATGGAGTGACATGACATTTTAATTCCAAAAAATTAAAAAAAATCAGAAATACATGAAACCTTGGTTGATGTAATGTCCATCCACCAAGATGATGTGGTAAAAAAATTGGCATGTTTGACCAAAGTTTGGACACACACCCCTCACAGACCGGAGCAACTCGCTAGAAGGCTCGTGGTTCCGAGAGGGACCAATGCATGTTTGATGACAAATGGGAGATAGCTTCCTCTTACGGCCTTCAAATTTTTTTCTATGTCTAACGTGGACTACTACAACTGTAATGTGAAATTATTGAAAATTCTAGGGGTCATTTGATCTTTTAAAGACATTTAACTGCTTTTCTAGCCATTTAATGACCGTAATTCAAATTTTAACTACATCTACATGCAACGCATAACCGAAACAGTTTGAAAAATCATATTTGTGTACTTGTGTGCGAGTTAATTCCATGTGCAGTAAAATAGAAGGAATTTTCAAACATATTTGTATCAGCACATGGACACATATGCATGAATACATATGCATGGAGTGGTATGGCATTTTAATTCAAAAAAATCAGAAACACATGAAACCTTGGTTGATGAAATGTCATGGCACCAAGATGATGTGGTAAAGAAATTGGCATGTTTGACAAAATTTTGGACACACACCCCTCACAAACCGGAGCAACTCGCTAGAAGGTTCGTGGTTCCGAGAGGGAACAATGCATGTTTGATGACGAACGGGAGATAGCTTCCTCTTATGGCCTTCAAATTTTTTCTACGTCTAACGTGCACTACTACAACTGTAATGTGAAATTTTGGAAAATTCTAGGGGTCATTTGACATTTAAAATACATTTAAGTGATTTTCTAACCATTTAATGACCGTAATTCAAATTTGAACTACATCTACATGCAACACCTAACCAAAACGTTTTGAAAAATCATATATGTGTACTTGTGTGCGAGTTGATTCCATGTGCAGTAAATTAGAAGGAATTTTCAAACATATTGGTCTCACGACATGGACACATGCATACATATGCATGCAGTGACATGGTATTTTAATTCAAAAAATACAAAAATGATGAGAAACACATGAAACCTTGATTGATGTAATGTCATGCCACCAAGATGATGTGGTAAAGAAATTGGCATGTTTGACGAACGTTTGGACACGCACCTCTCACAAACTGGATCCACTCGCTAGAAGGTTTGTGGTTTCGAGAGGGAACAATGCATGTTTGATGACGAACGGGAGATAGCTTCCTCTTACGGCCTTCGAAATTTTCCTACATTTAACGTGCACTAATACAATTGTCATGTGAAAATTTGGTTAATTTCAGGGGTCATTTGACCTTTTAAAGACATTTAAGTGATTTTCTAACCATTTAATGACCGTAATTCAAATTTGAACTACATCTACATGCAACGCCTAACCATAACGGTTTGAAAAATCATATTTTTGTTTACTTGTGTGCGAGTTAATTCCATGTGCAGTAAATTTGAAGGGATTTTCAAACATATTGGTGTCAAGGCATGGGCACATGCATGGAGTGCACGCCATGGCATTTTAATTCCAAAAAATTAAAAAATGATCAGAAAGACATGAAACCTTGCTTTATTTAATGTCATGCCACCAAGATGATGTGGTAAAGAAATTGGCATGTTTGACAAAAGTTTGGACACACACCCCTCACAAACTGGAGCAACTCGCTAGAAGGTTCGTGGTTCCGAGAGGGAACAATGCATGTTTGATGATGAACTGGAGATAGGTTCCTCTTACGGCCTTGAAATTTTTTCAACGTCTAACGTGCACTACTACAACTGTAATGTGAAATTTTGGAAAATTCTAGGGGTCATTTGACCTTTTAAAGACATTTAAGTGATTTTCTAACCATTTAATGACCGTAATTCAAATTTGAACTACATCTACATGCAACGCCTAACCAAAATGTTTGAAAAATCATATCTGTGTACTTGTGTGCGAGTTAATTCCATGTGTAGTAAATTACAAGGAATTTTCAAACATATTGGTCTCATGACAAGGACAGATGCATACGTATGCATGGAGTGTCATGGCATTTTAATTCAAAAAATAGAAAAATGACCAGAAACGCATGAAACCTTGGTTGATGTAATGTCATGCCACCAAGATGATGTGGTAAAGAAATTGGCATGTTTGACGAACGTTTGGACACACACCCCTCACAAACTGGAGCAACTCGCTAGAAGGTTTGTGGTTCCGAGAGGGAACAATGCATGTTCGATGACAAAACGGGAGATAGCTTCCTCTTACGGCCTTCAAATTTTTTCCTACGTTTAACGTGCACTAATACAACTGTCCTGTGAAAATTTGGTAAATTTCAGGGGTCATTTGACCTTCTAAATACATTTAAGCGGTTTTCTAACCATTTAATGACCGTAATTCAAATTTGAACTACATCTACATGCAACGCCTAACCAAAATGGTTTGAAAAATCATATTTTTGTGTACTTGTGTGTGAGTTAATTCCATGTGCAGTAAATTCGAATGAATTTCCAGACATATTGGTGTCAAGGCATGGGCACATGCATGGAGTGCATGCCATGGCATTTTAATTCCATTTTTTTTAAAATGATCAGAAAAACATGAAACCTTGCTTGATTTAATGTCATGCCATCAAGATGATGTGGTAAAAAAATTGGCCTGTTTAACGAAAGTTTGGACACACATCCCTCACAAACCGGAGCAACTCACTAGAAGGTTCGTGGTTCCGAAAGGGAACAATGCATGTTTGCCGACGGATGGCAGATAGCTTCCTCTCACGGCCTTCAAAATTTTTCCTACGTTTAACATGCACTAATACAACTGTCATGTGAAAATTTGGAAATTTTCAGGGGTCATTTGACCTTTTAAAGAAATTTAAGTGATTTTCTAACCATTTAATGACTGTAATTCAAATTCGAACTACAACTACATGCAACGCCTAACCAAAACGGTTTGAAAAATCATATTTTGTGTACTCGTGTGCGAGCTAAAAAATCATCAGACAATGTAAATATCTGGTGTACAAAAAAGAAAATGTAAAGATGTGGCAAGACAACCGACCCCCACATGATTGGCACTCTATCTCGCGGCTCGAGGTTTGGTAGGTGATTGGCGGGGATCATTAATCAGACACGGTTCTGTATTGGACACCATCAGCAATTATGTTCACACACGGATTTGCTGCAGGAATTGTGTGTAATTCATACTACAGTACTCGTAAATTCCGGCGACCTACGTGTGTATTGTCCCTGTCGATCTAGATTCCGGCCACCAATAAATACTACCTTGGTCATGTCGTCCCGCCTGCATTCTCATCTACATCCTCCCCTCGCTCGCCCTCTCTCTCTCTCCCTCTCTCTCTCTCTCTCTCTCTCTCTCAAATCTCAGCCACGGCGCCGCCGGTCTGCCCAAGCGCCAACGAGGAGTCGCCGCCCCTGAGGACGCTCACTCGATTAGCAACGACGAGGACCCCTACGCGCTGCCTGACGAGGTTGCGCCGGACCCCCCAACTTTTGGTTGGTTTTGGGGCCAGTACAATCTTTGTCTGTGGAAGTTGCTGCCGCCGGCTGAGAAAGCCAGGCTGGTGGCGTTCAAGAAGGAGATGGCGGAGGAGGAAGCCACGTATCAGGCGGCCTGTGAAGCCCGTGATGCCGCCTGGGAAAAGGAGGCGGCGGAGCTTTGGGGGCGGGCGCGTCGTCGTGCCGAGGAGGTGTAACAAGACGGGTACTTCGCGAGAAAGGTCA
Source organism: Aegilops bicornis (assembly GCA_021605145.1). NCBI lineage: Eukaryota > Viridiplantae > Streptophyta > Magnoliopsida > Poales > Poaceae > Aegilops > Aegilops bicornis. The sequence continues at coordinate 614,821,090 of CM038674.1, read as the reverse complement.
TAGGCGCTGGGAGCCTCGTCGCTACGTGGAGGTGGGCCGATAAGCTCCAGCGTGCTACTGACGAGGAGCTCCGGTGGGCGCCCAACGAAATGACAAGATCGGCAAGGCGCCAAAGAAGAGGCAGATCGGTACGCCAAGCGCCATGCGGAGGAGTCGGAGTATAGCCTCTGATCGGGAACACGCCACGCACCGTGGAGCTGGCGAGGGGCTGCCGGAATACCGCCCCTGTGGAGGGATTATTAGTTTTAGTATTGTTCGTTTTCAATTTTATGCATTATACCTAGTAGTTAAGTATCATGACGTATATGTGATGATATTATATATATATATATATATATATATTTATTCTGTGATGATCTAATGAACAATTTATTTATATATATATTATGAATTCCATTTTCTATCTGTTTTTGTATACTAATTTGAATCTAGCTGTTATCATCCACATATACAGAATGAAAAGCGTATATACACACATTGAAACATAACATATAAGAATGGAAAACAAAGTACACACAATGAAACAGAGCAATAAAGAGAGCAATACTATGATTGCTGTGAATACAAGCTATCCACGTCAAAACAACTTTTCAAAATAAAACGCGTCCATGAGACCATGACTAGCAGCCCTTGCCTAGGGCAGCTCTTGGCTCTGCCTGAACTCGTGCAGGCGTTCGTCCAAGAGGTCGACACGCTCGCGGTACATCTGGAGCGCGATCTCGAGCTCCAAGTTGGCTATTTCATCAGAGATCACCAGCTTGAGGATGCGACGGCCATGTTCATCTACTGCGCCTAGGTGAACACCTGGGCTAAGGAGGCGGTCGAGCCTACGGACCAGCGCGTTGGCATCTAGCGGCCCGCGGACAAGGCGAACGGCGGCACCCATACGAACGGCGCGGCGGCTGTCCAGTGCAAGTACACCGTGGCCGGCATCTGGTGCAAGTATGGGGCTGAGGGCCTCTGCTTACTCCTGGCGAGGAATGTGGGTACTGACAGGACGTGTACCCAGCTGCGATGTCGTGTCGACAGCAGGCAATCGCCAATGGATCCGATCTTGCTGTGCGGCGCGCCACGCCTCTTGCTCTGCGGTGCTCCAACGGTCCCGTCATGCTGCGAGCCACAGCCTATCGGCCCGGACGTGCCTAGCTTGCTCTGCGGCGCGCCATCGATCATGTTGTGCGGCGAGCTGCAGCCTGTTGGCGCTGACATGCTTATCTTGATCCGCGGCGCTCAAGCGCCATGCGCCAAAGGTCTGCTCAACCCTGGCGATGACGCGCATCACAAAATCGTCCATTGCGTTGCCGGGGAGCGCCTCGGCCTCGACGGGCCGTGGCGCCAGCTCGTTTTCCTCGTCGATGAGGTTGATGGCAGAGGCGACGCTTTGGTGGGTTGGCATGCTTGGAAAAGCTGGATGTGCTATAGGCTGCGCTTGTCGCCTCCGTCGTCATGGCGCCGCCCCTATGCGCAATATAGCAGGGTGGCGGGAAACAGGTGAGGAAATGGCGGAAAACGGTGGCGTGTTCATAAAACGCCATCAATTAATGGAAACTTAGCATCGAGCTATCACAAGAATTAGATGATGATCAGATGAACACGGACCACACTAGGGATCCCGTCGGTGATGAATTCATCAATCCCAAACGGTTGAATACTATCAAGCGTTTGCCCACAACACACACGGCCTATTCCATCACAAATAGGTCGGATGGATCAACTGTATGCCACGTATCGCACATTGTCAAAAAGTAACGCGGTAGACCTTCTTTAACATGTGTTAAAAAATAAAGAAATAAAAAACAAGGACCTCGAGGTTAAATTAGCTGAGGGAATGGGGCATTTCGGTCATTTGACAGAAATGACCCATCCCATCACCTAATTTAACATCGACACAACTTCCCATCCAGTCATCCATCTGATGGTTGCTCCGGCCTGAGCACACTTAACCTGATAGTTTTCTTACATGAGCTACTGGTGGAACAACTAGTCCTTGCTGATAGGAATGCCTCTTCGCATCCTTATGGCGTATCCGGATGACCGCCCATCCCACAATGGCCAATAGATGTTGTGTAGACAGAGCATATCACATACGTCTTATTAGAAGCAATCGTCTGCGTTCTTATCGGGCTTCGCACACATTTCTCATTACAGACCTGTTTTCCACGTATCACACACATCTTGTTATATTGAACCGTTTCTGTTCTCTTGTCTAATCACAAACAATCCATCCGAGTGAACCATATGCTGTACATTGCACACACCTTGATCGGGCTGTCCATTTCTTTTGCGTTGCCTAATCACTAACAGTTCATCCGAGTGAACCGTATGTTGTACATCGCACACACACCTTCATATGGCTGCCCGTTTCTTTTGTTCCTCCTCATCGCAAACTGTTAATTGAACTGAACCGTATGCCCTTTCGCACACGCAACTAAAACTTGAACCGTGTTTGATGCATCCGTCATCGCAAATATTTTATACATTTCTGATGGTTTTCCTACAACACCGTTTTCGATCATTGCATCACACACAGTTTCTTGAAGGGTCTCTGATCATAGTGTCGCGTTAGCAGCACTAGTTAAAGAAGAAACTATACTTTATAATGTTGATCCAGTTGTTCCTTCTGCTTATATTGAGAAACCACCTTTCCTTATTAGGATAAAGGAACATGCTAAAGTTTCAACTGTAGTTAACAAAAGCTATATTAGAACACCTAAACCTGATGAACAAATTAAAGTAGAACCTTGTATTGCTATGGTTAAAGATCTCTTGGAAGAAGATATGGATGGGCATGTAATTTACTTTTGTGAAGAAGCTGCTAGAATTGCTAAACCTGATAAAAGATATAAGCATAGACCTCTTGTTGGCATGCCTGTTATTTCAGTTAAAATAGGAGATCACTGTTATCATGGTTTATGTGACATGGGCGCTAGTGTGAGTGCTATTCCTTACACTTTATATGAAGAAATCATGAAAGACATAGCACCTCCTGAGATAGAAGAAATAGATGTTACTATTAAACTTGCTAATAGAGTCACTATATCACCAATTGGGATTATTAGAGATGTTGAAGTCTTGCGTGGGAAAATTAAATACCCTACTGATTTTTGTGTTCTTGGTTCCCCACAAGATGACTTTTGTCCCATGATGTTTGGTAGACCTTTCTAGAATACAGTTAACGCTAATATAGATTTTAAGAAACAAACTGTTGGTGTTAGCTTTGGTGATGAGTCTCATGAGTTCAATTTTTCCAAGTTTAGTAGAAATCATCATGAAAAAGAATTGCCTAGTAAGGATGAATTAATTGGTCTTGCTTCTATTGTTGTTCCACCTACTGATCCTTTAGAACTATATTTGCTAGACCATGAAAATGATTTACATATGCATGAAAGAAATGAAATAGATAAAAATTTATTTGAACAATGTCCTGTGCTTAAACACAATTTGCCTATTGAAACTCTAGGAGGTCCTCCTCGACCTAAAGTTGATCCTGTGTTTGAATTAAAACAATTGCCAGACACTTTGAAATATGCTTATCTTGATGAAAAGAAAATATATCATGTTATTATTAGTGCTAACCTTTCAGAACATGAAGAAGAAAGATTATTGAAAGTTCTAAGGAAGCACCGGGCAGCTATTGGATATACTCTTGATGATTTCAAGGGCATTAGTTGTTGATCACCAACGTCGGTTGTACCCACTCTATGCCAGCACAAAATTAATATGGAAACTGATGCTAAACCCGTTGTTGATCACCAACGTCGGTTGTACCCGAAGATGAAAGAAGTGGTAAGAACAGAAATATTAAAACTTCTGGAAGCAGGTATTGTTGGGGAACACAGTATTTCAAAAAAATTCCTACGATCAAACAAGATCTATCTAGGAGATGCATAGCAACGAGATGGGAGAGTGTGTCCACGTACCCTTGTAGACCGAAAGCGGAAGTGTTTAGTAACGCGGTTGATGTAGTCGAACGTCTTCACGATCCAACCGATCCAAGTACCGAATGTACGACACCTCCGTGTTCAGCACACGTTCAGTACGATGACGTCCCTCGAGCTCTTGATCCAGTTGAGGACGAGGGAGAGCTCCGTTAGCATGACAGCGTGGCGATGGTGATGATGAAGTTACCGGCCCAGGGCTTCGTCTAAGCACTACGACGATATGACCGAGGTGTTATCTGTGGAGGGGGGCGCCGCACATGGCTAGGAACAATTGATGTGTGTTCTAGGGGTGCCCTCTGTCGGTGTACAAAAGTAGGGGCTCTCCTTTTGACCCCTTTACTTGTGCACGGGCAGTTAGAGCCGCACGCCACGGCCGCGCATAGCAGGGCAGAGGAGGGAAACCGGAGGGAAACCGAAGCACGAGGCAAACAAGGCGACGCCAAGACCAGAAACATAAAAGAGCAAAGGGGCGAGGTGGACTCCCCCGACAAAACCTTTCCGGGGCGGTCTCCGCGGCCCCGGCAAGAGCCTTGCTGGGGCAACTTGCCCAACGCCAGCAGAGCGAGCCACCCTTGAGCCCACGGGTTCCAAACACCGCCAACAACTACATTGGACCCAGGGCTCGGGAGGCACCTCTGTGGTGGCATGCAGATCTTTCTCAAGATCATGAATACATGTGATAAGATGAGAACCAGAAGACGACGACCCTCGGCGGGATTCTAGCCGAGGAAATCCACAAGACCCCCGGCAAGCGCCTTGCCGGGGACGACCGCAGCGCCACGACAAGACCCTTGCCGGGCCCCCGGCAAGACCCTTGCCGAGGACATCAGCAGGGCCACATCATGGCCCGTGTCTGCCAAGATGCCACCGCCGTCCCCAAGCAGCTACTAGCTCAACCAGTTGGGCAGGCACCTGCGTGGCGACGGGCGGCCTCTACACCGACTCAGCAAGCACCTGCGTGGTGGCATGCAGATCTTCGTGAAGGCTCCACCACCGCGCCACCTCAGCTGCCTGCCTGCCTACATGGCACCACGCGCATCGCTGGCCCGGGCGCGTGTCGAAGAAAGGCGGGGCGGCGACGGACGGGACGGGCCTCGTTCCCGTCCCCGATAAAGCTAAGGGACACCTAAGTAGCGCATTTAATGCGCTTTGTCCTGTAATGCCGGGTGATAAGCTCGTACACTGTAGACCTTTGCACCTCCTGTGTGCCACTGTGGCGACCCCTTTTACCTATAAAAGGAGTCCCGAGGCGACCAGGAGAAGGATTCGTCTCTTTGGAACTACGCAGCCACCATAGCTAGTTCGAGAGCTCAAGAACACTCTGAAATACACACCAAAGCAGGACTAGGGTATTACGCATCCTCGCGGCCCGAACCTGGGTAAACGATCTTTGTGCTAGCTCCTAAACCTGCTCTTTTCACAACCCCGCCCCCGCCAACCGTAGAAGGGATTCCAGTGATCCCATAGGTGTCGTTTCCCACCGACATCTTTGGCGCGCCAGGTAGGGGCTCGCAGTTGTGATAATCCGGTTTAGCAGCCAGCTTAGCAGTTCCTGGTGGCCATGGCTTCTGGAGAAGAAGACGGCCAAGAGAATGGCACTGCCTGCAAGCACGAAGGGCGCCAGTGCGGCGATAGGAAAGCTAAGTCATGCCGAACTTTGTATGGAAAACCTGCACGCAATGGGGCCATTCCGCTATTGGCAACGCCCTTACTCTGTTTCGAGTTTGCTCAACAGCTTTAGCGGCCGCGTCAAGAACGGCACGGTAGCCTTCCGCAATTGGCAACACTCTCGATTCTGACTCGAGTCAAGCTCGACAGTTCGACCGGCCGCGTTGAGGGCGGTAAGGTGGTTGGCCTGGCAGCAAGCATACCCGGCAGGCTATTGGGGATCCATCCTCAAGGCGTCGCGGCCTGGGTTATGCGTCGGCAAGCCTACCCGGTCTATGTAGGGTGGACGTACAAAGGGGGATCAAACAGGGAAATAACATGCATCGTTTCCAAAAGTGTTGCAGAGTTATATTACATCAATTTTTGCTGCGGTTCTAACTAAAGATAGAAATTGACTTGGTAATGAGCTTGCAGCAGCAATAAGAAACGGGGTGCCTAGTCCCGGTGCTGGCCCTCTACCCTCTGGATTCCATCAATGCCGCTGATGATGGGCTCGATACGCTCCCTGAGCGGCGCGAGGTCCACATCCTCCGGCAAGCTCTCCTGCGCAGCGTGAAGTCGAGGTTGGGATTCCAGTATGCCACCTTGGTGAGAACCTTGGTCATGGCACCCCGGCAAAGCCTCCGTGCCTCGTTGGTCAAGAAAGTCGCCCTGGTGGAGCGGAAATGCTCCAGGGCTCCAAGAACACCCTCGAAGAACAGGGTCAGCCTGGCGTTGGGAGTCGTGCTGCGATCCGGGGCGTACCTCACATTTGGCATCCCCATGGTGGCCAGCTGTGTGGTAATCCTACCGACGACATCTTCGAGGCGACCGATCCAGCGGTTCTCGCCTTCCACAAAGTCCTTGTGGTTGGCGGCTTCATCATTCCGCTGCTGCTTCTTGGCCTCCAGATCCCTGGCCAGGGTCTCCTCCCGGGCCTTGGCCTCCGAAAGCTTCTTCTCAAGCCCTCCAGCTTCAGCTTCAGGTCTTTGATGGAGTCGTTGGCCTTGGAGAGCTGCTCAGCCTTGCCGAGGACTGCACTTTGCGCCTCCACCAGGGCACCCTTGAGCGTGTTCTTCTCCTCGGCCAGCTTCAGGGTCTAGTCCTTCAGCCTGTTCCGCTCCACCTCCAGCTCCTTCATCTTGTCGGTGTGAACCAGACCCTGGGCATTGAGTGCCTCCTTGTGCCTCTGCTCCAGCTCTTGGGTCTACTGCATGATGAGCTTCTCCACCTCCTCATCCTTGCCGCGGAGCGTTGAGGCAAGCTTCTCGTCACGCGCGGCAAGGTCCTCCTCCTGGGAGTTCAGCGCGGCCTGGTGTTGGGTTTGAGCGGCCTCGGCTTCGGCGGCCAAGTTCTTCGCCGTCTCCTGGGCCTTCTCGATGTCGGCCCGTTTCATGGTGAGCTCCACCTCGCGCGTGGCCAGCTCGCCCTGGCCGGCCTTCAGCTCCTCACAAGCTTGGCGGAACCAAGTTTGTGCCTCGGTGACGCGCCCCTCGAGGTCCGCCTCCGCCTTGTCCAGGAGAGCACGGTGAAGCGGCCGGAGCTTCCGGAAGTTGCCGCCCATGGCCTGGAGGAGCCGCTCTTCCTGGGAACCACCATCACCGGCGCTCGGCTCGTCACCGACCTCAAGCCCGGCGGCGGCGAGCACCTCATCATCGAACACCTCCCCCTCGACGGGCGCCCCGGTGCTCGCCGTCCCTGGGAGGTGTACAAACAGGTCTTCGCCCACCCTCAGGTACCTACCTGAGCCAGAGGCAGCGGAGGAGGATGGTTGGTCGTCAGCCACCCCCTCCTCGACAGCGGCCTTGCCGGCCTCCTCGGCAGCAGCCTTGCCGGGCTCCCCGGCGGGCCCCTTGGTGGCGTCCTCAGCGACACCCTTGGCGGCCTCCTCAGTGGCGATCTTCTCGGCCTCCGCCGCGGCATTCTTGGCGACTTCCCTGATGACGGTGTCTATATCCTCCGTATCCGCCGAGGAGGGGTCTGGATACCGAGAAGGGGATGAGGCGAAGCCAAGACCAAGATTCAGAAAGAACAGAAAAAGAACAGGGACGGAAGGCGAGTGACTTACCAGTGCCGGGCTGGGATGCAGAGGTCCCCTCCCCGCCAATATTTGGCGCCGAGGCAAAGCCACCAGCACCCGAGTTCGCCTCCTCCTCCTCCGTGTGCATGGGCTCGGTGCTTGGCGCCCTTGCCGGGGACGCCCCTCGGGGCAGCTTGGTCGATGGGGGCGGCGTGTTGGGGGTAGCCCCCAGTGGCTCCTGCTGCTGCTGTCCTCCTCCTACAACCACGGCAAGGTCAGCGCCAAGGAATCATACCCCCAACGCACGTCGATGAGGGGTGAGTGATGAATTTACGCTGGGGGCTTTGCCGGGGGCTGCTGTCCGGGCTGCTCAACACCACCAGTGGTGTACCGGAAAGGCCTACCGGGGGCAGGCCGCTCGCCGAAGCCCTGGCCCTCTTCACCATCTGGGCCATTGTCTCCGCATCGCTGCAAAGAAGAAGAACGAATCAAGATAAGTGGCACGGTCTGAGGGGATGGAGATGACAGAAAGGGACAGGATGCTTACTCGTCCTCCACATCCTCCTCTGCCGCCTAACTCTTCCTCCTTGGGCCGAGGGACCCGAAATCAAAGACGACCTCCGCGTCGACATCTGCCGGAGGAGGGGAAGCTGATGGAGTCCGAGGATGCTTGGACGAAGAAGAGGCAGTTGCTTTCTTCCTCGCCACCGCGGCCTTCACCAACTTCTTCGCCGCCGCAGCCCTTGTCTGGCGCGTGGACCCCTGCTGGGCTTGCCGCAGTTGTACGGCCCTACCGGGCCGGACCGGCTCGCCAGAGGTGGCCCGCCGCAGGACTCGCCCTCTCCCCGTGACCGGAGGTTCGACGGCCTCGGCCTCCTCCGATGATGACTCGTTGACCACATCTTCGAAGGGAGGGGCCCCGGTGCCGGCGCTGCCGGCTTCCCCAGTGGACTCGTCCCACTGGGCAAGCTCCTTATCCTCCGCGAAGCCGCGGCCATATCCTCCATGCCTCCGGCGCTGCCGACCTCCTTGGCGAGTTCCGCCTCCACCGCCCTGGGGATGATGCAGTCCAGCTCCGCCTGGGTGGTGTCCTGGATGAGCCGCAGCTCATCACGGACATACTTCTCCTCCAGGGTGTCAAAAAACTCCTGCACCTGATCCTCCGGCGGCTCGGTCCAATTTGGGACGAGGCCGTGCGTGTTGAACTCTGGCATCATGGCGATGATGTCGCTCCGACGCGAGTTGTTGCTCAGCGGGACCACCCCCACCCTCAACTTAAACAAGGGCCCATTGGTGACCTTGCCGGCTTTCGCGGAGGCCTTCGCGGCCTTGCCGGACGGCTCGACCTCGCTGTCGCGGTTCACGTCGAGCTGGAAGAGCCGCTGACAGAAGTGGGCGTGCCCCATCACCGTGAGGTTGTGGTCCAAGCCGGGGTGGAGCCTCATGATGTCGGCGACGTTCGTGAAGAGCCAGGCTGGCCTCCCCTTGTTGTGCAGTGGAGCGATTCGGCGGCGGATGGAATCCGCCCCGATCATCTCAAGGGTGAGCCCGGCCTCAGTGAAACAAAGAATCCTGGTGGTGGCGACCATGAGCTTCTTGTCATTGACGTCGACATCACTCCAGTTGTTCCTGCGGACCTGGCAAAAGTCCTGCGGATCCTTCTCTTCAATCCAGCACCACCGGCCCCGCCACTCCTCCCACCTCTCCTTCCGGGCGCCGTCCGGATATGCCCTTTTCTCTTGGGTCCTTGGGATCCAGGCGACACAACCGGAAAATGGCGCCCCCTTTTGGATCTGAGGGAAGAAATAGTGGCGGAAGAGCGACGTGTTGGGATGCACCCCAGCGAAACCCTCGCAGAGGTGCGCAAAAAGAGCCATGCACGCCACGTCATTTGGAGTAAAATCCAGAAGGTGGTAGCCGTAGGTATGCATGACGTCATTGAAGAAATCGGAGAAAGGGGGACAGAGCCCGCAGGAGAAGTAACCGACAAAAAATGGATACCAATTCGGGCCGGCTTCGGCGAAGGCGGCAGGGACGACGCGTGTGGCCGGATGCCCCGTCGTCTCGCTTCCCGTCTTGCACCCCCACAGGTGCTTGAAGTAGTCCCGGAGTTCGACCGCGTCGACCGTCAACGGGAAGTAGGCGTGCTGCGTCCACCGCACCGCCAACTCGCTCTCCAGCGGCTCTTTCTCCCCGACGTCCTTGGCCACTCCCTTGCCTCCGCTAGTCTTGGGTGCCATGGCAACTGCGGGAGGCGGGGAATGAAGGATGGCGAAGGTGCGGCGGCAGCGAGCGAAGGCAAGAGCTTGAGAAGGAGCAAGAAGTGGACGGCGGTTCCGAGATTGGGGAAAGCACGGAGGGCAAATGAGCAGCGTGGCCGCGGTTATTCCTTTTTACGGGGAAGGCGCGGGTCGCCTCTTTTACCATTAACCACGATGTGACGCATGCATGCGGGAACAACCCCACGCATGACCCCCACATCACACACGACCCTCCACGTCGCACGTTCAACGTGGGTCGTTGGGAAGTGCAGCGGACAAAAAGTTACTGCGGTAAAATCCGCCCCACCTGCCCGCGCACCGTTCTGGGCCTGGCCCAACAACGCGTCACGCTTATGTGTGGCCCAGACCCGGGGGCTCTGTCGGTGTACAAAAGTAGGGGCTCTCCTTTTGACCCCTTTACTTGTGCACGGGCAGTTAGAATTGCGCGCCGCGGCCGCAGATACCAGGGCAGAGGAGGGAAGCCGGAGGGAAACCGAAGCACGAGGCAAACAAGGTGACGCCAAGACCAGAAGCATAAAAGAGCAAATGGGCGAGGTTGTTGGGGAACGTAGTAATTTCAAAAAAAATTTCCCTACGCACACACAGGACCATGGTGATGGCATAGCAACGAGAGGGGAGAGTGTCTGTCCACGTACCCTCGTAGACCGAAAGCGGAAGCGTTATAACAACGCGGTTGATGTAGTCGTACGTCTTCACGATCCGACCGATCCAAGCACCGAACGTCACGGCACCTCCGAGTTCTGCACACGCTCAGCTCGATGACGATCCCCGGACTCGATCCAGCAAAGTGTCGGGATGAGTTCCGTCAAGACGACGGGCGTGGTGGACGATGTTGATGCTCCACCGACGCAGGGCTTCGCCTAAGCTCCGCGACGATATGACTTCTCCGGCGCAGGGCTTCGCCTAAGCTCCGCGACGATATGACCGAAGTGGAATATGGTGGAGGGGGGCACCGCACACGGCTAAGGAACGATCCGTAGATCAACTTGTGTGTTATGGGGTGCCCCCCTGCCCCCGTATATAAAGGAGCAAGGGAGGAGGTGGCCGGCCTAGGAGGGGGCGCACCAAGGGTGTGGAGTCCTACTAGGACTCCAAGTCCTAGTAGGAGTCCACCAAGAGTGGAGGAAGGGAGAAGGAAGTGGAGGAGAAGGAGAGGTGGCCGGCCCCCTTTTCCCTAGTCCAATTCGGACTAGAGGGGGGGGCGCAGCAGCCCCTTGGCCCTTTCTCCTCTTTCCACTAAAGCCCATCAAGGCCCATTGCTTCTCCCGTAACTACCCGGTACTCCGAAAAATACTCGAATCATTCGGAACCTTTCCGAACTCCGAATATAGTCGTCCAATATATCGATCTTTACGTCTCGACCATTTCGAGACTCCTCGTCATGTCCCCGATCTCATCCGGGACTCCGAACTCCTTCGGTACATCAAAACTCATAAACTCATAATATAACCGCCATCGAAACCTTAAGCGTGCGGACCCTACGGGTTCGAGAACTATGTAGACATGACCTAGAACCATTCTCGGTCAATAACCAATAGCGGAACCTGGATGCCCATATTGGTTCCTACATATTCTACGAAGATCTTTATCGGTCAAACCGCATAACGACATATGTTGTTCCCTTTGTCATCGGTATGTTACTTACCCGAGATTCGATCGTCGGTATCCAATACCTAGTTCAATCTCGCTACGGTAAGTCTCTTTACTCGTTCCGTAATACATCATCTCTCAACTAACTCATTAGTTGTAATGCTTGCAAGGCTTAAGTGATGTGTATTACCGAGAAGGCCTAGAGATACCTCTCCGAGCAATCGGAGTGACAAAACCTAATCTCGAAATACGCCAACCCAACAAGTACCTTTGGAGACACCTGTAGTACTCCTTTATAATCACCCGATTCGTTGTGACGTTTGGTAGTACCCAAAGTGTTCCTCCGTAAACGGGAGTTGCATAATCTCATAGTTACAGGAACATGTATGTGTCATGAAGAAAGCATTAACATACTAAACGATCAAGTGTTAAGCTAACGGAATGGGTCATGTCAATCAGATCATTCAACTAATGATGTGACCTTGTTAATCAAATAACAACTCCTTGTTCATGGTTAGGAAACATAACCATCTTTGATTAACAAGCTAGTCAAGTAGAGGCATACTAGTGACATACTGTTTTGTCTATATATTCACACATGTATTATGTTTCCGGTTAATACAATTCTAGCATGAATAATAAACATTTATCATGAAATAAGGAAATAAATAATAACTTTATTATTGCCTCTAGGGCATATTTCCTTCAGAGGTGGACTCCCCCGGCAACACCCTTGCCGGGGCAACTTGCCCAACACCGGTAGAGTGAGCCACCCTTGAGCCCATGGGTTCCAAAGGCCGCCAACAACTACATTGGACCTAGGGCTCGGGTGGCACCTCTGTGATGGCATGCAGATCTTTGTCAAGATCATGAATACATGTGATCAGATGAGATCCAGAAGACGACGATCCTCAGCAGGATTCTAGCCGAGGAAATCCACAAGTCCCCCGGCAAGCACCTTGCCGGGGACGACCGCAGCGCCACGGCAAGACCCTTGCCAGGCCCCCGGCAGGACCCTTGCCGAGGACATCAGCAGGGCCACAACCAGAACTGCGTCTGCCAAGATGCCACCGCCGTCCCCAAGCAGCTGCTAGCTCAACCAGCTGGGCAGGCACCTGCGTGGTGACGGGCGGCCTCTACACCGACCCAGCAAGCACCTCTGTGGTGGCATGCAGATCTTCGTGAAGGCTCCACCACCGCGTCACCTCAGCTGCCTGCCTGCCTACATGGCACCATGCGCATCGCTGGCCCCGGCGCGTGTCGAAGCAAGACAGGGCGGCGACGGACGGGACGGGCCTCGTTCCCGTCCCCGATAAAGCTAAGGGACACCTAAGTAGCGCATTTAATGAGCTTTGTCCCGTAATGCCGGGCGATAAGCTCGCGCACTGAAGACCTTTCCACCTCCTGTGTGCCACTGTGGCGACCCCTTTTGCCTATAAAAGGAGGCCTGAGGCGACCAGAAGAAGGATTCGGCTCTTTGGAACTACGCAACCACCATAGCTAGTTCGAGAGCTCAAGAAAACTCTGAAATACACGCCAAAGTAGGACTAGGGTATTACGCATCCTCGCGGCCTGAACCTGGGTAAACGATCTTTGTGCTTGCTCATAAACCTGCTCTTCTCACAACCCCGCGCCCGCCAACCGTAGAAGGGATTCCAGTGATCCATAGGTGTCGTTTCCCACCGACACCCTCCCCACGTATATAAAGGAGGGAGAGGGAGGGAGGCAACCTAGGGCGCACCCAAGTAGGAGGAATCCTACTTGGGCCCCTATCCAATTCGCCCCACCCCCCAACCATATTTGGACAAGGGGGAAAGGAAGGAGGGGGGAGGGGAAGGAAGTAGGAGTCCTACTTCATACTTTCCTTTTCCTCCTCTCCTTTCCCTTTCTCCCCACGTGGGTAGCCCTATAGGGGTCGCACCAGCCCCTTGTGGGCTGGTGTGTTCCCTTACTTGGCCCATTAAGCCCATATCTTTGCTAGGGGTTGCCCGGAACCACTTCCGGTGACCCGGTATCACCCAGAACACTTTCGGTGTCCAAATACCATCGTCCTATATATGAATCTTTACCTATCGACCATTTCGAGACTCCTCATCATGTCTGTGATCTCATCCGAGACTCCGAACAAACTTCGGTCATCAAATCACATATAACTTAGAATACAAATAGTCATCAAACGTTAAGCGTGCGGACCCTATGGGTTCGAGAACTATGTAGACATGACCGAGACACATCTCCGGTCAATAACCAATAGCGGAACCTGGATGCTCATATTGCACTGGAACATCGACGTGCTAAACTAACAGTTTTGAACCCCTTTCCCCGACGACATTTGGAACCGTCGCCAAGTAAGTGTGTGCGATAGGGTGTCCTTCCCACACGACCCAGAAATTGTTGAGAATAGGCCCTCCTGGGACCCAGGCTGGGGCCGTGTGCGGTCGGGCAAGGCATCAAAACCCAATCATTTCTGTAGGTATGTACATCCCACTAGGTGAATCCCAGAAAATCATTTCCGTAGGTATGTACATCCCACACGGTGAATCCCAGAAAATCATTTCCGTAGGTATGTACATCCCACATGGTGAACCCCAGAAAATCATTTCCGTAGGTATGTACATACCAGACGGTGAATATTAGAAAAAAAAATTCATAGGTATGTATATCACACACAGTTCTTTGTGTGGAAACGTTTGTGCAAGGTGGCCTAACACAAACAGTTCGCTGCCAGAAGCCATGTGTGATTGTTAGTTGATCGAACACGCCTACTTTCTAGAAACCGTGCTGGTTGTTTGAGTTCATCGCCCACAGTGCTGTCTGAATAACCATTTGCAATAAAAAACCCCAATAATCAGGGTAATTAGCCTATTATGAATAATCCATCTACTAATCAAACTGATATTTCTTATAAAACACGCCAGGTATTTCATATCCGTATAAAAGCAACCAGGATTTCATAATCGAATTACATCAGATAGCTTCAAAGACTCGCCACGCCATTACACAACAGCACCAAGTTTCACATGCAGCATCAAAAACCTTTGGAAAGTAGCATCATACACAGTAAATAGACAGATGAATCTCATCTGGGAAACTGCAGAAGTGGAAAGCAAATATTGAGCCTTCAGTGATGTTGAATGTCCTTGCAACTTTAGGCCAGTGGCTATGTATAATTGCCCGCCCAACCTTCGTCCTCTTCAGCAAGACTTCAATATTGTACTGTGGGCGTTGAATGAATACCTTCCTCGCCTCTTGACCATGCAGGTGGTTTGAGAGGTAATCATCGGTGAACTGCTTTGAAAAGTGAAAACAAAGCTATGCATAAATCATGTTGTAAATTTTGAAATGACGCAAGGGGTAAAAACAAGGTAAAAGAGTTGGTACCATCCTATAGTTGACTGATGTCTTCTTCATTGTGCAAACAAATATCTTGTTGTTATTCGTCGCAAGTTTCTTCATCCTAACAATCTTTCTGAGTTTCTTGACTTGACTGATATTCATGGACATCTCATTTCCCCATATGCAAAATGGGTCAAACAGTGGGTCTAAGCCTCTGACAGCAGGACCTACATGTGCAAGACCAAATTGTAAGAAACCTAAATATTAGAATGATTCCTGCAACTGCACAATAATGTGCTATTAGCCAAAGGACCCTGCTTGAACAAACCTCAATAGTAAACCGCGGTGTCTCCCATTGTTTCCCTGCAACACACATAAGGAAGATCTTGATCAGGTTAACTAAGAGTTGCCATACTATCAGTAGAATACGTATTGAGTGTAGCCAAATTTGATTGGTGTCACATGCATAACAATACAAAATTGTACCCACATCAAATGAAAATCAAATTGCAGAACTGAACCAAACAGTTAACTGGACAGCAGACCAAATGATCCAAAATAGTTAAGTGAGCACGACATTGCATAATAGAAACATGTACTAGAAGATAAGGCAGTTAACAAAACAAAGAATGTTTGAGAGCAGTACTACGAAATGTAGCAATTGTTGGACCAAAGTGTTAATTGAACATTGCATTTCAGAGGACCAAACTGTTAACTGAACATCAGATTGCATATTAACAGTACAGAGGACAAATCACTAGAAGGCACTGGCAGTGGCCTCGAGAAAACATCACGAACTGTATTTTAAAGTAGACAACTACGTGGCGGTGTCGACAGTGGCCTCGAAGACGAGGTGCTCCTCCAAGATCTGGCGGTCGACACGCATGGCAGCCATAGCGACCTCGTTCATGTGTGCAGCTGATAACCCACAAGTATAGGGCATCGCAAGAGTTTTCGAGGGTAGAGTATTCAACCCAAATTTATTGATTCGACACAACGGGAGCCAAAGAATATTCTCAAGTATTAGCAGCTGAGTTGTCAATTCAACCATACCTGGAAGACTTAATATCTGCAGCAAAGTATTTAGTAGCAAAGTAGTATGGAAGTAACGGTAACGGTGGCAAAAGTAACAGTAGTAGTTTTGTAGTAATTGTAACAGTAGCAACGGTAAAGTAACTAAGCAAAGATCAATATGTGAAAAGCTTGTAGGCAATGGATCAGTGATGGATAATTATGTCGGATGCAATTCCTCATGCAACAGTTATAACATAGGGTGACACAGAACTAGCTCCAGTTCATCAATGTAATGTAGGCATGTATTCCGAATATAGTCATACGTGCTTATGGACAAGAACTTGCATGACATCTTTTGTCCTACCCTCCCGTGGCAGCGGGGTCCTATTGGAAACTAAGGGATATTAAGGCCTGCTTTCAATAGAGTACCGGACCAAAGCATTAACACTTAGTGAATACATGAACTCCTCAAACTACGGTCATCACCGGGAGTGGTCCCGATTATTGTCACTTTGGGGTTACCGGATCATAACACATATTAGGTGACTATTGACTTGCAAGATAGGATTAAGAACTCATATATATTCATGAAAACCTAATAGGTTCAGATCTGAAATCATGGCACTCGGGCCGTAGTGACAAGCATTAAGCATTGCAAAGTCATAGCAACATCAATCTCAGAACACAATGGATACTAGGGATCAAACCCTAACAAAACTAACTCGATTACATGGTAAATCTCATCCAACCCATCACCGTCCACCAAGCCTACGATGGAATTACTCACGCACGACGGTGAGCATCATGAAATTGGTGATGGAGGAAGGTTGATGGTGACGACGGCGACGGATTCCCCTCTCCGGAGCCCCTAACGGACTCTAGATCAGCCCTCGCGAGAGAGATTAGGGCTTGGCGGCAGCTCCATATTGTAAAACGCGATGAATCCTTCTCTCTGTTTTTTTCTCCCTGAAGGTGAATATATAGAGTTGGAGTTGAGGTCGGTGGAGCTCCAGGGGGCCCACGAGTAGGGGGGCGCGCCCGAGGGGGGTGGGTCCGCCCCCACCCTCGTGGACAGGGTGTGGGCCCCCTAGTGTTGATTCTTTTGCCAGTATTTTTTATTAATTCCAAAAATATTCTCCGTGAAGTTTCTGGTTATTCTGAGAACTTTTATTTCTGCACAAAAATAACACCATGGCAATTCTGCTGAAAAACAAGGTCGATCTGAGTTAGTTCCATTCAAATCATGCAAGTTAGAGTCCAAAACAAGGGCAAAAGTGTTTGGAAAAGTAGATACGATGGAGACGTATCAGCAGCCGCATGCTACTCAGCTCCATGTTATACTGCGTGTAACATGGATGTGGGCGGCACTTAATTGGAGGAGGGGGGCAATGATTTCGGTTGAAGGTGTCGCTCCGTCGGCCGGGGCATGTGGGATGGGAAAGGAGGAGGATGGTGTGGGTGGGGTGTGGATTACCTGACCATATCGATGAGGCCGCGCATCAAGAAGAAGGGTCGGCGGCAAGGAGGCCGTGTAGCAAGAAGAAGGGTCGCCGGCAAGGAGGCGTCGCTGCAAGAAAAAGGGTCGCCGACGAGGAGGCGGCGCTGCAAGAAGAAGGGTAGCCGGCGAGGAGGCGGCGCTGCAAGAAGAAGGGTCGTCGGCGAGGAGGCTGAGTTGCCAGTAAGCAGCAGTGAGGGTTTGAACTTGGAAAGCAAGGAGGAACAGTGGAAATGTGGCTTTTGGTAGGAGGGAGGGGGCGGGGAGATAGATATTTCCGCGGTGGCAAAAATTTTTTTGCTCGGTGCCGCGAAAAACTAGCACGCAAGTGTGGTTCAAGTGAGGGCGGTGGACACTAGATGATGAAGCTTCCTGCGTAAGCCAGACAAGACGGTGCGCCAAGATATTTTATATCGCATCCCACACGATTCTTTCTAGTAAACTGATTGTGGTATACCTGATTTTTTCCATTATGTTTTGAAAGACAAAATGGTGTTACGGAGGGAAAGGATGGTGTTTTAATTGCTAGAACATTTACATACAGTGAACATGCAACTAGTACATGAGTGTCGTGTCTAATTTTGGAATTATTCCGGGTTCGTTTGGTATTTTTATGCATTAATTGAGTTTCTGGGCATTTAATGTGCATAATTCAAATTTGAACTACAAGCACATGCTCCAATGCACCAAAGTTTGCTGAAAAATCACGTGTGTGTCTTTGGGTGAATTTATAGGTCCCATGCAAGAAATGGGAATAAAATTCAAACATCTGGGTGTCGTGGCTCGGCCGGAATGATTGAGAAACTTGGTGTTTTATTTCCTGTAAATCCAAAACACGGCTGAAAATCATGAAATTTGGCATGGTGACATGGCACCAACATGCTGTAGTAAATTGTTTAGCCGAATTGGGACAAGCTTTGGTGTAAGCTTATTGCAAACCGGAGCTTCCCTCAAGAAGGCTCCTGGTTCCGAGAGGGAACGTGTCACCTCCATTTGCGAAACGACATAAGTGCACTGCCTTCTCCCGCCTTAATTTTTGTACACTGGCAGATTAGAACAAATAGAAGTATCATGCTAAATTTTGGAATTATTCCGTGTTTGTTTGGCCTTTTTTATACATTAATTGAGTTTTTGGACATTTAATGTGCATAATTCAAATTTGAACTACAAGCACATGCTCCAGTGCACCAAAGTTGTTTGAAGAATCACATGTGTGTCCTTGGCTGAATTTCTACGTCCCATGCAAGAGATGAGAGTGAAATTCAAACATCTGGGCGTCGTGGCTCGACCGGAAAGATTGAGAAACTTGGTATTTTAATTCCTGTAATTCCAAAACACGCCTGAAAATCATGAAACTTGGCATGGCGTCATGACATGGCACCAACATGCTGCGGTAATTTTTTTGGCCGAATTGGGACAAGCTTTGGCGTATGCTTCTTGCAAACCGGAGCTTCCCTCAAGAAGGATCGTGGTTCCGAGAGGGAACATGTCACCTCCGTGTGCGATAGGACATACATACACTGCCTTCTCCCGCCTTAATCTTTTTACACAGGCAGATTACAGCAAATAGAAGTACCGTGCTAAATTTTGGAATTATTCCGGGTTCGTTTGGCCTTTTTTATACATTAGTTGAGTTTCTGCGCATTTAATGTGCATAATTCAAATTTGAACTATAAGCACAGGCTCCAGTGCACCAAAGTTGTTGGAAAAATCACATGTGTGTCCTTGGGTGAATTTCTAGGTCCAATGCAAGAGATGGGTGTGAAATTCAAACATCTGGGCATCGTGGCTCGGCCGGAAAGATTGAGAAACTTTGTATTTTAATTCCTGTAATTCCAAAACACGCCTGAAAATCATGAAACTTGGCATGGTGTCATGACATGGCACCAACATGCTGCGATAATTTTTTTGGCCGAATTGGGACAAGCTTTGATGTAACCTTCTTGCAAACCGGAGCTTCCGTCAATAAGGCTCGTGGTTCCGAGAGGGAGTGTGCCACCTCCGTGCGCGAAACGACATATGTACAATGTCTTCTCCCGCCTTATTTTTTTTACACAGCCAGAATAGATTAAATAGAAGTACCGTGCTAAATTTTGGAATTATTTCGGGTTCGTTTGGCCTTTTTTTATACATTAATTGAGTTTCTGGGCATTTAATGTGCATAATTCAAATTCCAACTACAAGCACTGGCTCTAGTGCACCAAAGTTGTTTGAAAAATCATATGTGTGTCCTTGGGTGAATTTCTAGGTCCCATGTAAGAGATGGGAGTGAAATTCAAACATCTGGGCGTCGTGGCTCAGCCGGAAAGATTGAGAAACTTGGTTTTTTAATTCCTGTAATTCCGAAACACACTTGAAAATAATGAAACTTGGCATGGTGTCATGACATGGCACCAACATGTTGCGGTAATTTTTTTGGCCGAATTGGGGGTGTAAGCTTCTTGCAAACCGGAGCTTCCCTCAAGATGGCTCGTAGTTCCGAGAGGGAACGTGTCACCTCCGTGTGCGAAACGACATATGTACACTGGTTCTCCCGCCTTAATTTTTTACACTAGCAGATTAGACCAAATAGAAGTACCGTGCTAAATTTTGGAATTATTTCGGGTTCGTTTGGCTTTTTTGTACATTAATTGATTTTTTGGGCATTTAATGTGTATAATTAAATTTGAACTACAAGCACAGGCTCCAAAGGCACCAAAGTTGTTTGAAAAATCACATGTGTGTCCTTGGGTGAATTTCTAGGTCCCATGCAAAAGATGGGAGTGAAATTCAAACATCTCAAGCGTCGTGGCTCGGCCGGAAAGATTGAGAAACTTGGTTTTTTAATTCCTATAATTCCAAAACACGCTTGAAAATCATGAAACTTGGCATGGCGTCATGACATGGCACCAACATGATGCGGTAATTTTTTTGGCCGAATTTGGACAAGCTTTGGCGTATGCTTCTTGCAAACCGGAGCTTCCCTCAGGAAGGATCGTGGTTCCGAGAGGGAACATGTCACCTCCGTGTGCGATAGGACATACATACACTGCCTTCTCCCGCCTTAATCTTTTTACACAGGCAGATTAGACCAAATAGAAGTACCGTGCTAAATTTTGGAATTATTCCGGGTTCGTTTGTCCTTTTTTATACATTAATTGAGTTTCTGCGCATTTAATGTGCATAATTCAAATTTGAACTATAAGCACAGGCTCCAGTGCACCAAAGTTGTTTGAAAAATCACATGTGTGTCCTTGGGTGAATTTCTAGGTCCAATGCAAGAGATGGGTGTGAAATTCAAACATCTGGGCATCGTGGCTCGGCCGGAAAGATTGAGAAACTTGGTATTTTAATTCCTGTAATTCCAAAACACGCCTGAAAATCATGAAACTTGGCATGGTGTCATGACATGGCACCAACATGCTGCGATAATTTTTTTGGCCGAATTGGGACAAGCTCTGATGTAACCTTCTTGCAAACCGGAGCTTCCGTCAATAAGGCTCGTGGTTCCGAGAGAGTGTGCCACCTCCGATGCGAAAGCGACATATGTACAATGTCTTCTCCGCCTTATTTTTTTTACACAGCCAGAATAGATTAAATAGAAGTACCGTGCTAAATTTTGGAATTATTCCGGGTTCGTTTGGCCTTTTTTTATACATTAATTGAGTTTCTGGGCATTTAATGTGCATAATTCAAATTCTAACTACAAGCACTGGCTCTAGTGCACCAAAGTTGTTTGAAAAATCATATGTGTGTCCTTGGGTGAACTTCTAGGTCCCATGTAAGAGATGGGAGTGAAATTCAAACATCTGGGCGTCGTGGCTCGGCCGGAAAGATTGAGAAACTTGGTTTTTTAATTCCTGTAATTCCAAAACACACTTGAAAATAATGAAACTTGGCATGGTGTCATGACATGGCACCAACATGTTGCGGTAATTTTTTTGGCCGAATTGGGGGTGTAAGCTTCTTGCAAACCGGAGCTGCCCTCAAGATGGCTCGTAGTTCCGAGAGGGAACGTATCACCTCCGTGTGCGAAACGACATATGTACACTGGTTCTCCCGCCTTAATTTTTTACACAG
The DNA here is from genome assembly GCA_021605145.1 of Aegilops bicornis. Lineage (NCBI taxonomy): Eukaryota > Viridiplantae > Streptophyta > Magnoliopsida > Poales > Poaceae > Aegilops > Aegilops bicornis. Next base: position 614,799,706 of record CM038674.1, on the reverse strand, counting down.
GCAGATTAGACCAAATAGAAGTACCGTGCTAAATTTTGGAATTATTTCGGGTTCGTTTGGCTTTTTTGTACATTAATTGATTTTTTGGGCATTTAATGTGTATAATTAAATTTGAACTACAAGCACAGGCTCCAGTGCACCAAAGTTGTTTGAAAAATCACATGTGTGTCCTTGGGTGAATTTCTAGGTCCCATGCAAGAGATGGGAGTGAAATTCAAACATCTGGGCGTCGTGGCTCGGCCGGAAAGATTGAGAAACTTGGTTTTTTAATTCCTATAATTCCAAAACACGCTTGAAAATCATGAAACTTGGCATGGCGTCATGACATGGCACCAACATGATGCGGTAATTTTTTTGGCCGAATTTGGACAAGCTTTGTCGTATGCTTCTTGCAAACCGGAGCTTCCCTCAAGAAGGATCGTGATTCCGAGAGGGAACATGTCACCTCCGTGTGCGATAGGACATACATACACTGCCTTCTCCCGCCTTAATCTTTTTGCACAGGCAGATTAAACCAAATAGAAGTACCGTGCTAAATTTTGGAATTATTCCGGGTTCGTTTGGCCTTTTTTATACATTAGTTGAGTTTCTGTGCATTTAATGTGCATAATTCAAATTTGAACTATAAGCACAGGCTCCAATGCACCAAAGTTGTTTGAAAAATCACATGTGTGTCCTTGGGTGAATTTCTAGGTCCAATGCAAGAGATGGGTGTGAAATTCAAACATCTGGGCATCGTGGCTCGGCCGGAAAGATTGAGAAACTTGGTTTTTTAATTCCTATAATTCCAAAACCTGCTTGAAAATCATGAAACTTGGCATGGCGTCATGACATGGCACCAACATGATGCGGTAATTTTTTTGGCCGAATTTGGACAAGCTTTGGCGTATGCTTCTTGCAAACCGGAGCTTCCCTCAAGAAGGCTCATGGTTCCGAGAGGGAACGTGTCACCTCCGTGTGCGAAACGACATACGTACACTGCCTTCTCCCACCTTAATTTTTTTTACATAGCCAGATTAGACCAAATAGAAGTATTGTGCTAAAATTTGGAATTATTCCGGGTTTGTTTGGCCTTTTTTATACATTAATTGAGTTTCTGGGCATTTAATGTGAATAATTCAAATTTGAACTACAAGCACGGGCTCCGGTGCACCAAAGTTGTTTGAAAAATCACATGTGTGTCCTTTAGTGAATTTCTAGGTCCCATGCAAGAGATGGGAGTGAAATTCAAACATCTGGGCGTCGTGGCTCTGCCGGAAATATTCAGAAACTTGGTTTTTAATTCCTGTAATTTCAAAACACGCCTAAAAATCATGAAACTTGGCATGGTTTCATGACATGGCACCAACATGCTGTGGAAATTTTTCTGTCCGATTTGCGAAGGAGCACACATTAACAATCGTCAAAGTCATTTCGGAACAAGCCTGTCAAGTTATAAATTGGAAACACAAGTATTATTGAAACCGTGGGCATTCAACTTACCAATTACGTGCGGCCACGCGTCCCCTTTTTTTATTGGCTAGGAGGTGCCGTGCGGGGTAGCTATTTGAGTACGAGAGGCGTGCGATCAGTCCTTTGCGCGTGCTCATCGAGAGGAGAGCCCTTTGGCCTCTACCCTCCGCGCACCTTCCTCCCAACATTTCTATTAATGGCGCCCGAGCACCTGTTCTACGACGTGGCTACATGTCTCACTGGACTGCGATTTAAGATTGAAAGATGAAAATCTGAAAAGAAAGTTTTGCATGGATCCTGATGTAAGATCCGACGAAGCTATATAGCTTCCAGTGCGACTTATAGCAAGCATGATGAATATAAGGACGATGGCAGTGGATAACAATTATCTTACATATTTAGGAACATAATTAAAAAAAGCCACATGCGGCAACGCCCGAAATACACAAGGGTAAAAGAAGAAGGAAGACAATGATCTGGCTCGCTGATGTCTACTTTCTTGATGCGTTGCTACAGGCCGCGAGAACTAGTCTCCGCGGCGAGCGGCGACGAGCTCTTTCTTGTCCTCAAGATGCTGCTTGAGAGCATCCATGGATTCCTCCAGCAGCCTTTTGCGCTCGATGCGCAGCATGGCATTCTCGTCCATAATTTCTCGACGATGACGCCGATCCTCTTCAACAAGGCAGTGGTATGCTCCAGCTGCTCTGCACTTCCGACGATCTTCGCCCTCAGCAGGTTGCGCTTGGCCCGGAGCTTCGAATTGCATTCATTTAGTTGCCGGATGACGTCGGTAGACTGTTCAAATGAGGCTTTCAGGTCATCCTGCAACCTCGACCACCTGGAGATCTGATCCATCTGCCTAAGGACGAGGGCATGCATGTGCCTGTAAGAGTCCTCGCCTGCCCGCAAGACATTTTCCCAGGCCGCCACGACACGGGAGGACATCTCTGCTACATTTGCGGTGCGACGGGACATCTCTTATGCTTCCGTGGCGCGGCCGGACCAGTCTGCTGCATCGACGGTGCGGCGGGACCTCCGTGCTGCTTTGGCGGCACGACGGGACCTCTCTGCTGCTACGGCCGTGCGGCGGGATATGGTGGCTGCTTTCGCGGTGAGGCCGGACATCTCTCGTGCTTCTGCTTCCAGGCTCGCCTCTCCCTGGTGGCAATCTCTCGACCCATAACTCACGCCGGCCATGGCGGACACAAGGGAACGATGATGAATGACTTGTTTGTTTTTGACTTTTTGTGGATGAGGATTTGAGGAGGAATGTGCAGTCATCTTGGAGTAGTAGTATTTATAACCACGTAGCAATACGCTCCTAAGTGTGAAACCGTTTAGGTTTTGATCGGTGTGAATAGGTTTGCAATTTGGAATGTGATGGGACGCGGCCTCCCTATTCTTCTAAAACAAATTGTGAAGGGATGCATGCCCAAAATTTACTGCGGCACTATTCCCGGAAGGCGTAACGTGGGCACGTACGCCTACTCGGCCGTGTACATTGCGTTTGCACCATAGGGTGCACCGCAATAGGCAATGTCAGCACACGTCTTGTTCCAACAACCGTGCGCGCTCGTTATTACCATCGCACACACTTCTTTTAATTAGAATGGGTATGCCCGTCTAGCGCACACACGTTGATCTATCTAATTGTTTCAGTTTTGTTGTGGCTAATCGCAAACAGTTCATCCATGTGAAGTGCATGACATCAATCGCAGACACTTTGATCCTTCTGAAGTGCCTAATCGCAAACAGTTAATCCTTCTGAAGTACCCTCAATCACACACACCTTGATGTGGCTGACCGTTTCTTTTGTGTTGCCTAATCACAAACAGTTCATCCGAGTGAACCGTACGTTGTATATCGCACACACCTTCATCTGGCTGCCCATTTCTTTTGTGTTGCCTAATCACAAACAGTTCATCCGAGTGAACCGTATGCTCTATATCGCACACGCCTTCATTAGGCTGCCTGTTTCTTTTGTTCAGCATCATCACAAACAGTTCATTGGGCTGAACCGTATGCCCTGGACCGCACACGCCACTAAAATCTGAACCATGTTTGATGGCTCCGCCATCGCAAACGTTTTGCACCTTTTTGACGGTTCTTTTACACCACCATTTGCGATTATTGCATGGCACACAGTTTCGTCGAAGGGTCACTGATCGTAGTGTCGCGTTAGCAGCATCCTGCAGTAGTGTTGGCTCCTACATATTCTACGAAGATCTTTATCAGTCAAATCGCATAACAACATACGTTGTTCCCTTTGTCATTGGTATGTTACTTTCCTGAGAACCGATCGTCGGTATTATCATACCTAGTTCAACCTCGTTACTGGCAAGTCTCTTTACTCGTTCCGTAATGCATCATCCCGTGAGTAACTCATTAGTCACATTGCTTGCAAGGTTTATAGTGATGTGCATTACCGAGAGGGCCCAGAGATACCTCTCTGATACATGGGGTGACAAATCCTAATCTCGATCTATGCTAACCCAACAAACACCTTCGGAGACATCTGTAGGGCATCTTTATAATCATCCTGTTATGTTGTGACGTTTGATAGCACACAAGGTGTTCCTCTGGTATTCGTGAGTTGCATAATCTCATAGCCATAGGAACATGTATAAGTCACGAAGAAAGCTATGGCAATAAAAATCAACGATTATAATGTTAAGCTAATGGATGGGTCTTGTCCATCACATCATTCTCATAATGATGTGATCCCGTTCATCAAATGACAACACATGTCTATGGTCAGGAAACTTAACCATCTTTGATTAATGAGCTAGTCAAGTAGAGGCATACTAGGGACATTCTGTTTTGTCTATGTATTCACACATGTACTAAGTTTCCGGTTAATACAACTCTAGCATGAATAATAAACATTTATCATGATATAAGGAAATATAAATAACAACTTTATTATTGCATCTAGGGCATATTTCCTTCAGTCTCCCACTTGCACTAGAGTCAATAATCTAGTTCACATCGCCATGTGATTTAACACCAATAGTTGACATCACCATGTGATTAGTTCACATCGCCATGTGACTAATACCCAAAGGGTTTTACTAGAGTCAATAATCTAGTGCACATCGCTATGTGATTAACACCCAAATATTACAAAGGTGTGATCATGTTTTGGTTGTAAGAGAAGCTTAGTCAATGGGTCTGTCACATTTAGAGCCGTATGTATTTTGCAAATTTTCTATGTCTACAATGCTCTGCATGGAGCTACTCTAGCTAATTGCTCCGACTTTCAATATGTATCCAGATTGAGACTCATAGTCATCCGGATCGGTGTAAAAGCTTGCATCGGCGTAACTCTTTACGATGAACTCTTTATCACCTCCATAACCGAGAAATATCTCCTTAGTATTCTAAGGATAATTTTGACCGCATTCAGGTGATCCACTCCTGGATCAATATCGTACCCCCTTGCTAAACTCATGGCAAGGTACACAATAGGTTTGGTACACAACATAGCATACTATATAGAACCTATGGCTGAGGCATAGGGAATGACTTTCATTCTCTTTCTATTTTCTGTCGTGGTCATGTTTTGAGTTATACTCAACTTTACACCTTGCAATACAGGCAAGAACTCCTTCTTTGACTGTTCTATTTTAAACTACTTCAAAAATATTGTCAAGGTATGTACTCATTGAAAAATCTTATCAAGCATCTTGATCTATCTCTATAGATCTTGATGCCCAATATGTAAGCAGCTTCACCGAGGTCTTTCTTTGAAAAACTCCTTCATGCTTTCCAGAAAATTCTACATCATTTTCGATCAACAATATGTCATTCACATATACTTATCAGAAAGGCTATGGTGCTCCCACTCACTTTCTTGTAAATACAGGCTTCACCGCAAGTCTGTATAAAACTATATGCTTTGATCAGCTTATCAAAGCGTATATTCCAACTCCGAGATGCTTGCACCAGTCCATAGATGGTTCGCTGGAGCTTGCACATTTTATTAGCACCTTTAGGATTGACAAAACCTTTTGGTTGTATCATATACAACTCTTCTATAATAAATCCATTAAGGAATGCAGTTTTGATATCCATTTTTCAGATTTCATAAAATGTGGCAATTGCTAACATGATTCGGACAAACTTTAAGCATCGATACGAGTAAGAAAATCTCATCATAGTCAACATCTTGAATTTGTCAAAAACCCTTTTCGACAAGTCGAGCTTTGTAGATAGTAACACTACTATCAGCGTCCGTCTTCCGCTTGAATATCCATTTATTTTCAATGGCTTGCCGATCATCGGGCAAGTCCACCAAAGTCCACACTTTTTTTCTCATACATGGATCCTATCTCAGATCTCATGGCCTCAAGCTATCAGTCGGAATCTAGGCTCATCATCGCTTCCTCATAGTTCCTAGGTTCATCATGATCTAGCAACATGACTTCTAGAACAGGATTACTGTACCACTGTGGTGCGGATCGTACTCTAGTTGACCTACGAGGCTCGGTAGTAACTTGATCTGAAGTTTCATGATCATCATCATTAACTTCCTCACTAATTGGTGTAGGCATCACTGGAACTGATTTTAGTGATGAGCTACTTTCCTCCCACTCACTTCTTTCGAGAGAAACTCCTTCTCTAGAAAGGATACACTCTTACCAATAGTTTCTTTTGGGTATCCTATGAAGATGCACTTCTCCGATTTGGGTTTGAGCTTATCAGGCTGAAACTTTTTCACATAAGCATCGCAACCCCAAACTTTAAGAAACAACAACTTAGGTTTCTTGCTAAACCACAGTTCATACGTTGTCGTCTCAACGGATTTTTAGACGGTGCCCTATTTAATGTGAATGCAGTTGTCTCTAATGCATAACCCCAAAATGATAGTGGTAAATCGGTAAGAGACATCATAGATCGCACCATATCTAATAAAGTACGGTTCCAATGTTCGTACACACCATTACGCTGTGGTGTTCCAGGTGGTGTGTGTTGCGAAACTATTCTACATTGTTTCAAATGAAGGCCAAACTCGTAACTCAAATATTCGCCTACGCGATCAGATCGTAGAAACTTTATTTTCTTGTTACGATGATTCTCAACTTCACTCTGAAATTCTTTGAACTTTTCAAATGTTTCAGACTTGTGTTTCATTAAGTAGATATACCCATATCTTCACAAAACATCTGTGAAGGTCAGAAAATAACGATACCCGCCGCGAGCCTCAACACTCATCGGACCGCATACATCGGTATGTATTATTTCCAATAAGTCAGTGACTCGCTCCATTGTTCTGGAGAACAGAGTCTTAGTCATCTTGCCCATGAGGCAAGGTTTGCAAGCATCAAGTGATTCATAATCAAGAGATTCCAAAAGCCCACCAGCATGGAGTTTCTTCATGCGCTTTACACCAATATGACCTAAATGGCAGTGCCACAAATAAGCTGCACTATCATTATTAACCTTGCATCTTTTGGCTTTGCTACCTCTTGAGCACTGCGTTGGTTTTCCCTTGAAGAGGAAAGGGTGATGCAGTAAAGTAGCGTAAGTATTTCCCTCAGTTTTTGAGAACCAAGGTATCAATCCAGTAGGAGGCCACGCTCACATCCCTCGCACCTACACAAAGAAATAAAAACCTCACAACCAACGCAATAAAGGGGTTGTCAATCCCTTCACGGCCACTTTCGAAAGTGAGATCTGATAGATATGATAAGATAATATTTTTGGTATTTTGATAATAAAGATGCAAAGTAAAATTAAAGGCAATAAAATAGCTAAGTGTTGGAAGATTAATATGATGGAAAATAGACCCGAGGGCCATAGGTTTCACTAGTGGCTTCTCTCAAGAGCATAAGTAGTACGGTGGGTGAACAAATTACTGTTGAGCAATTGATAGCATTGAGCATAGTTATGATAATATCTAGGTATGATCATGTATATAGGCATCACGTCCATGACAAGTAGACCGACTCCTGCCTGCATCTACTACTATTACTCCACACATCGACCGCTATCCAGCATGCATCTAGAGTATTAAGTTCAAAAGAACAGAGTAATGCTTTAAGTAAGATGGCATAATATAGAGGGATAAAGTCATGCAATATGATATAAAATCCATATTGTTATCCTCGATGGCAACAATACAATACGTGCCTTGCTTCCCCTGCTGTCACTCGGAAAGGACACCGCAAGATTGAACCCAAAGCTAAGCACTTCTCCCATTGCAAAGAAAGATCAATCTAGTAGGTCAAACCAAACTGATAATTCGAAGAGACTTGCAAAGATAACCAATCATACATAAAAGAATTCAGAGAAGATTCAAATATTGTTCATAGATAAACTTGATCATAAACCCACAATTCATCGGTCTCAACAAACACACCGCAAAAGAAGATTACATCGAATAGATCTCCACGAGAATCATGGAGAACTTTGTATTGAGATCCAAAAAGAGAGAAGAAGCCATCTAGCTAATAACTATGGACCCGAAGGTCTAAGGTAAACTACTCACAAATCATCAGAGAGGCTATGGTGTTGATGTAGAAGCCCTCCGTGATCAATGCCCCCTCCGATAGGACGCCGGAAAAGGCCCCAAGATGGGATCTCACGGGTACAGAAGGTTGCGGTGGTGGAATTAGGATTTCGTGGAAGCTTATGTTGGTTTGCGGGTACGTAGGTATATATAGGAGGAAGAAGTATGTCGGTGGAGCAACATGGGCCCCACGAGGGTGGAGGGCGCGCCTAGGGGGGTAGGCACACCCCCTGCCTCGTGCTCCCCTGGTTGCTTTCTTGACGTAGGGTCCAAGTCCTCTGGATCACGTTCGTTCCGAAAATCATGTTCCCGAAGGTTTCATTCCGTTTGGACTCCATTTGATATTCTTTTTCCGCGAAACTCTGAAATAGGCAAAAAACAGCAATTTGGGCTGGGCCTCCGATTAATAGGTTAGTCCCAAAATAATATATAAGTGTATAACAAAACCCATTAATCATCCAAAACAGAATATAATATGGCATGAAGCAATCAAAAATTATAGATACGTTGGAGACGTATCAATTATCCCCAAGCTTAATTCCTGCTCGTCCTCGAGTAGGTAAATGATAAAAACAGAATTTTTGATGCGGAATGCTACTTAGCATAATTTTTTAATGTAACCCTCTTAACTATGGTATGAATATTCAGATCCGAAAGATTCAAGATAAAAGTTTAATGTTGACATAAAAGAAATAATACTTCAAGCATACTAACTAAGCAATTATGTCTTCTCAAAATAACATGGCCAAAGAAAGTTCATCCCGACAAAATCATATAGTTTAGTCATGCTCCATTTTTGTTACACAAGAATGCTGTCATCATGCACAACCCCGATGACAAGCCAAGCAATTGTTTCATACTTTAGTAATCTCAAACTTTTTCAACCTTCACGCAATACACGAGCGTGAGCCATGGATGTAGCACTATGGGTGGAATAGAATATAATGATGGGGGTTATGTGGAGAAGAAAAAAAAAGGAGAAAGTCGCACATCAACGCGGCTAATCAACGGGCTATGGAGATGCACATCGATTGATGTTGATGCAAGGAGTAGGGATTCCCATGCAACAGATGCACTAGAGCTATAAATGCATAAAAGCTCAACAAAATAAACTAAGTGGGTGTGCATCCAACTTGCTTGCTCACGAAGACCTAGGGCATTTGAGGAAGCCCATTGTTGGAATATACAAGCCAAGTTCTATAATGAAAATTTCCCACTAGTATATGAAAGTGACAAAACAAGAGACTCTCTATCATGAAAATCATGGTGCTACTTTGAAGCACAAGTGTGGAAAAAAAAGGATAGTAGCATTTTCCCTTTTTATTTATATTTTTTGATTGCGACAATGCTCTATGAATGATGATCATCACACTTCTATTTATTTACAACTCAATGATTACAACTCGATACTAGAACAAGGTATGACTCTATATGAATGCCTCCGGTGGTATACCGGGTTAGGCAATGAATCAAGAGTGACATGTATGAAAAATTATGAACGGTGGCTTTGCCACAAATACGATGTCAACTACATGATCATGCGAAGCAATATGACAATGATGAACGTGTCATGATAAACGGAACGGTGGAAAGTTGCATGGCAATATATCTCGGAATGGCTATGGAAATGCCATAATAGGTAGGTATGGTGGCTGTTTTGAGGAAGATATAAGGAGGTTTATGTGTGACAGAGCGTATCATATCACGGGGTCTGGATGCACCGACGAAGTTTGCACCAACTCTCAATGTGAGAAAGGGCAATGCACGGTACCGAAGAGGCTAGCAATGATGGAAGGATAAGAGTGCATATAATCCATTGACTCAACATTAGTCATAAAGAACTCACATACTTATTGCAAAATTCTAGAAGTTATCAAAAACCAAGCACTACGGGCATGCTCCTAGGGGGATAGATTGGTAGGAAAAGACCATAGCTTGTCCCCGACCGCCACTCATAAGGAAGACAATCAAAGAGCACCTCATGTTTCAAAGTTGTTACATAACGTTTACCATACGTGCATGCTACGTGACTTCCAAACTTCAACACAAGTATTTCTCAATTCCACAACTACTCAACTAGCATAACTTTAATATCACTACCTCCATATCTCAAAACAATCATCAAGCATCAAACTTCTCTTAGTATTCAGCACACTCATAAGAAAGTTTTTACTAGTCTTGAATACTTAGCATATTAGGATTAAATTTCCTATTTAAGCAAATTACCATGCTGTTTAAGAATCTCAAAATAATATAAGTGAAGCATGGGAGAATAATAGTTTCTATAAAATAAAACCACCACCGTGCTCTAAAAGATATAAGTGAAGCACTAGAGCAAAAACTATATAGCTGAAAAGATATAAGCGAAGCGCATAGAGTATTCTAATAAATTCCGAATCATGTGTGTCTCTCTCAAAAGGTGTGTACAGCAAAGATTATTGTGGTAAAATAAAAAGCAAAGAATCAAATCATACAAGACGCTCCAAGCAAAACACATATCATGTGATGAATAATAATATAGCGCCAAGTAAAGTTACCGATGGAAGTAGACAAAAGAGGGGATGCCTTCCGGGGCATCCCCAAGCTTTGGCTTTTTGGATTCCTTAGATTATCTTGGGGTGCCATGGGCATCCCCAAGATTAGGCTCTTGCCACTCCTTGTTCCATAATCTATCAAATCTGTTACCCAAAACTCGAAAACTTCACAACACAAAACTTAACAGAAAATCTCGTGAGCTCTGTTAGCGAAAGAAAACAAAACACCACTTCAAGTTACTATAATGAACTCATTATTTATATATATTGGTGTTAAACCTACTGTATTAAAACTTATCTATGGTTTATAAACTATTTTACTAGCCATAGATTCATCAAAATAAGCAAACAACACACGAAAAACATAATCTGTCAAAAACAGAACAGTTTGTAGTAATCTGTAACTAACACAAACTTCTGGAACTCCAAAAAATCTACCAAACTAGGACCTAGACAATTTGTTTATTGATCAGCAGCAATTGGAATCAGTATTTTATCACGTTCTGGTGATTTTTAATAATTGTTTTCGTGAACAGAAAGTTTCTGGAATTTTCAGCAAGATCAGATAACTATCATCCAAGAAGATCCTATAGGTTTAACTTGGCACAAACACTAATTAAAACATAAAAACAAATCTAACCGGAGGCTAGATCAAAGATTTATTCCTAAACAGAAGCAAAAAGCAAAAGGCGAAAAACTAAAAATAAAATTGGGTTGCCTCCCAACAAGCGCTATCGTTTAATGCCCCTAGCTAGGCATAAAAGCAAGGATAGATCTAGGTATTGCCATCTTTGGTAGGCAATCCATAATTGGCTCTCATAATAGATTCATATGGTAGTTTAATTTTCTTTCTAGGAAAGTGTTCCATGCATTTCTTTAACGGAAATTGGAATCTAATATTTCCTTCCTTCATATCAATAATTGCACCAATCGTTCTAAGGAAAGGTCTACCAAGAATAATAGGACATGAAGGATTACAATCTATGTCAAGAACAGTAAAATCTACGGGCACATAGTTCCTATTCACGACAATAAGAACATCATTAATTTATCCCATAGGTTTTTTAATGGTGGAATCCGCAAGGTGCAAGTTCAAAGAACAATCATCAAATTCACGGAAACCTAGCAAATCACACAAAGTTTTTGGAATCGTGGTAACACTAGCACCCAAATCACACAAAGCATAGCATTCATAATCTTTAATTTTAAATTCAGCAGTAGGTTCCCACTCATCATAAAGTTTTCTAGGGATAGAAACTTCTAGCTCAAGTTTTTCTTCATAAGATTGCATCAAAGCAACAACGATATGTTTAGTAAAAGCTTTATTTTGGCTATAAGCATGTGGATAATTTAGCACGGATTGCAACAAGGAAATACAATCTATCAAAGAGCAATTATCATAATTAAATTTCTTGAAATCCAAAATAGTGGGTTCTTTAATATCTTGAGTTTTGATCTCTTCAATCCCACTTTTATCGATTTTTGCATCAAGATCTAAGAACTCCGAATTTTTGGGTCGCCTTCTCGGTAAAGGTGGCTCATATTCAGTCCCATCATTATCAAGATTCATATTGCAAAACAAAGACTTAATAGGGGACACATCAATAATGTTTTTGATCTTCATCTTTATTTTCATAGAAACTAGAAGAATGCGCTTTCACAAAGCAATCTTTCTTGGCACACATCCTAGCGGTTCTTTCTTTGCACTCATCAATGGAAATTCTCATAGCTTTGAGAGACTCATTGATATCATGCTTAGGTGGGATAGATCTAAGTTTCAAAGAATCAACATCAAGAGAAATTCTATCCACATTCTTAGCCAATTCATCAACCTTAAGCAATTTTTCTTCAAGCAAAGCGTTGAAATTCTTTTGCGAATTCATAAACTCTTTAAAACTTGTCTCAAATTCAGAGGGCATCTTATTAAAATTTCCATGAGAATTGTTGTAGGAATTACCATAATTATTTGAGGAATTACTAGGGTACGGCCTAGGATTAAAGTTTCCTCTATACGCGTTGTTACCAAAATTATTCCTACCAACAAAATTCACATCCATAGATTCATTATTATTTTCAATCAAAGTAGACAAAGGCATATCATTAGGATCAGAAGAAACACTTTTATTAGCAAATAGTTTCATAACTTCATCCATCTTTCCACTCAAAACATTAATTTCTTCTATCGCATGCACTTTCTTATTAGTAGATCTTTTGGTGTGCCATTGAGAATAATTAACCATAATATTTTCTAGGAGCTTAGTAGCTTCTCCTAAAGTGATTTCCATAAAAGTGCCTCCCGCGGCCGAATCTAAAAGATTTCTAGAAGCAAAATTGAATCCGGCAATTTTTTTTTGTATAATCATCAACAAATTCAAACCATGTGTAGGGCAATTATGTATCATTAATTTCATCCTCTCCCAAGCTTGTGCAACATGTTCATGATCAAGTTACTTAAAATTCATAATATCATTTCTAAGAGAGATGATCTTAGCGGCAGGAAAATACTTAGAGATGAAAGCATCTTTGCACTTATTCCAAGAATCAATAATATTTTTAGGCAAAGACGAAAACCAAGCTTTAGCACGATCTCTAAGCGAAAAAGGAAATAGCTTAAATTTAACAATATCATTGTCCACATCTTTTTTCTTTTGCATATCATACAAATCAACGAAGCTATTTAGATGGGTAGCGACATCTTCACTAGGAAGGCCGACGAATTGATCTTTCATGACAAGATTCAACAAAGCAGCATTAATTTCACAAGATTCAGTATCGGTAAGGGGAGCAATCGGAGTGCTAAGAAAATCATTGTTGCTGGTATTGGTAAAGTCACACAATTTAGTATTATCTTGAGCCATCATGACAAGCAAGCAATCCAACACACGAGCAAACAAGAAGCAAGCGGAAAAAAGGTGAACGGGAAAAGCGAGGGCAAATAAAACGGCAAGGGTGAAGTGGGGGAGAGGAAAACAAGAGGCAAATGGAAAATAATGTAATGCGGGTGATGGTGTCCTGGACTAGGGGGTACTCACCACGTCATCTCCCGATCTATTATACTGGGCCGAGGACCCCCATGGCCGTATAATCATGGGCTAGTCCGGACAGCTGCCGCATACAAGGAAGATTCCACAAGACTTGGCGATCAAGAAAAGGACTCCTCCCCACCGGCGTATTCGGCTAGGGCTCTTGTTATCCTAGGCCTCTCCTGCATTATATAAACCGAGGCCAGGCTAGTCGATAGAGGAGAGATAACAATCATACCATAGGCTAGCTTCTAGGGTTTAGCCTCTCTGATCTCGTGGTAGATCTACTCTTGTACCACCCATATCATCAATATTAATCAAGCAGGAGTAGAGTTTTACCTCCATCGAGAGGGCCCGAACCTGGGTAAAAACATTGTGTCCCTTGTCTCCTGTTACCATCCACCTAGACGCACAGTTCGGGACCCCCTACCCGAGATCCGCCGGTTTTGACACCGACATTGCTGCTTTCATTGAGAGTTCCGCTGTGTGTTCGGCAAAAGGTCGATGGCTCGCCTGCAGATCAACTGCGACTTCGGCATCTTCGTCACCAGCTTGACTGGTCACCTTGGTTCGACCAAGGACTGCGCCCTACCTCCGATCGTCATGTTTGAATGAGGGCCTTCATCAACATCAGCTCTGATCTCTATCAAGATCATGGAGGAATCATCTAGGGAGCCCGGGGGCTCAACGTCAACATTGCCCAAGGGCGACCGTGCTGTTTTTCTGGACAGCAAACTTGTATCCGCCGTCACCGCCTCCTCGAGCGTCGGTTTGACAATTGCTTCAGTGGAATAGTGCGGAATATCGTCTACAACAGCCACGCTAAATTTCCTCGAGTTCCGATGGAGGAATCTCCAACAATCTACGATATACCGGAGCCGTGTCAAATCTGGACGAGAATCTGGATGAGTTTAGGGCGTGGTGTCCAGCTTCTAGCTCGGACCTCCTTTGGAAGATCCAACTGTTGATCGACTGCGGAATTCCTATATCTACCACCCCTCAAAATTTCAGCTCGATCCGACTGGCCCAAACTCCGGAAACCTTCCGATTAGTGCATCAGTTTTGGATCTGTTTCTGGCGAAAACAAATCCGACCCGAGTTCGCCCTTTTACAAACGGGATTTCGGACATCCTTTTTGAAGGAAGTTTTGTATGGGGTATTGTGTTTTGTTCCCGAACACATCCCCCTAACGTTAAAATCTTTTGAACATGATCTTCAACATCATCTTTGGTGTCAAACCAGTCCGCAATATTGCTCCACTACCGTCGACTGCGCTTAGACATCGTCGTCACTTTGTTGAGCCGATCTCAACTTCTTCGGATCATCATCTCGGCAAGCCGAACAAGAGTCCGGCATCGTGAAGGATAAATCATCTCCAACATCGCCGCCCCACGGATTACACGGAGCGGGCATACCGGCATCGCCGTACCGTCGCTTCATCAAGCCGGCATCGACCACGTCACGACCTGCATCGGCAGGGCTGCACTATTGCTTCTTCAAGATGGTGTCCATCACGCCGACCTACTTTGACATCACGGCTGGACCGGGGGCTTCGCCATCTCTTCATCAACCTACTCCGGACACTTCGGCGTCACTAGCCGACCAGCTCCGTCACGTTAGCTGGACCGAGGGCTTTGCCTTGGCGAGCCAACCTTTGCCAGCATTGCCATGCCGTCGTTTTATCGCCCATCAGGCAATGGGTGCGCGGATCGAGTCCCAATTTTGGGAATCACCTTCCTTAGGATTGCTACAACAAATAAACCAGGTGCTATTAATCCCAGGATTTTTTGCTTGTTTGGGTTCATTTTTCCCAAGGAATTATTACTCTGGTTTGTCCATCACATGTACACAGGTCTATCAAATGGTGGCCGCATTAACGACAGTCGCATGGTGGTTCGGTCAGTTTCAGACATAATCCGCGAACGCCGCATCCGGAGCTCGGACCGACCTGTGAATTCAGGCTTTGCCACGCCTTTTATCAGCATCACGCGATGCCCTCGCATCGACATTGACTTCGCGCCAGGCCATATTTCTTTTATTACTCACTTTGCATAAATTATTTATTATGCAACGATTTTTTAATTATCATTATTACTATTATCTCCGGTTTGCACCATTTTTTGTGCACATGAAAATGATCCGGGGACTTCGGCGTCACTCTGCCGGTCTGCATTGACCGTGCTATGTCACCACTTCGGCATGTCGAGCTCTCCGCTCCGCCACCTCGGGACCGGCTTGGGGGATGGAACCTTGTCCCGTATCAAGCTCGGACCGCGTCATCAATACCATACACATTAACCAGCTAAGTCGCTTTCATGCTCAAAGCTTTAATTTCTAACTTGTGTTCGGTTCGACCCAAAGATTATACTTTTTGGAAAAATGTTGCTTGTAAAAAAAATTCTTGTCCAAACTTTGTTTGTGACGCATAAATTCAAATACCCTATTCATTTGGGGGCTTCCTTCATGAAGCTTTTCCTCTTGCATATGATTATACTTGTACGGCTTCGTTCCTTGTTCGTGTATTACGCCACAATATGCACCATATTGACTTAAGCGATTTGCAAGTTGGGTTGCCTCGCTCCTGTGTTTACCCCTACGTTCCAGATTGTTCGGCTGGGAGTAAAGGGAGCACCTCTGCGATTGTCACGATCGGGTCATCCAAGCCGGACCTCAAACTGGGTGAAGCCGAAAGCTAGCGCTCTTATAGTTTTCAATGATGGTCGGCACACAACGGAACTCATGAGTACAAAAAATCTATTGCACAAGTCTCATAATAACAATGAGCACCGAAGAAAGGTATCGGTGGGGGTACTATTTTCTTCGAAGATGCTTCTTACACTTCGCAGTAATATAGCATAAGTTCCCTGAGCGCGCTTTGTCTGTTACAGCCTTATGGCCTGATTGCCTGGTTATTGGAAACACCGTCGATATTCTCGACAGATGGAGTACATAACACTTTTTGGTCCTTGACCGAAGAGGGAGAAGCCAACGGTCGTTTAAGACGCGTTTAAAGTTCGGTTGAACATAGATATGATATAAGTACTTCGGTACATGCAATCATTCTTTTACCCAAGTCACTTGGGGGCTCTAAATTTATCTGAGCCGTTTTATGATAAGTGTTCTTCTTCTTAGTCGTTGCAAAGTTTTTTATTATTATTATTATTATTATTATTATTATTATTATTATTATTATTATTATTATTATTATTATTATTATCATCTATCACTCCTTTTTTCGACACGAGCGTGTGGTCACTAGCCGGGGAGCTTAATTTCTCTCTCAAAGCCGCTAGAGTTTAGTTTGCTAAACTGGCATAATGAGCATTACTCCGCCCTCGGAATAGGAGGTTGAAGCCGTAGGCTGACCCGCTTGAAGTCTTGAGATAGGATGTATCATGTTAAAGCACGACAGAAGAACTTCTCTTTCTAAGGCCAATTTTCGGATTGGCACCGAACACTTGATCTCGTTCGGACGTCAAGTTTTTACTGACGTTTTTTGGTTTTCCAAGCTTATGGCACTTTTTAAACTATTTGTGTGTTTTCAGCACAAGTCTCGCAGTGCAACGCCGGACACCTTTAGAGATTCGGCAAACACATTCTCGGATATTGCTATATATGCATCGGATTCAAATTGTGTCTTCGGTCAATAGTTGGGTTTCCCGGCTCCTGCGCTTGCCTCCTACGTTCCGCTTTGTTCGGCTAGGTGTGCAAAGGGAGAACCACTGTGATTGTGCTTCCAGCTCACATGGTTAAGCACCTCAGTGGAGAAAGCCGAAAACTGACTGCCATAATAAGCGTAAACTGGTCAAACGATCCGATGACGGTGTTAAACGACGGGCCATTCATAACAATGGCCGAAGTGTTTACAGCTTGACCTCGACTGTCGCTGAACACTATCGGGGGCTACTAACTGGCCTCCCAAACTAAATCCTCGATATTTTGCTCTTACATTGGAGCTGAGGTTTCATGATCATGCTTAGCATGTCAACCCAAAGAAAGGAACCGATAGCGGGACTATTTTCTTTGGAAGACATTTATTCTGTTAAACAGTAATATTACATATCTCTCTGCGTACCTTTGTTTATAAAACCGTATGGCCAGATTGCCTTGTTTGTTGTAAATCTTTGCCCTCATAAAGGCTTTATAAAGTAGGACAAACACTCCTCGGCTATTGGCCGAGGAGGTGGAAGCCGATGGTCGGTCAACAAAGTTTTGTACAATGTGGATCCGAGCATTAATGACGTAAAGTACTTGGATACATAGAGTCATTACACATAGTTTGTGATTTTACTATGGATATCAATCCTTAATTCGGCCACCCGTGCCCGCATTAAGGCTCGGGGGCTACCGGGCTTCGGGATTATTATTTACAAATATTAAAGGGGCACATCGATCCCCTGATCTAGTTTTGCCACCCGACCAGTGTCTCGGGGGCTACTGGATTGCCTGTCCAATGCAGAAAATTTCAAGTGTAATGCAGTCTCCGAGGAGATTTTGATCCTCAGGTTGGTCGGCCGCGCCCAACCTGAGCCTTGAGGACTGAGCACACCGCTTTTTGTGTCCCGAAGTATTCTGCCGAGCTAGGACTTGATCCTCAGACTGATTTTGCAAATCAACCTGAGTCTCAACAGCTACGGGGATCAGCGGTCTTATGTCATCCTTCATGTGCATCTCGGGTTTTAGACCGATACCCACCTTGAGGGCTATTGGCTATGTATCTTGGCAGAGAATAAATTGCACCAATAAAAAATATTGACAAAAATCGCCCACATTCGGGGTGGTGCACCACCTCGGAAGCAGTCCAGCATAAAGCTCGGACGCTAGTGGCTGGCTCCATAGAGGGCATTTCCGGCATTAAGTTCGGCTAAACTCCTTCAAACTTCTTTGAACTAAGGTGATTTATGACACCTTGGATACAGTCCGGCGTTGGAGCTCGGATACAGTCCAGTGTTGGAGCTCGGATACAGTCCGGCGTTGGAGCTCGGATACATAGTCCGGCATTGGAGCTTGGATACATTCCGGCGTTGGAGCTGGGAAGCGGTCCGGCGTTGGTGCTCGGCTGCAAAAGATACCTCGAATGCAGTCCGGCATTGGAGCTCGGACGCAAGAGGACGCTGCCGCCCGGGAACAACTTCAAACCCGAGGTGTGGCATAAAAATAACAAGGCATTCATAAAGGCCGGAAATTTAAAGGCTCTCGGATACCCGACGTGTAAACTCGTCGAATGCATTTCGCGATCCTCAAGATCGAAGATGAGAAGATTTGTTGAACCAGTTTTCAAGACCGAGGACTCAAGATGAAGAACGGTTCGAAGAATCGAGGAGCGTCCCTAAACTTGAAGACCGGTTCGGGGCTACCGATGGTGTCCTGGACTAGGGGTACTCACCACGTCATCTCCGATCTGTTAGATTGGGCTGAGGACCCCATGGTCAGATACTCATGGGCGATCCGGACAGCTGCCGCATACAAGGAAGATTCCACAAGACTTGGCGATCAAGACAAGGACTCCTCCCCACCGGCATATTCGGCTAGGACTCTTGTTATCCTAGGCCTCTCGTGCATTATATAAACCGAGGCCAGGCTAGTCGTTAGAGGAGAGACAACAATCATACCATAGGCTAGCTTCTAAGGTTTAACCTCCCTGATCTCGTGGTAGATATACTCTTGTACTACCCATATCATCAATATTAATCAAGCAGGAGTAGGGTTTTACCTCCATCGAGAGGGCCCGAACCTGGGTAAAAACATCGTGTCCCTTGTCTCCTGTTACCATCCGCCTAGACGCACAGTTCGGGACCCCCTACCCGAGATCCGCCGGTTTTGACACCGACAGCGGGAGATAAGAGTTTGGGATGGGTACTTGGTATGTTGACTTTTGCGTGAACTCCCGACAACGGCGCGTAAATCCTTCTTGCTACCTCTTGAGCACTGCGTTGGTTTTCCCTTGAAGAGGAAAGGGTGATGCAGTAAAGTAGCATAAGTATTTCCCTCAGTTTTTGAGAACCAAGGTATCAATCCAGTAGGAGGCCACGCTCACATCCCTCGCACCTACACAAACAAATAAAAACCTCACAACCAACGCAATAAAGGGGTTGTCAATCCCTTCATGGTCACTTACAAAAGTGAGATCTGATAGATATGATAAGATAATATTTTTGGCATTTTGATAATAAAGACGCAAAGTAAAATTAAAGGAAATAAAAATAGCTAAGTGTTTGAAGATTAATATGATGGAAAATAGACCCGGGGGCCATAGGTTTCACTAGTGGCTTCTCTCAAGAGCATAAGTATTACGGTGGGTGAACAAATTACTGTTGAGCAATTGACAGAATTGAGCATAGTTATGAGAATATCTAGGTATGATCATGTATATAGGCATCACGTTCGTGACAAGTAGACCGACTCCTGCCTGCATCTACTACTATTACTCCACACATCGACCGCTATCTAGCATGCAGCTAGAGTATTAAGTTCAAAAGAACATAGTAATGCTTTAAGTCAGATGACATGATGTAGAGGGATAAACTCATGCAATATGATATAAACCCCATCTTGTTATCCTCGATGGAAACAATACAATACGTGCCTTGCTGCCCCTGCTGTCACAGGGAAAGGACACCGCAAGATTGAACGCAAAGCCAAGCACTTCTCCCATTGCAAGAAAGATCAATATAGTAGGCCAAACCAAACTGATAATTCGAAGAGACTTGCAAAGATAACCAATCATACATAAAAGAATTCAGAGAAGATTCAAATATTGTTCATAGACAAACTTGATCATAAACCCACAATTCATCGGTCTCAACAAACACACCGCAAAAGAAGATTACATCGAATAGATCTCCATCAGAATCATGGAGAACTTTGTATTGAGATCCAAAAAGAGAGAAGAAGCCATCTAGCTAATAACTATGGACCCAAAGGTCTGAGGTAAACTACTCACACATCATCGGAGAGGCTATGGTGTTGATGTAGAAAACCTCCGTGATCAATGCCCCCTCCGGCAGGACGCCGAAAAAGGCCCCAAGATGGGATCTCACGGGTACAGAAGGTTGCGGCTGTGGAATTAGGTTTTCGTGGATGCTTCTGTTGGTTTGGGGGTACGTTGGTATGTATAGGAGGAAGAAGTACGTCGATGGAGCAACATGGGCCCCACGAGGGTGGAAGGCGCACCCAGGGGGGTAGGCGCGCCCCTGCCTCATGCTCTCCTGGTTGCTTTCTTGATGTAGGGTCCAAATCCTCTGGATCATGTTCGTTTCAAAAATCACGTTCCCGAAGGTTTCATTCCGTTTGGACTCCGTCCAAATTCTTTTTCTGCGAAACTCTGAAATAGGCAAAAAAACAGCAATTTGGGTAGGGCCTCCGGTTAACAGGCTAGTCCCAAAAATAATATAAAAGTGTATAACAAAGCCCATTAGACATCCAAAACAGAATATAGTATGGCATGAAGCAATCAAAAATTATATATACGTTGGAGACGTATCAGGCTTCAATATTATGAATATGTGTATCGCTACAATCGAGATTCAACAAACCATTCACCTTGGGTGTATGACCACAGAAGGTTTTATTCATGTAAATATAATAACAATTATTCTTTGACTTAAATGAATAACCGTATTGCAATAATCATGATCCAATCATATTATGCTCAACGCAAACACCAAGTAACATTTATTTTAGGTTCAACTCTAATCCCGAAGGTAACGGGAGTGTGCGATGGTGATCTTATCAACCTTGGAATCACTTCCAACACATCGTCACCTTGCTCTCAACTAGTCTTTGTTCATTTTATAACTCCTGTTTCAAGTTACTAATCATAGCAACTGAACAAGTATCAAATACCCAGGGGCTACTATGAATACTAGTAAAGTACACATCAATAACATGTATATCATATATACTTTTTTTCACTTTGCCATCCTTCTTATCCACCAAGTATTTGGTGCAGTTCCGCTTCCAGTGACCATTTCCTTTGTAGTAGAAGCACTCAGTTTCAGGCTTGGGGTCTAGCTTTGGGCTTCTTCATGGGAGTGGCAACTTGCTTGCCATTCTTCTTGAAGTTCCCTTTCTTAATGGGAGTGGCAACACTTGATGCTTTTCTTGATTTCAACCTTCGCCGACTTCAGCATCGCGAAGAGCTCGGGGAATCGTTTCCGTCATCCCTTGAATATTATAGTTCATCAAGAATTTCCAGTAACTTGGTGATACTGACTAGAGAACTCTGTCAATCACTATCTTATGTGGAAGATTAACTCCCACTTGATTCAAGCAATTGTAGTACTCAGAAATTCTGAGCACATGCTCACTGGTTGAGCTATTCCCCCCATCTTGTAGGCAAAAATACTTGTCAAGGTTCTCATACCTCTCGACTCGGGCATGAGTCTGAAATACCAATTTCAACTCTTGGAACATCTCATATGCTCCATGGCGTTTCAAAACATTTTTGAAGTCCCGGTTCTAAGCCGTAAAGCATGGTGCACTAAACTATCAAGTAGTCATCATACCGAGCTTGTCGAACATTCGTAGCGTCTGCATTTGCTCCTGCAATAGGTCTATCACCTAGCGGTGCATCAAGGACATAATTCTTCTGTGCAGCAATGAGGATAATCCTCAGATCACGAACCTAGTCCGCATCATTGCTACTATACACTTTCAACTTAGTTTTATCTAGGAACATATCATAAATAAAACGGGGAAGCTATATGCGAGCAATTGATCTACAACATAGACATGCAAATACTATCAGGACTAAGTTCATCATAAATCAAAGTTCAATTAATCATATTACTTAAGAACTCCCACTTAGATAGACATACCTCTAGTCATCTAAATGATCACGTGATCCATATCAACTAAACCATGTCCGATCATCACGTGAGATTCAGTAGTTTTCAATGGTGAACATCACTATGTTGATCATATTTACAATATGATTCACGTTCGACCTTTCGGTCTCAGTGTTCCGAGGCCATATCTGCATATGCTAGGCTCGTCAAGTTTAACCCGTGTATTCTGCGTGTGCAAAACTGGCTTGCACCCGTTGTATGTGAACGTAGAACTTATCACACCTGATCATCACGTGGTGTCTCGGCACGACGAACTGTAGCAACAGTGCATACTCAGGGAGAACACTTGTACCTTGAAATTTAGTGAGGGATCATCTTATAGTGCTACCGCCGTACTAAGCAAAATAAGATGCATAAAGGATAAACATCACATGCAATCAAAATAAGTTATATGATATGGCCATCATCATCTTGTGCCATTGATCTCCATCTCCGAAGCACTGTCATGATCACTATCATCATCGGCTTGACACCTTGATCTCCATCGTAGCATCGTTTTCGTCTCGCCAACTATTGCTTCTATGACTATCTCTACCGCTTAGTGATTAAGTAAAGCAATTACATGGTGATTACATTTCATACAATAAAGCGACAACCATATGGCTCCTGCCAGTTGCCGACAACTGTTACAAAACATGATCATCTCATACAACAATTTATATTTCATCACGTCTTGACCATATCACATCACAACATGCCCTGCAAAAACAAGTTAGACGTCCTCTACTTTGTTGTTGCAAGTTTTACGTGGCTGCTACGGGCTTCTAGAAAAAACCATTCTTACCTACGCATCAAAAGCAAAACGATTTTTCGTCAAGTGTGTTGTTTTAACCTTCAACAAGGACCGGGCGTAGTCAAACTCCATTCAACTAAAGTTGGAGAAACAGACACCCACTAGCCACTTGTGTGCGAAGCACGTCGGGAGAACCAGTCTCATGAACGCGGTCATGTAATGTTGGTCCAGGCCGCTTCATCCCACAATACCACCGAAACAAAGTAAGATATTGCTGGTAAGCAGTATGACTATTATCGCCCACAACTCATTGTGTTCTACTCGTGCATATAGCATCTACGCATAGACCTGGCTCTGATACCACTGTTCGGGAACATAGTATTTCAACAAAAAATCCTACGATCACACAAGATCCATCTAGGAGATGCATCGCAATGAGACGGGAGAGTGTGTCCACGTACCCTCATAGACCGCAAGCAGAAGCGTTTAGTAACGCGGTTGATGTAGTCGAACATCTTCACGATTCAACCGATCCAAGTACCGAATGTACGACACCTCTGTGTTCAGCACACGTTCAGCACGATGACGTCCCTCAAGCTCTTGATCCAGTTGAGGACGAGGGAAAGTTCCGTCAGCATGACAACGTGGCGACGGTGATGATGAAGTTACCGGCACAGGGCTTCGCCTAAGCACTACGACGATATGACCGAGGTGTTAACTATGGAGGGGGGTGCCGCACACGGCTAGGAACAATTGATGTGTGTTCTAGGGGTGCCCTCCCCACGTATATAAAGGAGGGAGAGGGAGGGAGGCAGCCTATGGCGCGCCCATGTAGGAGGAATCCTACCTGGGCCCCTAGTCCAATTTGCCCCCACCCTTACCATATTTGGACAAGGGGGAAAGGAAGGAGGGGGGAGGGGAAGGAAGTAGGTGTCCTACTTCATACTTTCCTTTTCCTCCTCGCCTTTCCCTTTATCCTCACATGGCTGGCCCTGTAGGGGGCGCACCAGCCCCTTGTGGGCTGATGTGTTCCCTTACTTGGCCCATTAAGCCCATATCTTTGCTGGGGGTTGCCCGGAACCCTTCTGGTGACCAGGTATCACCCAGAACACTTACAGTGTCCAAATACCATCGTCTTATATATGAATCTTTACCTCTCGACCACTTAGAGACTCCTCATCATGTCCGTGATCTCATCAGGGACTCCGAACAAACTTCGGTCATCAAATCACATATAACTCATAATACAAATCGTCATCGAACGTTAAGCGTGCGAACCCTCCAGGTTCGAGAACTATGTAGACATGACCGAGACACATCTCCGGTCAATAACCAATAGCGGAACCTGGATGCTCATATTGGCTCCTATATATTCTATGGAGATCTTTATTGGTCAAACCGCATAACAACATACGTTGTTCCCTTTGTCATTGGTATGTTACTTGCCCGAGATTCGATCGTCGGTATCATCATACCTAGTTCAATCTCGTTGTCGGCAAGTCTCTTTACTCGTTCCATAATGCATCATCCCGTGACTAACTCATTAGTCACATTGCTTGCAAGGCTTATAGTGATGTGCATTACAGAGAGGGCCCAGAGATACCTCTCCAATACACGGAGTGACAAATCTTAATCTCGATCTATGCCAACCCAACAAAAACCTTCGGGGACATCTGTAGAGCATCTTTATAATCACCCATTTACGTTGTGACGTTTGATAGCACACAAGGTGTTCCTCCGGTATTCGGGAGTTGCATAATCTCATAGTCAGATGAACATGTATAAGTCATGAAGAAAGCAATAACAATAAACACTACTGCAGGATGCTGCTAACGTGACACTACGATCAGAGACCCTTCGAGAAACTGTGTGCGATGCAATAATCGCAAAACTGTATGAAAACCATTGAAAATGTGTAAAACGTTTGCGATGCCGGATGCATCAAACATGGTTCAGGTTTTAGTTGCGTGTGCGATGAAGGGCCTACGGTTCAATGCAATTTACTATTTGCGATGAGGAGGAACAAAAGAAACGGGCAGCCAGATGAAGGCGTGTGTTATACACAGCATACGGTTCACTCGGATGAACTGTTTGTGATTAGGCAACACAAAAGAAACGGTCAGCCAGATCAATGTGTGTGTGATATACGTCATGCGCTTCACTCGGATGAACTGTTTGCGTTGAGACATGAGGACAAAAACAGTTCAACTTAACAAGATGTGTGTGATACGCGGCAAACAGGTCTGTAATCAGAAATGTCTGTGAAGACCGATAATAACACAAATGGTTGCTGCTAATAAGATGTGTGTGTTGTGCGATGGGATTGCATACAGAACAACAACATATATATATATATATATATATATATATATATATATATATATATATATATATATATATATATAGACACACACACTTATAAGGTGTCCGGGAAACAACACCTATGGGATCACTGGAATCCCTTCTACGGTTGGCGGGCGCGGGGTTGTGCTACGAGCAGGTCTAACAGGAAGCACACGGATAGTTTACCCAGGTTCGGGCCGCGAGGATGCGTAATACCCTAGTCCTGCTTTGGTGGATGTATTGAGTGTTCTTGTGTTCTTGAGCTAGCTATGGGGTGTAACTTGCCCAAAAGAGCTGAATCCCTCTCCTAGTCGCCTCGGGCCTCCTTTTATAGGAAAAAGGGGTTGCCGCAGTGGCACACAGGAGGTGGAAAGGTGTATAGCGCGCGAGCTTATCGCCCGGTGTTACGGGACAAAGCGCATTAAATGCGCTACTTAGGTGTCCATTAGCTTTATCAGGGACGGGAACGAGGCCCGTCCCGTCCGTCGCCGTTCCGCCTCGCTTTGACACGCGCCCAGGCCAGCGATGCGTGCAACACCATGCAGGCAGGCAGGCTGCTGAGGTGGCATGGTGGCAGGGCCTTCACGAAGATCTGCATGCCACCACGCAGGTGCTTGCTGAGTTGGTCTGGAAGCCGCATGTTGCCACGCAGGTGCCTGCCCAGCTGGTTGGTCTGGCAGCTGCATGCGAACGGCGGCGGAGTCTTGGTCGACACGGTCCTGGCTGTGGCCCCGCTGATGTCCTCGGCAAGGTCCTTGCCGAGGGCCCGGCAAGGGTCTTGCCATGGCGTTGCAGTCATCCCCAGCAAGGAGCTTGCCGGAGGTCTTGTGGATTCCCTTGGCTGGGATCCCGCCAAGGGTCGCCGTCTTCTAGTCCTCATCTGATCTCACATGGTTATGATCTTGACAAAGATCTGCATGCCAACATAGAGGCGCCTCCCGAGCCCTGGTTCCAATGTAGTTGGTTGGCTAGTGTTGGAACCCACGGGCTCAAGGGTGGCCTGCTCTGCTGGCATTGAGCAAGTTGCCCCGGCAAGGGTCTTGCCAGGGGAGTCCACCTCGCCCCTTTGCTCTCATGTGTTTCTGGTCTTGGCGTTGCCTTGGTTGTCTTGCGCTTCGGCTTCCCTCCGGCTTCCCTCTTCTGCCCTGCTAGGTGTGGCTGCGGCACGTGGCTCTGACCGCCCGTGCACAAGTAAATGGGTCAAAAGAAGAGCCCCTACTTTTCTACACCGACATAAGGACATGCTTGCATAACCAAATTAAACATCCACTTGCATAGGTGGCTACTACAACCATGGCATTTGCACACACCAAAGTAAACTATTACATGCATAATTACATAGGTGGCTACTACACACAGGACATTTCCACACACACCAATAAAACTAAACTATATATTACATGCATGATTAACTAGCATAAACGATCATCAGATCATCATCTACTTCTTGTGACACTTGCTCTGCTTGTGGCTCGATCCGGGCTCGTTGATTTGGGTAACGAGGCAATTCCTCATGTCAACGATCTGCCTGTGCATCTCGTAGCATGTGTACACGCTCTTGGCCGCAAATCTGTGTTGAGGTTCATCTAGTTGCCGCATCCAGGCCCCGTGCCAGGATACAAGACTTGTTCTCTGGGCAACCTACTTCATCTTTTCGTAGTAGGGGTCGATGATGGCCGAGGCGAGTTCGACCAGGGAGTCCTGGTTCGTGCTGCCCCAGACCCTGTAGTGGTCATAGATTTCGAAAAGGTTCTTGCAGGGACTAAAGGATGTGGGAACTCCTTCAAGATGCTAAGGACAAAGGATTGGCTCAAGCTTGAAGCTCAAGACTCTTCATTTTACATTTTAGTGATCCAAGATCACATTGAGTCTATAGGAAAAGCCAATACTATCAAGGAGGGATGAGGTGTTGCTTAATGAGCCTCTTGCTTCATGTGCTTAGTGATATGCTCCAAAACCCTCAGCTACTTTCCCACTTCCACATATATGTCCTAAACCTAAATTCAAACTCGGCCCCACTGATTCTTTCTATCCGGCGCCATCGAGTTTGGATGTCTTAGCCACTGCCACAAACCCTAGGCAAATCGGTCTCACCGATAGGGATCTCGGTCTCACCGAGATGGGATTGTAATCTCTCTGTGTATGTCCATTATCAAAGATGGTCTCACCGAGTTTGAGCAATCGGTACTACCGAGATTACAATGCAAACTCTCTGGTTAACTTATTATGGCCAACTCTCTGGAAAGCTTATTACCAAAATCGGTCCCACCGAGTTTGTGTAATCGGTCTCATAGAGATTACATTATGCCCTAACCCTAACCATATCGGTCCTACCGAGTTGCATTTTGGTCCCACCAAAACCCTAACGGTCACATTATTTGCTAAATCGGTCTGACCGAGTTTAACGATTCGGTCCCACCGAGTTTGGTAGATTGTGTGTAACGGTTAGATTTTGTGTGGAGGCTATATATACCCCTCCACCTCCCCTTCATTCGTGGAGAGAGCCATCGGTGAACCTACACTTCCAAAGCATCCTATTTCTAAGAGAGAACTACCTACTCATGTGTTGAGGCCAAGATATTCCATTCCTACCATATGAATCTTGATCTCTAGCCTTCCCCAAGTTGCTTTCCACTCAAACCCTCTTTCCACCAGATCCAAATCCTATGAGAGAGAGTTGAGTGTTGGGGAGACTATCATTTGAAGCACAAGAGCAAGGAGTTCATCATCAACGCACCATTTGTTACTTCTTGGAGAGTGGTGTCTCCTAGATTGGCTAGGTGTCACTTGGGAGCCTCCGACAAGATTGTGGAGTTGAACCAAGGAGTTTGTAAGGGCAAGGAGATCGCCTACTTCGTGAAGATCTACCGCTAGTGAGGCAAGTCCTTCGTGGGCGGCGGCCATGGTGGGATAGACAAGGTTGCTTCTTCGTGGACCCTTCGTGGGTGGAGCCCTCCGTGGACTCGCGCAACCGTTACCCTTCGTGGGTTGAAGTCTCCATCAACGTGGATGTACGATAGCACCACCTATCGGAACCACGTCAAAAACATCCGTGTCTCCAAATTGCGTTTGAATCCTGCAATCCCTTCCCTTTACATTCTTGCAAGTTGCATGCTTTATTTTCCGCTGCTCATATACTCTTTGCATGCTTGCTTGCTATATGTTGTGAATGTTAAACTTGTGCCTAAACTCCACTCAAACTTTAAAGAAACTTAAAAACTGCAACTTTGGTACATAGTGTCTAATCACCCCTCTAGACACCTCTTCTCAAGGTCCTACAAGTGGTATCAGAGCTTTGGTCTCCATTGCCTTGGTTTAATCACCATTGGAGGAAGATGGATGAGTCTACTTTGGGGAGTCTTAGACATAGAGTGCCTATTCTTGATGGAGAGTATTTTCGTGAGTGGAAAAATGAGATGCTTGTTATTTTCAATCAATATCATTTTAACAAGTATATTTCTAGCCCTTGTGCACCTTATGTTGATCCTATGCATCCTACCCTTGATGAAGCTATTGACATGACTAGAAATCTTAGAACTGTTAATCTTATCACTAGAGGCTTGCCTAGAAACTTGATTAGAATCTTGCCTACTTTTGAGTGTGCCTACACTATATGGAAATTTCTTGAGGAACGATTTCCAGATTATTCCTTGAAAAATCTAGATGAAATTCTACATAAGTCTATTGCTTTGAGTAAGATGAATACTAGTGATCCTATGTTTGGTGATCGTCTATTTGAGCTTACAAACCTTATGCGTGCCAAAGGAAATGTTGGTATTATTAGTGACATTATTTCCGAAGCTATAAGAATTCATAGACAAGATTATTCTCAAACTCATTCTAATGAATCACCCTCTCTAGGATTTGATCCACCACATGACGATGTTGAACATGGATACTATGATGAGGATGATGATAGTGACTTCGATCTTGATGATGCAATGAGACATTTTGGTCTTATGGCAAATCTTCGGGGATATATGTCAGGAGGAAAGGAGTGGGTTCTTGATAGTGGATGTACCGATCACATGACCGGAGATAAAGACATGTTTTGTGAGCTTGCTGAAAATGATGGTCCCTGAAAGTATGTCACTTTCGGTGACAACTCAAAGGGTAAGGTGGTTGGCCTCGGTAAGGTGGCCATCTCACATGGTAGCTCCATACAAAATGTTATGCTCGTTGAATCTCTTGGTTACAACTTACTTTTAGTATCTAGACTTGCTGATTTCGGTTTCAATGTTCTACTTACTGAAGTAGATTGCCAAGTGTTTCATCGAGATAATCATAAAATGGTCTTTACTGGTGTGCGTAGAGGTGATCTATACATTGTTGATTTCACTAAAAAGGCTCAACCTAAAACCTGCTTCATTGCTAAATCCTCAAAAGGCTGGTTATGGCATAGACGATTAGGTCATGTTGGTATGCGAAACCTTGACAAGCTTATTAAGGGAATCATATCCTTGGAGTTAATGATGTCATATTTGATAAGGATAGACTTTGCGATTAAGGCTTGTCAAGCGGGTAAACAGGTTGGAGGAAGGCATCCCGTGAAGAACATCATGACCACAAAGAGGCCACTCGAGCTACTTCACATGGATCTCTTTGGTCCCAACTCTTACAAGAGTCTCGGTGGAAATTCTTTTGGTCTAGTTATAGTTGATGATTTTTCCAGATTTACGTGGTTGTTCTTTCTCGATGCTAAATCGCAGGTCCAAAAGATCTTCAAAAACTTCGCTAGGAAGGCCCAAAACCAATTTGAAGTGAAGATCAAGAAGGTTCGCAGCGACAACGGAACGGAGTTCAAGAACGTAAATGTGGACACCTTTCTTGACGAAGAAGGGATTTCTACGAGTTCTCGGCTACTTACACACCTCAACAAAATGGAGTTGTTGAGAGGAAGAACCAGGCAGCTCATCGAAATGGCGAGAATGATGCTTGATGAGTACAAGACGCCGAAGCACTTTTGGGCAGAAGCGGTTGAGACAGCTTGCCATGCAACAAATCGCTTGTATCTTCACAAGCTACTCGGCAAGACGTCATACGAGCTACTCACCAGTAACAAACCCCAAGTTGGATACTTTCGAGTATTTGGCTCAAAATGCTACATTCTTGATAAGCATCGTCGTTCTAAATTTGCTCCTAAGTCTCATGAAGGTTTCCTACTAGGTTATGGCTCAAACTCTCACACTTACCATGTCTACAACAATTTCACCTGAAAGGTTGAAGAGACGTTAGATGTGAAGTTTGATGAATCTAACGGCTCGCAAGTAGAGCAACTGCCAATTGATGTAGGAGACAAAGATCCTTCAGAAGTAATCCAAGACTTGTCTATTGGCAAGGTCCGTCCAACGGAGGTGAAGGAGAGTACCTCGTCCGTCCAAGTGGAAGCTTCTACTTCACGACAAGGTGAACCAAGAGTTGATACGGAAGCATCCACAAGTGGGACACACCAAGATGAAGAAAACGAGGAAGTGCATCAAGATGAACGTCAACAACCTCCTTCTCCACCACGACAAGAGAACGACAACGCCAACAATGAAGAAGGCCAAGAAGAAGAACAAGATGAAGAAGATGTTCATAGAAGACCCAAGCAAAAGCTTTCACGAGTTCGAGCAAGAATTGCTAAAGACCATCCCGTCGCGCAAATCTACGATGATATTCAAACTGGGAGAATCACTCGCTCTAAAACTCGTTTAGCTAACTTTTGTGAAAACTATTCTTTCATCTCTAGCATTGAACCTATGAAGGTCGAAGAAGCATTGGAAGATCTGGATTGGATAAATGCTATGCATGAAGAGCTACACAACTTTGAGAGGAACCAAGTTTGGACATTGGTTGAGAAGCCCGACAACAACCACAACATCATCGGTACCAAATGGGTGTTTCGCAACAAGCAAGATGAAGATGGACAAGTAGTTCGCAACAAAGCACGTCTCGTCGCCCAAGCTACACACAAGTCGAAGGTATGGACTATGGTGAGACTTACGCCCCCGCTGCTAGACTTGAGTCCATTCGCATCTTACTTGCCTATGCTAATCACCATGATATCACCTTGTACCAAATGGACATTAAAAGTGCTTTTCTAAATGGTGAAATAGAGGAGGAAGTTTATGTTAAACAACCTCCCGTCTTTGTCAATCCTAAGAAACCCAATCATGTTTACAAACTTCACAAAGCTCTTTATGGACTTAAACAAGCTCCTGGAGCATGGTATAAATGTTGACCAAGTTCCTTATTGAAAAAGGCTTTGCAATTGGGAAAATTGATTCTACTCTTTTTACTAAAAGGTTAATGGTGAACTCTTTGTGTGCCAAATTTATGTTGATGATATTATATTTGGTTCAACTAACCCTCATTTTAGTGAAAAGTTTGGGAAGCTAATGTCGGAGAAGTTTGAGATGTCTATGATGAGTGAACTCAAATTCTTTCTTGGTTTGCAAATCAAGCAAACTAAGGAAGGTACTTTTGTCTCGCAAACAAAGTACACCAAGGACTTATTCAAGAAGTTCAATATGCAAGAATGCAAAGTTATGAATACACCCATGTCTACTAGTGGACATCTTGACTTAACCAAAGACGGTGAACCGGTTGATCAAAAGGTTTATCGCTATATGATTTGTTCATTGTTATATCTATGTGCCTCACGTCCCGATATTATGCCAAGTGTGTGCATGTGTGCACGATATCAAGCTGCCCCTAAAGAATGTCATCTTAAGGCCGTGAAAAGGATAGTGAGATACTTAATCCATACACCAAATTTTGGCATTTGGTATCCTAAGAGGGCCTCTTTCTATCTTGGTGGCTATTCCAACTCGGACTATGTCGGAGACAAGGTTGATAGAAAGTCCACTTCGGGTACTTGTCAATTTCTTGGTAGATATCTTGTGTCTTGGTCCTCAAAGAAACAAAACTCGGTATCCTTATCCACCTGATTATCTGAACATATTGAAGCTGGTTCATGTTGTGCTCAATTACTTTGGATGACCCAAACTCTTAAAGATTAGGGGATAAATGTGAGACATGTTCCATTGCTTTGTGATAATGAAAGTGCTATCAAAATTGGTCATAATCCTGTGCAACATTCTCGAACTAAGCATTTTGAAGTTCGTCATCATTTCATTCGAGATCATGTTGCTAAGGGTGACATTGATCTTAAGCATGTTCACACCGAAAAGCAATATAGCGGATATATTCACTAAACCTCTTGATGAGAAAGTGTTTTGCAGGTTAAGAGGAGAATTGAACATCATTGATGCTTCAAACTTGGAGTAGAAACTCCATTGGTTACATGCAAGACATGAGCTTATGACTAATCCTTGATATTTCTCTTATCATGAAAAACTTATGTCTTGCATATATTTGTATCTTGAATGTTATCTAACCCATGTAGGTACTTGGTTGAATAAAGTTCCATGAGGTTGAAACCTACTCATATCTTGAGCAATCTCTACATCACCAAGTCTCTACACAAGGTGGTTGAAGACAAGGAAGCACGAAACCATTCAAACATATCCTTTGACAAATTCTATTTTGAGTTTCATGATTGTCATTTTTGGATATACAAGTGCTCTTCCTTGAAAGAACTAACCCATGTAGGTAGATGGACTCAAATTCCAAGTGGTGCTCCAAATTCTTGATAAGCTACATCAACCTTGAGAAACCCATGCAAGTTCAACTACATGGACAACACCACCAACCAAGGTATGTTATTCCATCTTAGAGAAGCTTTACTCCGAGTCATGAGTTAAAGCAACTCGACAAGATGTGAATACATCAAGATGTAAACGAAAATGGCAACCCCATTTTGAGCTTAAACGATGAGTATGACCTATGATCAAGTGATCTCACTTGAATCCTAAGTCAATATACTCTAACATAGGTGACTTTGTCGCTGACCATATCTAGATGAAGTTCTCATGTGTTCTTTTCTGAGTTTTTGCATTTGTCTCATGCATTTGTGTTTCCCCTTTCAAAAAAAAACTTCATCTAGATTTCTTTCTGTTTTCTCTGCATTTTCTGCATCTAATTCCTTGCATATCTTTCAGTTAATTCCTTGCATATCTTTCAGTTAATTCCTTGCAAATCTTTGTGAGATCTTACTAGTCTAGTGAGCTGAGGTGACAAGTGTTTTCTCTGCGATGAACTCGGTTCAACCGATGTGTTATTTTCGGACGAACCGAATCTTTTCGGTATGACCGAACCATACCACTCGATGCCACCGATTTCATAACAGGAAAAACTCTTTGCCACATATTTTGTGTTTCTTTTGATCCAGCTCCACTCAATGAATCTTGTCCTCTACAAGCATCACATTTTTATCATTGCTTTATGATGTGACTCAAGGATCAAACCCATTCACGACAAATTCCAGAGGGGGAGAGAGAGATTACATCTTTATCAAGCCCTTCTTGGAAATTGATGTCAAAGGGGGAGAGAGAGATCACATCAAAGCTTATCATTTAGAGAGAGAGATCACATCAGAGAAGGAGAGAGAGATCCTTCAGGGGGAGAGAGAGATCTCCAGGGGGAGAGAATACTAGTAGAAAGTATTTCTCAAGATCCCAGATGCTTGGTGTTCAAGAGGAGACATGTCCACATGTCTTCTTGAGGGGAGAGACATGTTCATATGATCTGTTGTGCCCAATTTTGCATTAGCATACATTAGCTCTGAACTTTAGCTCGGATCATCATTCATATCTTTCAGCTTCGTTTTCCTTCAGCTCTGATTTTCTGTTCCCTATCTTCTCCCAGTATCCCATGTTAGATTCAGGGGGAGCAATACATCTAAGGGAAAGAGATCATTTAAATTCATTGCATATCTTTACTCTTGGGGACATGTCTAATCCAATGTGGTACTTAGTACTCACTCTCTACATGTCATCCCAGTCTTGGCTTTCTTGTGGTTTCTTCTGTTTGCTCTGGCTTGTAGATGTATCTGTGTTATCTAACCTTGTTTACGCAGGTTCATTCCATCTTAAGCCAACTCAAGACCACAAGGTAAGTATATGCATCACAATCATGTGTATGAGGAATTCTTGCCGATGTACATACTGTTTGCAAGAAGGACTCATGGGCATGAAGGTATTCTCTTTAATACTTTTTGCTCTGATGCATATAGCCAAGATACATGTAACACATTGCCTGCTCTATCATGGTTATGCTATCACATGTTTCTATATTTCATATTCACATGATTGCATACATCTAGGGGGCGCCTATGCTTGTTACATGTCTTTCCAAAGCTTTACTTGCTATTCTTTATATCTTTATCTAAAGCTTTGATGTATGTTGCCATCCATTACCAAAAAGGGGGAGATTGAAAGCACAAGTGCTCCCTAGGTGGTTTTGGTAATTAATGACAACATATCTCTTGTTGGACTAACACTTTTATCTAGTATGTTTCAGATAAGTTCAAAAGTGGAGTGGCAGGGACTAAAGGATGTGGGAACTCCTTCAAGATGCTAAGGACAAAGGATTGGCTCAAGCTTGAAGCTCAAGACTCTTCATTTTACATTTTAGTGATCCAAGATCACATTGAGTCTATAGGAAAAGCCAATACTATCAAGGAGGGATGAGGTGTTGCTTAATGAGCCTCTTGCTTCATGTGCTTAGTGATATGCTCCAAAACCCTCAGCACTTTCCCACTTCCACATATATGTCCTAAACCTAAAGTCAAACTCGGTCCCACTGATTCTTTCTATCCAGCGCCACCGAGTTTGGATGTCTTAGCCACTGCCACAAACCCTAGGCAAATCGGTCTCACCGATAGGGATCTCGGTCTCACTGAGATGGGATTGTAATCTCTCTGTGTATGTCCATTATCAAAATCGGTCTCACCGAGTTTGAGCAATCGATACTACCGAGATTACAATTGAAACTCTCTGGTTAACTTATTATCAAAATCGGTCCCACCGAGTTTGATAATCGGTCAAACCGAGTTTGATAATCGGTCAAACCGAGTTTGCCTGACCAACTCTTTGGAAAGCTTATTACCAAAATCGATCCCACCGAGTTTGTGTAATCGGTCTCACCGAGATTACATTATGCCCTAACCCTAACCATATCGGTCCTACCGAGTTG
Organism: Aegilops bicornis; assembly: GCA_021605145.1. Classification (NCBI taxonomy): domain Eukaryota; kingdom Viridiplantae; phylum Streptophyta; class Magnoliopsida; order Poales; family Poaceae; genus Aegilops; species Aegilops bicornis. The sequence goes on along the minus strand of CM038674.1, from coordinate 614,764,181 downwards.
CATTTCGGTCCCACCGAAAACCCTAACGGTCACATTATTTTCTAAATCGGTCTGACCGAGTTTAACGATTCGGTCCCACCGAGTTTGGTACATTGTGTGTAACAGTTAGATTTTGTGTGGAGGCTATATATACCCCTCCACCTCCTCTTCATTCGTGGAGAGAGCCATCATACTGAACCTACACTTCCAGCATCCTATTTCTGAGAGAGAACTACCTACTCATGTGTTGAGGCCAAGATATTCCATTCCTACCATATGAATCTTGATCTCTAGCCTTCCCCAAGTTGCTTTCCACTCAAACCCTCTTTCCACCAGATCCAAATCCTATGAGAGAGAGTTGAGTGTTGGGGAGACTATCATTTGAAGCACAAGAGCAAGGAGTTCATCATCAACGCACCATTTTTTACTTCTTGGAGAGTGGTGTCGCCTAGATTGGCTAGGTGTCACTTGGGAGCCTCCGACAAGATTGTGGAGTTGAACCAAGGAGTTTGTAAGGGCAAGGAGATCGCCTACTTCGTGAAGATCTACCACTAGTGAGGCAAGTCCTTCGTGGGCGACGGCCATGGTGGGATAGACAAGGTTGCTTCTTCATGGACCCTTCGTGGGTGGAGCCCTCCGTGGACTCGCGCAACCGTTACCCTTCGTGGGTTGAAGTCTCCATCAACGTGGATGTACAATAGCACCACCTATCGGAACCACGCCAAAAACATCCGTGTCTCCAAATTGCGTTTTAATCCTCCAATCCCTTCCCTTTACATTCTTGCAAGTTGCATGCTTTATTTTCCGCTGCTCATATACTCTTTGCATGCTTGCTTGCTATATGTTGTGAATGTTAAACTTGTGCCTAAACTCCACTCAAACTTTAAAGAAACTTAAAAACTACAACTTTGGTACTTAGTGTCTAATCACCCCCCCCCCTCTAGACACCTCTTCTCAAGGTCCTACACAAGCCCGTAACAATGATCGCTTGTACATCGTCTTTGCTTTCCACCGTGGCGAACTTGTAGTCGGTGCTGTTGAAAAACCTGGTGAAACGGTCGCAAGGCTCTGTGGCCATGCAATAGTGGTAGATGAGGACATGATGGCGCACACACAACTGGGCGACGGCAACCTTCTGATCTATGCCAGGATGACCGGCAGTGTACTGGAGGTCGATGCCGACCACCTTGTACTTGTCTCGAGCAAGCAACTGCTCAAAGCTGTTGATGTAGTCATCCACCACGGTCGGGTCGATGGTGTACACCACTGAGAGATCCGTCTCCCTCGCGTGGTTCTCCGCTCTATGCTCGCCGAACTCCATAGGAGCGCCAGTGGACATCCCCTCTCTATCCGTCGTGGTGGGTGTGCTTGTTGTGTTGTGGGCGCGATGAAAAGGTTAAAGAGACTAAGGTTATAATGGTTGCGGGAATTAAAGTGGAAGCCGGATGGCCAGGAAAATCGGCAAGCCCTGATGGCAGTTCTAATTTGCAGCGTGTAACTCCATCGTGCCGCACGTAACTGCATCGCATGGCAACGCACGTGGCGCAACCGCATGCATATGGGGCCCCCGACATGATCGTGCGCACGCCCAACCACTGGCAGAGCGCGTGCGGAGGGACGTGAGCAGACCGCTCCGCGGTCGCCTCAAGGAAAAGTTGTCCACAAGCTGAGCGCACCGACGGACGTGAGCAGAGCGCGCCAACGGACGCGACAGAGCGTGCCGCGGCGCCTAACGGCGAGCACAGCGCGCTGCGGCGCCTAACAACGAGCAGATCTTGCCGAGGGACACGAGTAGAGGATGGCAAAGTGATACTTGGCAAATAAGACGAACTGTGCGAACGATGTCGGAGACATCAAGCATGAATCAGATTATAGTTGCGTGTGCGATACGTGGCAGATAGTTGATCCATCAGAGCTGTTTGTGATGGAATAAGCAGTGTTTGTTGCGGGCAAACGTTTGCTGGCGTATAACCTTAAATTTAACCAAAAAAGTGTTAATGCATGTTACAAAAATTGTATAGCTGGAAACTACGTTCAAATACGACTCCATTGATATAATCTATGGCGACACACATTCATATTTTATTAGTTAAATCCTACTTATAAACCAGGACGGGGGTATAGTAGGTAATTAAATGGCAAACATTTTTTTATTAACTGTATGTGTACGTGTCCCCTCGTCCTCCTCTCGCACGTCTTGTCACCCTGCTGCCGCAGACGGCTTAAAGCGCAAGCTTGTGCAATGCGCGGGGGCGTTCTTTTGGCCAAACGGTGGCGCCAATGAATCGTCGGTGAGCCCGTTCCCACGAAACCTCGCAGGTTCTCGCACAAGCTTCCCACCCGACTCGGTGAAATCCCCCAAAAATCCCAATGCTTGCCGGCCTGCTATAAAAACCCTCACAGTTGGCGAGTCTTGCGTCGCATTTTCCCCTCCCTCCCTGTAGCTTATCTCGTCTGCTTCTCCCACAATCACCAATTGCACCGGTCCGTCGTCATCGCTCAACCACTCCGCCGTCATCAGAGGACAACTCCAGCTGGAAGGCTACACTGCAGCGGCGGCGTAGTCCCCGTGTCGGTGTACATAAGTAGGGGCTCTCCTTTTGACCCCTCTACTTGTGCACGGGCAGTCAGAGCCGCACCAGTGGCCACACTTAGCAGGGCAAAGGGAGGAAGCCGAAACACAAGAATACCAGAGCAGCGCTCCAGCCAAAAGCACAAGACGGGGAGAGCAACGCCAGGACCAGAGACACAAAGAGCAAGAGGGCGAGGTGGACTCCCCCGGCAAGACCCTTGCCGGGGCGGCCTCCGCAGCCCCGGCAAAAGCCTTGCCGGGGCAGCTTGTCCAACGCCAGCAGAGTACGCCACCCTTGAGCCCAAGGGTTCCAACACCACCAACCACATTGGAATCAAGGCTCGGTAAGCACCTCCGTGGTGGCATGCAGATCTTTGTGAAGATCATAAGCACACGATATCAGATGAAGACCAGATGACGACGATCCTTGGCAAGATCCTTGCTGAGGAAATCCACGAGACCCCCGGCAAGATCCTTGCCGGGGATGACCGCGATGCCCCGGCAAGACCCTTGCCGAGGATACCTGCGGGGACACAGCCAGACCCACGTCTGCCAAGACTCCACCGCCATTCCCGTACAGCTGCCAGCCCAACCAGTTGGGCAGGCACCTGCGTGGCAACTTGCGGCCTCCAGGCCAACTCAGCAAACACCTGCGTTGTGGCATGCAGATCTTCATGAAGACCCTACCACCATGCCATCTCAGCAGCCTGCTGATAACCCACAAGTATAGGGGATCGCAACAGTTTTCGATAAGTAAGAGTGTCGAACCCAACGAGGAGCTAAAGGTAGAACAAATATACCCTAAAGTTCTATCGACCACCGATACAACTCTACGTATGCTTGACGTTCGGTTTACCTAGAACAAGTATGAAACTAGAAGTACCTTGTAGGTGTTTTTGGAAAGGCTAGCAAGAAAATAAAGAGAGCGTAAACATAAACTAGGGGCTTCTTAGATAAAGACACAACTAAAGTAAATATAGCGAGTGTGGAAAAGTGGTGATAGGAGTTGTGGAATTGTCTCTAAGCAATTGACTATGTTACTAGACCGGTAATCACTATTGCAATTCTATTTGAGGGAGAGGCATAAGCTAACATACTTTCTCTACTTGGATCATATGCACTTATGATTGGAACTCTAGCAAGCATCCGCAATTACTAAAGATTCATTAAGGTAAAACCCAACCATAGCATTAAAGTATCAAGTCCCCTTTATCCCATACGCAAACAAGTTACTTACTCGGGTCTGTGCTTCTGTCACTCACGCCACCCACCATAAGAAAATCATAAACATATTGCAAACCCTACAACAGGAATCCCTCACGCTTGCGCGGCACGTAGGGCACAATAGGAAAACAGCAATAATAAAACATGCAATTCAAACCAATCATAGCAATTCATCATTCACCGATAGGACAACGAAAATCTACTCAGACATCATAGGATGGCAACACATCATCGGTAAATAATATGAAGCATAAAGCACCATGTTCAAGTAGAGGGTACAGCGGGTTGCGGGAGAGTGGACTGCTGTAGATAGAGGGGGGAAGGTGACGGAGATGTTGGCGAAGATGACGGTGGTGTTGGTGAAGATCACGGTGATGATGATGGCCCCCGGCAGCGCTCCGGCGCCACCGGAAGAAAGGGGGAGAAAGGCCCCCTTCTTCTTCTTCTTCCTTGACCTCCTCCCTAGATGGGAGAAGGGTTTCCCCTCTGGTCCTTGGCTCCCATGGCTTGGGAGGGGCGAGAGCCCCTCCGAGATTGGATCTATCTCTCTATTTCTGCGTTCTGTTCTGGCTCTGTTTCACCGTTTCGCGTATATATGGAGATCCGTAACTCCGATTGGCCTGAAACCTTCGCCGTGAATTTTTTCTGAATATTATCTTTCTTGTGGCAAAAGAAGAGCGTTAACCGCCTTACGGTGGGCTCATGAGGGTAGGGGGCGCGCCCAGGGGGGTCAGGCGCGCCCCCTACCTCGTGACCACCTCGGGCACCGTCTCGCGTGGATTTTTCTTCCGGAATTTTCCATATTTTCCAAAAATAAGCTCCGTCCGTTTTTATCCCGTTTGGACTCCGTTTGATATGGATATTTTGCGAAACATAAAACATGCAACAGATAGGAACTGGCACTAGGCACTGGATCAATATGTTAGTCCCAAAAATAATATAAAAAGTTTCCAAAAAGTATATGAAAGTGAATAATATTGGCATAGAACAATAAAAAATTATAGATACGACGGAGACGTATCAGCATCCCCAAGCTTAATTCTTGCTCGTCCTCGAGTAGGTAAATGATAAAAAAAGAATAATTTTTGATGTGGAATGCTAACTAGCATAATCTTGATCATATATCTAATCATGGCATGAATATTAAGACACGAGTGATTCAAAGCAATAGTCTATCCTTTGACATAAAAATAATAATACTTCAAGCATACCAACCAAGCAATTATGTCTTATTGGAATAACATAGCAAAAGAAAGCTCATCCGTACAAAATCATATAGTCTGGCTATACTCCATCTTCACCACACAAAATATTCACATCATGCACAACCCTGATGACAAGCCAAGCAATTGTTTCATACTTTTGACGTTCTCAAACCTTTTCAACTTTCACGCAATACATGAGCGTGAGCCACGGACATAGCACTATAGGTGGAATAGAATGTGATGGTGGGGGTTATGTGGAGAAGACAAAAGAGGAGAAAGTCTCACATCAACTAGGCGTAACAACGGGCTATGGAGATGCCCATCAATACATATCAATGTGAGGAGTAGGGATTGCCATGCAACGGATGCACTAATAGCTATAAGTGTATGAAAGCTCAAACTGGAAACTAAGTGGGTGTGCATCCAACTTGCTTGCTCATCAAGACCTCGGGCATTTGAGGAAGCCCATCATCGGAATATACAAGACAAGTTCTATAATGAAAATTCCCACTAGTATATGAAAGTGATAACTCAAGAGACTCTCTATATGAAGAACATGGTGCTACTTTGAAGCACAAGTGTGGTAAAAGGATAGTAACATTGCCCCTTCTCTCTTTTCTCTCATTTTTTGTTTTTTTCTTCTCTTTTTTGGCCTTTCTCTTTTTTTCGCTCGAGTCTCATCCCGACTTGTGGGAGAATCATAGTCTCCATCATCCTTTCCTCACTGGGGCAATGCTCTAATAATGATGATCATCACACTTTTATTTACTTACAACTCAATATTACAACTCGATACTAGAACAAAGATATGACTCTATATGAATGCCTCCGGCAGTGTACTGGGATGTGCAATGATCTAGCGTAGCAATGACATAAAAAACGGACAAGCCATGAAAACATCATGCTAGATATCTTACGATCATGCAAAGCAATATGACAATAAATGCTCAAGTCATGTATATGATGATGATGGAAGTTGCATGGCAATATATCTCGAATGGCTATGGAAATGCCATGATAGGTAGGTATGGTGGCTGTTTTGAGGAAGATATAATGAGGCTTATGTGTGTGAGCGTGTCGTATCACGTGGTTTGGATGCACCGTGAAGTTTGCATCAACTCTGGAGGTGAGAAAGGGCAATGCACGGTACCGAAGAGGCTAGCAATGATGGAAGGGTGAGAGTGCGTATAATCCATGGACTCAACATTAGTCATAAAGAACTCACATACTTATTGCAAAAATCTAATAGTCATCGAAACAAATTACTACGCGCATGCTCCTAGGGGGATAGATTGGTAGGAAAAGACCATCGCTTGTCCCCGACCGCCACTCATAAGGAAGGCAATCAATAAACACCTCATGCTCCGACTTCGTTACATAACGGTTCACCATACGTGCATGCTACGGGACTTGCAAACCTCAACACAAGTATTTCTCAATTTAACAATTACTCAACTAGCATGACTCTAATATCACCATCTTTATATCGCAAAACTATTGTAAGGAATCAAACATATCATATTCAGCGATCTACAAGTTTATGTAGGATTTTATGACTAACCATGTGAATGATCAGTTCCTGTCATCTCTCTAAATAGATATAAGTGAAGCAAGAGAGTTTAATTCTTTCTACAAAAGATGTTCCCAAGCTCTAACAAATATAAGTGAGGCAAAAGAGCATTCTACAAATGGCGGTTGTCTATGTAAAGAGAAACATGCAATCCAAACTTCAAATGATATAAGTGGAGCTCACGAAGCATTCTATAAAGCCATACTCAAAAGATATTAGTGAAGTGCATAGAGCATTCTATAAATCAACCAAGGACTATCTCATACCAGCATGGTGCATAAAAGAAAAATAAAAACCTAATTGCAAAAGACGCTCCAAGACTTGCACATATCGCATGAACGAAACGAATCCGAAAACATACTGATATTTGTTGAAGAAAGAGGGGATGCCTTCCCAGCATCCCCAAGCTTAGACGCTTGAGTCTCCTTGAATATTTCCTTGGGGTGCCTCGGGCTTCCCCAAGCTTGAGCTCTTGCCTCTCTTCCTTCTTCTCACATCGAGACCTTCTCGATCATCGAACACTTCATCCACACAAAACTTCAACAGAAAACTCGGTAAGATCCGTTAGTATAATAAAGCAAATCACTACTCTAAGTACTGTTGCAAACCAATTCATATTTTGTTTTTTAATTGTGTCTACTGTAATATAACTCTTTCATGGCTTAATCCACTGGTGTAAATTGATCTTTTCATCAAAATAAGCAAACTATGCATCAAAAACAGAATCTGTCTAAAACAGAACAGTCTGTAATAATCTGAACATTCACCATACTTCTGGTACTTGAAAAATTCTTCCAAAATTAGGAAAAATAAACAATTTGTACAGCTAGACAGTGCAAAAAATAATCAGAACCATTTGACGTTCCAGTAAAAAATTAAAAATCACGCACTACAGCCAAAGTTTCTGTCCTGCATCGTACAAATCAACAAGCATTGTAAACATCCTAAAGGCAAACCTTGGAACATTATTTTTATAATACAATGGAGTTGTACAAGGGGATAATTATTTTTGTTGAGAAGTTTCTGTAATGAAGATTCACGAAGTTGCCGTGAGCATGAACAAAGTTCAAGGAGCTCTCCCACTTCGACAATGCTTGTCTTTCTCACTTTCACTTTCCTTTTTGAAAAAGTTCTAGGTTCCCCTCTTTATTTTTGTTGTTTTTAAACTATATGAAAGCACTCAACAGAAATAAATGACTCTCTAAAACTTCCGGGTTGTCTCCTTGGCAGCGCTTTCTTTAAAGCCATTAAGCTAGGCATTTAGTGCTCAAGTAATGAATCCACCCGGATCCCAAGGTATATCAAAGACAATTTTAATTAACAATGATTTGTAATTTAGTAGTGAGCACAAAGCAACATATATCAAGCAATGACGAAGTCTAACTCTCTTCCTATGCATCGGCATGTCATAAAAGAACAATTCATGCACACATAGTAAAGGCCAATGCATAGTATAAACAGTTTCTTGCAATTCTATTGTATTGGAAACATAGAGAGGTGGAAATATAGTTCCTCTCTCATAATAATTGCAAGTAGGAGCAGCAAGCACATGCATATTATATCTATCAAAATCATCATGTCCAATGGTAAAAGGCAACTCATCAATATAATCCTTAATAAGTGCAAACTTCTCCGATATAGTATAATCGGGAGAACTCAAAAAGATAATAGGACTATCATGCGTGGGTGCAATAGCAACAATTTCATGTTTAACATAAGGAACTATAGCAAGTTCATCTCCATAAGCATAATTCATATTGGCATCTTGGCCATAAGCATAGCAAGCATCATCAAAAAGGGATATTTCAAAAGAATTAATGGAATCATAATAGTCATCATAGTAATCATCCTTCGGTAAGCACGAAGGGGAATTAAACAATGTATGAGTTGAAGAGTTACTTTCATTAGAAGGTGGGAACGGGTGATCAATCCGCTCTTCCTCCTTTTGTTCTTCGCTCTCCTAATCATCTTTTTCAACCAATGAGCTCACAATTTAATCAATTTATTCTTCCATAGCTTCCTGCAAAATATTATTCTCTTCTTGGAGAGCGGAGAACTCCTCGATAAATTGTTTAACATAGGCATTAGAAGCGTAATTCTCATAACAATATTCAAGTACGGCAAAATTTTCAGATTTGTGAAAAGTAGCATCATACGTTTCAATCAAAGAAGCAATTTCATAAGCACATTTAAAAGCCACAAATTCTTCAATTTGTTGAACATCATAGTAATTGTAAACACCCTTAGCATACCAAGATACGATTCCATTATCACTAAACTCACATTGATACGGAAGGTGTTTCTTAGGGTTTTCAGAACAACAAGTAACATCATATATTTCACATAAATTCCAAGCATAGCATTGCAAACGATGAATTTGACCCAATAAAATTTCCCCTTTTTCAGATATCGGTGTCGCGCATAACAAGCATGCTCATCTAAAGATTTTTCCCTCAACTAAACTAGTTGGGGTTTCAGCACGAGCACATAGGGATCGAAGATGATCCAAGTAATAAGCTTCAGGAGTGTGATAGATTTTGAGTGGTTCTTCAACCATTGGTTCAGTAGGTACAACTAATTTTTTGGTATTTTATGCTTCCTACCCATAGCTAAAGATAGAAAACAACTAAGAACAGCAAATAAAAATTACTTACTGATGAAGCAAACAAGCACACACGAGAATATTCACCCCACACTATCTCCCCAAGAACGGGCGCCGAGAAAAAGGTCTTGATAACCCACAAGTATAGGGGATCACAACAGTTTTCGATAAGTAAGAGTGTCGAACCCAACGAGGAGCTAAAGGTAGAACAAATATTCCCTAAAGTTCCATTGACCACCGATACAACTCTACGTACGCTTGACATGGCCTTCTATCCTCCGAACTCCATCGGCGCGGCTGATGACGGGCTTGATACGCTCCTCGAGCATCGTGAGGTCCACGTCCTCCAGCAAGCTCTCCAGCGCGGCGTCAAAGTCGAGGTCGGGGTTCCAGTACGCCACCTTGGTGAGGACCTTGGTCATGGCACCCCGGCAAAGCTTCCGGGCCTCGTCGGCCAGAGAAGCCGCCCTATAGGAGCGGAACTGCTCCAGGGCCCCGAGAACAACCTCGAAGAACAGGGTCAGCTTGGCATTGGGACTCAGTTTCGGCTCCGGGGCGTACCTCATGTTTGGCATCCCCATGGCCGCCAACTTCGTGGTGATCCTGCCGGCGACGTCGGCTAGGCGGCTGATCCAGAGGTCCTCGCCCTTCACGAAATCCACGTGGTTGGCTGTGTCGTTCCTCCGCAGCAAATTTTCCTTCTCCAGATCCTTGGTCAGGGTCTCCTCCTGGGCCCTGAGCTCCGAAAGCATCCCCTCAAGACCCTCCAGCTTCAGCTTCAGGTCTTTGATGGAGTCGTTCGCCTTGGAGAGTTGCTCAGCCTTGCCGAGGACCGCGGACTGCGCCTCGATGAGAGCACCGTTGAGCGTGTCCTTCTCCTTCGCCAGCTTCAGGGCCTGTTCCTTCAGCCCGTCCTGCTCCACCTCCAGCTCTTTCACCTTGCCGGCCTGGACCTGGGCTTGAGCATTGAGTGCCTCATTGTGCCTCTACTGCAGTTCCTGGGTCCCTCCAGCTCTTTCACCTTGCCGGCCTGGACCTGGGCTTGAGCATTGAGTGCCTCATTGTGCCTCTACTGCAGTTCCTGGGTCCGCTGCACGACAAGCTTCTCCACCTCCTCATCCTTGCCGCGGAGTGTTGCGGCGAGCTTCTCCTCGCGAGCGGCAAGGTCCTCCTCCTGGGAGTTTGGCTCGGCCTGGTGCTGGTGCCGAGCGGCCTCGTCTTTGGCGGCCTGCTCCTTCGCCGGCTCCTAGGCCTTCTCGATGTCGGTCTGCTTCATGACAAGCTCCAGCTTGCGCTTAGCCAGCTCATCCTGGGTGGCCTTCAGTTCCTTGTGGGCCTGGCGGAACCAAGCCTGCGTCTTGGCGACGCGCTCCTCGAGGTCCGCCTCCGCCTTGTCCACCACCGCCATCCTGGACTTTGCCTTGTCCAGGCAGGCACTGTGAAGCGCCTGGAGCTTCTGGAAGTTGGCGCTCATGACCTAGAGGAGTCGCTCTTCCTGGGAACCGCCGCCACCGGTGCTCGGTTCGTCAACAACCTCGAGCCCGGCGGCGGCGAGCACCTCTTCATCAAACACCTCCCCCTCCGTGGGCGCCCTGGTGCTCGCCGTCCCTGGGAGGTGGACGAACATGTCATCGCTCACCTTCGGGTACTTGCCCGAGCTAGAGGCAGCGGAGGAGGAAGGTTGGTTGTCAACCGCCCCCTCCTCGGCAGCGGCCTTGCCGGCCTCCCCGGCAGGCCCCTTGCCGACCTCCTCGGCAGCGGCCTTGCCGGTCTCCCCGGCAGGCTCCTTGGCAGCATCCTCAGCAGCACTCTTGGCGGCCTCCTCGGCGGCGATCTTGTTGGCCTCGGCCTCAGCATCCCTGGCGACCTCCTCGATGACAGTATCGATGTTCTCCTGGTCCGCCGAAGGAGCGCCTAGATGCCAAGAAGGAGGATGAGGCAGAGCCGAATCAGAGTTCAAAAGAAGAAGAACGAACAGGGACAGAAGGCAAATAACTCACCCATGCGAGGCAGGGAAGAAGTGGCCCCCTCCCCACCAACATTCGGTGCCGGGACGGAGCCGCCGGCGCCCGGGTTTGCCTCCTCCTCCTCTTCCGTGTGCATGGGCTCGGTGCTTGGCGCCCTTGCTGGGGACGCCCCTTGGGGCGGTGTGGTTGATGGGGCCGGTGTGTTGGGGGTGGCCCTCAGTGGCTCCTCCTGCTGCCATCCTCCTCCTACAACCACGGCAAGGTCAGCGCCAAGAGATCGTACCCCAACACACGTTGATATCGAGCGAGTGATGAACGCACGTTGGGGGCTGTGCCGGGGCCTTCTATCCGGGCTGCTATCCACCACCAGCGGCGTACTGGAGGTCCCCACCGGGGGCTGGCCGCCCGTCGAGGCCCTGGCTCTCTTCGCCGTGCTCTGGGCCAGCGTGTCCACATCCCTGCGAAGATGAAAAGAAGTCAAGAAAAGCGGCACGGTCTGAGGGGACGGAGATGACAAAAGACAAGACACTTACTCATCCTCCGCATCTTCTTCTGCTGCCTTCCTCTTCCTCCTCAGGCTGAGAGACCCAAGGTCGAAGACGACCTCCGTGTCGACATCTACGGGAGAAGGGGAAGCGGGTGGAGTCCGAGGACGCTTGGACGAAGAAGAGGCAGTCGCTTTCCTCCCCGCCATGGCGGCTTTCACCACTTTCTTTGCTGCCGCGGCACTCGTCAGGCGCACGGACTCCCCCTGGACCTCTTGCCGCCGATCGATCCTAGCGGGCCCGCCGCAAGACAAGCCTTCTTTCCAAGGCCAGAGGGTCATCAGCCTCGGCCTCTTCCTCGGTCAACTCGTCGACCACATCTTCAATAAGAGGGGCCCCGGTGTCGGCGCTGCTGGCCTCCCCAGCAGACTCCGCCCATCCAACAAGCTCCTTCTCCTCCGCGGCAGCCTCGGCCTCGTGCTCCAAGTGGCCAGCGCTGCCAGCCTCCTTGGCGAGCTCCGCCTCCGCCGCCCTGGCAGCAATGTAGTCCAGCTCCGCTTGGGTGGTGTCCTAGATGAGCAATGGCTCCGCATGGACGTACTTCTCCAACAGCTTGTCGAAGAACTCCTGCACCTGATCCGCCCCCGGCTCGGCCCAATTTGGGTCATGGCCATGCGTGTTGAAGTCCGGCATCATGGCGATGATGTCGGTTTGGCGAGAGTTGTTGCTCAGCGGGACCACCCCCACCGGCAACCCAAATAGGGGCCCCTTGACGACCTTGCCGGCCTTCGCGGCCTTGCCGGACCTCTCAGCCCTGCCGTCGCGGTAGACGTCGAGCTGAAAAAGCCTCTAGCAAAAGTGGGCGTGCCCCATCACCTTGAAGTTGTGGTTCAAGCCAGGGCGAAGCCTCATGATGTCGGCCGCGTTCCTGGAAAGCCAAGCCGGCCTCCCCTTGTTATGCAGTAGGGCGATTCGGAGATGGAGGAAATCAGCCCCAATCATCTCAAGGGTGAGCCTGGCCACGGTGAGGCGATGGATATTGGTGGTGGCGATTGTGAGCTTCTCATCTTTGGTGTCGACTTCGTCCCAATCATCTCTGCAAACCGGCGGCGCCTGACGAACTCGGCAAAATTCCCGCGGGTCCTCCTCCACAATCCAGCACCATCGGCTCCGCCACTCCTCCCACCTCTCCTTCTGGGCACCCTGCGGATATGTCCCCTTCCCCTGGCTCCTTGGGATCCAGGCGACACAACCGGAAATGGCGCCTCCCTTTTGGATACGGGGATAGAAGTAGTGGCGGAAGAGCGTTGTTCCAGGATGCACTCCAGCGAAGCCCATGCAGAGATGGGAAAAAAGGGCCAAGCATGCCACGGCATTTGGAGTGAAATCCAGAAGGTGGAAGCCATAGGTGTGCATGACGTCATTGAAGAAATCGGAGAAAGGGGGCAAAGCCCGCAGGAAAAGTAATCAATGAAGAAGGGGTACCGGTTCGGGTCGGCCTCGGCAAAACCGGCAGGGATGATGCGCGTGGCAGGGTGCCCCTTCATCTTGCACCCGAACAGGGGTTGAAGTTGTCCCGGAGGTGGACCGCATCGACCGTCGAAGGAAAGTAGGCGAGCTGCGTCCGCCACACCGCCAACTCGCTCTCCGACGCCTCCTTCCCCCCGGCGTCCTTTGTCGTTCCCTTGCCTTTGCTGGTTTTGCATGCCATGGCGGCTGAGAGAGATGAGGGATGAGGGACAAAAGGCGCGGCGGCGGCGGTGAGCGAAAGCAAGAGCTTGAGAAGGAAGAAGGGAGGGACGGTGGTTCCGAGATTGGAGAAGGCATAGAGGGTAAATAGGCGTCGCCCTGCGGTTTCTCCTTTTTAATGGGGAAGGCGCGGGCCACTTCGTTAGCATTTACCGTGATGTGACGCATGAGGGTAGCAACCGCCCCATGCACGACCCCCACGTCATGCATTCAATGCGGGTTGCGGGGAAGCGCGATGGGAGAGGGAATTACCGTAGTAAAACTCCGCCCCGCGTGCCCGCGCACCGTTCTGGGCCCGGCCCAACAACGCGTTGCGCTTATGTGTGGCCCAGGCCTGGGGGCTCCTGTCAGTGTACAAAAGTAGGGGCTCTCCTTTTAACCCCTCTACTTGTGGACGGGCAGTCAGAGCCGCACATGCAGCCACACTTAGCAGGGCAAAGGGAGGAAGCCTAAACACAAGAATACCAGAGCAGCGCTCCAGCCAACAGCACAAGACGAGCAGAGCAACGCCAAGATCAGAGACACAAAGAGCAAGAGGGCGAGGTGGACTCGCCCGGCAAGACCCTTGCCGGGGCGGCCTCCGCAGCCCCGGCAAGAGCCTTGCCGGGGCAGCTTGTCCAACGTTAGCGGAGCGCGCCACCCTTGAGCCAAGGGTTCCAACACCACCAACCACATTGGAACCAAGGCTCGGGAAGCACCTCCGTGGTGGCATGCAGATCTTTGTGAAGATCATAAGCACACGAGATTAGATGAAGACCAGAAGACGACGGTCCTTGGCAAGATCCTTGCCGAGGAAATCCACGAGACCCCCGGCAAGTCCTTGCCGGGGATGACCGCGATGCCCCAGCAAGACCCTTGCTGAGGACATCTGCGGGGCCACAGCCAGACCCACGTCTGCCAAGACTCCACCGCCATTCCCATACAAATGCCAGCCCAACCAGTTGGGCAGGCACCTACGTGGCAACATGCGGCCTCCAGGCCAACTCAGCAAACACCTGCGTGGTGGCATGCAGATCTTCGTAAAGACCCTACCACCACGCCATCTCAGCAGCATGCCAGCCTACGTGGCGCTGCATGCCTCGTTGGCCTGGACGCGTGTCGGAGCGAGGCGGGGCGGCGACGGACGGGACGGGCCTCGTTGCCGTCCCCAATAAAGCAACGGGACACCTAAGGAGCGCATTTAATGCGCCTTATCCCATAATGACAGGCGATAAGCTTGTACACTGTATACCTTTCCACCTCCTGTGTATCGCTGTGGCAATCCTTTTTGTTTATAAAAGGAGGCCCGAGGTATACTGGAGGAGGATTCGGATCTTTTGGACTACGCACGCACCGTAGATAGTTTGAGAGCTCAAGAACACTCAAAAATACATCAAAGCAGGACTAGGGTATTACGCATCTTCGTGGCCCGAACCTGGGTAAATGATCCTTGTGCTGACTACCAACCCGATCTTTGCACAATCCCGCACCCGCCAACCGTAGAAGGGATCCCAGTGATTCCATAGGTGTCGTTTCCACCAACACCCCGGCGTAGTGTAGTGCGCGTGGCGTCCCTGTCGGATGTGCATGGAACACCCACCACACGCTCCACCGCCGCTACCCGTCAATAGCTGTTCCCGGCCGCCGTTGCCGCCACACCACCGTCGAAAGCTAGGGCCATCTCCCGCTCCGCCGCCGCGGCCCAAAGGCGGGAGGTGGCCGTCGTGGCCGCCACCCCACTGCCGTCCACCGTGGCCGCCACCCCAGTACCGGCCGCCGTGGCCATCACCCGCTCCGCCACCACGGCCTGAAGGCGGGAGGTGGTGGTCGTGGCCGCCACCCCATCGTCAGCCACCTTGGCTGCCAGCCCACCGTCGCCCGCCGGGATCATCACCCGCTCCGCCACCGCCTCCCGAAGGAGGGAGGCGGAGGTGGAGGCCCGCACGTGCGACAGCGACCTTGCCAGCTACATCGAGTTCCTGCGGGAGGAGGAGGAGTGCCTCATCAAGCATGCAAAAAGCCTATTACCGCAGTTGTGGCCGCAGCACACGCCAGCGCAGAGGCGAGGAATCAGGAGATCTACGAGCAGTCTGCCCGCTTCGAGAGGGATCGTCTGAGCGGGCAGCATGCTCGAGCTGGCGAAGGCCGCTGAACGTCAGCAGCAGCGGCAGTAATCAGACAGCATTTGTCCAGCTCGCCGGTAGGCTTCTCCTCCTCTTCTACCTCTTACTGAGCGCGCTCGGCAGAGGAGAGGCTGCCAGAAGTAGCACAAAGCCCCTCCATGGTAGTACTAGTATTTAGGGGCTATTTTGTTCAGTTCATCTGACTATAGATGTGTGGTCGAACTGTACAACGTACTTAAAATTAGCTAGTATATATAGTTGAACTAGCTATTTCAGTACGTGGTTAGCAACAATTGGGGAGAATCTTGGTCGGTTCAGCTGTCGAGTTGAACTGTTTGTATAAATTAAGAACGACTGCTTAATCTATGAATGAAATCTATGCCTAATTACTGAATTTTAGTTGCAAAAATTATATAATGCTAATGATTTCTAGCTGCATATTTTGACAAATCACAGTGTTATAGGGATTGACAAATGGCAACGTTACCAGATCAACAAATGTAAATCTTTCCAGTTTGACAAATGGCAACATACCCAATATGACAGATGCAAATCTTACCAAATTGTTTGTACGTGGTTGCACACGGGTCATCCAAAACAACCGTTTGCATTGTAGGGATGAACAAATCTGGCGCTGCTCTCACTTTTCATACGGGTGTTCTATCTAAAGTGTTTGCGATCAAGAACTGCAGAAATCCTGCTCGACACATTTTCTCTTGGCCTCCCGGGGAAGCTGTCGGTTTGCATACGGGTGTTCTAACTAAAACGTTTGCGATGAGTGTTTTATATTCAAAAGGCGAATTAAAGTGCGGCTTGGGCGCCATTAATGGAGAGGATGCAGCAAGTCGGGCGGCCATGGAAGTCAAAGGGCTCGCTTCCCAGTGAGCCTGCGCAGCGTACAGCTCACACGCTTCCCGGTGAGCCTCGCACTCGAGGACAGCTTGCATGCCTCTTGTTCAGCCTGCGCACCGGACGGCGCTCGCACGCCTCCCGTTCAGTCCATGTCAAGAAGCTGTCCGCACGACACCTCCTACAGCCATTAAAACCAAGACACGTGGCATCACGTCAATGGTTAACAGAATTTTGAATTTAGTATAATTTAAAAACCAGGCATCTCAATGTTTTGTCGGCAACCAACGGTGCCTTGGTATTTGAAATTCATTCCCACTTCTTGCATGGGACCAAAGCATGCACCCATGCACACAGATTTGATTTTTCAACCAATTTATATGCACTGGAGCATGTGCATGTAGTTCAAATTTGAATTATGCACATAAATGCATTGAAAACTCAGTTAATGCATAAAAATGTCCAAACGAACCCCAAAAAATCACAAAAATTCACACAACACTCCTGTTGTTCTATGTTGACACTAGAAAAAAATAGAAAGCAATAAGAGGCAATGGATATCGTTTCGTCCCCAAAGGTGTGATGTTCCCTACCGAAAACCATCATGCTTGTTGTGAGAAGCTCCGGTTTGTGAGAAGCATATACCAAAACCTGCCCCAAATGGGACAAAATTTGTACCACGACATGTTGATGCCGCTCCATGATAGCATGCTAAGTTTCATGAATTTCAGACGATTTTTGGATTTACTAGAATTTAAAAACCAGGCATCTCAATGTTCTGCCGGCAATCAATGGTGCCCTGGTGTTTGAAATTCATTCCCATTTCTTCCATGGGACCTAAGCATGCACCCAAGGACACAAATTTGATTTTTCAATCAATTTATATGCACCTAGCATGCCCATGTAGTTCAAATTTGAATTCTGCACATAAATGCATTGAAAACACAGTTAATGCATAAAAATGTCGAAATGAACCCCGAAAAATCAAAAAAAATCACAGAATACTCCTGTTGTTCTATGTTGACACGAGAAAAAAAATTGAAAGCAATAAGAGGCAATGGATATCGTTTCGTCCCCAAAGGTGGGACATTCCCTACCAAAAACCATCATGGTTGTTGTGAGAAGCTCCGGTTTGTGAGAAGCATATACCCAAACCTGCCCCAAATGGGACCAAATTTATACCATGGCATGTTGATACCGCTCCATGATAGCATGCCAAGTTTCATGAATTTCAAACGAGTTTTTGATTTACTAGAATTTAAAAACCAGGCATCTCAATGTTTTGTCGACAATCAACGGGGCCATGGTGTTTGAAATTCATTCTCATTTCTTGCATGGGACCTAAGCATGCACCAAAGGACACATATTTGATTTTTCAACCAATTTATATGCACTGGAGCATGCGCCTGTAGTTCAAAATTGAATTATGCACATAAATGCATTGAAAACTCACTTAATGCATAAAAATGTCCAAACGAACCCTGATAATTCCAATTCTTTTATGATCACTGCTGATAAAAGGTCTAGCAATTCAAACACCGTCCATGGCCACTATGACCCCATTATGTAATTCAAATCAAGACCAAAAATCAAGTAGATCCCACACAGTTTATTATTACCAACCGTGTGAGATGCAGCACAAAATATCTTTGGATCGTTTCTGAATAAGGGATCGTGTCAGATGACACTTTGCACGCCAGTTTTTTGTCTGAAGCGATTCCAAATTTTTGGCTTCCACGGAAATATCTACCTCCCCGCCCCCTCGCCCTTACCAAAAGCCACATTTCCCCACTTTTCCCCTTCCTTTCCAAGTTGAAACCTTCAATCCTTGCTTGTAGCGCCGCCGCCTCCTTGCCGGCGACCCTCCTTCACGCTACTCGGACTCGCCTATCCAGGCAGGTAATCCACACCCGACCCCCATCCTCCTCATGCTTCCACATCCCACATGCCCCGACCACTGGCATGAGCGCGACACCTTCCACCCAAATCACCGACCCCTCCACCAAATAAGCGCCAGCCTAAGCCATGGTGCACGCGGTATATCCAGGACCTCAAGGAGCATTTGGCAACGGAGAAGCAAATCACGGCCGCACGCGTGGATGAGGTCACGATGGCTGCCGTTCGTGCTGACCCAAAGATCTTGAAGGAGCACCTTGCCATTTGCTAGCTACGCCGGTTAAGCATGCCCGGTTTACCCGTTGCGTGTGCTGCTCCTGCCTTTCCTTCACAAATTCTAGTGAATTGTGCTATCTAATTTCACCATGCAATCTGTTGCTCTAGTGTATATGTTCAGTATGTCATGCAGTGTGGTGCTCACTTATTTACTGCTTTGTTAATTAGTTGTCATCTTCAGTTATCTGTTTGGTTCAATTTTGCAAAAGTGACGTTCAATTCTTCAGGCTGCAATTTTGTATTGTCTTCCATGTGAGAAATAAATCAAATTTATCTTTACAAAATTGTGGGTGCATTCTGTTATTGTATACCATGTGAGGAATAAATTGAATTTGGCTATAGTAAATACATGATAAACAAAAACAATTGCTACAATTGGATGTAGTTAACTGTGGTTAACTCTTTGATCTTCTATTCGGAGTTATATTGTGCAATATGGTGATCAGTTGATGTTTGGTTCATTTGTTGTGGTGTTTAGTTAACTTCTTGGTCCAATTTTGCAATGCGATGTCCAATTGTCGTGGGTAGAATTTTGTATTGTTGTGCATGTGAGGAATAAATCGAATTTGGCTGCACTTAACCGGATGACTAAGTACCTTATATGTGTTGCAGGGAAACAATGGGAAGCACTGAGGTTTACAATCGAGGTTAGCACGTGCATGGTCCGTTGTCTAATAGCACATTTTGTGCAATTGCAGGAACCATTCTAATATTTTGGTTTTTAACAATTTGGTCTTGCACATGTAGGTCGTGTTGTCAGAGGTTTTTGACCCACTGTTCGACCCTTTTTGCATATGGGGAAATGAGTTGTCCATGAATATCAATCAAATCAAGAAACACAGAAAGATTGTTAGGATAAAGAAATTAGCGACAAAAAACAACAAGATCTTTGTCTGCACAATGAAGAAGACATCAGTTCACTACAAGATGGTACTAACTATTATACCTTGGCTTTTTTTATTCCTTTGCCCCATTTCCAATATAGAGAAGATATTTGTGCACATCCTTGTTTTCAGGCCTTTCCAAAGGAGTTCACTGATGATTACCTTTCAAACCACCTCTATGGTCAGGAGGCGAGGAAGGTTTTCATACAATGGCACTAGCCTAAAGTTGCAAAGACCTTCAACATGAATGAAGGCTCAATATTCGCCTTCCTCTTCAGCAGTTTTCCAGATGAGATGCATCTGTCTATATACCGTCTATGATGCTAATTTAGAAAGGTTCTACATGTTGCATGTGGAACTTCTTCTTTAGTGCATTGTGTAATGGGGTCATTTGAGTCTGAAGCTATATCATGTTGTACTCTGATGTATTTCAATTATGAAATTGTGCTTCCTTAATATGGAAATGGAATATATTGTGTGCTTAATATGAAATGTCAATTAGATAATAAATGGATCATGAATAATCAGATAATTAGCCTGCTAATGGCGAATTAGCCTCCTAATTGTGTTTTGCTATTGCAAACGGTTGTTGAAAAAATACCGTGGGTGATGACCTCAGACAATGCACACAGTTTCTAGGAATAAACCGTGTTGGATCAATGAACAATCACACACGACTTTCTCTTGTAAACTATTTGCGTTAGGCCACCTTACGCAAACGTTTACCACATAAAAACAGTGTGTGATGGAGAACCTTTGCCACTCAGTTTCTTCTACGGACCGTGTGTGATACATTCAATAACGCAAATGATTTAACAGGAAAAATTGTGTGTGATGTACCTGTGAATGGAAACGTTTTCCTTGGAGCGACTGCGTGGGATGTGCATACGAACGGAATAGTTTAGCGGGGACTAACTGTGTGGGATGTACTTGCGACCAGAAACAATTTCACCGTGTAATTGTATTTTTTTTAGCTCTACTATACGTATTTCCATATTTGAGCGCTCTCCGTTCGCACACTACCTCATTTTGCCGAACATGTGTGCCAGGAGGGCATATCCCCGACGGTTTCTGGGTCAGGTGGGAAGGACCCCCCCCCCCTATCGCCCACACTCACTTGGCGACAGTTCCAAATGCCGTCGCGGAAAGGGGTAAAAAAACCGTTTGTTTAGGACCGACGCGCACCAGTGAAAACTCAACGATCATAATGCTAAGCTAACGGATGGGTCTTGTACATCACATCATTCTCCTAATGATGTGATCCCGTTCATCAAATGACAACACATGTCTATGGCCAGGAAACTTAACCATCTTTGATTAACGAGCTAGTCAAGTAGAGGCATACTAGGGACATTCTGTTTTGTTTATGTATTCACACATGTACTAAGTTTCCGGTTAATTCAACTGTAGCATGAATAATAAACATTTATCATGATATAAGGAAATATAAATAACAACTTTATTGTTGCCTCTAGGGCATATTTCCTTTAGGTATAATCTATCCTATAGCTGATAGTAGATGGGTAAGTCATGTTGACTGTGTCCCTAAGAAAGGAGGTATAACTGTTGTTCCTAATGATAAGAATGAACTTATTCCACAAATAATTATTACATGCTATATAATGGTAATTTATTATAAAACATTAGACAAAGTAACTAGAAAAGATCATTACCCTTTGCCTTTTATTGATCAAATGCTTGGAAGATTATCTAAGCACACACACTTTTGCTTCCTAGATGGATAGCTTTTCACAAATACCTGTTTCTCAACCTGATCAAGAAAAGACCACTTTTACTTTTCCCTTTGGAACCTATTATCGACGTATGCCTTTTGGTTTATGTAATGCACCTGCTACCTTTCAAAGATGTATGACTGCTATATTATCTGATTTTTGTGAAAAGGTTGTTGAGGTTTTCATGGATGACTTTTCTGTTTATGGAAGTCTTTTGATGACTGTTTAAGCAATCTTGAGCGAGTTTTGCAGAGATGTGAACAAAAAAATTGTCTTGAATTGGGAGAATTGCCACTTTATGGTTAATGAAGGCATTGTCTTGGGTCATAAAATTTTTGAAAGAGGTATTGAAGTGGACCATGCTAAGGTTGATGCAATTGAGAAAATGCCATGTCCTAAAGACATAAAAGGTATTCATAGTTTCCTAGGTCATGGTGGTTTCTATAGGAGATTTATCAAAGACTTTTCTAAAATTTCTAGGCCTCTTACTAGTCTTTTGCAAAAGGATATTCCTTTTGTATTTTATGAAGATTGTCTTGAAGCCTTTGATACACTCAACAAATCCTTAACATCTGCACCTATTGTTCAACCACCTGATTGGAACTTGCCTTTTTGAAATTATGTGTGATGCTAGTAATTATGCTGTTGCTGCTGTTCTAGGACAAAGAGTTGATAAGAAATTGAATGTTATTCATTATGCTAGTAAAACTCTAGACAATGCTCAAAGAAATTATGCTACTACTGAAAAAGAATTCTTAGCAGTGGTGTTTCCTTGTGATAAATTTTGACCTTATATTGTTGATTCCAAAGTAACTATTCACATAGACCATGTTGCTATTAAATATATTATGGAAAAGAAAGATGCTAAACCTAGACTTATTTGTTGGGTTCTCTTGTTACAAGAATTTGATTTACATATCATTGATAGAAAAGGAGCTAAGAACCCCGTAGCTGATAATTTGTCTAGGCTTGAAAATGTGCTTGATGACCCACTACCTATTGATGATAGTTTTCCTGATGAGCGGTTAGCTGCAATAAGTGTTGCTAATAGTACTCCTTGGTATGCTGACTATGCTAATTACGTTGTTGCTAAATATTTACCACCTAGCTTTACATACCAGCAAAAGAAAAAATTCTTCTAAGATTTAAGTATTTACTTTTGGGATGACCCACTTCTTTATAAAGAAGGAGTAGATGGTATTATTAGACGTTGTGTACCTGAGCATGAACAGGGACAAATCGTACGGAAATGTCACTCCGAGGCTTATGGAGGGCATCATGCTGGAGATAGAACTGCTCACAAGGTATTGCAATCTGGATTTTATTGGCCTACTCTTTTCAAGGATGCCCGTAAGTATGTCTCTTCTTGTGATGAACGTCAAAGAATAGGTAATATCAGTAAGCTAAGAAATTCCTATGAATTATTCACTTGTTGTTGAACCATTTGATGTTTGGGGATTTGATTACATGGGACCTTTTCCTTCCTCTAATGGGTATACACATATTTTGGTTGCTCTTGATTATGTTACTAAATGGGTAGAAGCCATTCCAACCAGCACCGCTGATCACAACACCTCTATTAAAATGCTTAAGGAAGTTATTTTCCCATGGTTTGGAGTCCCTAGATATTTAATGACTGATGGTGGTTCACACTTTATTCATGGTGCTTTACATAAAATGCTTGCCAAGTATGATGTTAACCATAGGATTGCATCACCCTATCATCCTTAATCTAGTGGTCAAGTTGAACTTAGCAATAGAGAAATAAAATTAATTTTGCAAAAGACTGTTAATAGGTCCAGGAAGAATTGGTCTAAGAAATTAGATGATGCACTTTGGGCTTATAGAACAGCATATAAAAATCCTATGGGTATGTCTCCTTATAAAATGGTTTAGGAAAATCTTGTCATTTGCCTCTTGAGTTAGAACATAAAGCATATTGGGCAGTTAAAGAACTCAATTATGATTTCAAACTTGCTGGTGAAAAGAGGTTATTTGGTATAAGTTCTTTAGATGAATGGAGAACCCAAGCTTATGAAAATGCAAAGTTATTCAAAGAAAAAGTTAAAAGGTGGCATGACAAAAGAATTCAACAGCATGAGTTTAAAGTTGGAGAATATGTTCTTTTGTACAACTCTCGTTTTAGATTTTTTGCAGGAAAGCTCCTTTCAAAATTGGAAGGCCCATATATCATCGAGGAGGTTTACCGGTCTGGAGCCATCAAAATAAATAACTCCGAAGGTACTAACCCGAAGGTTGTCAATGGGTAACGAATAAAGCATTATATCTCAGGTACTCCTATTAATGTTGAAAGTAATATCATCCAAACTTTGACACCGGAAGAACACATAAAAGAGTCCTTCCGGAACACTCCAGAATCGTGAAAACAAAGAGGTACGTGATAAGGTAAGTAAACAGACTCCGAAAAATCCGCAAAAATATTTTTTTATCAGTTTTGGAATATTTTAGAATTTTGGAAATAAATAAACTCCCAGGAAGCGTCCCCTGGTGGGCACAAGACACTAGGGCGCGCCAGGCGTGCCTAGCACACCCAGGTGGGTTGTGACCACCTGGGACACCTTCCGTACTCTATTTTTCTTCCTTGTGCTTGTCCTCCAAGATAAAAAAATCTATATATTCTTCCCGAACCTATTAACCACCGTATCGCGAAGAAATCCTCTGTCCTCTTTTTCCCTTGTTGTTTTCTGTCAGATCCCATCTATCATGGCCTCTTCAAGCTCCTCCAAGGACAAGTTCTTCAAGAACGTCACCAACCCTTATCTTCGGGAGGCGGTGCAGCACCCTCAAACCATCCAGATGCCGGAGGGCACGGGAACCTTGGAGGCTAGGCTTGAAGCCATGGAGCAGGAAGTCTTCCCATGCAAGGGGATGGTGGAGCGTGGGCTCAATGCTAATCACCTTATGATCGCGGACCTTTCCCGTGATATCAAGGTGGATGGAAAGCCCATGAAGGACATCGTCTTCACCCTCTATGAGCTCCAAAACCAAGTCTTTGAATATGAGGCAAGGTTAAAAGGTATGAGTTTGGCTGCTAGTTGCAGGACCCGTGAGACTCAATCCTCCTCTTATGATGGTGGACCACTGCCATGGAAATCTGAGGACAAGATCACTTCTTCACCACCACCATCTTCTTCACCACCAAAGGAGAACTGAGTATCGGGTATGGGAACTCCCCTTGGCTTTCGCCAAGCTTGGGGGAGGTGTCCCGGTATCGTATCATCCCACTATCTTTTTGCTTTTACTTATCTTAGTTTGATCATTTTCTTTTAGATGAAATAAAGTTTAGTTCGATCCTTTCTTCATTGAGAGTTTGCTTAGTGATCTATCCTTGTAATCATGTGCAAGTTACATAATAAAGTTTAGTTTGAGTTTTTGCTTTCATTACTTTCATGTTGCAAATAAAGAAAAGAAATAAGAAAGAAAAAGAGAAAGGAAATATAAAGGAGGAAGGAAATAAATCAATAAGATCATATACTAATCCTATAGTAGGTGATAGCACCACATAAGGAAAGGTATAAGTAGGAAATTTTATTAGGGATTGGAAAACATAGCATTAGTCAATGATGCAACTCATGAAAGAATTAATAAGGGAATAGAAGATGCACATATAGATATACTATCCTAGAAACCTTTTGTAATTGTGAGCCCTCGTCAAAATATTATATGCCAAAATTGTTGACGTTGGACAAGGAAGACAACTTAATGGTTTATGTTTGTTTATATGCACGTAGAAGTCATATTGTCATATATCCTTCAACATGTGGTGCTTGCCCCCTATCTTTGCTAGCCAAAAATTCTGCACTAAGTAGAGATACTACTTGTGCATCCAAAAACCCTTAAAACCAAATCTTATTTTCAAGTGTCCACCATACCTACCTAGGGATTGAGCAAGATCCCTCAAGTAAGTTGTCATCGGTGCAAAAAGCCAATAAAAATTGCTTCTAAAAGTGTGAGATCATTTAGTGTAAGAGAAAATTGAGCGTTGTACGAACTTGGATGACAAAGAATAAAAGCGATGCATCGCATAATAAAGGTTGTCATCTTAAGGGGCAATACAACGTGACGTTCTCTTTCACTAAGGGATTGAGCATAGAAATAAATAAGCGCATGGCAACCTCTGCTTCCCACTGCGAAGGGCCTATCCTTTACTTTTATGCACTTACTTTTATGCATAGAGTCAAAGTTTTTCTTCTATTCCTTTTATTTTTCTCCTTTTGCAAGCATCATGTGGTGAGGAAAGATCTAGGCACATATGTCCAGTTGAATATAGATAGCATGAGTTATTATTGTTGATATCACCCTTAAGGTGAGTATGTTGGGTGGCGAAACTATAAGCCCCTATATTTCTATGTGTCCGGTTGAAACATTTTGCTCACGGGTACGAGGTGACTGTTATCAATCATAGAAGACTATACGATGGTTGAGTATGCGGACTTGCCTAAAGGCTCCGACACGTGACCCTTCCTAAACAGATGATGAATTGCAGTTGCAAAGTGGACTCAGAACATAGTTTGTTGGTTTCTAATAGAGTTTTTGCTTTATACTTCAATTGTGTGATGAACTATTACTTATTCATGAGAAGTATATGATAAAAGTTCTATGATAAAAGTCCTATGCTTAATTTTGTGGCTGTTATAATAATCAACATGATGCTTCTATGTCCGTATTTTGTTTTTATCGACACCTCACTCTCAAAGAATGTGGACATGTTTTTCGATTTCGGTTTTCGCTTGAGGAGAGCGAGGTCCAAGCTTGGGAGAGTTCATACGTCCATTTTGCATCATGTTTTCTTACTGTTATTTATAATGCTTTTATCCATAATAATGATTTTTGGAGTAATTCTAATGCCTTTTCTCTCATAATTTGCAAGGTACACACCAAGAGGGAGAATTCCGGCAGCTAGAAATCTGGACCTGGAAAAGCTACGACAGGCCACCTATTCTGCACAACTCGAAATAATCTGAAACTTCACGGAGATTTTTTATGGAATATTTAAGAAATACTGGAGCCAATAACCATCAAAGGGTGTCCACCAGGTGGGCACAACCCACTTAGGCGCGCCAGGCCCCCCAGGCGCGCCCTGGAGAGTTGTGGCCTCCTCGGCCCACCTTCGGAGCCCATCTTCTTGTATATAAGTGATTTTGACCTAGAAAAAAATAAGTAGGATACTTTCGGGATGGAGCGCCACCGTCTCGAGGCGGAACTTGGGCAGGAGCACTTTTGCCCTCTGATGGAGCGATTCCACCGGGGGAACTTCCCTCCCAGAGGGGGAAAACATTGTCATCATCATCACCAACAACTCTCCCATCTTGGGGCGGGCAATCTTCATCAACATCTTCAACAGCGCCATCTCATCTCAAACCCTAGTTCATCTCTTGTGTTCAATCTTGTTACCGGAACTATAGATTGGTGCTTGTGGGTGACTAGTAGTGTTGATTACATCTTGTAGTTGATTACTATATGGTATTTGGTGGAAGATTATATGTTCAGGTCCATTATGCTATTTAATAATCCTCTCATCATGAACATTCTTATCATTTGTGAGTAGTTACTTTTGTTCTTGAGGTCACGGGAGAAATCATGTTGCAAGTAATCATCTGAAGTTGATATGTGTTCGATATTTTGATAGTATGTATGTTGTGAAGGAAATATGCCCTAGAGGCAATAATCAAGTTGTTATTTATATTTCCTTATATCATGATAAATGTTTATTATTCATGCTAGAATTGTATTAACCGGAAACTTAGTACATGTGTGAATACATAGATAAAACAGAGTGTCCCTAGTATGCCTCTACTTGACTAGCTCGTTAATCAAAGATGGTTATGTATCCTGACCATAGACATGTGTTGTCATTTGATGAATGGGATCACATCATTAGAGAATGATGTGATGGACAAGATCCATCTGTTAGCTTAGCATTATGATCGTTGAGTTTTATTGCTAGTGCTTTCTTCATGACTTATACATGTTCCTCTAAATATGAGATTATGCAACTCCCGAATATCGGAGGAACACCTTGTGTGCTATCAAATGTCACAACGTAACTGGGTGATTATAAAGATGCTCTACAGGTGTCTCCGATTGTGTTTGTTGAGTTGGCATAGATCGACATTAGGATTTTTCACTCCGATTGTCAAAGACGTATCTCTGGGCCCTCTCGGTAATGCACATCACTATAAGCCTTGCAAGCAATGTGACTAATGAGTTAGTTGTGGGATGATGCATTATGGAACAAGTAAAGAGACCTGCTGGTAACGAGCTTGAACTAGGTATGATGATACCGATGATCGAATCTCGGGCAAGTAACATACCAATGACAAAGGGAAAACGTATGTTGTTATGCGGTTTGACCGATAAAGATCTTCGTAGAATATGTAGGAGCCAATATGAGCATCCAGGTTCCGCTATTGGTTATTGACCAGAGATGTGTCTCGGTCATGTCTACATTATTCTTGAACCCATAGGGTCCGCACGCTTAACGTTCGATATCGATTTGTATTATGAGTTATGTGATTTGATGACCGAAGTTTGTTCAGAGTCTCGGATGAGATCAAGGACATTACGAGGAGTCTCGAAATGGTCGAGACGTAAAGATCGATATATTGGAAGGCTATATTCGGACACCGGATAGGTTCTGAGCGGTCCGGGTATTTTTTGGAGTACCGGTGAGTTACGGAAATTCGCCGGGGGAAGTATTGGGCCTTAGTTGAAAGGAAAGAAGTGCCTCAAGGGGTGGCCGTGCCCCCCCCCCATGGGCTGGTCCGAATTGGACTAGGACGGGGCGACGCCCCCCTCTTTCCTTCTCCACCCTTCTCCCTTCCCTTCCTTCTCCTACTAGGAATAGGAAAGAGGAGGGGAATCCTACTTGGACTGGGGAGTCCTAGTAGGATTCACCACACCTGGCGCACCCCCTAGGGCCGGCCACCTCTTCCCTCCCCCCTTTATATACGTGGCCAGGGGGCACCCCATATACACACAAGTTGATCTTAGCCGTGTGTGGTGCCCCCCTCCACATATTTCCACCTCGGTCATATTGTCGTAGTGCTTAGGCGAATCCCTGCGTCGGTAACTTCATCATCATCGACAACACTCCGTCATGCTGAAGAAACTCTCCCTCGACCTCAGCTGGATCTAGAAGTTCGAGGGACGTCACCGAGCTGAACGCATGCAAATCGCGGAGGTGTCGTGCGTTCGGTACTTGATTGTTTAGATCGCAAATACGTTCGACTACATCAACCGCATTACTTAACGCTTCCACTTTCGGTCTACGAGGGCACGTGGACACACTTTTCCCTCTCGTTGCTATGCTTCTCCTAGATAGATCTTGCGTGATCGTAGGAATTTTATTGAAATACTACGTTCCCTAACATGTTGTTATTCCCTTAGTGGTGTCATGTGAACGTCGACTACATGACACTTCACCATATTTGGGCCTAAGGGAATGCATTGTGGAGTAGCAATTAGATGGTGGGTTGCGAGAGTGACAGAAGCGTAAACCCCAGTTTATGCGCTATTTCGTAAGAGACCGAATGGATCCAGCAGTTTAATGCTATGGTTAGAATTTATTAATAATATTTTTCTCATAGTTGCGGATGCTTAAGGGGGTTAATCATAAGTAGGAGGTTTGTTCAAGTAAGAACAACACCTAAGCACCGGTCCACCCACATATCAAATTATCAAAGTATCACACACAAATCAAACCAACATGATGAAAGTGACTAGATGAAATTCCCGTGTACCCTCAAGAACGCTTTGCTTATCATAAGAGACCGTTTTGGCCTGTCCTTTGCCTCAAAAGGGTTGGGCTACCTTGCTGCACTTTTGTTACTACTACCGTTACATGCTCGTTACAAATTATCTTGCTATCAAACTACTCCGCTACTTACAATTTCAGCACCTGCAGACATTACCTTATTGGAAACCACTTGTCATTACCTACTCCTCCTCGTTGGGTTCGACACTCTTACTTATCGAAAAGAGCTACAATTAATCCCCTATACTTGTGGGTCATCAAGTAGAGATATTAGTTGTGCATCCAAAAACCCATAAACCCAAATCTTATTTTCAAGAGTCCACCATACCTACCTAGGGATTGAGAAATATCCCTCAAGTAAGTTGTCATCGGTGCAATAAGGCAATAAAAATTGCTTCTAAAAGTGTGAGATCATTTAGTGTAAGTGAAAATTGAGCGTTGTACGAACTTGTGATGGTGAAGAATAAAAGCAACAGACTGCATAATAAAGGTTGCCATCACAAGGGTCAATACAACAGGACGTTCTTTTGCACTAAGGGTTTGAGCATACAAACAAATAAGTGCATGGCAACCTCTGCTTCCCTCTACGAAGGGCCTATCTTTTACTTGTATGTATTTACTTTTATGCAGGAGTCAAAGTTTTTCTCTCTATTCCTTTTTATTTTTCTCCTTTGGCAAGCATCATGTGGTGAGGAAAGATCTATGCACATATGTCCATGTGAATATGGTAGCATGAGTTTTTATTGTTGACATCACCCTTGAGGTGAATACGTTGGGAGGCGAAACTATAAGCCCCTATCTTTCTATGTGTTCGATTGAAACGTTTTTTCATGTGTATGCGGTGAGTGTTAGCAATCATAGAAGAATATATAATGGTTGAGTATGTGGACTTGACTAAATGCTCCGATAAGTGACCTTCCTGAAAAGATGATGAACTGTAGTGGTAAAGTTGACTGAGAACATAGTTTGTTGGTTTCTAGTAGAGTTTATGCTTTATACTTCGATAGTGTGATGAATTGTTACTTATTCATGAGAAGTCTATGATACAAGTTTTATGTTCAAATTTGTTGCTGTTATAATAATCTACATGATGCTTCTATGTTCGTATTTTATCGACACCTCTCTCTCTCTCTAAGCATGTGGACATCTTTCTTGATTTCGGTTTTCTCTTGAGGACAAGTGAGGTCTAAGCTTGGGGGAGTTGATACTTCCATTTTGCATCATGTTTTCCTACTGTTATTTATGATGTTTTTATGAATAATAATGCTTTTTGGAGTAATTCTAATACCTTTTCTCTCATAATATGCAAGGTAAACACAAAGAGAGAGAATTCCGGCAGTTGGAAATCTGGACCTGGAAAAGCTACGTCGGGCTACCTATTCTGCACAACTCCAAACAAGCTGAAACTTTGCAAAGAATTTTTATGGAATATATGAGGAATATTGGAGCCAATAAGTACCAGAGGGGCCCACCAGGTGGGCACAACCCACCTGGGCTCGCCGGAAAGCCCAGGCGCGCCCTGGTGGCTTGTGCTCCCCTTGGCCCACCTATGGTGCCCATCATCTGGTATATAAGTCATTTTGACCTAGAAAAAATAAGGAGAGGACTTTCGGGATGGAGTGTCGCTATCTCGAGGCGGAACTTGGGTAGAAGCACTTTTGCCCTCCGGCGGAGCGCTTCCGCCGGGGGAACTTCCCTCCCAGAGGGGGAAATCATCGTCATCATCATCGCGAACAACTCTCCCATCTTGGAGAGGGCAATCTTCATCAACATCTTCAACAACACCATCTCCTCTCAAACCCTAGTTCAGCTCTTGTGTTCAATCTTTGTACCAAAACTATAGATTGGTGCTTGTGGGTGACTAGTAGTGTTGATTACCTCTTGTAGTTGATTACTATATGGTTTATTTGGTGGAAGATTATATGTTCAGATCCAATATCCTATTTAATACCCCTCTGATCTTGAGCATGTTTATCACTTGTGAGTAGTTACTTTTGTTCTTGAGGTCACGGAAGAAATCATGTTGCAAGTAATCATGTGAACTTGATATGTGTTATATATTTTGATAGTATGTATGTTGTGATTTCTTTAGTGGTGTCATGTGATCGTCGACTACATGACATTCACCATATTTGGGCCTGAGGGAATGCATTGTGGAGTAGTTATTAGATGGTGGGTTGAGAGAGTGACAGAAGCTTGAACCCTAGTTTATGCGCTATTCCGTAAGGGACCGATTGGATCCAAAAGTTTAATGCTATGATTAGAATTTATTCTTAATACTTTCTCGTAGTTGCGGATGCTTGCGAGAGGGTTAATCATAAGTAGGAGGTTTGTTCAAGTAAAAACAACACCTAAGCACCGGTCCACCCATATATCAAATTATCAAAGTAGCGAACACGAATCGAACCAACATGATGAAAGTGACTAGATGAAATTCCCGTGTACCCTCAAGAACGCATTGCTTATTATAAGAGATCATTTTGGCATGTCCTTTTCCTGAAAAGGATTGAGCTACCTGGCTACTCATTTGCTACTATTATCATTACTTGCTCGTTACAAATTATCTTGCTATCAAACTACTCTGCTACTTACAATTTGATCACTTGTAGACATTACCTTGCTGAAAACCACCTGTCATTTCCTTCTTCTCCTCGTTGGGTTCGACACTCTTACTTATCGAAAAGAGCTACAATTGATCCCATATACTTGTGCAGATATTGGTGATTTGTGCGTTGTCTTCTACTGAATTGATACCTTGGTTCTCAAAGTGAGGATAATACTTATCTCTACTTTGTTGCATCACCCTTTCCTCTTCAAGGGAAAAACCAACGCAAGCTAAAGAAGTAGTAGCGGTAATCTCCAGGGCTGCGTCTTCGGCGGCAGCTGCCGAAGTAACAGCGTCGACGTGTCGCTGGGCTGCGGCCCGGTGCTCTCGCCGGTGCGTCGGGGCGGGGTGGCGGCCCCCCTTCTAGCCATCTACAGGCTCCTCCGCACGCGTGCTTAGGATGGTGCTGCGTCGCTAGCGGCTGCTGCCATGGTGACGGTGCTGACGAGCTCCTGGGCTATGGCTCAGTGCTCTCACCGGCGCGTCGGGGCGAGGTGGCGGCCCCCTGCTTACGTTTTGGAGGCCTCCAAGCGCGGACAGATTACTGGTGGCCTGTGCGTTGGTGCTGCAGCAGGAGGTTGTTGGATCTGTCTCCGGATCCGGCTCGTCGGTGTCTGTCGGCGGCGAGGTGGTTGCTCTTGCATGGGATATCGTCGTCTCCATGCCTGAGGTGCTTGGACCAGCGGGTGTGCGGGCCTGTGTCTCTACTGTCGTTGGCTTCATGGGTTGGAGAGGATTGGGATGCTTCGGATGAGAATCTGCCCGGCTTTGTTGGTGCCGATGACGCATCACCCGTGGGCGTCGTTCTCCTAGCTGGAGGGTCCTTGTGGAGCTCTCCCCCCTTGTCCTTCATGCAAAAGATCGAGGCTCCACGTGAGTCAGGCGACGACGTTGCTTCAACGTTGCTCCCCCCTTGGGGGCGTCGCCTTGAAGGTCATGGTCTCCTACGCGCCTCTCCAAGGGCCGGACGAGCACAACATCGCGGTCGACAGGTGCCCGACCGGCGGTGTGAGATTGGTGTGGCGTTCCGACACGTGTGGCAACGACTATGGTGGCGAGTAGAGCTGAGTCGCGGCATGTCCTTCTGATGTCGATGATTCGATGCATCAATGGGTGCGTCTATGCTGATTTCTAGCTGTGATAGAGAAGTCGAAGCTGCGGGCGGCGGGGCCACTGCGGCAACGATGACTCCATGAGGGCCGTGCTCTCTGGATGTTGCGCTGGAGTAGGTCGGTGTGAGGCTTGCAACTTTCTTTGTGAAGCTCGTTAGCAAAATCGCAGCTGCCTTGTCCTTGATGCTTCGGTCGATCGCTTAGCGCCAGGCTGTGTCGTCCGCATGTCCCCCTTGTGGGGTTTGTAATGTAGGTTTTTTCCTGGTTTTTCTCTAATTAATCGGGCAACTCTCTTCTTCTTAATCAATGAAAATGGCAAATCTTTTGCCTCGTTTAAAAAAAGGTGTTGCGTCGAGAGCTTGCTCCTTTTTCTGCCCGCTGGAAGCGCTTGGCTGTTTAATTTACTCAACAGAATTAGCGTATGTCGTTGCATGCGAGGGCGCTTAGGTGCTTTTTATATTTTTACTATCTTTATTTTTTTGCTGGTAAGCGCTAGTATAAGTAGCTGGCATTGTAGATGCCCTTAGACACATCGACGTCAAGGCCGGACTCGTACGGGACGCAAATGTAGCTAGTGGCGTGGCCTATCGACCAATGGCACAGTGATTTCCATTCAAACCCGGAGTGGGTGAAGCTACTCCAACGACAAATATTTACGATACAGAGGGAGTAGTAGCTAGGGCGTGAGGAGACGGTGCATCCGTGATCTGTTAGGCGAGAGGGGCAAGAGGTCGATGGATCGATGAAGCATGGCGGCGCAGCACGAGACCCTAGGGGTCCGACACCGGCAACTCATGCACCAACTAAGTGTATATACGTCACTACAAAAAAAGACACATCCGTGACATTTTGGACCGAACGAATTTTTTTCTGTCATACATATGACACTTCTATGACGATAATTGTGACAAAACCCGGTATCATCAAAGATGTGGTGGGAT
The DNA here is from genome assembly GCA_021605145.1 of Aegilops bicornis. NCBI lineage: Eukaryota > Viridiplantae > Streptophyta > Magnoliopsida > Poales > Poaceae > Aegilops > Aegilops bicornis. The sequence continues at coordinate 614,730,653 of CM038674.1, read as the reverse complement.
CCTACTTATGACAAAAATCATGATGTAAAATGGGATTTTCGTCACAGGCGGGCCGGAGACGCAGCTGCATGACATTTTTTGGCCGCCCATGACGGAAAAACCGTGGTAGAAGCAAGGGGAGGAAAATTTCGGGAGTTGCGGTTACGGTGGGAGGTCGGGGCCGAGCGATGTGCGCTTTCTCAGACACGGCGTAGGCGTGGGCTCTAATCGAACCCGAAGCGAGGCGTTGGGTTTCTAATTCAAACCCGAAAGCGACAGACCGCAGTTACGCTCATCGAACCCGAGCGACGATCGATGGCTGTTAATCGAACTCGATGGAGTGATTCTTCGCCATCGCTGCTAATCAAGCCGATCGATGCTGCCTCGATGAACAAAGGAGCGCTATGGGGTTGGATGAATAAAGGAGCGGTGGCGTTGCCTCTTGATGAACAGGAACCCGTGGTGTGGAGGGCTAGATGAACACTAGACGGTGGAGGGGTGGTCGTGGAGGGGTGGTTGAATAGGACCCCGTGGTGTGGAAGGCTGGATGAACAGTAGACGGTGGAGGGGTGCCCGTGGAGGGGTGGTTGAACAGTAGTCGGTGGAGTAGCGCGTGGTGGAGGCTGGATGAACAGGAGCCCGTGGAGGCTGGAGGAGGTCGATGGTAGCCCGTGGAGGCTGGAGGAGGTCGACGGTGGAGATGAGCAGTATCCCGTGGAGGCTGGAGGAGGTCGACGGTAGCCCGTGGAGGCTGGAGGAGGTCGACGGTGGAGATGAGCAGTATCCCGTGGAGTCCCGTTTTGCGGTACGCCACACCCCTCCCGGTGAACAGGACCCCTGTTTCGACCATAGGAGATCCGTTTCCTCCGTTTTGTGGTACGCCACACCCCTCCCGATCAACAGGACCCCCGTTTCGATCGTAGGAGCTCCGTTTACTCTGTTTTGCGGTACGCCACACCCCTCCCGATCAATAGGACCCCCGTTTAGACCGTAGGAGGTCTGTTTCCTTGTTGTGCGGTACGCCAGGCCCCTCCCGATCAACAGGATCCCGTTTTGAACGTGGACGGTCGAACACAAGGCCGTTTCCTCCGTTGTGCGGTACGCCCGGTCTCGTTTCCATTGCCTGTTCCATCCAAGCCCTCCCGATGAACACGACCACGCATTCCGTTCTGACCCAGCCGGTTGGCTCCCCATGAACACGACGACGATGTTGTTTCTCCATTCCGACCCAGCCATGAACATATGCGCGAGTAGGCGTTCGAGACCCTGCCCGTATGTACGACGCGGGTCAGATTTTCTTTCTTGCACCCTCGCCATCAGACGACGCGTGTACATGCTACATGCGCGACTCTACTACAACACGTGCGCGCCTCTACAACGACCAGTATGTACATACACGTTCCCGACCAGAATGACAACCCTGCGTACGCTTCGACCAGGTGGGTCCCGACTGTCAGGCACTTCCTTGCCTGCGAAGATGTAGCTGGTGGGTCCCAACAGTCAGGGGGAAATGTTTTTTTTGCAAAATACGGTGGCCCGTCCGGTGGGTCCCCGCTGTCAGGTGGAGGAATATTTATTTTGCGCGTAATAAGGAGGCACTTCCTTGTTGCGGCCGTGGACCCAAATTGTCACCTCTCCACGTACAGTCCACGTCCGATGGAAGCCATTCCTTGACCACGTTGACCACGCCGCGTCGAGAGCACCAGGGCGGTGGACAACGGCGAGGCCTAGGAAGGGGACGATGCGGAGCCGGGGAAGACGCGGTAGTGGATGCCCAAGCGTAGAGGAGTACGGGGGTTAACTGGTTCGCTGCGGTGTGAGGCTGCCGTCGCCGCAGAATAACAGGGGGTGTGGGTGAGTAGAGGGATGGCCTGGCCAGCGGTGGGAGTAGTAGGGGCGGTGAGGCCTCCGCCGCATCGCAGCCGCCACGGGAGGCGTGAGCACGAGGCACGAGCGGCGCTGGTTTGGGCGGCTGGAGCAAGAAGACCAAAGGTTGAAGAAGCACTACGGCCGTTGGATGGACATCATACGGTCACTGGAGCTAGAATCGTGCATATTGACTAAGTTGACACTATACTGGGTCCCAGCTAAAAGGGGGAGTATTCATTTTTTTGTGCGTAATAAGGAGGCACTTCCTTGCGTGCGAAGATATAGCTCGTGGGCCAGAGATGTTAGCGGCGGTAACGTTTTTTTCGCGAAATACAGAGGCCCTTTCGGTGGGTCCCTGATGTCAGGTGGAGGAATCATTATTCTACGCGTAATAAGGAGGCATTTCCTTGCGTGCGGCCGTGGACCCAGCTGTAGGCCTCTCCACGTACAGTCCACTTCAGATGCATGTCGGTCGTTGACCATGTTGACCAGGCCGCACCGAGAGCACCAGGGCGGTGGACGAAGGCGATGCCTAGGAATGGAACAACACGGAGGCAGGGAAGACTCAGCAGTTGTTTCCCACGTGGAGGGGAGTACGATCAGACGAGGGTTTATCGTCTGCCCGCTGCCGCCAGAGAATAACAAGAGGGTGTGGGTGAGTAGAGGGATGGCTAGGCCAGCGATGGGAGTACGGTGGGCGGTGAGGCTCACAACAAAGACAATGTCATGGGAGGAGGGAGCAGGCAGTCCCGCCGGCGCTTGTTTGAGCGGCCGGAGCAGGAAGAGCAGAGATTGAAGAAGCACGACGGCCGTTGGATGGACATCCAACAGTCACTGCTTGTGCGTCAACCTTTTTTTAGGAAAGCCTCAAATCTGTGGAAAACAGCATACAGCCCATCTGCCATTATTTCTAATAATTTACAGCCCATTTGCTAATTCTTAAGGTTTTTTTGGAGCCCATATTCTTTCTGTTAGCATTACAGCCCATATTGTGGCCACGGTTAAAAAATTATACGAAATTTTGCATATTTCGGTGCGGTCCGAACTGTTTTTAATCCCGAAATTTCGACTCACATTCAATCTGATTTTAAAAATAAATGTATATCAATATAAAATCCAACAAATTCTCCACGCATAAAAATTAATGTAATTTTAAATCTCGAAATGAAGAAAAGATATTTGAAACTAATTACCGGTTTGATGTGTTTTAAAAATGTACATCCCATTTCTCATTACTGATAGGCCATTTTCTCGGCCAGCCGAATGAAGCTCTCCTCGTCTTGAAAGATTTGCAGCCCAACATGCCTAACAAAACGACTTACTTGGCAAATCACAAAAAAACTGGGATGTAGCCTTGGACCCAGCAGTCAGCCTCTCCACGTACAGTACTCTTCCGATGGAAGTCGGTCGTTGACCACATTGACCACGCCATGCCGAGAGCACCAAGGTGGTGGACGACGGCGAGGCCTAGGAAGGGGACGACGCGGAGCCGGGGAGAACGCGGCAGTGGATGCCCACGCGGAGAGGAGTACGAGGGTTCACTGGTTTGGCTGTGGCGTGAGGCTGCTGTCGCCGCAGAATAACAAGGGGTGTGGGTGAGTAGAGGGATACCCTGGGCCATCGGTGGGAGTAGTAGGGGGTGGTGAGGCCTTCGCGGCATCACAGCCGGCCACGAGAGGCAGGAGCACGTGGCACGACCGGGGCTGCTTTGGGCGGCTGGAGCAAGAAGACCAGAGGTTGAAGAAGCACTATGGTTGTTGGATGGACATCGTACGGTCACTGGAGCTATAACCATTCATATTGACTAAGTTGACAAAGCCCTCCGTCCTCGTCAACTTAGTAGGCCCACAAGTCAGCCACCCACTATGGTGGGTCCCAGCTAGCAGGGGGTATTCATTTTTTGGTGTGTAATAAGGAGGCACTTCCTTGCGTGCGAAGATATAGCTGGTGGGTCTGACCGGTCAGCAGGGGGGCGTTTTTTTTGCAAAAAACAGAAGCCCTTCCCACGTACAATGCGTAATAAGGAGGAACTTTCCTTGCGTGTGACCATGGACCTCGTGGGTCCCAGCCGTCAGGCTCTCCACGTACGGTCCTCTTCCGATGACTCGTATGTTGACCACGCCGCGCCGAGCGCACCGAGGCGGTGGACGACGGCAAGGCCCTGCATCGAATGACCCGGAGATGGGGAAGACGCTGCTGGAGTCGCAGACGGAGAGGAGTGGGAAACTTGACTGGTTTAAATGCGGGGTGGGCCTACACTCGGTAGAGAATAACAGGAGGTGCGGAGTGGAGGAATGGCCTGGCCGTCACTGGGTAGCGTTACCGAGGAGCAAAACAACGCCACCGACGCCGAAGGCTAAATCAGGCGGTTCCGGCAGCGCTGGGGGAAGAAGACGAGAGATTGAAGAAGAATGTCGACCGTTGGATGTAAATCCAACGCCTTCTTAGGCTTCGACCTACTGACCCACATGCCAGCCAGTCCATTTGTTTTTTTAGTCCATTTGGTGGGCTGGATGAAACAATGATGTAGCATCTATGCAGCCCGTTTAAATCCCATTTGCATTTTTCTCGAAATCCACGGACTTGCTAGGCTGGGTGAAAATATCATGTTGGGCTAGACGAAGAAATGTTATAAAAACATAAACACATGATTGCACGTTAGTAAAATCTTTGCAAGCTTATGTACGCAATCACTAGGAGTTAACTTGGCAAGTTATATATAAACAATTATTATTATTATTTTGTAAGAACTTTCAACTTAGGAAATAAAATATCATTTTAATTTGATGAGTTAATAGTACGTGGGGAATTATTATTTTTTAGGCTAGACGTGGGACCGTTGAGTTGGTTCTAGGGGAAAGTACTGGGAGAAAACTCAGTTTACATCGAAAAAGAAAGTGGGAGAAAATTCAGAGACCTGCTGGGTCCACCTGTGGAGAGGAATATGTTGGGAGGAAGGAGATTCAAAGCACGGTAGCCGAGTGAACTAGTTTTTTTTACGGACAAGTGAACTAGTTTACATGCATAAGCAAATAGCCATTAAAAAAGCAATCAGGTTAATGGGTTCTTAAAAGAAATATTTCGGATAAAACAGATAATTACGACACATAGGCTAATGCATGAAACACTCAGATGATAAAGGTGCTTATAAACAGATAAAGTACAACATCTAGACCTTCCTGGCACGCTTGATCATGACGTCAAGGGCTGTCTCGTGGTACTCGTCGGTTATGGGAAGCAGACACGCCCTCATGTCCAAGATCTGCCTTTACATGACGTAGCATGCGTATGCGTCCTTGGCCGCGTAGGTTATGTAGGCTAGATTCAGAGGTACCTCCCACGTGTTCAGGTCGTCTTCTATCATGTTGGCGTATCAGGGGTCGATGATGGTCTCAGCGAGGTAGGTCAACCACGGAGTCCTTCTCCTGCCCGTTGCTTATGATCTTGTATTGCTTCTGGATGTCGACAAGCTTGTTGCACCAGATGGACGAATCGTCGCGTTCTTCCTTCTCTCCACCGTAGCGAAGGTGCGATCGGTCTTTGGCGATGAAACGGGCGTAATGCTCCGTAACCTGGTGCAGCCATAGGACCGAGGCGAGGCGGAGCTTCACCGAGTCTCAGACACCGTGTACATCACATTCACCATGGTGCAGCCATAGGACTGAACGGCGAACTAACTCCTTGTTGAAGTCCATATCCAGCATGCTCACCCCTCGGATCGCCATTGGAGTCTCTTCGAGTGAACAAGTGTGTAGGTGGCGGCAGCAGTTCATTTATCAGCTCTTGGGGAACCGGATTCAACAGTAAGATGAGTGTGTACAGGCGACAACAGTTACTACCCCTCCCTCGTCCGCTGCACGCCCGGCAGAAGATGCACCCTCGGCGCATTCAAACGCCTTCATTAAGAAACCTACTCCGGCCACACGTCGGTTCATGAGCGGGTCTGTATTGGTACTGTAATAACAGGAGTTAGTGGTCACTTTACTTAAATTTAATTAGCTTTGATAGAAATTTATACTTAAAAGAAGCAATGCATTGGCTCGTTCTATCAGTGCCACGTGATCAACATGCACAACAATTAGAATTATTATTCTCAGGACGCACACGATCAGCACATTTTTCGCACTTTCACAAAGATAATACTACCAAGTTTGAACTGTTTGTTATGGTTGCTGTCCTCTGCATCATCATGATGTGTTTCCCAACTTGCAAGATTCAGAACCAACAAATAAGATCCAAATAATAAGTACAACAAAGATGCCTACACATCTCATTGATTCCCAGCTTGCAAGATTCATAACCAACAAATAAGATCAAAATAATAAGTACAAAAAAGATGCCTACACATCTCATTGATTCCCAGCTTGCAAGATTCAGAACCAACAAATAAGATTCAAATAATAAGTACAACAAAGATGCCTACACATCTCATTGATTCCCATCTTGCAAGATTCGTAACCAACCCATTAGAGCGCTTTTGATAAAGTGAATATCGGATTAAATCCATCTTGGCTAGCCATATCATACAATCGAAGAACTTGGCGAATGCTCTTGACCATCACAACATCTCAGTAGTTGAGTATTCCTGCTTGCACAACATGTTTGCACAAAGACAAACAAGGAGACAGGAGAGCATGATTTCACTTTAATAGCGGCCTCCTTGAACTCAACCTCCAGCTCCACTAGGATGAGGTCTGCCTCGAGTTCCATGATTCAATTCATGTGCCTTTTTCCGCGATTCACCTGAAATGAAGCAAAGATTGCATCATTCAGCTAGCAAGAAGTACTTGCTCTTGTGAGCTGGCAGGTTCTTCTTTAGTAGTTGCACTAAAATTGAGGAACATTAAGGTTGGTTGTCCGGCTCATGTAAGGTGCAACTATAATTTTCTTATCCTTTTGTGCAGTTCCACTAAAATAAAGTGCCATTGTGGTGAGAGTGACGGCTCCATCTTGCAAAGGCTAATAAAATGTTGCACGAGATTACCAGCTGAACTTGATGGAGATTTTGGAAACTCCAATCACCATTTTGTGCAGTTCCACCAAAATTGAGAGATGTTGCCCACGTGACATTTTAGTTGAACTGCACAAGACACTCATTCCAAAAAAAGTGTTTTGTGCAGTTCACCAAAAGGTCACAATATCAACAAGGTGAAATGGATATCCCTATCTGCACAAAATGATAGAAAGTAAACAGTTGCTGGTCAATAAGAATATACTAAACATATACAAAATGAAAAGAAGCATCTTAATTATGTTCATGGCAATCACGCAAGGACAGTAGAAATTTTAAAACGTCAGCAATGCTTCATGTTACCAGAAGCATTACGATCAACAACGAGATTCCTCGATATGGGATTACTTTAATGGTGGCATTGCTTGTTTACCGCACACAAGAAATCAACAGCAGCTAAAGAGTTGGTTTAAGGGCATGGGACCGTGGGGACACCAGGACACTCAGCAGCGTAAAGGAGCAACTTACTTATCATACTGGGGAAAACAGCAGGAGTGCCATTTGTAACACAGTTTAATTGCATCTTATCACCGGAGGCATTATATTAACAATAACACTGGTTAGACATGTCCCTAAGGTAACAGTGTGATCGCTTCATTTTACATGCGCCCCTACATTAACAAGGGCAAAAGGTTGGTATAAGGACATGCGACAGTGGACGCATCAGCACAATGTACCTACAAGGAGTTATAAAGTGGTGATGTCGAGCTTGTTCACGCTATGTGAGGGCAGCAACCCTAATCCTAGAGACCTTTTACTATGTGAGGGCAGCAAATCTAATCCTGAAGACCTTCTACTATGTGAGGGCAGAAAATCTAATCCTGAGACCTTTTACTATGTGAGGGCAGCAAATCTAATCCTGAGACCTTTGACTATGTGAGGGCAGCAAATCTAATCCTGAGACCTTTTACTATGTGAGGGCAGCAAATCTAATCCTGGAGACCTTTTACTATGTGATGGCAGCAAATCTAATCATGTACATGCAGCAGCACTGAGATGGAACCGCACGCGATGGATGAATCTGGGGAAGGGAGGAGGAAAGGGGAGCGCACTGTTCAAAAACCCCTGTCCGGGGCCTTATATGAGGTTGCTTCCGAGTGACTGACTGGTAGGCCCGGGCGATCCTGTCAAATCCCGCAACAGTCGCCCGCGCGATACATGGCGAAAAAGGTGGCGTAGAGATCGAGGCATCCTGGCCTTATCCCATCCGATTACTATGGCTTCCTCCGCCCCGCTCGTTTCCCGAAAATTCCAATCCCGCTAAATCCGCGCGCCACAGAGCAAATCGTCAGACAGAAGATTTCCCCCGTCCTGTCATTCGGAGTTCTCCAAGTACGAAAAACACACTCGACGGATACAAAGAATGGATCAAGGCGATTGAAAAAGAAGTTGAAACCGTCACCTAAGCTCATTGATCCAGAACAAGATGTGCTCATCGCATGAAAAGTGGGTCGGAAGAGTTCTCAACTCCTTCCCCACTCAAACCTCGATCCATTCGGGGGCTACTGATGAAGCCATATACCTAGGATAGGGTCATGGACCTGTCCAAGGTACCCTCCCCAAGGACATCTCTTGAAGAAACCACCTTTCAGTCGACCTGGAAGGATTCCGCTCGACGGACCTGAAGACACTTGACCGTGAAGCCAACCACTGACCGCCAGAGATCTACAATACCAAGCACACAAACGGTCGGTCATTAAGTGGCTTTATGGTCATCATAGCACTTTATGTAGGACGTTACCAGAACTCCCTATCTTAATGTACCTTAATCCTCGCAAAATCGAGGGGTCGGAGGGGTCTGCGAACTCTATATAAGCCACCCTCCTCGGTGTAAAGGGTTCGCACCCCTATAACTCATACGCACATAATACAATCGACCGCCTCCGGCTCCGAGACGTAGGGCTGTTACTTCCTCCGAGAAGGGCCTGAACTCGTAAACATCTCGCCAGATACAACTACTCCATAGCTAGGATCTTGCCTCTCCATACCTACCCCCCATTCTACTGTCAGACTTAGAACCACGACAGCGTCAACATGCCGTGGTACAAATTTTGTCCTATTTGAGGCAGGTTTGGGTATATGCTTCTCACAAACCGGAGCTTCTCACAACAAGCATGATGGTTTCCGGTAGGGAACGTCCCAGCTTTGGGGACGAAATGATATCCATTGCCTCTTATTGCTTTCATGTTTTTTCCTCGTGTCAACATAGAACAACAGGAGTGTTGTGTGAATTTTTGTGATTTTTCGGGGTTCGTTTGGACATTTTTATGCATTAACTAAGTTTTCAATGTATTTATGTGCATACTTCAAATTTGAACTACATGCGCATGCTCCAGTGCATATAAATTGGTTGAAAAATGAAATATGTGTCCTTGGGTGCATGCTTAGGACCCATGCAAGAAATGGGAATGAATTTCAAACACCAGAGCACCGTTGATTGCCGGCAAAACATTGAGATGCCTGGTTTTTAAATTCTAGTAAATCCAAAACTCGTATGAAATTCATGAATCTTGGCATGCTATCATGGCGCGGCATCAACATGCCGTGGTACAAATTTTGTCCCGTTTGGGGCAGGTTTGGGTATATGCTTCTCACAAACCGGAGCTTCTCACAACAAGCATGATGGTTTTCGGTAGGGAACGTCCCACATTTGGGGACGAAACGATATACATCTTATTGCTTTCAAATTTTTTTCTCGTGCCAACATAGAACAACAGGAGTGTTGTGTGAAATTTTATGAATTTTCGGGGTTTGTTTGGACATTTTTATGCATTACTAAGTTTTCAATGCATTTGTGTGCATAATTCAAATTTGAACTACATGCCCATGCTCCAGTGCATATAAATTGGTTGAAAAATGAAATCTGTGTCCTTGGGTGCATGCTTAGGTCCCATGCAAGAAATGGGAATGAATTTCAAACACTAGGGAACCGTTGATTGCCGGCAAAACATTGAGATGCCTGGTTTTTAAATTCTAGTAAATCCAAAACTCGTCTGAAATTCATGAATCTTGGCATGCTATCATGGAGTGGCATCAACATGCCGTGGTACAAATTTTTTTCCCATCTGGGGCAGGTTTGGGTATATGCTTCTCACAAACCGGAGCTTCTCACAACAAGCATGATGGTTTCGGTAGGGAACATCCCACATTTGGGGACGAAACGATATACATCTTATTGCTTTCAAATTTTTTTCTCGTGCCAACATAGAACAACAGGAGTGTTGTGTGAAATTTTATGAATTTTCGGGGTTTGTTTGGACATTTTTATGCATTACTAAGTTTTCAATGCATTTGTGTGCATAATTCAAATTTGAACTACATGCGCATGCTCCAGTGCATATAAATTGGTTGAAAAATCAAATATGTGTCCTTGGGTCATGCTTAGGTCCCATGTAAGAAATGGGAATGAATTTCAAACACCAGGGCACCGTTGATTGCCGGCAAAACATTGAGATGCCTGGTTTTTAAATTCAACTAAATCCAAAACTCGTCTGAAATTCATGAAACTTGGCATGCTATCATGGAAGGGCACCCGCATGCCGTGGTACAAATTTTGTCCCATTTGGGGCAGGCTTGGGTATATGCTTCTCACAAACCGGAGCTTCTCACAACAAGCATGATGGTTTTCGGTAGGGAACGTCCCACGTTTGGGGACGAAACGATATCCATTGCCTCTTATTGCTTTCAAATTTTTTCTCGTGTTAACATAGAACAACAGGAGTGTTGTGTCAATTTTTGTGATATTTCGGGGTTCGTTTGGATATTTTTATGCATTAACTGAGTTTTCAATGCATTTATGTGCATAATTCAAATTTGAACTACATGCGCATGCTCCAGTGACTATAAATTTTTTGAAAAATCAAATCTGTGTCCTTATGTGCATGCTTAGGTCCCAAGCAAGAAATGAGAATGAATTTCAAACACTAGGGCACTGTTGATTGCCGACAAAACATTTAGATGCCTAGTTTTTAAATTCTAGTAAATCCAAAACTCGTCCGGTGCACAGGTTCACCGGGAAGCATGCGAGATGTTTAATGCAGGATTTGTGCATCTCTTCAACGCAAACGGTTCAGTGAAGCAGTAAAGCGGCAGGAAATAAACCAAAAAATATACGTGCTGCCACACGCCCCGTGTGTCGTGCGAGCAGGCGTTAGTTGACGGGACGCATGCGAGCAGTCCGCCACACAGGCATACCGAGGGGAGGCGTGTAGGTGTGTGTATTGACGGGGAGGCGTGCGAGTAGCTGTGTGAAATGATGGTAGGAATGGCAGACGTCTGCCGCGCAGGCTCACCGGGAGGCGAGACAACTTTTTACCTCAGCCTGCCTCGCTCCCACTGGTCCATATTAATTGCGCTCCCAAGCCGCTAGCCATAATAGGCGGCTGCACCTCCGGTCCACAGTGGTCACCGACGTCTGGACTCCGGAGTGTATGACGATGCCGCCGAAGCGCACCATCAGAGGGAGTGGCGCCGGGGCTGGTGAAGCACCCGCACAACGCGTCAAGCTTGCCACAGAGGTTTCCGTCGCCGCTGACGAGGTCTTGCGCGGGCAGCAGCACGACCTTGAATTCGTCGGTGCCGTCGTGTCCTCGCAGCTGGAGCCGGAGGTCAACAGCAACTCCGAAAACAACTGCGACTCCGACGGAAAAACGGTTAGTCACCTATATATATATGTTTTTGCCTTTTTTCTTCCTGATCTTGGGAATTGATTTCGAATGTCCTACATGTTATGCCATTTTTTTCTTTCAGATTGGTATGAACACAGATGAGGCTCCGACCAGTGCCGCCGTCGGATGTAGATCTTTGACCGGTCAGGCGGCCGTTACCGGACCTAAGGAACCAGTAGAATCTCCGGCGGACCGCATCAGTGATCTCCCGGACGGAATCCTTGGGGAGATCATCTCCCTTCTCCCCACCAACGATGGCTGCCGCACACAAGTCCTCGCATCTCGGTGGCGCATTCTATGGTGCACCGCGCCTCTTAATCTCGACTGTCGTCAGCTATCTGTCGATGATGATTCCGAACTCCCCGGAGCCATCATCTGCTCCCACGGGGGCTCCGTTCAACGCATCTGCATCCCGGCATGCTACCTGCTAGACATACCCTGCACGGTGGCCGCCTGGCTGACATCCCGTCAATTCGATAAACTCAAGCAACTTGAGTTCTACCATTACAACGATAGGTTTCCACCAAGAGCTGCATCTGTGCCCTCACCACCGATGCCCATCTCATGGTTTTCCTCCTCTCTCCACACCGCCACCTTGACCTGGTGCCATCTAGCAGACTATCTGGTACAAATGCTTTGAATGCCAGTGCTGAAAAAACTTGCGCTTGTGTTGGTTGATCTGTCGGTGGCCTCACTTCACATCATCATCCACTCTAGCTGCCCTGTACTGCAGTGTTTGGTGCTTGTTTTTGGAACTGGAATCTATATCCCTTGTCTCAAAATAAAGTCGTCTCACCTTGTAAGCATTGGAATTCATTTTGAAGGACAGGTTGCTCCTTAATTGTTGTTATAAACCTTCACAAATAACTGTGGTCTTTGCGCCTAAACTGGAGACCTTGGGTGCAATTAGTGATTCGTTTGAATGGTTCGAGATGGTGTTTTCCTCCACACCTATTGAGGTATTGTATATTATTCACGTACACTTTTGTAATTTGCATTTTTCATTTGTGCGCATAAGTTAAGTATCATCTTGGAGTACACTTTTAGTGCTAATATTATGTTCTATGCTCAATGAAGCGCTTGTCCATCCTATCGCTGGTGGTGGATTCTCACAAGACCTTATATATCACTATGTGGTGTTTTGATCTCAACATCATTATTGCCTTGCTGCAATGCTTTCCATGTCTAGTGAATTTGTATATGAAGGTGATGATTTCACGCACATTGAAAGCCCATATATAATGTACTATAATTAATCGTTCATGTGTCACTCTTTCAACATAATCTTATTTAGACATTAACTGTTTTCAATCTTCATCTTTATTTAGGCACTAACACATGGAAAAAAGGTATAACCAATCGATGGTTCAAGAAGCACCGGGATTTTCTCAGATCTCACGACATTCGTTTGAAGACAGTAATACTGGAAGGATATGCATCCAACAATGCAAACACTAGCTTTGTCACATTCTTCATGTTGAATGCGAGGGCACTATTGTCCGTGAGGATTATGTTTTTCAACAAGAAATTTCTTACGGCTGCAGGTGTTGAACAACATAAAAAGAAGTTTCATGTGGACCTAAGGGCTTCTGATCATGCTCGGCTTCTATTTACAACAACTTGTCGTCATGGACCAGTAGAATTTCTGGCTGTTGATCTTGATTTTATGGATCAGACCGATCCATTTGATTGTGACTGCCGAAAACTTTGGTTGAGTTAGATGTCATTGTCCCGTTCAATCTGGATTTTGTCTAAACCTGATGAGCAATTAATCCTCGTGCTTTGTATTGTTTGTTAGCTGGAGTTAGATACTGTTGCCCTTTTCAACTCGGCTTTGACCCATATTTTCTTTCATACTGGGCCAATGGCTTGCCATTTCCTTAATTAAGACATAAATATTATAAGCATTCACAACATAGGCAAAGACCATCACTCTCGCGGGATCCTTGAGATCTTTGTTCATTACATAACCACAAGTTTTTAGTGCCCACCAGCACCCACAAACTTATTTTCAGCTTGCACACCAAGGGTTGTAATTCTTAATAAGAAAAGTTGCATGGTAGTCACATATTTGGATTTATCATTTGGGACCCACGAGGAAAAAGCCTATCCAAATAGCGTCGACTCGACAAGAAATATTGAGAAACCTGATTTTAAAATTCATCAGAATCCAAAACTCGGCTCAAAATCATGAAACTTGGCATGGTGTTATGTCATAGCACCAACATGTTGTGGTAAAAAACTAGTCCAATTTGGGTCAAGTTTTGGTACAATCTTCTTACAAACCGGAGCCATTCTAATTATTGTGGTAATTTCTAGCTTATTTCTCTTTTTATTGGTTAACCCGTCAAATACTTTTTATATATAATAGATGTGTGTGTGACCGTCCAGCGCACACACGTTGATCTATCTAACTGTTTCAGTTGTTGTGACTAATCGCAAACAGTTCATCCATGTAAAGTGTATGCCATCAATCGCAGACACTTTGATCTGGCTGACCGGTTTCTGTTCTATTGCCTAATCACAAATAGTTAATCCTTCTGAAGCATATGCCCTCAATCACACAATGCTTTATCTGGCTGACCGTTTCTTTTGTGTTGCCTAATCACAAACAGTTCATCCGAGTGATACGTATGCTCTATATCACACACGCCTTTATCAGGCTGCCCGTTTCTTTTGTTCCGCCTCATCGCAAACAGTTCATTGGACTGAACCGTATGCCCTGGATCGCACACGCAACTAAAATCTGAACCGTGTTTGATGGCTCCGCCATCGCAAACGTTTTGCACCTTTTTTGACGGTTCTTTTACACCACCGTTTGCGATTATTGCATCGCACACAGTTTCGTCGAAGGTTCTCTGATCGCAGTGTCGCATTAGTAGCATCCTGCAGTAGTGACTCCTTCTTTATAAATATGTGGGTCATCCCAAAAGTAATGTCTTAAATCATAGAAGAATTTTTTCTTTTGCTGGTATGTAAAGCTAGGTGGTAAATATTTAGCAACAATGTAATTAGCATAGTCAGAATACCAAGGAGTACTATTAGCAACATTTATTGCAGCTAACTGCTCATCAGGAAAACTATCGTCAATAGGTAGTGGGTCATCAAGCACATTTTCAAGCCTAGACAAGTTATCATTTACGGGGTTCTCAGCTCCTTTTCGATCAATGATATGTAAATCAAATTCTTGTAACAAGAGAACCCACCGAATAAGTCTAGGTTTAGCATCTTTCTTTTCCATAAGATATTTAATAGCAGCATGGTCTGTGTGAACAGTTACTTTTGAATCAACAATATAAAGTCTGAATTTATGACAAGCAAACTCCACTGCTAAGAATTCTTTTTCAGTAGTTGTCGTGGATTTATCACGACAGATGTCCTAATGTGAGGACTTAGTCGTGAGGCCAACACATCTATGTGGTAGCTTGAGAAGGGTTGAGCGGAATCGAGAGACGCAACACAAGACGAGGATTTAGACAACTTCGGGCCCCGGGAAACTGTTGGGGAACGTAGTAATTTCAAAATTTTCCTACGCACAAGCAAGATCATGGTGATGCATAGCAACGAGAGGGGAGAGTATTGTCTACGTACCCTCGTAGACCAAAGCGGAAGCGATCACAACGTAGAGGAAGTAGTCGTACGTTCTCCTCACGATCCAGCCGATCCCAGCGCCGTTACTCCGCGCCTCCGAGTTCTTGGCACACGCTCAGCTCGATGACGCCTCCTCGGGCTCCGATCCAGCAAAGCTCCGGGAGAGGGAGTTCCACAAGACGACGGCGTGGTGACGATCTTGATGTTCTACCAACGCAGGGCTTCGCCTAAGCACTGCCACGATTTGACCGAGGTGGAATATGGTGGAGGGGGCACCGCACACGGCTAAGGAACGATCTCAAGGATCAACTTGTGTGTCCTAGGGTGCCCCCTACCCCGTATATAAAGGAGGGAGGGAGGAGGTGGCCGGCCTCAAGGGGGCGCGCCATAGGGAGGGGAAACCTACTCCAAGTAGGTTTCCTCTCTTTCCTTATCTTATTTGGAGGGGAAGGAAGGAGTACTAGTATTAGGAAGTAGTACTAGTAGTAGGAATAGGAAGAGGGGAAGGAGAAGGGGGGGCCCCCTCCCCACCGGATTGGGCTTGGGGCGCGCCTCCCTTGTTCCTTCTCCCTTCCTCCTACATGGGCCCAATAAGGCCCATATACCTCCCGGGGTTCCGTAACCTCCCGGAGCTCCAAACTTCTCCGAACCTTTCTCGTGTCCAAATATATCCGTCCAATATATTAATCTTTATGTCTCGATCATTTCGAGACTCCTCGTCATGTCCGTGATCATATCCGGACTCAACAACCTTCGTACATCAAAATACATAAACTCATAATATAACCGCCATCGAAACCTTAAGCGTGCGGACCCTACGGTTCGAGAATAATGTAGACATGACCGAGACATGTCTCCGGTCAATAACCAATAGCGGGACCTGGATGCCCATATTGGTTCCTACATTTTCTACGAAGATCTTTATCGGTCGGACCAAGCATAACAACATACGTTGTTCCCTTTGTCATCGGTATGTTACTTGCCCGAGATTTGATCGCCGGTATCCAATACCTAGTTCAATCTCGTTCTTGGCAAGTCTCTTTACTCGTTCCGTAATACATCATCTCACAGCTAACTCATTAGTTGTAATGCTTGCAAGGCTTAGTGATGTGTATTACCGAGAGGGCCCAGAGATACCTCTCCGACAATCGGAGTGACAAAACCTAATCTCGAAATACGCCAACCCAACATGTACCTTTGGAGACACCTGTAGTACTCCTTTATAATCACCCGATTACGTTGCCAGGACGCTTTGGTAGTACCCAAAGTGTTCCTCCGTAAACGGAGTTGCATAATCTCATAGTTACGTGAACATGTATAAGTCATGAAGAAAGCAATAGCAACATACTAAACGCATCAAGTGCTAAGCTAACGGAATGGGTCATGTCAATCAGATCATTCTCCTAATGATGTGATCCCGTTAATCAAATGACAACTCATGTCTATGGTTAGGAAACATAACCATCTTTGATTAACGAGCTAGTCAAGTAGAGGCATACTAGTGACACACTGTTTGTCTATGTATTCACACATGTATTATGTTTCCGGTTAATACAATTCTAGCATGAATAATAAACATTTATCATGATATAAGGAAATAATTAATAACTTTATTATTTCCTCTAGGGCATATTTCCTTCAGTCTCCCACTTGCACTAGAGTCAATAATCTAGTTCACATCGCCATGTGATTTAACATCAATAGTTCACATCACCATGTGATTAACACCCATAGTTCACATCATCATGTGACCAACACCCAAAGGGTTTACTAGAGTCAATAATCTAGTTCACATCGCTATGTGATTAACACCCAAATAGTACTAAGGTGTGATCATGTTTTGTTTGTGAGAGAAGTTTAGTCAACGGGTCTGCCACATTCAGATCCATATGTATTTTGCAAATTTCTATGTCAATAATGCTCTGCACGGAGCTACTCTAGCTAATTGCTCCCACTTTCAATATGTATCCAGATTGAGACTTAGATTAATCTAGATCAGTGTCAAAACTTGCATCGACGTAACCCTTTATGACGAACCTTTTGTCACCTCCATAATCGAGAAACATATCCTTATTCCACTAAGGATAATTTTGACCGCTGTCCAGAGATCTACTCCTAGATCACTATAGTACTCCTTGCCAAAATCAAGTGTAGGGTATACAATAGATCTGGTACACAGCATGGCATACTTTTATAGAACCTATGGCTGAGGCATAGGGAATGACTTTCATTCTCTTTCTATCTTCTCGCCGTGGTCGGGCTTTGAGTCTTACTCAATTTCACACCTTGTAACACAGGCAAGAACTCTTTCTTTGACTGTTCCATTTTGAACTACTTCAAAATCTTGTCAAGGTATGTACTCATTGAAAAAACTTATCAAGCTTTTTGATCTATCTCTATAGATCTTGATGCTCAATATGTAAGCAGCTTCATCGAGGTTTTTCTTTGAAAAAATCCTTTCAAACACTCCTTTATGCTTTGCAGAATAATTCTACATTATTTCCGATCAACAATATGTCATTCACATATACTTATCAGAAATGATGTAGTGCTCCCACTCACTTTCTTGTAAATACAGGCTTCACCGCAAGTCTGTATAAAACTATATGCTATGATCAACTTATCAAAGCATGTATTCCAACTCTGAGATGCTTGCACCAGTCCATAGATGTATCACTGGAGCTTGCATATTTTGTTAGCACCTTTAGGATTTACAAAACCTTCTGGTTGCATCATATACAACTCTTCTTTAATAAATCCATTAAGGAATGCAGTTTTGTTTATCTATTTGCCAGATTTCATAAAATGCGGCAATTGCTAACATGATTCGACAGACTTAAGCATAGATACGAAAGTGAGAAACTCTCATCGTAGTCAACATCTTGAACTTGTCGAAAACCTTTATGCATAATTCTAGCTTTGTAGACAGTAACACTACTATCGTCGTCTGTCTTCCTCTTGAAGATCCATTTATTTTCTATGGTTTGCCGATCATCGGGCAAATCCATCAAAGTCCATACTTTGTTCTCATACATGGATCATATCTCAGATTTCATGGCCTCAAACCATCTTATGGAATCTGGGCTCATCATCGCTTCCTCATAGTTCAGAGGTTCGTCATGGTCAAGTAACCTGACCTCCGTAATGGGATTACCGTACCACTCAGTGCGGATCTCACTCTAGTTGACCTCACGAGGTTCGGTAGTAACTTGATCCAAGTTACATGATCATCATCATTAGCTTCCTCACTAATTGGTGTAGTAGTCACAGAACTGATTTCTGTGATAAACTACTTTCCAATAAGGGAGAAGGTACAATTACCTCATCAAGTTCTACTTTCCTCCCACTCACTTCTTTCGAGAAACTCCTTCTCTAGAAAGGATCCATTCTTGGCAACGAATGTCTTGCCTTTCGGATCTGTGATAGAAGGTGTACCCAACATTTTGGGTATCCTATGAAGACGCATTTCTCCGATTTGGGTTCGAGCTTATCAGGATGAAACTTTTTCACATAAGCATCGCAACTCCAAACTTTTAAGAAACGACAGCTTAGGTTTACTGTTAAACCATAGTTCATATGGTGTCGTCTCAACGGATTTAGATGGTGCCCTATTAAACGTGAATGCAGCTGTCTCTAATGCATAACCCCAAAACTATAACGGTAAATCGGTAAGAAACATCATAGATCGCACCATATCAAATAAAGTGCGGTTACGACGTTCGGACACACCATAACATTGTGGTGTTCCAGGTGGCGTGAGCTGTGAAACCATTCCACATTATTTTAATTGAAGACCAAACTCGTAACTCAATTATTCGTCTTTGCGATTAGATCGCAGAAACTTTATTTTCTTGTTACGATGATTTTTCCACTTCACTCTGAAATTCTTTGAACCTTTCAACTATTTCAGACTTATGTTTCATCAAGTAGATATACCCATATCTGCTCAAATCATCTTGTGAAAGTCGAAAATAACGATACTTGCCACGAGCATCAACACTCATTGGATCGCATACATCGGTATGTATTATTTCCAATAAGTCAAGAGCTTGTTCCATTGTTCCGAGAACGGAGTTTTAGTCATCTTGCCCAAAAGGCACGGTTCGCAAGCATCAAATGATTCATAATCAAGTGATTCCAAAAGTCCATCGAGATGGAGTTTTCTTCATGCGCTTTACACCAATATGACCTAAACGGCAAGCCACAAATAAGTTGCACTATCATTATTAACTTTGCATCTTTTGGTTTCAATATTATGAATATGTGTATCACTATGATCGAGATCCAATGAATCATTTTCATTGGGTGTGTAACCATATAAGGTTTTATTCATGTAAATGTAACAACAATGTATTCTCTTACTTAAATGAATAACCGTATTGCAATAAACATGATCAAATCATACTTATGCTCAACACCAAATAACACTTATTTAGGTTCCATACTAATCCCGAAAGTATAGGGAGTGTGCGATGATGATCACATCAATCTTCGAACTACTTCCAACACTCATCTTCACTTCCCCTTCAACTAGTTTCTGTTCATTCTGCAACTCCCGTTTCAAGTTACTACTCTTAGCAACTGAACCAGTATCAAATACCGAGGGGTTGCTATGAACACTAGTAAAATACACATCAATAATCTGTATCTCAAATATACCTTTGTTCACTTTGCCATCCTTCTTATCCGCCAAATACTTGGGGTAGTTCCGCTTCTAGTGACCAGTTCCATTGCAGCAAAAGCACTTAGTCTCGTGCTTAGGTCCAGACTTGGGCTTCTTCACTCGAGCAGCAACTTGCTTGCCGCTCTTCTTGAAGTTCCCCTTCTTCCCTTTGCCCTTTTCCTTGAGACTAGTGGTCTTGTCAATCATCAACACTTGATGCTCTTTCTTGATTTCTACCTTCACGATTTCAACATCACGAAGAGCTCGGAATCGCTTTTCGTCATCCCTTGCATACTATAGTTCATCACGAAGTTCTAGTAACTTAGTGTTGGTGACTAGAGAATTCTGTCAATCACTATCTTATCGGAAGATTAACTCCCACTTGATTCAAGCGATTGAAGTACCTGCACAATCTGAGAACATGCTCACTAGTTGAGCGATTCTCTTCCATCTTTTAGCTATAGAACTTGTTGGAGATTTCATATCTCTCAACTCGGTATTTTCTTGAAATATTAACTTCAATTCCTGGAACATCTCATATGGTCCATGACGCTCAAAACGCCTTTGAAGTCCCGATACTAAGCTGTTAAGTATGGTGCACTAAACTATCAAGTAGTCATCATATTGAGCTAGCCAAACGCTCATAACGCCTACATTTGCTCCTCGCAATAGGTCTGCTACCTAGCGGTGCATTAAGGACATAATTCTTCCAGGTAGCAATGAGGATAAACCTCAGATCACGGATCCAATCCGCATCATTGCTACTAACATTTTTCAATACAATTTTCTCTAGGAACACATATAAAAACATAGGGAAGCAACAACGCGAGCTATTGAACATAATTTGCAAAATACTACCAAGACTAAGTTCATGATAAATTTAAGTTTAATTAATCATATTAAAAACTCCCACTTAGACAGACATCTCTCTAGTCATCCAAGTGATTACGTGATCCAAATCAACTAAACCATGTTCGATCATCACATGAGATGGAGTAGTTTCAATGGTGAACATCACTATGTTGATCATATCTACTATATGATTCATGCTCGACCTTTCGGTCTCCGTGTTCCGAGGCCATATCTGTTATATGCTAGGCTCGCCAAGTTTAACTCGAGTATTCTGCGTGTGCAACTGTTTTGCACCCGTTGTAGATGGACGTAGAACTTATCACACCCGATCATCACGTGGTGTCCGGGTACTACGAACTTTGGCAACGGTGCATACTGTGGAGAACACTTCTTGATAATTTTTAGTGAGAGATCATCTTATAATGCTACCGTCAATCAAAGCAAGATAAGATGCATAAAGGATAAACATCACATGCAATCAATATAAGTGATATGATATGGCCATCATCATCTTGTGCTTGTGATCTCCATCTCAAGCACCGTCGTGATCACCATCGCCACCGCCGCCGACACCTTGATCTCCATCGTAGCATCGTTGTCGCCACGCCATCTGTTGCTTCTACGACTGTCGCTACCGCTTAGTGATAAAGTAAAGCAATTACAGGTATGCTTGCATTTCATACAATAAAGCGACAACCATATGGCTCCTGCCAGTTGCCGATAACTCGGTTACAAAACATGATCATCTCATACAATAAAATATAGCATCACGTCTTGACCATATCACATCACAACATGCCCTGCAAAAACAAGTTAGACGTCCTCTACTTTGTTGTTGCAAGTTTTACGTGGCTGCTACGGGCTGAGCAAGAACCGTTCTTACCTACGCATCAAAACCACAACGATATTTCGTCAAATAGACTCCGCTTTAACCTTCTCAAGGACCGGGCGTAGCCACACTCGGTTCAACTAAAGTGAGAGAGACAGACACCCGCCAGCCACCTTTAAGCACGAGTGCTCGTGAACGGTGAAACCAGTCTCAGCGTAAGCGTCGCGTAATGTCGGTCCGGGCCGCTTCATCTCACAATACCGCTGAACCAAAGTATGACATGCTGGTAGGCAAGATGACTTGTATCGCCCACAACTCACTTGTGTTCTACTCATGCATATGACATCAACGCATAAAACCAGGCTCGGATGCCACCGTTGGGGAACGTAGTAATTTCAAAATTTTCCACGCACACGCAAGATCATGGTGATGCATAGCAACGAGAGGGGAGAGTATTGTCTACGCATCGTAGACCAAAGCGGAAGCGATCACAACGTAGAGGAAGTAGTCATCGCTCTCCTCACGATCCAGCCGATCCCAGCGCCAAGCATTCGGCGCCCGAGTTCTTGGCACACGCTCAGCTCGATGACGCCTCCTCGGGCTCCGATCCAGCAAAGCTCCGGGAGAGGGAGTTCCACAAGATGACGCAAGGCAGGACGATCTTGATGTTCTACCAACGCAGGGCTTCGCCTAAGCAAGCCACGATTTGACCGAGGTGGAATATGGTGGAGGGGGCACCGCACACGGCTAAGGAACGATCTCAAGGATCAACTTGTGTGTCCTAGGGTGCCCCCTACCCCGTGATATAAAGGAGGGAGGGAGGAGGTGGCCGGCCTCAAGGGGGCGCCATAGGGGGGGAAACCTACTCCAAGTAGGTTTCCTCTTTCCTTATCTTATTTGGAGGGGGAAGGAAGGAGTACTAGTATTAGGAAGTAGTACTAGTAGTAGGAATAGGAAGAGGGGGAAGGAGAAAGGAAAGGGGGGGCCGGCCCCCCTCCCCAAATCGGATTGGACTTGGGCGCGCCTCCCTTGTTCCTTCTCCCTTCCTCCTACATGGGCCCAATAAGGCCCATATACCTCCCGGGGTTCCGTAACCTCCCGAGCTCCAAACTTCTCCGAACCTTTCCGTGTCCAAATATATCCGTCCAATATATTAATCTTTATGTCTCGATCATTTCGAGACTCCTCGTCATGTCCGTGATCATATCCGGACTCAACAACCTTCGTACATCAAAATACATAAACTCATAATATAATCACATCGAAACCTTAAGCGTGCGGACCCTCACGGTTCGAGAATAATGTAGACATGACCGAGACATGTCTCCGGTCAATAACCAATAGCGGGACCTGGATGCCCATATTGGTTCCTACATTTTCTACGAAGATCTTTATCGGTCGCATCAAGATAACAACATACGTTGTTCCCTTTGTCATCGGTATGTTACTTGCCCGAGATTTGATCGTCGGTATCCAATACCTAGTTCAATCTCATCTTGGCAAGTCTCTTTACTCGTTCCGTAATACATCATCTCACAGCTAACTCATTAGTTGTAATGCTTGCAAGGCTTAGTGATGTGTATTACCGAGAGGGCCCAGAGATACCTCTCCGACAATCGGAGTGACAAAACCTAATCTCGAAATACGCCAACCCAACATGTACCTTTGGAGACACCTGTAGTACTCCTTTATAATCACCCAGTTACGTTGTGACGCTTGGTAGTACCCAAAGTGTTCCTCCGTAAACGGAGTTGCATAATCTCATAGTTACAGGAACATGTATAAGTCATGAAGAAAGGAATAGCAACATACTAAACGATCAAGTGCTAAGCTAACGGAATGGGTCATGTCAATCAGATCATTCTCCTAATGATGTGATCCCGTTAATCAAATGACAACTCATGTCTATGGTTAGGAAACATAACCATATTTGATTAACGAGCTAGTCAAGTAGAGGCAAACTAGTGACACTGTTTGACTATGAATTCACACATGTATCAAGTTTCAGGTTAATACAATTCTAGCATGAATAATAAACATTTATCATGATATAAGGAAATAAATAATAACTTTATTATTGCCTCTAGGGCATATTTCCTTCAGAAACATCATCCGGTAACAACCCTACATGCTGTTTGAGGCTAGGTCTCATTATCATCACGAGGGAGTCACCGTAAACCGGCTCTCCTAGTTATGTATAGCCCTAAGGTTATTTCTCTCTTGCTTGTCCCGGCCCCTCCTTATATAAGTTGAAGGGGCGGGTACATGTAGATTCCAAATCGGACTTAAGACTTAACTATTCTGTCTTCTCTTTATGGGCTTCTTAATATCTTGGGCTTCATAATGTCTCGGGCTTCATAACCCCTGGCAACCCAGTTATCACTGTTTGCCGGTTTAAGATGGTTTGCCGGTTTATGATGGTCTACCGGTTTATGATCTGATTTAATTCCTGCCGGTTTACTGCTACGTCTTGAGCTTGCATTGGTTTTCCCTGAAGAGGAGAGGATGATGCAGCAGAGTAGCGTAAGTATTTCCCTCAGTTTTTGAGAACCAAGGTATCAATCCAGTAGGAGGCCACGCACAAGTCCCTCATACCTACACAAAACGATAGCTACTCGCAACCAACACGATTAGGGGTTGTCAATCCCTTCACGGTCACTTACGAGAGTGAGATCTGATAGAGATGATAAATAATATTTTTGGTATTTTTGTTATAGAGATGCAAAGTGAAAATTAAAAACAAAGCAAGTATTAAAGTGATGGAGATTGATATGATGAGAATAGACCCGGGGGCCATAGGTTTCACTAGTGGCTTCTCTCAAGAGCATAAGTATTCTACGGTGGGTGAACAAATTACTGTTGAGCAATTGATGTAATTGAGCATAGTTATGAGTATATCTAGGTATGATCATGTATATAGGCATCACGTCCGAGACAAGTAGACCGAAACGATTCTCAGATCTACTACTATTACTCCACTCATCGATCGCTATCCAAAGATGCATCTAGAGTATTAAGTTAAAAACAGAGTAACGCCTTAAGCAAGATGACATGATGTAGAGCAATAAATTCATGCAATATGATAAATACCCCATCTTGTTATCCTCGATGGCAACAATACAATACGTGCCTTGCAACCCTTTCTGTCACTTGGTAAGGACACCACAAGATTGAACCCAAAGCAATGCACTTCTCCCATTGCAAGAACTACCAATGTAGTTGGCCAAACCAAACGGATAATTCGAAGAGACTTGCAAAGATAACTCAATCATACATAAAAGAATTCAGAGAAGATTCAAATATTATTCATAGATAAGCTGGATCATAAACCCACAATTCACCGGTCTCAACAAACACACTCCCAAAATAAGATTACATCGAATAGATCTCCATGAGAGAGGGGGAGAACATTGTATTGAGATCCAAAAAGAGAGAAGAAGCCATCTAGCTACTAGCTATGGACCCGAAGGTCTGAAGTAAACTACTCACACTTCATCGGAGAGGCTATGGTGTTGATGTAGAAGCCCTCCATGGTGGATTTCCCCTCGTGAGCTCCTAACAGGCCCCAAGATGGGATCTCGTGGATACAGGAAGGTACGGCGGTGGAATTAGGTTTTTTGATCCTCTTCTGATCGTTTGGGGGTACGTAGGTATATATAGGAGGAAGGAGTACGTCGGTGGAGCTTTGAGGGGCCCACGAGGTAGGGGGGCGCGCCCTTGGGGGGGGGCGCCCTCCACCCTCGTGACCTCCTCGTGGCTTTCTTGATGGAGGGTCCAAGTCTCCTGTGTCTTATCTGATGAGAAAATCACGTTTCCGAAGGTTTCATTCCGTTTGGACTCCGTTTGATATTCTGTTTCTTCGAAATACTGAAAAAGGCAAAAACAACAATTCTGGGCTGGGCCTCCGGTTAATAGGTTAGTCCCAAAAGTAATATATAAGTGGAAAATAAAGCCCATTATAGTCCAAAACAATAGATAAAGTAGCATGGAGCAATAAAAAATTATAGATATGTTGGAGACGTACCAGGCATCCCCAAGCTTAATTCCTGCTCGTCCTCGAGTAGGTACATGATAAAAAAAGAATTTTTTGATGCGGAGTGATACTTTGGCATATTTTCAATGTAAATCTTCTTAATCATGGTATGAATATTCAGATCCCAAAGATTCAAGACAAAAGTTCATATTGACATAAAAATAATAATACTTCAAGCATACTAACTAAGCAATTATGTCTTCTCAAAATAACATGGCCAAAGAAAGTTATCCCTACAAAATCATATAGTCTGGCTATGCTCCATCTTCCCCACACAAAGTATTTAAATCATGCTGTCGGAGTAACGGGCCACGGGTAGGCAAACCCGAGCCCCTGGACCTTTCAAAACATCGGGGCAGACTGCGCCCGTCAAGACCCCAAGACGAAGAGCCGCCTTCTGAGAAGTCGACGATAGAGCCGCCGACTGCCCCTCACAGCCGAGTCCCAGAGACGGCATCAAGATAAGCCGACTCCCAGCCAGCGACTTCCAATGAAATCACACGGGAGTCGGCTCATGACTCCAACCGCCTCCCATCGATGCGACTCTCGACGGACGGGATGGGGCCGCCTCGCAGCCCCATCCCTGCCCCGTTCATAAAGGGCAGACATGGCCGCAGAGCGCCGTACTGACGGATATCTCCGTCCGCACGCATCGCTGCCACGCTGCCCCGACGCCAGCCCTGCGGGCAGATTCTCGTACCCATGATGGCCTGTCTGCAGACGACCGAAGACGGCGAGACCGCTACCGTCGGCGGGAGTGCGTAAGACGGCGAGAGCGCTTCTAAGACGGACCGGCTGGAGTCGGCCTCCGAGAGTCGGCCGGCCCTCCCACGGGCTCCATGCGCCATTAACTAGACAAGACAGGGAATGGCAATGATGATCGCCCGCCAGCGGCAAAGCAGCATCGTGCCATGACCCCACGACTAAGCTTCGCGTCATTAGAAGCGCTGCCACAGAACTCAAGAAGCCGGCAAGACTACCACAAGGGGCAAGGGCTGTCGGCCCCATGCTGGACCGTCGGCGGGGCCCACTAGTCGGCGGACCCCAGAAGTCTGCGGAGAAGACGGCGACTTAAGAGACTGACGGCTGGGACCTGCGCCCTGCCGGATTACCATTGTACCCCCGGGGGGTAGGCCTATATAAACCCCCCGGGGCACCCATGCAAAGGGTTGGAACCTAGTAGTTTGACACACACATAGAGGGAAGAGAAGAGCTAGCCGTGCCCTACTCCTTCCTCACCCCGAACAGCACAAGGAGCAAACTTGTACTCACTTTGCCATAGTGATCATGCGAGACCCCGCAGAGCAGCAGAGGGGTGTTATCTCCCGGATAGCCCTGAAGCTGGGTAAGATTCGCCGGCGTGCATGCCTTCGCCTCATCCCGTTTCCAGGCACCGGCGACGTTCTACTCGCCCCCTCCATGATAAGCCATCCTTTGGCATATGTCGCACGAAACCCCCGAAATTTGGCGCCCACCGTGGGGCTAGGTGCACCGTCGTCCGGAGACCTGCTCTGGATGGGAACATTCTTCCTCCCTTGCGAGCGCAGCCTGCTCGACACGCCAGACGGAGTCTGCGCCGACGCGCTGCATGGCGCTGAGGTCGCCTGCGCGGCGAGCTGCCTCGCCGAACTTGTCGGCGAGGTTCGCCTCTCCGACGAGCCTGCATCCGACGCAGGCACGGACGGCCCCGAGAGCCTCCTCGCGGGCCTCCTCGAGCAGCTCCACATCGCCGGCGAGCCTGCTGCCGACCTGGAGTCCGTAGGCTCCACCGACCCGATGCTGGTCGACTCCGACAACGCGTCGCTCAACACGTTCCCCACCAACGTGGTGGTCTACGATGAGCCGCTCCCTCGCGCGGAGAGCGACGGAAGCACCGTCACGTAGGTGCTCGTCATCGGTCACAGTGAGCCTTCCGGTGAGGTAGCTCATGACCCTCTCGACGCAGTTCTGCAAGACCTAACCGCGCCTATTCCGGAAGACGCCGACGCTGGGACGCGGGAAGCACGCTGCCTCCAGCTCCTCGTGGGCGCAAAGAAGCTGGCAAGCATGAGACGCTTGTCAGAAGCCTACCAGCGCGAGATGGATCACGCCGTGGGCGGCTCGCCCGGCTCGGCCAGGCCTAACCGCTGGGAGCGGTCCAGCGGCACGGCGTAGCCATCGCCAATCTGTTTGGGGCCAATCGCCCCGTGTACGCCACGCTCGCGGAGAACATCCGCGCCGCCCGGGCAGCGGCAGACGAGCTGGATAACTTCGAGGGCGAGGAGCGCCGCCTGATGACGGAGCGAGTCCAGCAGCTCCTCGACGCGGCTGCCGCACAAGACGAAGACGGCTGCCGCACGGAGGCGCCCTGACAACAACATGGCTACTTGCCTCCCCGCCGAGATCAAGGCACGACGTCTCAGACGCCGACTGGCGGTGTCCATGGAAGAAAAAACAAGGATCCGGCTGTCAGCCATAGTCGGACCCACATCTCCATCGAGCGCGACGAAGACGGCCGCCCGAGAGCAGTGGAGCGGCGAGACGACTATCTGCCTCCTCCTCCCCGGAGAGAAAGGCGAGTCTCCCCACCACCCGTCGAGCATCCGACTCTCGGCGACCGCCTTGGCCGCCGAGAGGGAGTCGGAGAAAACAACGCCCGCCACCGGATCGAGCGACTCCACCGATCCCTACGCTGGAAGAAGAAGACGAGTTGGGCCCGCCCTGTTTCGGACCTCGCATCCGAGACGAGCCCTTCCCCAGAGGGTTCACACTCCCCCGAGATACACCCAAATACACCGGCTCCGTGAAGCCGGAGGACTGGCTAGTGGACTACTGCACGGCCGTCAGCATAGGGAACGGCAACAAGCGCGTTGCCGTAAAGTATGTTCCCCTCATGCTCCAGGACACGGCCCGAACATGGCTGAACAGCCTGAAGCCCCGCAGCATCAACAGCTGGGTCGACTTCACCGAGGCCTTCGTCCGCAACTTCACGAGCACATACAAGCGACCTCCCAAGCCTCGCCAGCTTTTCTTGTGCGTGCAAGGCCCCAA
Source organism: Aegilops bicornis (assembly GCA_021605145.1). Lineage (NCBI taxonomy): Eukaryota > Viridiplantae > Streptophyta > Magnoliopsida > Poales > Poaceae > Aegilops > Aegilops bicornis. The sequence continues at coordinate 614,702,129 of CM038674.1, read as the reverse complement.
CGAGTCCACTCGCGACTACCTCACGCTACTGGCCGAGCTCGGAACTCCTGCGAGGGAGTGCACGAGGTGCGAGCTATCGAGTACTTCACCGCCGGGTGCGTAGAAGGCACCCTCCTCAAGCACAAGCTCCTTTGCGACGAGCCGGAGACCCTCGACGAGCTGCTGATCATAGCAGACAAGTATGCCACAGCCGACTCCTCCATGAAGTCGGAGATCAAAGTCAGTGCGACTGGCAATGTGGCTCCTCAGGCTCCCAGAACTCTGGCTGGCGACACCAGTCGGCGACAGCAGCAGAATGATCACAAGCGCAAGGCCCCACAGCCGGCTTCCAACAGCCGGCAGGTGGCGGCAAGACCAACGGCCGAGGGGCAGCCTCACCAAGCGGCGTAAAGGCGGCAAGTCCAACTGGTTGCCGGCCTTCTCTTACGAGCAGACTCTAGATGGACCCTGCAAGTTCCATAGCGACGCGAAGCCGTCGAACCACACCACCCGGAAGTGCCACTGGCTCACCAGGATCGCCAAGGGAGACGACCTCATCCCTCCTCCGCCTGCTGGGCCGCCGCCTCCACCACCGCTTCAAAGAGCCGGCTGTCGAACCCGGGCCTTGAGACAAGACGAGTACCCGTAAGAGCATGGAGCTTATGTAGTGTTCACCAGGTGTGGCCGGCGATCGCCAAGAAAGCGGCTGCAATAAAGAAGAAGTGAATGCAGTAGCATCGGATACTCCAGAATTCATGCACTGGTCTGAGAAACCTATCAGTTGGAGCCGAGCTGATCACCCAGAGGTGATGCCGAATCCGGGCTCCTACGCCCTGGTCTTGGGAGCCACCCTTGCCGCGGATAGGCGAGCCGCTCGCTTCTGGCGAGTGCTGATAGACGAAGGTAGCAGCATCAACATCCTGTACAAGGATACAATGGAGAAGTTAGGAATCAAGCAAAGACAGCTTCAGAACAGCCGGACTGTGTTCCACGGAATTGTACCTGGCCTTTCCTGCTCACCGATCGGCAAGATCCTGATAGACGTCCTCTTTGGGGACAAAGATCACTTTCGCCGAGAGCCAGTCTGGTTCGAAGTGGTGGACCTCGAAAGCCCATACCATGCTCTTCTTGGTCGACCTGCTCTGGCCAAGTTCATGGCGGTCCCCCACTACGCCTACCTCAAGATGAAGATGCCGAGTACCAAGGGATTCGACCGTGGCGGCGACTACAGAAGTCGTCCGCATGTGCAGTGAAAGCAATCGGCTGGCCGAGTCCCCGTGATCGCAATGAGAAGGGGCTTCTTGATCGGGTTGTGGCAATGGCCGGCAAGCAGCCAGAGATGTCGCCCAACCCCAAGGAGTCGGAAGCCGAGGGCTCGTTCAAGCCGGCCAAAGAGACCGAGAAGATACCATTGGACCCGGAGCACCTGGAAAGGTATCACCGTCAGAGGTGCAAACCTTGACAAGAATAGGAAGGCGAGCTCGTCGATTTCCTCCGTTAGAATCGGGACATTTTCGCATGGTCCCCTATAGACATGCCAGGGGTACCTTGGTAATTCGCCGAGCACAAGTTACATGTCCGATCTGATGTGAAGCCCGTCAGGCAGCCCTTGCGCCGCCTGTCAGAAGAGAAAAGAAGAGTTGTCGGAGAAGAGATAGCCCGACTCCTCGCAGCCGGTTTCATCATGAAAGTTTTCTTTCCAGAATGGTTGGCGAACCCGGTCTTGGTACTAAAGAAGAACAAGCGTTAAGCGGATGTGTATTGACTACACAAGCCTCAACAAAGCTTGCCCCAAGGACCCGTTAAACTGCCGAGAATTGATCAGTGATAGACTCCACAGCCGGATGCGAGCTCTCGAGCTTCTTAGATGCATACTCAGGATATCACCAGATCAAGCTGAACCCGCCGACAGATTAAAGACCGCCTTCATCACGCCCGTTTGGAGCCTTCGCTACACCGACCATGACGCTCGGCTTGAGGAATGCCGGGCGCCACCTTTAGCGTTGCCAGATGCGTAAGTGCCTCCTCAAGAAGCTCGGCAGAAACGCCCACGTTTACGTGGACGACGTGGTGGTGAAGACGGAGAAGCGAGGAACGCTGTTGGAAGACCTCAAGGAGACCTTTGAAATTCTGCGCCGATTCCAGATCAAGCTCAACCCAGAGAAGTGCGTCTTCGGAGTGCCAGCCGGCCAGCTCCTTGGTTTCCTGGTCTCTGAACATGGCATAGAGTGCAACCCCGTGAAGATCAAGGCAATCGAAAGGATGGAAGTACCCCGCCGACTTCTAGATGTGCAAAAGTTCACCGACTGTTTGGCGTCCATCAGCCGATTCATCAGCCGGCTGGGTGAGAAAGCTCTTCCTCTGTACCAGCTCATGAAGAAGACCACCTTCTTCGAATGGACCTCCATGGCGGACGAAGCTTTTCTCCAGTTGAAGAAAATGCTGACTACTCCCCCCGTGCTGGCGGCCCCGACTCCCAAGGATCCCATGCTCCTGTATATTGCCGCCACCAAATAGGTAGTCGACATACCATTGTAGTTGAACGCAAGGAGGAAGGCAAGGCGCTACCTGTCCGAGAGACCGGTATATTACCCGAAGCAACTGTCGACCTCCAAGCGTAAACTACCCCCACTACCGGAAGATGTGTTACAGCGTGCACTTTGCCGCCAAGAAGTTGAAGCCTTACTTTCAAGAGCATCCAATCACCGTGGTTTGCACGGCCCCACTAGCAGAGATCATCGAAGCCGAGATGCTTCCGCCGAGTGGCCAAATGGGCCATAGAGTTGGCCCCCTACACTATCTATTACCAGCCCTGCACCGCCATCAAGTCACAAGCACTGGCCGACTTCCTCGTCGACTGGGCCGAGACCCGGTACCTGCCGCCAGCGCCCGACTCCACCCATTGGCGGATGCACTTCGATAGCTCCAAGATGCGCACCGGCTTGGGAGCCGGCGTGGTCCTCACTTCCCCCAAAGGCGACAAGCTCAAGTACGCGCTGCAGATCCATTTTGCCGCCTCCAACAACGTCACCGAATACGAGGCGCTCATTCACGGGCTCCAGCTTGCCAAAGATGCAAACATGGCGAGCTACCGTTTCCTGGTACAGTAGCTGAGTGGATATTTTGAGGGGTGCGAGTTCCTCCACGTGCCAAGAAACGACAACGACCAAGCAGATACCCTGGCAAGAATCGGCTCCACCCGCCAGGCAATACCATCCGACGTCGCCCTTCAGCGCCTCCTCAAGCCATCTGTCAAGCCATCACCAGAGTCAGACTCCATTTTTGTGCCGGCACTTCAAGAAGTCGGATCCGACTCCAAAGCCTCAGCAGACGGCACAAGAATTCCGGCAGACGGCCCCAAGAACACTGTAGTCGAAGCCGGCCCGGGGACTTCAGAACCCGGCCCCGGGACTACGGCGACCATTGCGAAGACTCCAGTACTCGGCCCGGGGACTGCACCAGTCGGCCCGGGGACTTCTTCAACCGAGCAAGCTGCTGCGGACTCCAACCTGCCGCCTCCCAGCCCAGCCGCCCTCGTCCAAGTAGCAGTACTGGCAGTCGAAGAAATAGCAGCACCCTCATGGGCCCAGCCCATCCTGAAGTTCTTACAGGTGGAGAGCTACCAAACGATGAGACCTTGGCTCGGCAAGTGCAACGCCGAGCGGCAGCCTACACTATAGTCAACAGAGAGCTGGTCAGGCGTAGCGTCATGGTGTCTACCAGCGCTGCGTCAAGCCAGAGAAAGGCCAAGCGATTCTTGAAGACATCCATCAGGGTAAGTGTGGCCATCATGCAGCCTCAAGAGCACTCGTCGCCAAAGCCTTCCGACACGGTTTCTTCTGGCCGACTGCCCTAGAAGAGGCCAAGGAATTAGTTCAAAATGCAAGGGGTGCCAGGTGTTCCGCTCCAAGCCGTTTCAGCCGGCTTCTGCACTCAAGACTATCCCCATCGCCTGCCCTTTGCTATTTGGGGCCTGGACATGGTGGGACCATTCAAACGGCACGAGGCGGCCTAACTCACTTACTTGTCGCGGTGGACAAGTTCACCAAGTGGATAGAAGCAAAACCCATCAAGAAGTTGAATGGTCCTCTTGCGGTGACTTTCATCGCCGACATCACGACTCGATGCGGCGTACCACATAGCATCATCACCGACAATGGCACAAATTTTGCCAAAGGCGCTGGCCCGCTTTTTGCGCCGACGCAAGGCATCCGATCGACTTAGCGTCCGTTGCCGTCCGCAGTAAAACGGCTGTGTGGAGCGAGCGAATGGCCTCATCCTGTTCGCATCAAGCCTCGACCGTCGAGCCATCGAGCGTTGCCGGCTGTTGGCTCGAGGAGTTGCTACCATCCTCTCGAGTCTGCGACGACTCCAAACAAGTCAACTGGCTTCACACCCATCTTCCTCGCTTCACGGTGCCAAGCCGTCATCCCAACGGATATAGAGTTCGACTCCCCGCGAGTCACCATGTACACCGAAGAGGAAGCAGAAGAAGCACGTCAAGACGGCGTCGACCTACTGGAAGAGGGACGGCTGTTGGCACTCAGCCTGTCCAGCATCTACCAGCAGAGCCTGCGCCGCTACTATAACAAGAAGGTCAAGCCAAGATCATTCCTAGAGGGCGACCTTGTGCTCCGGCTGATCCAGTGAACAGCTGGCCAGCACAAGCTGTCGACACCTTGGGAAGGCCCATTCATCATCAGCAAAGTGCTGGGCAACGACTCCTACTACCTGATCGACGCCGTAATCCCGAGCACGCAAGAGGGACGACTCCGGCAAAGAGACGGAACGGCCATGGAATGCGAATCTCCTCCGAAGATTTTACAGTTGATGCAGTATGTACCACGCTACCCTTTGTGTTTAAAGTACCAAGACTTCGGGCCCCCCGAGACGAGCTCGGGCACTGCCCTCTTTTGTTATCTGTATGATAAGAATTATGCTTTCGAGTATGTTACTCTTTGTTATTCTATTTGGCACCGGGCTCGACTAGTCGGCCCGGGACTCGCCATATGAGCTATGAAATGCTTCCGCAATCGGACAAGTAACGTGTGGTGCCTAAGCCGTCTCCCGTCAGAAGCCGCAGCTCGCAGAGCGACTGTTTGGTGGGCAGGAGTAAGGAAGAACGGGCGCCCACACGAAAAAATGGCTAAGGACCCAAAGCATAAACATAGTTTAAATCGGCTTCCAGTCCCGTTTCGCAAAAAACCGACTCTTAAGTAGTCGGCTTGCCGCTTTCTACCCAACTTGTTAAGACTCTAAAAAATGGCCAAGTACTTGCCTTCTCAAAGGTAGCCAATCACTTGACCCAGACGGCAGTCTGCAGAGCGGTTGCCCGATGGGCAAAGCGGCAACCAAGGGAAGGCGGCAAAGGAAAAAGCCATAAGAGCAATAAGCAAGGAAAGATAAAATTAGAATAATATTTACACAACTTAGGCCCTTGGCCGTATCTTCGAACAGAGGTTCAGAATACACCCCGCGGGTGGAATTGTGCGAATTAACAAGTTCTTTCAAATACTAGCAAAACAGATAAAATAAAGGCGAGACAGCAGCCTAGGAAGCAGCAGATGGGGTCGGAAGGCCGGAGGCGACGGCGGCGTCAGGTGCCGGGGCGGCCGGCTGGGTGGTCTCGGCTTGATCGTCTCCGGTGGCAGCCGGCCCAGACGGGCGCGGCTCGTTGCTGGAGGCGCGGTCGAGCTGAGGCTGGTCGCCCGCTCCGTCTTCTGGCGCCTCCATATCGTCTCCGTCCTCCGCCTCGTCTTCCTCCTCGGTGCTGGAGTCGATCACCTCCACCGAGTCCTCGTCGTAGTCCGGGTTCATCCCGAACCACTCCGGCGGCGCCTCCCCACCGTCCTCAGCCCTCTCAGGGACGAAGACGCTGGTGTCCGTGTAGTCGGCAATCACCGCCGTACGCTCGACGAGGGCGTCCTCCGCGGCCAGCAACTCCGCCTGGGCCTCTGACTGGAATGCGGCCAGCCGGTCCAGATCCAGCCCTGGATACCACTCCTTGATGAATTCCAGGGCCCGACAAGCTCCAGCCCGAGCTATGGAACCCTTCCAGGCCTCAAGACGGCCAGCCGCGACCTCCAGCCAGTCGGCGGTCTGGCTGGGAGTGCGCAGAATCGGCATGTCCGGCCACAGAGCAGTGATCGCCTGGGCGCCGACACACTGAAGCCGGCGCAGCATCCGATGGGCCGGCCGCAGACGAGCCTCAATGCTCAGGAGCTGCTCGTCAAGGATCCGGGGGGCGTTGGCAGCGATCTCAGCACCATCCGCCCTTCGCGCCTCGCGATCAGCCTCGATGGCTTGATTGGCCGCCTGCGTGTGGCCGGGGAAGAAGTCTGCCAAGAAGAAGAAGAAGAAGCAAGTCAGAAAAACAGGAGTCGACCTAACCCATAGTCGACGACCCAAAAGAAGAACTAAAAGCAAACTCACCATCGATGATGTCCTCGATTTCATGGAAGCCGAAGGTCAGCAGCGCTTCCTTGTCGGTCCAGGAGGAGCGCTCGCTCTCAAACTCGGCCAGGAGAGCGGCCTCTTTCTTCTCCGCCTCGTCTTGCGCCGCCTTAAGCAGCTCCCTCTGCTCCGCCAGCTGCGTAGCCAGCAGGTCGCGCTCTGCGGCTAGCTTGCTGCACTCCTCCTCCTTGGCGCGCAAGGCGGTGTTGGCCGTACCCAGCTGCCGCCGAAGAGTGGCACTGGCCTCTGAAGAATAATAAGAAGAAGGACGCAAAGTAAATCGGCTAAGAAGGTCGCTGAAGATCCGCCCGATCACAGCAATCGGCCCGAATCTCGGGGACTACAGCCCGTGGGTGCGCCAGCGCGCCCCCGCGAAGAAGAAAACTCACCTCGGCTCCTCGCCAAGTCGGCAGTCCGCTTGCCCAAGTCCTCAACGTTGCGGTTGAAGGTAGTGGCGCGGAGGTTGTGATACTCGTGCGACAAGAATTTCAGACAAAGGTAAAAATTTGGAAGTAAGCAAATAGAGTTCCGAGCCGCCTGCTCAATGCCGCCCGAAACTCGAGGACTACATGGAAGGCTGCGCGCCTGAAGAGAAGAGCAAGAAAAGATTCAAAGGAGACATACCCGCACGGCGGCTCGCGACGCCAGGTGCGCCTTGGAGCAATTCTGGATGGCGTCGCCTTTAGCTCGCAGCTTCGCCTGGACGTCCAGGAGCGCCGTGTTCAGCGGGCCCGTGCCGCCTCCTCGCACCCACCCAATGGGCGCGGCGCTGGTCGCCTCGGCGTCTGGAATGGCCGAGCTGGCGGCGCCGGTCTCCAAGGTGCGCGGCGCCGAAGTCGCCTTCTCAAGACGGCGTCGCGCTGGCGAGGCGACTTGAAGAAGCAGCTTCGCCACGGCCTCGTCGTCGGTCGGCGGCACAGGCGGGTCCGCCGGCTGTTTGCCTCGCGCGCTCTCGGACCGCGGTGGAGGCGGCGGGGGTGGCACGGCCGTGCCCGACAGGGAGGCCTCGCCGCCTTCCCTCTCCGTGACGGGGACCTCACTGCCGACTCCCTCCATCTGCCCCGTGAACTCCAGCGGCGGCGACGCAGAGCTCAGCGGGGTGACGAGCAGCGCCGACTGGAGGCGCGCGGCCTCCTCGGCTCGCCTCTTGGCTGCAACGGCGGCTTCGACCTCCTCCAGCTTCTTCTGGGCGGAAGCCGCTGCCTTCTCAGCCTCCGCCTTCTCTAGACGGGCGGCCTCCTCCTCGTCGCGCTTCTCCTGCGCATTCTGCTTCGTCGCCTCCCGGAGGGCGGCCGCAGGATCAAAGCGGACGTCTCTGCCGACCCCATGACAGAGGCGGCGGCGACCCTCTCCAAGGTGAGGGGAGCCCTGATGAGGAAAAGACATGTAAAGACTTGGACAAGAACCGACCAGAACAAAACAAGACAAAACAAGAAGTACTTACGCGGAGACCAGCGGCGGCTTCTTCACTTCCTTGCGGAAGCGGTTAGCCTTCGCGACCGGCTCTTTGCGCTGGGTCGCGGCGGCCGTCCCCCTGAATTTCTTCGCCCGGCCGCCTGGCAGGCTTGGCCTGGCCCGGCGCTTCTTCGCGCCGCCTCGACCACCCAAGGCGGCGTACGAACTCGCGCCTGGATGCCCCGCTTTCTGTTGGCGGCGAGGGACGACTTCCCTTTCGCCGTCCTCGTCGGGCCAGTCGGCGAAGGTTGCCGAAGGCCTGAAGTCGTCGGCCCCTCCTCCTCCCTCGGCGTCCGTTTCCATCGCCGCCACCCCCAAGTCGGGGTCGTCGGCGTCGCTCTCCGCCCGGATGGGGACGAATTCACAAGCCGGCCCCGCGGTGCCGGCCGAGGGCTGAATGAGGGGATTCTGAATCAGAAAAGACCAAAGGAAATTAGAGCCGGATTCGGCTGAAGAAGGAAACAGAAAAGCAAGAGATGACTTACCACAGGCGGGGGGTTGGCGCGAAATGCGGCTCCTTGCCAAACTGCCATTCCTCCATGAGGCGCGGTTTGCTGTGAAATTCACCGTGTCCACCACCTCCGCGTGGGGCATATCTTTGGAGCACAGCGGCCGGGTCGGCGGACGCTCATCGGCGAGATCGGATGAGGTCGGCCTTGAGAGGAAGAACTTCGGCGCGCCCACGGCGGCCAGCAAGTCGGCCCCGGGCCCCTCCGCTGCGTCGGCCAAGACTTCGGAGCCGCGGCAAGCGGCGGCGCTGCGGAAGTCGGCGTCACGGCCCGATGGGACCAGCGCGGAGTCGCCCGCCAACTCGCCCGGCCACGTAAAGCGGCGAGTTGACCCATCGCCCTCAGGGGCGACGTTCTTGACGTAGAAGTACGTGCGCTGCCACATCTTCACCGACTTGATGAGTGGGATGGCAGGGAAGGGGTTATCGGGCACCGGCCTCCTCATTGCGATGAACGTGCCGCACAGAGCCGGCACGTGAGCGATGTGGGTTCCGAGCTTGGATTGGAAGAATTCCCCCCACAGCTCGATGGTGGGGAGAACGCCAAGAAAGCCTTCGCACAAGGATGCGAAGGCGGCCAGCAGCACCACCGTGTTTGGAGTGAGGTGGTGCGGCTGGAGCCCATGGAACTCCAGGAACGCGCGGAAGAAGCCGCTCGCCGGCAGCCCTAGCCCGCGCATGAGGTGCGAGCGGAATATGACCCGCTCGCCCTCCTCCGGCGCCGGCGTTATTTCGCCCGCCGGCGCGGCGCGGGTCCGCACTAGGTTGGTGCCGGGGATGCGGCGCGTCTGGCGGAGAAACTCGATGATGTCGTCGTCAACAATGGAGCCATCCCACACGCCGGAGCGCGCGGCGGGAGGCGCGGCGGCGGAGGAGGAGCTCATCTCCGCGGCGCGGCGTGGTTCGGCGCGGCGGAGCAAGGAGGAAGATGAAGCAAGAAGGAGAGGAAGCGGGAGAGTGGGTGCGCGTGCGTCGCCGCCCCCTCCTCCCGCCTACTTATAGGTGCCTAGGCTGAGAAGCCGAGGGGGCGGGCGTGCGATTAACTGCGCCCACGCCCCCACGCCCCCACGATTAAAACCACGATGTTACTGCGCGCAGTAACGGCGTGGGGAGCCCAACCGCCCGCACGGCCGCAACGGATCCGCCCGTGCGCCGAGGCGCGGTAGTGGCGGGCCCCGCCTGACGGGCCTGTCTAGTCACGCGCGTGGGCGGGCAGACTGGCCCTGCCGCGTGGCGTCACGTGGCGGGCCCGCAACAGGAAATTGCCTAGAAGCTTATCAGGCACGCTGCCCGGATCCCGCCACGACCTTCGAAACCTTTAGGGAGCAAGACGGCTTCCTGCAAGGCCGACTCCAGCTAGTCGGCTCAAGAGAGAGACGGCGAGCCGAGCCCAGATTCTTTCATTGGAGGGATGAAACTGTTGAGGCTCCTCGATATGTTGCCCTCGGCGCCTCACCAGCTTTGGGGACTACTGTCGGAGTAATGGGCCATGGGTAGGCAAAACCGAGCCCCTGGACCTTTCAAAACATCGGGGCAGACTGCGCCCCTCAAGACCCCAAGACGAAGAGCCGCCTTCTGAGAAGTCGGCGACAGAGCATCAACTGCCCCTCACCGAGTCCCGAGACGGCCTCAAGATAAGCCGACTCCCAGCCAGCGACTTCCAATGAAACCGGCTACGGGGAGTCGGCCCGCGACTCCAACCGCCTCCTACTGATGCGACTACTGACGGGACGGGATGGTGCCGCCTCGCAGCCCCATCCCTGCCCCATTCATAAAGGGCAGGAATGGCCACAGAGCGCCGTACTGACGGAGATCTCCGTCCGGCGCGGCACTGTTGCCACGCCGGCCCTGACGTCAGCCCCGTGGGCAGATTCCTGTACACACTATGGCCTGTCTGTACGACCCGAAGACGATGGGACCCGCCTGTCGGCGGGAGTGCAGAGGACGGCGAGAGCGCCCCAAGACGGACCCGCTGGGAGTCGGCCTCCGAGAGTCGGCCGGCCCCTCCCACGGCCTCCATGCGCCATTAACCAGACAAGGCGAGGAATGGCAACAGTGATCGCCCGCCAGGCGGTGGCACTGTTGCCATGACCCCACGACCAAGCTCGCGTCATTAGAAGCGCGGCTACAGTAACCCGCAGCCGGCAAGACCCGCCCGCGGCGGGCAAGGGCTGTCGGCCCCATGCTGGACCGTCGGCGGGGCCCACTAGTCGGCGGGCCCCAGAAGTCGGCGGAGAAGACGGCGACTTAAGAGACTGACGGCTGGGACCTGCTTCCAGCCGGATTACCATTGTACCCCCGGGGGGTAGGCCTATATAAACCCCCGGCACCCGTGCAAAGGGTTGGAACCTAGTAGTTTGACACACACATAGAGGGAAGAGAAGAGCTAGCCGTGCCCTTCTCCTTCCTCACCCGAACAGCTCAAGGAGCAACGTTGTACTCACTTTGTCAGAGTGATCATGCGGAGACCCCTTGAGCAGCAGATGGGGTGTTATCTCCCGGAGAGCCACAGCTGGGTAAGATTCGCCGGCGTGCATGCCTTCGCCTCATCCCGTTTCCAGGCACCGGCGACGTTCTACTCGCCCCCTCCATGATAAGCCATCCTTTGGCATATGTCGCACCCAACCCCCAACACATGCACAATCCCGATGACAAGCCAAGCAATTGTTTCATACTTTAACATTTTCAAAACTTTTTCAATCTTCACGAATACATGAGCGTGAGCCATGGATATAGCACTATATGTGGAATAGACGGTGGTTGTGGAGAAGACAAAAAGAGGGAAGATAGTCTCACATCAACTAGGCGTATCAACGGGCTATGGAGATGCCCATCAATAGATATCAATGTGAGTGAGTAGGGATTGCCATGCAACGGATGCACTAGAGCTATAAGTATATGAAAGCTCAACAAAAGAAACTAAGTGGGTGTGCATCCAACTCGCTTGCTCACGAAGACCTAGGGCATTTGAGGAAGCCCATCATTGGAATATACAAGCCAAGTTCTATAATGAAAAATTCCCACTAGTATATGAAAGTGACAAAATGGGAGACTCTCTATCATGAAGATCATGGTGATACTTTGAAGCACAAGTGTGGTAAAAGGATAGTAACATTGTCCCTTCTCTCTTTTCTCTCATTTTTTATATTTTTTATTTGGGCCTTTTTTATGGCCTCTTTTTTTCATCCGGAGTCTCATCCCGACTTGTGGGGAATCATAGTCTCCATCATCCTTTCCTCACTTGGGACAATGCTCTAAAAATGATGATCATCACACTTTTATTTTTCTTACAACTCGATACTTAGAACAAAATATGACTCTATATGAATGCCTCCGTGATGTACCGATATGCAATGAAACATGAGTGACATGTATGAAAGAATTATGAACGGTGGCTTTGCCACAAATACAATGTCAACTACATGATCATGCTAGCAATATGACAATGATGGAGCGTGTCATAATAAACGGAACCGTGGAAAGTTGCATGGCAATATATCTCGGAATGGCTATGGAAATGCCATGATAGGTAGGTATGGTGGCTGTTTTGAGGAAGGTATATGGTGGGTGTATGATACCGGCGAAAGGTGCGCAGTTTTAGAGAGGCTAGCAATAGTGGAAGGATGGGAAAAAGTGCGTATAATCCATGGACTCAACATTAGTCATAAAGAACGCATATACTTATTGCAAAAATCTAGAAGTTATCAAAGAAAAGTATTACGCGCATGCTCCTAGGGGGATAGATTGGTAGGAAAAGACCATCGCTCGTCCCCGACCGCCACTCATAAGGAAGAAAATCAATAAATAAATCATGCTCCGAGTTCATCACATAACGGTTCACCATACGTGCATGCTACGGAATCACAAACTTCAACACAAGTATTCTTTGAATTCACAACTACTCAACTAGCATGACTCTAATATCACCATCTTCATATCTCAAAACAATTATCAAGCATCAAACTTATCTTAGTATTCAATGCACTCAAAAGAAAGTTTCACATATCTTGAATACCAAGTATATTAACATTAAGCAAATTACCATGCTATTAATGACTCTCAAAATGATCTAAGTGAAGCATGAGAGATCAAGTTTCTTTAAAACAAATCCACCACCGTGCTCTAAAAGATCTAAGTGAAGCACTAGAGCAAAAATTATCACGCTCAAAAGATATAAATGAAGCACTATGAGAAAAACTATCACGCTCAAAAGATATAAGTGAAGCACATAGAGTATTCTATCAAATTCCAATTCATGTATGGCTCTCTCAAAAGGTGTGTACAGCAAAGATGATTGTGGTAAACTAACAAGCAAAGACGCAAATAATACAAGACGCTCCAAGCAAAACACATATCATGTGGTGAATAAAATATAGCTCCAAGTAAATTACCGATGGAAGTGGATTTTAAAGAGGGATGCCTTCCGGGCATCCCCAAGCTTTGACTTTTGGTGTCCTTGGATTATATTGGGGGTGCCATGGGCATCCCCAAGCTTAGGCTCTTGCCACTCCTTATTCCATAATCCATCAAAAGAATTCACCCAAAACTTGAAAACTTCACAACACAAAACTCAATAGAAATCTCGTGAGCTCAGTTAGAGAAAGAAAACAAAATACTACTTTAAGGTACTGTAATGAACTCATTATTTATTTATATTGGTGTTAAACCTACTGTATTCCAACTTCTCTATGGATCAAAAACTATTTTACTAGCCATAGATTCATCAAAATAAGCAAACAACACACGCAAAACAGAATCTGTCAAAAACAGAACAGTCTGTAGTAATCTATAACTAACGCAAACTTCTAGAACTCAAAAAATTCTACCAAAAGTAGACGACCTGTAAAATTTGTTTATTGATCAGCAGCAATTGGAATCAGTATTTTATCACGTTCTGGTGATTTCTAACAATTCGGGCACTGAGCACAAAGTTTCTGGAAATTACAGCAAGATCAAATAACTATCACCCAAGAAGATCTAATAGGTTTAACTTGGCACAAACACTAATTAAAAGATAAATAAACAGATGCTAGATGGATTATTTTTCCTAAACATAAGCAAAAACAAAAAACTAAAAATAAAATTGGGTTGCCTCCCAACAAGCGCTATCGTTTAACGCCCCTAGCTAGGCATAAAAGCAAGGATAGATCTAGGTATTGCCATCTTTGGTAGGCAATTCTTCAATGAGGCATCTACCTCCTCTAGAATTTTCTTTCTTTCTAGTAATTACCAAAATTTTAGGCACAAGATAAAAAAATTCATTTGTAGCAAATGGTTCCTTAATGATAGTAAAAAGATCAGGATGAATACTTATAGATTTAAGATCCGCATTTTCCTTACTAGATGATTCACCCTTATTTTTAGGAACATACATAAGCTTAGCAATTTTAGTGGGAGGACTAGGAGTATTCTTTAAGGAAGAAAAAGCGGTTCCCAAGTTGGTAATGATACCCTCAAGTTTATCGATTCGAGTGGAGTCTAGATTTATTTTCTCGTTAACCATAGGTTCCTTCTCCTTAATATTTTTCAAAGTCATTCCTACCTTAGATCCATACTGCGTAATTTGATTATGGATCTTTTTATCTAGATTTTCAATGGATTCAATGGTAGCAACTTTGTTTTCAATAATTTCAAGCCTTTGCATAACATGCTCCAAAGTTAACATAGTTCCATTAACCAAAAGAGGTGGTGAGACAAATAAATCTATTAAAGCATTATAAGAATCAAAAGTATGGCTACCCAAGAAATTCCCTCCAGTAATGGTATCAAGGATATATCTATACCAAGGATTAGCACGTACGTAAAAATGACGAAGAAGAACTGAAGTAGATTGCTTCCTGGTAGATCTATTTTGAGCATTGCAAATTCTATACCAAGCATCTTTTAGATTTTCTCCCTCCCTTTGCGTAAAATTTAGAACTTCATTCTCGGGAGATAACGGAGAAGATAAGAGACTAGTCATGACGGCAAGCAAACAAACTAACACACGAGCAACAAAAGGCAAAGGGAAAAGAGAGGAGGAGATTGGGAAAGAGAGGGCGAATAAAACGGCAAGGGTGAAGTGGGGGAGAGGAAAACGAGAGGCAAAAGGCAAATAATGTAATGCGAGAGACAGGAATTGTGATGGGTACTTGGTATGTTGACTTTTGCGTAGACTCCCCGGCAACAGCGCCAGAAATCCTTCTTGCTACGTCTTGAGCTTGCGTTGGTTTTCCCCGAAGAGGAGAGGATGATGCAGCAGAGTAGCATAAGTATTTCCCTCAGTTTTTGAGAACCAAGGTATCAATCCAGTAGGAGGCCACGCACAAGTCCCTCGTACCTGCACAAAATGATAGCTACTCGCAACCAACGCGATTAGGGGTTGTCAATCCCTTCACAGCCACTTACGAGAGTGAGATCTGATAGAGATGATAAATAATATTTTTGGTATAGAGATGCAAAGTGAAAAGTAAAAAGCAAAGTAAAAACAAAGCAAGTATTAAAGTGATGGAGATTGATATGATGAGAATAGACCTGGGGGCCATAGGTTTCACTAGTGGCTTCTCTCAAGAGCATAAGTATTCTACGATGGGTGAACAAATTACTGTTGAGCAATTGACATAATTGAGCATAGTTATGAGTATATCTAGGTATGATCATGTATATAGGCATCACGTCCAAGACAAGTAGACCGAAACGATTCTGCATCTACTACTATTACTCCACTCATCGACCGCTATCCAGCATGCATCTAGAGTATTAAGTTAAAAACAGAGTAACGCCTTAAGCAAGATGACATGACGTAGAGGAATAAATTCATGAAATATGATAAATACCCCATGTTGTTATCCTCAATGGAAACAATACAATACGTTCCTTGCAACCCTTTCTGTCACTGGGTAAGGACACCGCAAGATTGAACCCAAAGCCATGAACTTCTCCCATTGCAAGAACTACCAATCTAGTTGGCCAAACCACACGGATAATTCGAAGAGACTTGCAAAGATAACTCAATCATACATAAAAGAATTCAGAGAAGATTCAAATATTATTCATAGATAAGCTGGATCATAAACCCACAATTCATCGGTCTCAACAAACACACCGCAAAAAGAAGATTACATCGAATAGATCTCCATGAGAGAGGGGGAGAACATTGTTGGGTAACGTAGTAATTTCAAAATTTTCCTACGCACACACAGGACCATGGTGATGGCATAGCAACGAGAGGGGAGAGTGTTGTCTACGTACCCTCGTAGACCGTGGCGGAAGCGATCTGGCGTAGAGGAAGTAGTCGTACTTTCTCCTCGCGATCCTGCCGATCCCAAAGCACCGTTACTCGCACCTCCGAGTCGATGATGACGTGAGGAAGTAGTCGACGTTCTCCTCACGATCCAACCGATCACTGGCGCCGTTACTCCGGCGCCTCCGAGTTCTTGGCAC
The DNA here is from genome assembly GCA_021605145.1 of Aegilops bicornis. Lineage (NCBI taxonomy): Eukaryota > Viridiplantae > Streptophyta > Magnoliopsida > Poales > Poaceae > Aegilops > Aegilops bicornis. The sequence continues at coordinate 614,686,312 of CM038674.1, read as the reverse complement.
ACGTTCAGCTCGATGGCGCTCCACGGGCTTCGATCCAGCAAAGCTCCGGGGAGGGAGTTCGTCGACCTGACGGCGTGGTGACGATCTTGATGTTTCACCGTCGTAGGGCTTCGCCTAAGCACCGCTACAATATGACCGAGGTGGAATATGGTGGAGGGGGGCACCGCACACGGCTAAGGAACGATCTCAAGGATCAACTTGTATGTCTATGGGGTGCCCCCTGCCCCCGTATATAAAGGAGCAAGGGAGGGAGGAGGCCGGCCCTATGTTTGGCGCGCCATGGGGAGTCCTACTCCCACCGTGAGTAGGATTCCCCCTTTCCTAGTCCAACTAGGAATCCTTCCATGTAGGGGGAGGAAGGGAGAATGAAGGGCAGGAGTAGGAAGGTGGCGGCCCCTTTCCCTAGTCCAATTCGGACTAGAGGGAGGGGGCGCAGCAGCCTTTTCCTGTTCCCACTAAAGCCCATCAAGGCCCATTACTTCTCCCGTAACTACCGGTACTCGAAAAATACCCGAATCACTCGGAACCTTTCCGAACTCCGAATATAGTCGTCCAATATATCGATCTTTACGTCTCGACCATTTCGAGACTCCTCGTCATGTCCCCGATCTCATCCGGGACTCCGAACTCCTTCGGTACATCAAAATACATAAACTCATAATAACCGCTATTGAAACCTTAAGCGTGCGAACCCTACGGTTCGAGAACAATGTAGACATGATCGAGACACATCTCCGGTCAATAACCAATAGCGGGACCTGGATGCCCATATTGGTTCCTACATATTCTCTGAAGATCTTTATCGGTCAGACCGCATAACAACATACGTTGTTCCTTTTGTCATCGGTATGTTACTTGCCCGAGATTCGATCGTCGGTATCCAATACCTAGTTCAATCTCGTTACCGGCAAGTCTCTTTACTCGTTCCGTAATACATCATCTTACAACTAACTCATTAGTTGCAATGCTTGCAAGGCTTTATGTGATGTGTATTACCGAGAAGGCCCAGAGATACCTCTCCGACAATCGGAGTGACAAAACCTAATCTCGAAATACGCCAACCCAACAAGTACCTTTGGAGACACCTGTAATACTCCTTTATAATCACCCGATTACGTTGTGACGTTTGGTAGTACCTAAAGTGTTCCTCCGTAAACGGAGTTGCATAATCTCATAGTTATAGGAACATGTATAAGTCATGAAGAAAGCAATAGCAACATACTAAAGCGATCAAGTGCTAGGCTAACGGAATGGGTCATGTCAATCAGATCATTCTCCTAATGATGTGATCCCGTTAATCAAATGACAACTCATGTCTATGGTTAGGAAACATAACCATCTTCGATTAACGAGCTAGTCAAGTAGAGGCATACTAGTGACACTCTGTTTGTCTATGTATTCACACATGTATTATGTTTCCGGTTAATACAATTCTAGCATGAATAATAAACATTTATCATGAAATAAGGAAATAAATAATAACTTTATTATTGCCTCTAGGGCATATTTCCTTCAGTCTCCCACTTGCACTAGAGTCAATAATCTAGTTCACATCATCATGTGATTCAACACTAATATTCACATCTGTATGTGATTAACACCCATAGTTCACATCGTCATGTGACCAACACCCAAAGGGTTTACTAGAGTCAATAATCTAGTTCACATCGTTATGTGATTAACACCCAAAAGTACTAAGGGATGATCATGTTTTGCTCGTGAGAGAAGCTTAGTCAACGGGTCTGTCACATTCAGAGCCGTATGTATTTTGCAAATATTCTATGTCTACAATGCTCTTGCGGGGCTACTCTAGCTAATTGCTCCCACTTATAATATGTATCCAGATTGAGACTTAGAGTCATCCGGATCGATGTAAAAAGCTTTGCATCGATGTAACTCTTTCTGACGGGCTCTTTTATCACCTCCATAATCGAGAAATATTTCCTTAGTCCTCACTAAGGATGTTCTTGACCAATGTCCGATGATCTACTCCTAGATCACTATTGTACTCCTTGCAAAATTCAGAGCAAGGTATACAATAGGTCTGGTACATAGCATAGCATACTTTATAGAACCTATGAATGAGGCATAGGGAATGACTTTCATTCTCTTTTCTATTTTTCTGCTGTGGTCGGGATTTGAGTCTTACTCAATTTCACACCTTTGCAACACATGCAAGAACTTTTCTTTGACTGTTCCATTTTGAACTACTTCAAAATCTTGACAAGGTATGTTCTTATTGAAAAAACTCATCAAGCGTTTTGATCTATCTCAATAGATCTTGATGCTCAATTTGTACGCAGCTTCACCGAGGTCCTTCTTTGAAAAACTCCTTTCAAATACTCCTTTATGCTTTGCGAATAATTCTACATTATTTCCGATCCACAATATGTCATTCACATATACTTATCGTAAATGCTGTAGTGCTCCCACTCACTTTCTTGTAAATACAGGCTTTTCCACAAGTCTGTATAAAACTATATGCTATGATCAACTTATCAAAGCATGTATTCCAACTCTGAGATGCTTGCACCAGTCAATAGATGGATCACTGGAGCTTGCATATTTTGTTAGCACCTTTAGGATTGACAAAACCTTCTGGTTGCATCATATACAACTCTTCTTTAATAAATCCATTAAAGAATGTAGTTTCGTCATCCATTTGCCAGATTTCATAAAATGTGGCAATTGCTAACATGATTCGGACAGACTTAAGCATCGCTTCTGATTGAGAAAATCTCATTGTAGTCAACACCTTGAACTTGTTGAAAACCCTTTTGTGACAAGTCGAGCTTTGTAGATAGTAACACTACTATCGTTGTCCGTCTTCCTCTTGAAGATCCATTTATTTAATATGGCTTGCTGATCATTGAGCAAGTCAATCAAAGTCCATACTTTGTTCTCATACATGGATCCTATCTCAGATTTCATGGCCTCAAGCCATTTCGCGGAATCTGGGCTCATCATCGCTTCCTCATAGTTTGTAGGTTCATCATGGTCTAGTAACATGACTTCCAGAACATGATTACCGTACCACTCTGGTGCGGATCTTACTCGAAGACCTACGAGGTTTGGTAGCAACTTGATCTGAAGTTTCATGATCATCATCATTAACTTCCTCACTAATTGGTGTAGGAATCACTAGAACTGATTTCTGTGATGAACTACTTTCCAATAAGGGAGAAGGTACAATTACCTCATTAAGTTTCTACTTTCCTCCCACTCACTTCTTTCGAGAGAAACTTCTTCTCTAGAAAGGATCCACTTTAGCAACGAAAAAACTTGCCTTCGGATCTGTGATAGAAGGTGTACCCCGTAGTTACCATTGGGTATTCTATGAAGACGCACTTCTCCGATTTGGGTTTGAGCTTATCGGTGAAAACTTTTTCACATAAGCATCACAACTCCAAACTTTTAAGAAATGACAGCTTAGGTTTCTTGTTAAACCATAGTTCATACGGTGTCATCTCAACGGATTTAGATGGTGCCCTATTAAACGTGAATGCAGCTGTCTCTAATGCATAACCCCAATACGATAGTGGTAAATCGGTAAGATACATCATAGATCGCACCATATCCAATAAAGTGTGGTTACGACGTTCGGACACACCATTATGCCGTGGTGTTCTGTGTGGCGTGAGTAGTGAAATTATTTCACATTGTTTTAATCAAGGCCAAACTCGTAACTCAAATATTTTTCCTCTGCGATCATATCGTAGAAACTTTTATTTTCTTGTTACGATGATTCTTCACTTCACTCTGAAATTCTTTGAACTTTTCAAATGTTTCAGACTTGTGTTTCATCAAGTAGATATACCCATATCTGCTCAAATCATCTTGTGAAGGTCAGCAAATAACGATACTTGCCACGAGCATCAACACTCATTGGATCGCATACATCGGTATGTATTATTTCCAATAAGTCAGGAGCTTGTTCCATTGTTCCGGAGAACGGAGTTTTAGTCATCTTGCCCAAAAGGCACGGTTCGCAAGCATCAAATGATTCATAATCAAGTGATTCCAAAAATCCATCAGCATGGAGTTTCTTCATGCGCTTTACACCAATATGACCTAAACGGCAGTGCCACAAAATAAGTTGCACTATCATTATTAACTTTGCATCTTTTGGTTTCAATATTATGAATATGTGTATCACTATGATCGAGATCCAATGAACCGTTTTCATTGGGTGTGTAACCATATAAGGTTTTATTCATGTAAACAGAACAACAATTTATTCTCTTACTTAAATGAATAATCAGATTGCAATAAACATGATCAAATCATATTTATGCTCAACACCAAATAACACTTATTTAGGTTCCACACTAATCCCGAAAGTATAGGGAGTGTGCGATGATGATCATATCAATCTTGGAACTACTTCCAACACTCATCGTCACTTCCCCTTCAACTAGTTTCTGTCAACTCCCGTTTCAAGTTACTACTCTTAGCAACTGAACCAGTATCAAATACCGAGGGGTTGCTACGAACACTAGTAAAATACACATCAATAATCTGTATATCAAATATACCTTTGTTCACTTTGCCATCCTTCTTATCCACCAAATATTCAGGGGTAGTTCCGCTTCTAGTGACCAGTTCCATTGCAGCAAAGTACTTAGTCTCGTGCTTAGGTCCAGACTTGGGCTTCTTCACTCGAGCAGCAACTTGCTTGCCGTTCCTTTTGAAGTTCCCCTTCTTCCCTTTGCCCTTTTCCTTGAGACTAGTGGTCTTGTCAACCATCAACACTTGATGTTTTTCTTGATTTCTACCTTCACGATTTTTGCATCGCGAAGAGCTCGAGAATCTTTTTCGTCATCCCTTGCATACTATAGTTCATCACGAAGTTCTAGTAACTCAGTGATGGTGACTAGAGAATTCTGTCAATCACTATCTTATCTGGGAGATTAACTCCCACTTGATTCAAGCAATTGAAGTACCCAGACAATCTGAGCACATGCTCACTAGTTGAGCGATTCTCCTCCATCTTTTAGCTATAGAACTTGTTGGAGACTTCATATCTCTCAACTCGGGTATTTGCTTGAAATATTAACTTCAATTCCTGGAACATCTCATATGGTCCATGACGTTCAAAACGTCTTTGAAGTCCCGATTCTAAGCTGTTAAGCATGGTGCACTAAACTATCAAGTAGTCATCATATTGAGCTAGTCAAACGTTCATAACGCCCGTCAGATTCTGCTCCTGCAATAGGTCCGTCACCTAGCGGTGCATCAAGGACATAATTCTTACGTGCAGCAATGAGGATAAACCTCAGATCACGGATCCAATCCGCATCATTGCTACTAACATTTTTCAATACAATTTTCTCTAGGAACACATATAAAACATAGGGAAGCAACAATGCGAGCTATTGATCTACAACATAATTTGCAAAATACTACCAGGACTAAGTTCATGATAAATTTAAGTTTAATTAATCATATTAAAAACTCCCACTTAGACAGACATCTCTCTAGTCATCTAAGTGATTACGTGATCCAAATCAACTAAACCATGTCCGATCATCACGTGAGATGGAATAGTTTCAATGGTGAACATCACTATGTTGATCATATCTACTATATGATTCACGCTCGACCTTTCGGTCTCCGTGTTCCGAGGCCATATCTGTTATATGCTAGGCTCGTCAAGTTTAACCTGAGTATTCCGCGTCGCAACTGTTTTGCACCCGTTGTATTTGAACGTAGAGCCTATCACACCCGATCATCACGTGGTGTCTCAAAGACGAAGAACTTTCATAGCGGTGCATACTCAGGAGAACACTTCTTGATAATTTTAGTGAGAGATCATCTTATAATGCTACCGTCAAACAAAGCAAGATAAGATGCATAAAGGATAAACATCACATGCAATCAATATAAGTGATATGATATGGTCATCATCATCTTGTGCTTGTGATCTCCATCGCCGGCACCGTCATGATCACCATCGTCACCGGCGCCGACACCTTGATCTCCATCGTAGCATCGTTGTCGTCTTGCCAACTATTGCTTCTACGACTATCGCTACTCCTTAGTGATAAAGTAAAGCAATTACATGGCGTTGCATTTCATACAATAAAGCGACAACCATATGGCTCCTGCCGATTGCCGATAACTTCGGTTACAAAACATGATCATCTCATACAATAAAATATAGCATCACGTCTTGACCATATCACATCACAACATGCCCTGCAAAAACAAGTTAGACGTCCTCTACTTTGTTGTTGCAAGTTTTACGTGGCTGCTACGGGCTGAGCAAGAACCGTTCTTACCTACGCATCAAAACCACAACGATAGTTTGTCAAATAGACTCCGTTTAACCTTCTCAAGGACGGGCGTATGCACTCGGTTCAACTAAAGTTGGAGAGACAGTCTTCCGCAAGCCATCTATGTGCAAAGCACGTCGAGGGAACCGGTCTCGCGTAAAATGCAGCGTAAGGTTGGTCCGATCGTCTCGCCCAACAATACCGCTGAACCAAAGTATGACATGCCGGTAGGCAGTATGACTTGTATCGTCCACAACTCACTTGTGTTCTACTCGTGCATATGACATCTACGCATAAAACCTGGCTCGATACCAATGTTGGGTAACGTAGTAATTTCAAAATTTTCCTCGCTTTTACGGGACCATGGTGATGGCATAGCAACGAGAGGGGAGAGTGTTGTCTACGTACCCTCGTGAGACCGTGGCGGAAGCGATCACAACGTAGAGGAAGTAGTCGTACTTTCTCCTCGCGATCCTGCCGATCCCAAAGCACCGTTACTCGGCACCTCCGAGTCGATGATGACGTAGAGGAAGTAGTCGTCGTTCTCCTCACGATCCAACCGATCACAAGCGCCGTTACTCCGGCGCCTCCGAAGTTCTTGGCACACGTTCAGCTCGATGACGCTCCACGGGCTTCGATCCAGCAAAGCTCCGGGGAGGAGTTCCGTCGACCTGACGGCGTGGTGGACGATCTTGATGTTTCACCGTCGTAGGGCTTCGCCTAAGCACCGCTACAATATGACCGAGGTGGAATATGGTGGAGGGGGGCACCGCACACGGCTAAGGAACGATCTCAAGGATCAACTTGTATGTCTATGGGGTGCCCCCTGCCCCCGTATATAAAGGAGCAAGGGAGGGAGGAGGCCGGCCCTATGTTTGGCGCGCCAAGGGGAGTCCTACTCCCACCGGGAGTAGGATTCCCCCTTTCCTAGTCCAACTAGGAATCCTTCCATGTAGGGGAGGAAGGGAGAAGGAAGTGGAGGAGTAGGAAAGGTGGCGGCCCCTTTTCCCTAGTCCAATTCGGACTAGAGGGGGAGGCGCAGCAGCCTTTTCCTGTTCCCACTAAAGCCCATCAAGGCCCATTACTTCTCCGTAACTACCCTACTCCGAAAATACCCGAATCACTCGGAACCTTTCCGAACTCCGAATATAGTCGTCCAATATATCGATCTTTACGTCTCGACCATTTCGAGACTCCTCGTCATGTCCCCGATCTCATCCGGGACTCCGAACTCCTTCGGTACATCAAAATACATAAACTCATAATAACCGTCATTGAAACCTTAAGCGTGCGGACCCTACGGTTCGAGAACAATGTAGACATGACTGAGACACATCTCCGGTCAATAACCAATAGCGGGACCTGGATGCCCATATTGGTTCCTACATATTCTCTGAAGATCTTTATCGGTCGAGACCGCATAACAACATACGTTGTTCCTTTTGTCATCGGTATGTTACTTGCCCGAGATTCGATCGTCGGTATCCAATACCTAGTTCAATCTCGTTACCGCAAGTCTCTTTACTCGTTCGTAATACATCATCTTACAACTAACTCATTAGTTGCAATGCTTGCAAGGCTTTATGTGATGTGTATTACCGAGAAGGCCCAGAATACCTCTCCGAGCAATCGGAGTGACAAAACCTAATCTCGAAATACGCCAACCCAACAAGTACCTTTGGAGACACCTGTAATACTCCTTTATAATCACCCAGATTCGTTGTGACGTTTGGTAGTACCAAAGTGTTCCTCCAGTAAACGGAGTTGCATAATCTCATAGTTATAGGAACATGTATAAGTCATGAAGAAAGCAATAGCAACATACTAAACGATCAAGTGCTAGGCTAACGGAATGGGTCATGTCAATCAGATCATTCTCCTAATGATGTGATCCCGTTAATCAAATGACAACTCATGTCTATGGTTAGGAAACATAACCATCTTCGATTAACGAGCTAGTCAAGTAGAGGCATACTAGTGACACTCTCTGTTTGTCTATGTATTCACACATGTATTATGTTTCCGGTTAATACAATTCTAGCATGAATAATAAACATTTATCATGAAATAAGGAAATAAATAATAACTTTATTATTGCCTCTAGGGCATATTTCCTTCAAACATTGTATTGATATCCAAAAAGAGAGAAGAAGCCATCTAGCTACTAGCTATGGACCCGAAGGTCGGAAGTAAACTACTCACACTTCATCGGAGAGGCTATGGTGTTGATGTACAAGCCCTCCGTGGTGGATGCCCCCCTCGTGAGCTCCGGAACAGGCCCCAAGATGGGATCTCGTGGATACAGGAAGGTGCGGCGGTGGAATTAGGTTTTTGGCTCCTGTTCTGATCGTTTGGGGGTACGTAGGTATATATAGGAGGAAGGAGTACGTCGGTGGAGCTTCGAGGGGCCCACAAGGCAAGGGGGCGCGCCTAGGGGGGCGCCCTCCACCCTCGTGACCGCCTTGTGGCTTTCTTGACGGAGGGTCCAAGTCTCCTGGGTCTTATCTGATGAGAAAATCATGTTTCCGAAGGTTTCATTCCGTTTGGACTCTGTTTGATATTCTGTTTCTTTGAAATACTGAAAAAGGAAAAAAAACAGCAATTCTGGGCTAGGCCTCCAGTTAACAGGTTAGTCCCAAAAGTAATATAAAAGTGGAAAATAAAGCCCATTATAGTCCAAAACAATAGATAAAGTAGCATGGAGCAATCCAAAATTATAGATACGTTGGAGACGTATCATTTACCACCTGCCTTAACACTTGCCGATTTACCACCTGCCGGTTTACCGTCCATCTTAGCCATCTGTCTTAATTGTCTGTCTTAACTGTCTGTCTTAACTGTCCGCCGGTTTACAACTCCGGCCGGGTCATACCGCGGGGTATATCCCCGACATTAGCCCCCAGTTTAATTTTGATTTATCCATGTTAAACTGATCCTGAGCATCTTTAAATCCTTGTCATTTCCTTCTAGAAAATCCGGGTCAATAGGCCAGCTTCATAATCAATTTGCTGACATTGGTTTGTCACAGAGAAATATTGTGAAGAATAACTTCTTTTACTCAGCTCCCAATTCTTAACAAAAATATTGGTCTTTAAAATACTCATCTGATCTTCAGCCGGTTTAAGAATGTAGAACTTTGCCGGTTTAAGAATGTAGAACTTTGTCGATTTACAAATATTGATGGCACCGGATCATAACTGTTTGTTAACATCAGCTTTTGAAAATATACCTCTTATATGCCTATCACTTGTAGCCCCTAGATCTTAAGAAGGTAACGTAGTAACAACTTAAGATTTGCTTCAATATGAATGTCACAAGCTTGAAGAAATCCAGGTTGTTCATCTCAATCACTAGTCAGAACTGAGTATTCCACATATGTAGCCCCCAAGTGCCAGGTTGTCATGCTTGCAGCAACCCGGGACTTGTAATTTCCTGATGCTCATAAAAACTTCAACTAGTGTAGCCCCCAAGGGCTGGGTCATTATGCAAATAATGAGCAGGGACTTTGAAAATATGATCATGTAGACTTTAACGGCAACGTGTAGCCCCCAAGGGCCGGCTCAGTAAGATAATATTGAGCTGGGACTTTATATATACTTTATTGAGAATAACGTTATATTATGTAACTCCCATCATGGGGCTTGAACCCACATCCACAAGGTTGAGATCTTTGTGCTCCAACTGAGCAGTGGATCCTTCAATAATAGATGAAAATTTGTGTACCTTGAATTGTTGAAAGGAGCAATTGGTAGCCCCCAAGGGCCGGCTCAATATGATGTGATGAGTCGGGTCTTGAATAAGACTAATAAAAATGACTTTACATTAGCCCCCAAGTGTCATGGTGCATGCTTGCAGCGACATGAGACTTGCATATTTGATATAATCTTAAGTTGAATAATGTAGCCCCCAAGTGCCGGGTCATAAGCCTGCAGCGACTTGGGACTATTCCTTCAATTGTAAAATAAATCATATCCATTGATAATATAGTAGCCATTGCGCTAAAGCTCTTTGAAAACCTTAATCATAATACTGGTTACTGATAACTATAATAAAATCCAGCCATGTTGGCTATTTGAAGATTTGGATAATATAATCCAATGATTTATGAGCGCATGATTCCATGGCGCAATCCAAATATATACTGGCGACTTAAAGTCGAATCCAGACCGGGTTAATAAACACCGGATTATAACGGATCACGTACTGACAACTTGTAGTTGATAGTCTAACCGGGTTGACAAACACCGGTTTGGAAACATCATAAATCTTATGAAAACAAAGAAAACTTAGCAAAGGCAAATAAAAACCGTTGTAGTAGAGGCTTTTCACGGGCTGCCAGGCCCCAAATTCGAGGCTTTTCATGGGCTGCCAGGCCACTGAGTTAAACCATTTTTGCAAAGCCTTTTAAGATGGTCTGCAATCCTTAACCAATCATCATTTTAACTTGACAAGTTCAGGGTCTGCATTTTACAGTAACTTGTCAAAGTTTGAAGGGTCATACCAAGTTTACCTGGGCGGCATGACTTACTTAAAGAGGCAGGTTAACCCGGGGTTTTAGGTGTATACACCAGGCTTCCAAGCCATGGCTTGAAAGCCCATTACAAGTGTAGATTCTAGGTTCATTGCGATAGCAAAGAATCCCCAAGTAACGTTTTGAGTTGTGCTCAGTGGTTGCCTATGTTTGAGTTGTTGTTTTACAACACTCTCTTTGGCCTCAGATTGATTTGGTTTTGAGCCGATCAAGAGGTGTGACTATGGTTCGGATACAACCAAGCCCCCAAGTGATGTTGTGGCATTGCGCCGATCAAGAGGTGTAGCTATGGTTCGTATACGACCAAGCCCCAAGTGATCAATAATATGATAAGCCAATAAGGCGGAATACCCATGTTTGAACCGCCTATCATGGCAACATGTCCTTTTCGACCACCTTTAACTTTTTGCAAGAGATAAATTCTTCTTGAACCGGGATTTTGAATCGTATATTGAGAGTGTCAGAGCTTTGCAAGAGATAGTTTCCTCTTAAACCGGATTTGAACCAGATACTAAGGGCTTCATCACTGTGTGGGAGACGGGACTCCCCTTAAACCGGACTATAAACCGGAAGCATCATTGTGAGCCGGAATATTTCTGACGACCTTTAAATTTTCATCAATATAACAGTAGCCTCCGGGACCAGGTTCCCCTTCAACATCCTGGGGCACTTGAATTTGCTGAAACTGGCAAGACTTGCTGCGTCATATCATCGTAGCCCCCAAGTTTTAAGATGACTCAAGGAGTTGTCTTGAGATTCTCCGTACTTGACCATAGCAGAAGGTATATATCATCGGTGTTAATAACGCGATGTAAATCCACAGAAGATTGAGGTGACTGGGCGAGTTATAAATGATCCCGTATGAGCTGTGTCAGCAACTCGGCCAATGGTTCCTTCCAACTGGCTGTTTGCAGTTGACCAAACTGTAGTTGCAGTGATTTGTGCGCATGCCCATTGATCCATCCAGTGCAGACGGCGGCTGAACGATAATTTTCCTCTAATATATTGGAAGAAAAACTGGGCTACCCAAGCAGTGACTTGCTCATACTTAATAAACAGCTCATGCAGACAGGTGCGGCACGGTATGTTGATGTAGACCAGACCGCGAGAGACGGACATCAAATATGACCGCAGCATCAGTAGCAGCTCGGACAGATGAATCGGCCGCATATCATGGCATTGCAAGCCGGTGCGGACGGGCACAATTGGCACCGGCGTTGTAAACCGGCACGGACGGGCGAGTAAATGTAGACCAGGTCCGCAGAGGCGGCGGCTTTGTGCACGTCCATTGAACAACGATCAAACGTGATCTCGGCAACTCAATGTAGACCGGGCCGCAAGGGCGGCGACTTGTGTGCGTCCATTCAACGGGTAATATGTCACGGACTATCGCTGGGCGGAACATTATCAACCCGTGTTCCATACCCATGGTATAAACCATATTTGTAGTGAATGATTGTCCTGTATATAAAAATACACAGATCAAAGTAACTGTTCTTTGACAAAAAAATAATACGTGCTAATAAAATAGATTTTAGATGGATACCACCTGATTCGTTTAGGCCGGAAATAATCCGCCATGAAGTTGATGATCACTAGGTGAAACTGAAATCATTCATGGGTGAGTCGGCCGCGGGAGCAGACAAATGAGTCGGTCCGGTGTTGTAAGCTAGTACGAATGAGCAAGTTGTCCTCCGCGTTGTAAACCGGCGCGGACGCGTGAACCGGCCGCGAGGGCAGACGGGCGAGTCGTCCGTGGTGTTGTAAGGCGGTGCATACGGGCGAGTCAGCCGGCGCATTGATGTAAACCAGACCACGATACGCGTGTCCGTGAAGCTGCGCGACACAGTCGAACATGCCTCCGCGGTATGATACCACCCCTTTTTTCTTTTAATAGCCGTCCTGCATAAAAATATTACAGGCCAGAGTAACTGTTCTTAGACAAATTAACATGCTAATAAAATACAGAAGAAAGATATCACCTGATGTACTTTGACGATAGATGATTTGCATGTAGACTACTAACACCAATTAATTCATCTGCTGCGTGATTCCCATACTTTTGTCTAGACACGAATTAATAGTAGTCTTTCAATTCCACGACGTTGTCACGGCAGATGTCCTAGGGTGAGGACTTAGTCGTGAGGCCAACACATCTATGTTGTAGCTTGAGAGGGATTGATCGGAATCGAGAAACGCAACACAAGACAGGGATTTAGACAGCTTCGGGCCCCGGGAAACATCATCCAGTAACAACCCTACATGCTGTTTGAGGCTAGGTCTCATTATCATCACGAGGGAGTCGCCGGTAAACCGGCTCTTTGTGTCTAGCCCTAGAGATTGTTTCTTCTTGCTTGTCACTTGTTCCTCTTTGGGGAGCCCTGCCCCTCCTTATATATGTTGAAGGGGCGGGTTACATGTGGAGTCCTATTAGGATTAGGACTAGTCTATTACAAGTGGAGTCCTAGTCTTGCTTCCTTTGTGGGAGAATATTCCTTGTGCTTTCCTCATAAACGGGCCCACCATTAACATGAACCGGCCATCTGGGCCTTGGGCCTTGTCATCCTCTGACCCGCCCGCCGGGTCACCAGTGAGTGACTAATCTTCGGGCGGCTTTACAAATGAAACGCCAAGTATCAGTCGGGTCTCAAGTAAACCGCCAAGTCCGGCCGGGTTATACGTCCGGCCGGTTTACGCCACGGGGTATATCCCCAACAGTAGTAGCATAATTTCTCTGAGCACTGTCTAGAGTTTTACTAGCGTAATGAATAACATTCAATTTCTTATCAACTCTTTGTCCTAGAACAACACCAACAACATAATCACTAGCATCACACATAATTTCAAAAGGCAAGTTCCAATCAGGTGGTTGAACAATAGGTGCAGATATTAATGGTTTCTTGAGTGTTTCAAAGGCTTCAAGACAATCATCATAAAAAACAAAAGGAATATCCTTTTGCAAAATATTAGTAAGAGGCCTAGAAAATTTAGAAAACTCTTTGATAAATCTCCTATAGAAACCAGCATGACCTAGGAAACAACGAATACCTTTGATGTCCTTAGGGCATGGCATTTTCTCAATTGCATCAACCTTAGCTTGGTCCACTTCAATACCTCTTTCATAAATTTTATGACCGAAGACAATTCCTTCATTAACTATAAAGTGGCACTTCTCCCAATTCAAGACAAGATTTGTTTGTTCACATCTCTGAAAAACTCGCTCAAGATTGCTTAAACAATCATCAAAAGACTTCCCATAAATAGAAAAGTCAACCATGGAAACCTCAACAATCTTTTCACAAAAGTTAGAGAATATAGCAGTCATACATCTTTGAAAGGTAGCAGGTGCATTACATAAACCAAAAGGCATACGTCTACAAGCATAAGTTCCAACGGGACAAATAAAAGTGGTCTTTTCTTGATCAGGTTGAGAAACAAGTATTTGTGAAAAGCCAGAGTATCCATCTAGGAAGCAACAGTGTGTGTGCTTGGATAATCTTTCAAGCATTTGATCAATAAAAGGCAAATGGTAATGATCTTTTGTAGTTGCTTTGTTTAATTTTCTATAATCAATTACCATTCTATAGCTTGTAACAATTCTTTGTGGAATACGTTCATTCTTATCATTAGGAACAACAGTTATACCTCCTTTCTTACGGACACAATGAACAAGACTTACCCATCTACTATCAGCTATGGGATAGATTATACCTGCTTCCAGAAGTTTTAAGATTTCCGTTCTTACCACTTCCTTCATCTTCGGATTTAACCGACATTGGTGATCAACAACGGGTTTAGCATCAGGTTCCATATTAATCTTGTCTTTGACATAGAGTGGGACTAATGCCCTTTAAATCATCAAGAGTATATCCAATAGCAGCCCGGTGCTTCCTTAGAACTTTCAATAATCTTTCTTCTTCATGTTCTGAAAGGTTAGCACTAATAATAACAGGGTATATTTTCTTTTCATCAATATAAGCATATTTCAAAGTGTCTGGCAATTGTTTTAATTCAAACACATGATCACCTTTAGGTGTAGGAGGACCTCCTAGAGTTTCAATAGGAAAATTGTTTTTAAGCAGAGGACATTGTTCAAAGAAGTTTTTGCTTATTTCATTTCTTTCATGCATATGTAAATCATTTTCATGGTCTAGCAAATATTGTTCTAAAGGATCAGTAGGTGGAACAACAATAGAAGCAAGACCAATTAATTCATCCTTACTAGGCAATTCTTTTTCATGATGATTTCTACTAAACTTGGAAAAATTAAACTCATGAGAGTCATCACCAAAGCTAACACCAACAGTTTGTTTCTTACAATCTATCTTAGCATTAACTGTGTTCAAGATAGGTCTACCAAAGATAATGGGACAAAAGTCATATTGTGGGGAACCAAGAACAAGAAAATCAGTAGGGTATTTAATTTTCCCACACAAGACTTCAACATCTCAAATAATCCCAATTGATGATATAGTGTCTCTATTAGCAAGTTTAATAGTAACATCTATTTCTTCTATCTTAGCAGGTGCTATGTCTTTCATGTTTTCTTCATGTAAAGTGTAAGGAACAACACTCACACTAGCACCCATGTCACATAAACCATGATAACAGTGATCTCATATTTTAACTGAAATACAGGCATGCCAACAATAGGTCTATGTTTATCTCTTTAATCAGGTTTAGCAATTCTAGCAGCTTCTTCACAGAAGTAAATAACATGCCCATCCATATCTTCTTCTAAGAGATCTTTAACCATAGCAGTACTAGGTTCTACTTTAATTTCTTCATCAGGTTTAGGTGTTCTAATATGACTTTTGTTAACCACAGTTGAAACTTTAGCATGTTCCTTTATCCTAACAAGGAAAGGTGGTTTCTCAATATAAGCAGAAGGAACAACTGGATCAACATTATAAATTATATTTTATTCTTTACATTACTGTAGGACGCTGCTAACGCGACACTACGATCAGAGACCCTTCGACAAAACTGTGTGCGATGCAATAATCGCAAACGGTGGTGTAAAAGAGCCGTCAAAAAAGGTGCAAAACATTTGCGATGGAGGAGCCATCAAACACGGTTCAGATTTTAGTTGCGTGTGCGATCCAGGGCATACAGTTCAGTCTAATGAACTGTTTGAGATGAGGCGGAACAAAAGAAGCGGGCAACCTGATGAAGGCGTTTGCGACATAGAGCATACGTTTCACTCGGACGAACTGTTTGTGATTAGGCAACACAAAAGAAATGGTCAGCCAGATCAAGGTGTGTGTGATTGAGGGCATACGCTTCAGAAGGATTAACTGTTTGCGATTAGGCAATAGAACACAAACGGGTCGGCCAGATCAAAGTGTCTGCGATTGATGTCATACACTTCACATGGATGAACTGTTTGTAATTAGCCACAACAAACCGAAACAGTTAGATAGATCAACGTGTGTGCGCTAGATGGGCACACACATTCTAATTAAAAGAAGCGTGCGCGATGGTAATAATGAGCGCGCACGGTTGTTGGAACAAGACGTGTGCTGACATTGCCTATTGCGGTGCACCCTATGGTGCAAACTCCACGTACGCGGCCGAGAAGGCGTACGTGCCCACGTTACGCCTTTCGGGAATAGTGCCACACTTATAACCATCAGTAAATTTTGAGCATGCGTCCCATCACATTTTTTTAGAAGAACAGGGAGGCCGCGTCCCGTCACATTCCAAATTGCAAACCTGTTCACACCGGTCAAGACCTAAATGGTTTCCCACTTAGGAGCGTATTACTACTCGGTTATAAGTACTACTACTCCAAGATGACTGCACATTCCTCCTCAACTCCCCATCCACAAAAGCAAACGAGTCATTCATCATCGTTCCCTTGCGTCTGCCATGGCCAGCGTGAGTTCTGGGTCGAGATATTGCCACCGGGGAGAGGCGAGCCTGGAAGCGAAAGCACGAGAGATGTCCCGCCTCGCCACGAAAGCAGCCAACATGTCCCGCCGCACAACCGTAGCACCAGAGAGGTCCCGCCTTGCCGTTGATGTAGCAGACTGGTCCGACCGCGCCACGGAAGCACAAGAGATGTCCCGCCGTGCCGTGAATGCAGCGGAGATGTCCTCCCGCGCTGCGGCAGCCTGGGAAAATGTCTCGCGAGCAGGCGAGGACTCTAACAGGCGCATGCGTGCCCTCGTCCTTAGGCAGATGGATCAAATCTCAAGGTGGGCGAGGTTGCAGGATGACCTGAAAGCCTCATTTGAATAGTCTACCGACATCATCCGGCAACTAAATGAGAGCAATGCGAAGCTCCGGGCCGAGCGCGACCTGCTGAGGGCGAAGATCGTCGGAAGTGCGGAGCAGCAGGAGCTGACCACTGCCTTGTTGACGAGGACTAGCGTCATCGTCGAGAAACTTATGGACGAGAATGCCATGCTGCGCATCGAGCGCAGAAGGCTGGTGGAGGAATCCGTGGATGCTCTCAAGCAGCATCTTGAGGACAAGAAAGAGCTCATCGCCGCTCGCCGCGGAGACTAGTTCCCGTGGCCTGCAGCAATGCATCAAGAAAGTAGAGATCAGCGAGCCAGATCGTTGTCTTCCTTCTTCTTTTGCCCTTGTGTGTTTCGGCCGTTGCCGCATGTGACTTTTTTTAATTATGTTTCTAAATATGTAAGACAATTATTATCCACTGTCATCGTCTTTATATTCATCATGCTTGCTATAAGTCGAAGTCGATGCTATATACGTCCGCCGGATCTTACATCAAGATCCGTGCAAAACTTTCTTTTCAGATTTTTATTTTTCTCTCTTAAATCTTAGTCCAGTAAGACATATAGCCATGCCGTAGAATAGGTGCTCGGGCGCCATTAAAGGAGACATTGGGAGGGAGGTGCACGGCCGGTTGCGTTCAAAGGTCTCTCCTCCCGATGAGCACGCGCAGGGGTCTGATCGCATGCCTCCCGTACTCAAGTAGCTACCCCACACGACACCTCCTAGCCAAAAAAAGGGGACGTGTGGTCACACGTAATTGGTAAGTAGAACGCCCATGGTTTCAATAATACTTGTGTTTCCGATTTGTAACGTGACAACACTTGTTCCAAAGTGACTTTGTTGATTGTTAATGTGTGCACCTTTGCAAATCGGATAGAAAAATTACCACAGCATGTTGGTGTCATGTCATGACACCATGCCAAGTTTCATGATTTTTAGGCGTGTTTAGGATTTACAGGAATTAAAAAACCAAGTTTCTCAATCTTTCCGGCCGAGCCATGACGCCCATATGTTTGAATTTCATTCTCATCTCTTGCATAGGACCTAGAAATTCACCCAAGGACACACATGTGATTTTTCAAACAACTTTGGTGCACTAGAGCCTGTGCTTGTAGTTCAAATTTGAACTATGCACATCAAATGCAAGGAAACTCAATTAATGTATAAAAGGCCAAACGAACCCGGAATAACTCAAAATTTTAGCACGATACTTCTATTTGGTCTAATCTTCCTGTGTAAAAAAATTAAGGCAGGAGAAGGCAGTGTATGTATGTCGTTTCGCACATGGAGGTGACACGTTCCCTCTCGGAACCACGAGCCTTCTTGAGGGAAGCTCCGCTTAGCAAGAAGCTTACACCAAAGCTTGTCCCAATTCGGCCAAAAATATTACCGCAACATGTTGGTGCCATGTCATGACACTATGCCAAGTTTCATGATTTTCAGGCGTGTTTTGGAATTACAGGAATTAAAAAACTAAGTTTCTCAATCTTTCCGGCCGAGCCACGACGCCCAAATGTTTGAATTTCACTCCCATCTCTTGCATAGGACCTAGAAATTCACCCAAGGACACACATGTGATTTTTCAGACAACTTTGGTGCACTAGAGCATGTGCTTTTTAAATGCCCAGAAACTCAATTAATGTATAAAAAAGGCCAAACAAACCCGGAATAATTCCAAAATTTTGAACGATACTTCTATTTGGTCTAAACTGCCTGTGTAAAAAAATCAAGGCGGGAGAAGGTAGTGTACGTATGTCGTTTCACACACGGAGGTGACACGTTCCCTCCCGGAACCACGAGCCTTCTTGAGGGAAGCTCCGGTTTGCAAGAAGCTTACACCAAAGCTTGTCCCAATTCGGCCAAAAAAATTACCGCAACATGTTGGTGCCATGTCATGACACCATGCCAAGTTTCATGATTTTCAGGCGTGTTTTGGATTTACAGGAATTAAAAAACCAAGTTTCTCAATCTTTCCGGCCGATCCATGACGCCCAGATGTTTGAATTTCACTCCCATCTTTTGCATGGGACCTAGAAATTCACCCAAGGACACACATGTGATTTTTTAAACAACTTTGGTGCACTGGAGCCTGTGCTTGTAGTTCAAATTTGAATTATGCACATTAAATGCATAGAAACTCAATTAATGTGTAAAAAAGGCCAAACGAACCCGGAATAATTCCAAAATTTAGCATGATACTTCTATTTGGTCTAATCTTCCTGTGTAAAAAAATTAAGGCGGGAGAAGGCAGTGTACGTATGTCGTTTCGCCCACGGAGGTGACACGTTCCCTCTCGAAACCACGAGCCTTCTTGAAGGAAGCTCCGGTTTGCAAGAAGCTTACACCAAAGCTTGTCCCAATTCGGCCAAAAAAATTACCGCAACATATTAGTGCCATGTCATGACACCATACCAAGTTTCATGATTTTCATGTGTGTTTTGGATTTACAGGAATCAAAAAACCAAGTTTCTCTATCTTTCCGGCCGAGCCACGACGCCCAGATGTTTGAATTTCACACCCATCTCTTGCATGAGACCTAGACATTCACCCAAGGACAAACATGTGATTTTTCAAACAACTTCGGTGCACTGGAGCCTGTGCTTGTTGTTCAAATTTGAATTATGCACATTAAATGCGCAGAAACTCAATTAATGTATAAAAAAGGCCAAACAAACCCGGAATAATTCCAAAATTTAGCACGATACTTCTATTTGGTCTAATCTGCCTGTGTAAAAAAATATTAAGGCGGGAGAAGGCAGTGTACGTATGTCGTTTCGCACACGGAGGTGACACATTCCATCTCGGAACCACAAGCCTTCTTGAGGGAAGCTCTAGTTTGCAAGAACCTTACACCAATGCTTGTCCCAATTCGGCCAAAAAAATTACTGCATCATGTTGGTGCCATGTCATGACACCATGCCAAGTTTCATGATTTTCAGGCGTGTTTTGGATTTACAGGAACTAAAAACCAAGTTTCTTAATCTTTCCGGCAGAGCCACGACGGCCAGATGTTTGAATTTTACTCCCATCTCTCTCATGGGACCTAGAAATTCACCCAAGGACACACGTGTGATTTTTCAAACGACTTTGGTGCACTGGAGCATGTGCTTGTAGTTCAAATTTGAATTATGCACATTAAATGCACAGAAACTCAATTAATGTATAAAAAAGGCCAAACGAACCCGGAATAATTCCAAAATTTAGGACGATACGTCTATTTGGTCTAATCTGCCAGTGTACAAAAATTAAGGCGGGAGAAGGCAGCGTACGTATGTCGTTTCGCACACGGAGGTGACACGTTCCCTCTCGGAACCAAGAGCCTTCTTGGGGGAAGCTCTGGTTGCAAGAAGCTTACACCAAAGCTTGTCCCAATTCGGACAAAAAATTTGCTGCAGCATGTTGGTGCCATGTCATGACAACATGATAAGTTTCATGATTTGCAGCCGTGTTTTGGATTTATAGGAATTAAAAAACCAAGTTTCTCAATCATTCCGGCCGAGCCACGACACCCAGATGTTTGAATTTTATTCTCATTTCTTGCATGGGACCTATAAATTCGCCCAAAGACACACATGTGATTTTTCAACAAACTTTTGTGCATTGGAGCATGTGCTTGTAGTTCAAATTTGAATTATGCACATTAAATGCCCAGAAACTCAATTAGTGCATAAAAATTCCAAACAAACCCGAAATAATTCCAAATTTAAACACGACACTCATGCACTAGTTGCATGTTCACTGTACGGAAATGTTCTAGCAATTCAAACAACATCCTTTCCCTCTGTAACACCATTTTGTCTTTCAAAACATAATGAAAAAAATCAGGTATACCACAAACAGTTTACTAGAAAGAATCGTGTGGGATGCGATATAAAATTATATTGGCGCACCGTCTTGTCTGGCTTACACAGGAAGCTTCGTCGTCTACAGTCCACCGCCCCCGCTTGAACCACAATTGCACGCCAGTTTCTCGCGGCGCCGAGCGAAATTTTTTGCCACCACGGAAATATCTATCTCCCCGCCCCCTCCCTCCTACCAAAAGCCACATTTACACTGTTCTTGCTTTCCAAGTTCAAACTTTCACTGCTGCTTACTGGTAGCTCAGTCTCCTCGCCGGTGACCCTTCTTCTTGCAGCGCCGCCTCCTCACCGGCTACCCTTCTTCTTGCAGCGCAGCCTCCTCGCCGACGACCCTTCTTCTTGTAGTGCCGCCTCCTCGCCGGCGACCCTTCTTCTTGCTGCGTGGCCTCCTCGCCGCCGACCCTTCTTCTTCCTGTGCGGCCTCGTCGATACGGTCAGGTAATCCACACCCCACCTACACCATCCTCCTCCTTTCCCGTCCCACATGCCCCGAACGACGGAGCGACATGTTCCACCGAAATCACTGCCCCCACTACTAGGGAAAACCCTAGTAGTAGCGCGGGTTTTGAGGCTAGTAGCAACGCGGGCAGCCGCGCTACTACTACGACGCTTTAGCTAACTGTTAGTAGTAGCGCGGTCCGCACCCGCGCTACTACTGTTGACTATATCAGCAGCGCTTTTCTGGAATGCGCTACTATTAGTTAGCTATAGCGATTTCCTAGCCCCTCGCTACTGTTATATCTTTCATCATTTCCCCCCGCTTCCTACCCCGTTTCGGTTTCAATAAACTGCAATTTCCAGATACTACTACTAGATATCAATTTCATAAAGCATTATAGGTACTAGGTAGTACTCCCTCTGTTTCAAATTACTCATCGTGGTTTTAGTTCAAACCATGGCGAGTAATTTGGAACGAAGGGAGTACTAGATAACAATTTCATGTATAGTCAACATGCATCCTCAAGCAGTACAAGGTCATATCGACGACGATCATCATATGTAGTTCTAGATGATATCGACGACGATCATCATATGTAGTTCTAGATGATATAGCCACACACACACATATGTAGTTCTAGATGATATTGAAGACGATCATCATCCTCAAGCCTGGGCGGTGGGTGTTCCTGATAGTAATTAGGATGGCCTGTCCAACACGAAGATTCTTGCCAACGAGGAATCTCTTCCACCCAACCGAGTTTAAGTGTGTGCGACCGTCTGTGTCCATGCGGTAAGTACAGGTGGTGACGGAGCCCCTTGCGGTAAGGCGTAGTCCAGCTGAGCCTTCTTCATCAGGCTCGATACCACAACTCACAGATAGGTTCTTTGGCAATTCCTGAATAAGAAAACATATCAATTAATAAATAGCCTCGCACATACTCTTGCAAATATATTTCTATTAAGTATAGATTTCTACACTAACAAAATACACAGTACTACGTCTTTGTACTAATTAAGCATGAATTCTACTAATAAGTATATATGGATTATCTACACTATTAATAGTTCCTTGGATTCTACACTAATAAGCATGTGATCAGACTCTACACTAAAGCATATCATCGACTAGATTCCACACAGTATATCATTGGACTCTACACTAAGCATATCATCGGATTCACTAAGCATATCATCGGATAATTTGCATTTGTAAGTATAACAATAAAGCATATATATATATCATCAATTACTACAGTGAGTATAACATACCATTTCATGCCGATCGACCATGGTACTTGTCAGGCGGGTCACGAATGGCACCCTGACAAAGTCATCACATGGCGGAATTATGTCCCATAGGTTGCACACCTCCTCCTCGCTCATCCTCATTCTTTGAGCTACGATGGCTTCATGAAGTGGGTTCTCATCATCTTCATCGAGTGGGTCCTCATTATCATCATCATCTTCATCATCTTCGTCATCTTGGTCATCTTCATCATCTTCCACCAGGTTGATATAAATGACAGCCAGCTTGGGTCTTTCTGCTCTGAAGGAGAAGCTGATCAACTCACCACCAGTAAGACACATGCGGGCAAGGAAAATGGCCCATCCATCTCCTCCAATCTGCGACATATTAGGCCCTTTCTCGACCTACATAGTGTACGACCCCCCAGGAGCCTCAAATGTCACAGTGTCTCCTGTCAGCTTGTTGAATTTCAACCTCACATTGCATGGGACGATCTGTGTAAAAAAAGCAAAATGACACAATGCAGTAATGCCAACACTAAAAATAAAATAGTTGTTACATTTCATCTAATTTCTTACCGCCGCATGACGAAAACTCGGCTGGAAGTAGATGCCGAATAGCTTGCCAGTTGCAAGGCCACTGGTGCACCTTGACTTGCACAGTCGACATGGTGGTGGTGGTGGTGGCGCCATTTTCCGAAAGCAATATGAGAAAAGGATTAAAGATCCACTTCACAGGAAAGAAAAATAGTAGCATGTGATATTTTTGGTTCTTCCGCGAGAAGCAATTTGATGGACAATTATAATCCTAAGATCTAGTAACATATTAGATGACAAGGTACCACCTACCAAAGCATTTCAGTGGCACCTATTGCCGAAAAAACTTTTCACAAATATCAACCAAATCAGGGTACCACCTACCAAGACATTTCATCTAATTTGGCCCCTATTGCCTAAGATAATTGATTAAAAAATAAGTCACAAATTTAACTAAATTGGCACCTACATTTTGGCAAAAAATAACTTGTTACGGAAAAACAATAGCATCTAGCTATCCATGTACAGAAAAATAACAATAAAATGGTACATACTAAATTAACTAAATCAACTAGCCTACTGAATCAACTAAATCAACTAGCCTACTAAATCAACTAGCATACTAAATCAACTAAACCAAAATGTTTTAAATCAACTAAATCAACTAGCCTACTAAATCAACTAAATCATATCAACTAAATCAAAATGTTGCATATGAACTAGCCTACTAAATTTAAATGTAGCAGGGAGGAGGGGTTGTGGATGGAGGAGGGAGGAGGGAGAAGGGCGACTCGAGGAGGGAGAAGAGAGTAGGACGGAGGAGGAAGGCAGAGCGAGGAGGGGCCGGCCGG
Source organism: Aegilops bicornis (assembly GCA_021605145.1). Lineage (NCBI taxonomy): Eukaryota > Viridiplantae > Streptophyta > Magnoliopsida > Poales > Poaceae > Aegilops > Aegilops bicornis. The sequence continues at coordinate 614,662,326 of CM038674.1, read as the reverse complement.
CGGTGAGTGGAGGGAGGATGGAGGAGGAGGGCGGTACCGAGTCCAACGAGGAGGAGGAGTTGACAGCGGCGCAGAGGGAAGAGGGTAGGCGGCGGCCGGCCGGGGAGGACCCGGTCTTGGGGGTTGAGGGGGAGATGGAGTGAGTGTGAGTGTGAGTGTGGATCGGATAGAGGAGAGCGTGGGGGTGGGAGATAGCTAGTTTTAGCAGTAGCGCTCTAAATGTAAAGGCGCTACTACTAAACTACCTAGCAGTAGCATGCTCTGAATTAACGCACTGCTGCTAGAACTAGCTTCGCGGTGGGGTCATGGGAATTATAGCAGTAGCGCGGCTTAGAGGAGGCGCGCTACTGCTACGTTTATTTCAGCAGCATGTACTGCCGGAGCGCGCTACTGCTACATTGCAGCAGCGCCTTAATTTAAAACTCACTGCTGGTAAGATCCTGTGTATAAGATTTTCCCTAGTAGTGCCCCCTCCTCCAATTAAGCGCCGCCCACAGCCATTTTACATGCAGTATAACATGGAGCTGAGTAGCATGCGGCCGCACGCGCGAACGAGGTCGCTATGGCTGCCATGCGTGTCGACCGCCAGATCTTGGAGGAGCACCTCGTCTTCGAGGACATCGTCGACACCACCACGCGGTTTTCTACTTTAAAATACATTTCGTGATGTTTTCTCGAGGCCACCGCCAGTGCCTTCTAGTGATTTGTCCTCTGTAATGTTAATATGCAATCTGATGTTCAGTTAATAGTTTGGTCCTCTGAAATGTAATGTTCATTTAACACTTTGGTCCAACAATTGCTACATTTCGTAGTACTGTTCTCAAGCATTCTTTGTTTTGTTAACTGTCTTATCTTCTAGTAAATATTTATATTCTGCAATGTCGTGCTCAGTTAACTATTTTGGTTCATTTTTCTGCTGTTCATTTAACTGTTTGGTTCAATTCTACAATTTGATTTTCATTTGCTATGGGTACAATTTTGTATTGTTATGCATGTGACACCAATCGAAATTGGCTGTACTCAATACATATTCTACTGATAGTATGGAAACTCTCAGTTAACATGATCAAGATCTTCCTTATGTGTGTTGCAGGTAAACAATGGGAGACACTACGGTTTACCATCAAGGTTTGTTCAAGCAGGGTCCTTTGGCTAATAGCACATTATTATGCAGTTGCAAGAATCATTCTAATATTTAGGTTTCTTACATTTTGGTCTTGCACATGTAGGTCCTGCTGTGAGAGGCTTAGACCCACTGTTCGACCCATTTTGCACATGGGGAAATGAGATGTCCATGAATATCTGTCAAGTCAAGAAACTTAGAAAGATTGTTAGGATGAAGAAACTTGCGACGAGTAACACCAAGGTCTTTGTTTGCACAATGAAGAAGACATCAGTCAACTATAGGATGGTACCACCTCTTTTACCTTGTTTTTACCCCTTGCGCCATTTCAAAATTTACAACAGCGATTTATGCATAGCTTTGTTTTCAGTACTTTTCAAAGCAGTTCACTGATGATTACCTCTCAAACCACCTGCATGGTCAAGAGGCGAGGAAGGTATTCATTCAACACCCACGGTACAATATTGAAGTCTTGCTGAAGAGGACGAAGGTTACGGGCAATTATCCATAGCCACCGCCTAAAGTTGCAAGGACATTCAACATCACTAAAGGCTCAATATTTGCCTTCCGCTTCTGCAGTTTCCCAGATGAGATTCATCTGTCTATTTACCGTGTATGATGCTACTTTCCAAAGGTTTTTGATGCCGCATGTGAAAATTGGTGCTGTTGTGTAATGGCGTAACTGAGTGCCGAAGCTATCTGATGTAATTCGATTATGAAATCCTGGTTGCTTTTATACAAATATGAAATATCTGGCATGTTTAATAAGAAATATCAGTTTGATTAGTATGTGGATTATCAATAATAGGCTAATTACCCTGCTTATTGGGGTTTTCTATTGCAGACGGTTACTCAGACAGCACCGTGGGCGAGGAACTCAAACAACCCGCACATTTTCTAGAAAGTAGGCGTGTTCGATCAACTAACAATTACACACGGCTTCCGGCAGCGAATTGTTTGCGTCTGGCCACCTTGCACAAACGTTTTCACACAAAGAACTGTGTGTGATATACATACCTACGGAAATGTTTTTCTAGGATTCACCGTGTGGGATGTACATACCTACGGAAATGATTTTCTAGGATTCACCATGTGGCATGTACATACCTACGGAAATGGTTTTCTAGGATTCAACATGTGGGATGTACATACCTACGGAAATGATTTTCTGGGATTCACCGTGTGGGATGTACATACCTACGGAAATGATTGGGTTTCGATGCCTCGCCCGATCGCACACGGCCTCAGCCTGGGTCCCAGGAGGGCCTATCCCCGACGATTTCTGGGTTGTGTGGGAAGGACCCCCCCCCTATCGCCCACACTCACTTGGCGACGGTTCCAAATGCCTTCGCGGAAAGGGGTTAAAAACCATTTGTTTAGCACGTCGTTGTACCAATGTTAACTAGTACTGGTTCTTTAATTTCTTCTTTAATAGGTGGGTGATATTTGAACCACTTCTCTTTAGGGAGTTCAACATGAGTAGCAAATGATTCACAAAAGGAGGCTACTATCTCAGAGTCAAGTCCATATTTAGTGCTAAACTTTTGAAAAGCATCGGTATCCATAAAATATTTAACACAATCATACTTAAGTTTAATACCTGACTCTTTACCTTCATCGAGTTCCCAATCTTTAGAGTTGCGTTTAATTCTTCCAAAGGATCCCACTGGAATTCAATAGTCTTCTCCATAAAAGAATCAACACAAGAAGTATCCAACATGGTTTGATCATTGCGAGAAAGCTGAGCATAAAAATTCTGGATAATAATTTCTCTTGAGAGCTCATTATTGGGGCATGAATATAACATTGACTTAAGACTCCCCCAAGCTAGAGCGATACTTTCTCCTTCAGGAGGCCAAAAATTATATATATAATTCTGATCACGATGAATTAGATGCATAGGATAATTTTTTTGGTGGAACTCCAATTTCAAATGATTCCAATTCCATGATCCAATATCATCGCATAGCCTATACCATGCCAATGCTTTTCCATTCAAAGATAAAGGGAAAACCCTTTTCACCACTTCATCTTTGGGTAAACCTACAAGTTTAAACAATACACAAATTTTTTCCACATATATCAAGTGCATATCCGGATGTTCAGTTCCATCTCCTGCATAAGGATTAGCTAGCAGTTGTTCTATCATACCCGAAGGGATTTCGTATTTAATATTTTCAGTAGGTGCAGTAGGTTGAGGGGTAGCTAATTGTGGTTCCGAACTAGGTGAAGATATCCCGAACAAACCCCTCAAAGGATTGTTTTCCATAGTAACAAGTCACAATAAATTTCAGCACACTATATAAATGTTTCCTTGCCAAAGGCGCTTCACTCCCCGGCAACGGCGCCAGAAAATAGCCTTAATGAACCACAAGTATAGGGGATGAATTGTAGCTCTTTTCGATAAGTAAGAGTGTCAAACCCAACGAGGAGCAAAAGGAAATGACAAGTAGTTTTCAGTAAGGTAATGTCTGCAAGTGCTGAAATTGTAAGTAGTGGAGTAGTTTGATAGCAAGATAATTTGTAAAGAGCAAATAAAAATAGTAGTTACAAAAGTGCAGCAAGGTAGCCCAATCCTTTTGAGGCAAAGGACAGGCCAGAAAGGTCTCTTATGATAAGCAAAGCGTTCTTGAGGGTACACGGGAATTTCATCTAGTCACTTTCATCATGTTGGTTTGATTTGTGTTCGCTACTTTGATAATTTGATAAGTGGGTGGACCGGTGCTTAGGTGTTGTTCTTACTTGAACAAACCTCCTACTTATGATTAACCCTCCACTAGAATCCGCAACTACGAGAAAAGTATTAAGAATAAATTCTAACCATAGCATTAAACTTTTAGATCCAATCGGTCCCTTATGAAATAGTGCATAAACTGGGGTTTAAGCTTCTGTCACTCTCGCAACCCACCGTCTAATTGCTACTCCACAGTGCATTCCCTTAGGCCCAAATATGGTGAAGTGTCATGTAGTCGACGTTCACATGACACCACTAAGGGAATAACAACATACATACTATCAAAATATCAAACACATATCAAGTTCACATGATTACTTGCAACATGATTTAACCCGTGACCTCTACTCACAAATGATAAGAATGTTCATGATCAGAGGAGTATTAAATAGAATAATGGATCTGAATATATAATCTTCCACCAAATAAACCATATAGTAATCAACTACAAGATGTAATCAACACTACTAGTCACCCACAAGCACCAATCTATAGTTCCGGTAACAAGATTGAACACAAGAGATGAACTATGGTTTGAGATGAGATGGTGTTGTTGAAGATGTTGATGGATATTGCCCTCCCCAAGATGGGAGAGGTGTTAGTGATGATGATGTCGATGATTTCCCCCTCCGGGAGGGAAGTTCCCTCGACGAAATCGCTCCGCCGGAGGGCAAAAGTGCTCCTGCCCAAGTTCTGCCTCGAGACGACGATGCTCCGTCCCGAATGTCTCCTCCTTATTTTTTCTAGGTCAAAATCACTTATATACCAGAAGACGGGCACCGGAGGTGGCCCGAGGAGGCCACAACCCACCAGGGCGCGCCCGGGGGGCCTGTCGCACCCAGGTGGGTTGTGCCCACCTGGTGGCCCCCCTCTGGTGGTTATTGGCTCCAATATTTCTTAAATATTCCATAAAAAATCACCGTGAAGTTTCAACTTATTTGGAGTTGTGCAGAATAGGTAGTCTGATGTAGCTTTTTCAGGTCCAGATTTCCAGCTGCCATAATTCTCCCTCTTGGTGTGTACCTTGCAAATTATCAGAGAAAAGCATTAGAATTACTCCAAAAAGCATTATTATGGATAAAAACATTATAAATAACAGTAAGAAAACATGATGCAAAAAGGACGTATCAATGGATTTCTTGTTGGTTGTAGGCCTTTCATAGGTAAATTTCAATGATGTAATCATGTTTGAATGTAAGCAAGTTATGCAATTTGGCCCTAACTATCTATTTTTATGCAGGACTTGATGGTAGCTTCATCAAGTTACCCACAGGCCAGCAGATATTGGCAGCAACTGGGAGAGATGGGAACAACAATGTGTTCCCAATTGCTTTTGGGCTGGTTGACAAAGAGGATGGGCCTAGTTGGACCTGGTTTCTAAACCAACTTAGAGTCTGCATTGGCACCAGCAACCAGTTTGGGAACTACACCATCATGTCTGACAGTGTAAGGTATTTTCTCGACTCTGTATTATTCTTATGCAGATAGCCATGCTGCTATAGTTATCTTATTACTAGCTTATGTAATCAAACAACAGGGCCTTCTTAAAGCAATTAATGAAGTATTTCCTCAATCCCCACAAAGATATTGCCCTGACACATATATGCCAACTTCCAGTCAACTAGCTTTAGAGCAGAAGAACTTAAGAAATTGGTTGACAAAGCTAGCTATTCTTTCACTGAACATGGTCACAAAGAAGGAATGCCAGGATCGAAAGCAGCACGTGAACCAGCCTACATGTGGTTGAATGGCATCCCTAAGGAGTGTTGGGCTAGATATGCAATGGATCATTTGTGCAAGACTGACTTGGTTGTGAACAACCTTAGTGAGGTTTTCAACAAAATGATTCTAGATGTTAGGTCCAAACCAATTAAGACCATGTTTGAAGGGTTGAGGACCAAACTAATGGTTAAGTACCAGGCATCGGAGAGAAAACATAGAGTCAGTGGGTGGGAAATAACCCCACATTATATGGAGAAGCTTGAAGAGAGCAAGAAGTGGGCTAAATACTGTGAAGCAAACATGGCTGGTCCCAATATCTGGCAAGTAACTAGTGGAGAGAACACATATTGTGTGAATCTTGATGAAGGGAGCTGCTCTTGTAGGAGATGGGACATGACTGGATCACCTTGCCACCATGCAATATCTGCAATGTAGAAGATAAAAGTACACCCAGAAGATTATGTGCATCCATTCTTTAAGAAGCAAATGTATAAGGCTGCGTACCAGCACATCATCTACCCTGTCCCTGGTCCTGAATTCAGGCCCAACACCAACACACCTGACATAGAACCACCAGTTTTTAGGGAGAAGAAAGGGAAGAAGCAAACAGCTAGGAGCAAGGGTGAATTTGAAGTGCCAGCTCCAAAGGATACATCGGGCACAATAACATGCAGTACCTGTGGGAAGCAAGGCCACAGGTGGACACTATGTGACGACAGGCTTAAGGCCAAGTTTACGACAAGGAAGAACAATCACCAGGTAACTAAGCCAATTCATCTTTGAAATTCTGCTACTTGTTTTTAATGCATCCATCTTTTGAGCTTCTACTTGTTTTTAATTGTAGGAAAACAGGGCATCCTACCCAGCAACTTCAGCACCACCCAGGCCACCTCCAGCTAGGGCCACATCATCAGGTCCTGCTCCAGCTTCAGCAAATGCAGCTTCGGGACCAGTTAGGGGCAGAAAACCAGCAACAGCTTCAACAAGGGCAACAACATCTGGTACTGCAGTCTCAATAGCTGGATCAAGAAAGAGAAAGAACCCGGCACCTGCTTCAGCACCAGCCAACAACACCATGTCAAGTGCATCATCTCCAGCAAAGAACACCAGATCAAGAGTTGCAAGAGGTTTCAATGCTCCAAGGGAAGCATCAACATCAGGTCAAGCTGATGTTGGTTGTAAGAGGAAGAGGAAGGCCCCAAGCAAATTTGCTTTGTATTTCATAGCCAGTGGCAACCATTGAATATGTTGCACTCAACTCTGATTTATGCCTTGAACTATGCTTGTTAGGCATGCTTGCTATCTGTGTTAGTTGCAGTGAACTCTATTTTGATTTGAACAATTAAGTTATGTGTTGTGTGTTTCAACTACTTGGAACAATTAAGTTATGTGGTGTGTGTTTCAACTGCTTGGAACAATTAAGTTATCTGCTGTCAAGCTCTATTTTTCTTTGATATGACCTAAGTTATGAATTGTTTCATATGAAATTATTTCTTATGTTAATCATTCTTATGTAGATCAATTGATTTATTTTGTTGATAATTGATTGATATGATTAGGTCACTTCGTCACTTTGAGTGGCCACTTGTCGACCAAGACCTAAAGGTCAACTTTGGTCACTTTAGGTGGCAACTTGTCGACCAAACCCTAAAGTGGAAAAATGTTGTCACTTTGGGAGGCCACTTGTCGACCAACTATAAAGTGGCTTAATTTTGTCACTTTGGGAGGCCACTTGTCGACCAACCCTAAAGTGGCCAAATTTGGTTACTTTGGGGAGCAACTTGTCGACCAACCCTAAAGTGGCTAGATTTGGCCAGTTTGGGTGGCAACTTGTCGACCAAACCCTAAAGTGGCCAAATTTGGTCACTTTGGGTGGCAACTTGTCGACCAACCCTAAAGTGGCAAATTTTGGTCACTTTAGGGGGCAACTTGTCGACCAACCCTAAAGTGGCCAAATGTGGCCACCTTGGGTGGCTACTTGTCAACCAAACCCAAAAGTGGCTACTTGTCGACCAACCATAAAGTGGTAAAATTTTGTCACTTTGGGAGGCCACTTGTCGACCAACCCTAAAGTGACCAAATTTGGTCACTTTGGGGGGCAACTTGTCGACCAACCCTAAATTTGGCCATCTAGGACCAAACCCTAACATATCTAACCTAAAACATCAAAATTTGGCCATCTAGGGACCAAACCCTAACAGATCAAACCTAAAATATCAAGATTTCACTGGTAAGCGTTGGTCCTAAACAAACGGTTTTAACCCCTTTCCGCGATGGCATTTGGAACCGTCGCCAAGTGAGTGTGTGTGATAGGGTGTCCTTCCCACACGACACAAAAATCGTCGGGGATAGGCCCTCCTGGGACCCAGGCTGGGGCTGTGTGCAATTGGGTGAGGCATCGAAACCCAATCATTTCCGTAGGTATGTACATCCCACACGGTAATCCGAGAAAATCATTTCCGTAGGTATGTACATCCCACACGGTGAATCCCAGAAAAACATTTCCGTTCGTATGTATATCACACACAGTTAATCCAAGGAATATGTTTCCGTTCTTATGTACATCCCACACAGTCAATTCATGGAAAACTTTTCCGTTCGTACGTACATCCCACACAGTTTTATGTGTAGGTTCATGTGTGAAAGGTGTAACTATCACACACGGTCTGCCTTGCTTAACTGTTTGCTTTTATCAACTATACCACACACGATTTGATGAAAAAAACTGTGTGGCATTGGGCTATCCGTCGCAAGCGCTTTTACTGCTAGAACCATTTGCAAAGGTCCATGACACATTTAGCAGGTTTATTAGTTTACAATTAATAATTTCAGTATTACGCAAATTCACATTTCATATCGAACAACTATTTCCCAATTTCATATCAGGCACATACATATATTATAACATCATCACAGTATGGTAGCTACATGAAAAAACACAGTACAACATATAGCTAGTTCAACTTCATAAGAACAATATATTCATTTCCCTAATCGAGATATTCCAGGCTCGTCTTATCCACCTCTGCTTTCAGTTCAGTAAGAACCTGTTTTGCACGGGCCAACTGGGAAAGTGCCTCCTCCTTCGCCAACACCATCTTAGAAAGTCTGATTTAAAAAATCTGAGCTCATTCTCCACCTTCAACTTTTTATCCTGCATCTTCAAATATTCTTCAGCATTGACAACAGTTTCTCTAAGCGTACGTCTGTTCTCTTCCTCATACATGCTCCAGAGCTTCACTAGGCACATCTTCAAAGACTGTGGCCACTCTTTATCAACCCACTCCAAGTAAGAACACTTCCGTTCATCCTATAATATTTAAAACTAGATCAGTAACAATTGTAGGGGAAATGGGTTTATAGCAACATAGAAAATCACCAATGCTTATTTTGAAAAACTGAAGAAACATGTTAATTATGACATGTCTTCTCACCGGTGCAAATGAAATAATTGGTACTAAGACAACAACCAAATTCTGGAACATCAGAAGCTATAATTAACTGCAACGACGCTACAGGTTCTTACTCATGTACAATAAATAACAAACTGAACATTTTATGAGGAAGGTAAATATAACTGCAACAGCATAACGACAGTGTTTGGATGACAGCAAATTGATACTAACAGGCGTGTACATGCACAAATTTAGTAACATAGAACTAATATCACTAAGACCGTCCACTATGTATGGCCAAACTGGGGTGAAGACGACTGTTGCTACATGTCACACCGGTGCGCTGCACTGGCGAGCCGATGCAGCGGAAAAAAATCAGGGACCCTGACTCCGGAGGACATAGTTGCTCTGATGCCCAGTTCCTTCGTGCCATAAAGATTTAGTATTTTACTGCTTGGCTGCTTAGATGTGTGAACCAAATTTGGCTGCACAAACTGCTAAAGCGGTGCCAAATAATTTTCTAATGGCACCGCTGATAAGATGGCAACAATTTAAGATACTAGGTACAAAGCTGTGACCTTTGTCTTAGGATGCGTTTGGTTGAAGGTGTGGTATGAATGGGTTGGGACCGTGATGTTGTCTGAATCACATCTAACAAATGATTTGTAACAACGAAAGAGGGTCTAACCTTCTCTGCACATGCCAGAAACTTCCTCCCACTGTCCACAGAATCAAAGGCAACTAGCTTCACGCATGGAGATTGATGGTGACAACGAGTAGATAGATCTTCAACCACCCTGCTCCATTTGTTCCCACTGATGGTCCTAGGGAGCTACAAGAGGAAGAAATGACTCAAATCGACCGACGGGTAAAAATCCTTCAATCCAAGCCATAGTCCGAGAGAGAGAAGAGAGGCATTCCCGGGTGGCGAAGGAGTAGTCACCGAAGGAGGAACTGCTGGAGAGGTCTTTGAAGGAGACCATGGCGACCCCAGCGGTAGGATGTGAGACGGCGAGAGCAAGGAAGCAGCTATAGCTTAGCAAGGAAGGAAGGAGGAAACATGGGAAATGTGACTTGTGGTCAGGGAGAAAAGGGGGCGGGTGAGGGGGAAGGGGGCGGGGTAGATATTTTGGCGGTAGGCCAAAATTTTGGAAATGTGGAGGGAAACTTTGCGACGGTGCCGCCGGACCATTCACTTTGAACGATTGTGTGCATCGCAAATGCTTCTTCTGCTTTACGCGCATGGGATGAGTTTGATAATTCAAATTTTGGTGGAAATTTTCCCGGGTACGTCATTGCATAATTTAACATCGCTTGCTAATTTGGGCACACAAAAGAGCGTACAGCAGACAGATCACACTTACTGAATCGAGAAGTTTTAGTAATTAGACAGAGCCAGTTGACCTAAACATTTCTCTAACAAAAGACGAGAATTAAAAACAAAGCCTAAGTACACATAATTTTAACAAATCCGATGTCGCGCCGGCCTATGCATCGCCGGTGTGAGATGAGACGTCGATGACTTGTCCTGGCGACATGCCGCCATTGGTGGACTCTGCGTCCCCCCTGCTGAAGTCGACCGCGTCCTCGTCCTCGTCCTCGGCGCCGCCCTCAAGGTTGTATTACTCATAGTAGTGGCTGCACCAGAGCTCGCGTTGGGACTCCACCGCCGATTCCTCGATGGACAAAATCTTCTCTACCTCGACCTCGGCCACGCGCAACTCCTCCTCCCGGCGCTCCTCGATCTCCGCCGCCTCCTGCCTCCAGCTCCCACTCGACGACCTCATGAGGAAGCAGGTGCTCCATGGCCACCGCCGCCTTTTTAGACATGGGTTGCATGATGGAGTCTGAGGTGGCCTGGAATATCTTGGCATGTGCATCCTCGATCTTGGCGTAGATGGCCTCGAACCAGGCCAGGGCGGCATCGACGGCACGGAGTGCAGCTCGAGCGCTCTCGGCATTTGCAGCAGCTGTCGCAGCAGCAGCTGCAGCCGTCTCGGCTGCTGCAGCTGCCCTGTCGGCTGCCGCAGACGCCCTCTCGGTGGAAGCGGCCGCGCTCAATGCGGATGCGGCGTCGCTCTCGGTGTAAACGGCCGCGCTCTAGGCGCAGGTGGCGGTGCTCGGGGGGACGCGGCCGTCGTACGAGCCTTCACGAAGCGTTTCCACGGTGTCATCTTTGCAAGAAGGGGGTGTGGGAATGGGGATTGGGATTCATGGATTCGGGGGTTGCCGGCACTGGAGCAGACGAGCCGGCGAAGCTTAATGAGGGAGACTTAAATAGACTAGATATTTTCATCACAAACGGTTCCTAGAAAACAAATGTACGTGATGTTGTAGATATTTTTTATTAGCTGTGAAAGACGAATTTGGAGTAAAGTGGCAACGGATGGTGTTTTAAATGAACGAGAAATTTTGTAGTACTAATACAACTGTCATGTCAAATTTTGGAAAATTTCAGGGGTCATTTGACCTTTTAAGACATTTAAGTGATTTTCTAGCCATTTAATGACTGTAATTGAAATTTGAACTACATGCACATGCAACAGCTAACCATAACGGTTTGAAAACTCATATTTCGTGTACTTGTGTGCGATTTAATTCCATGTACAGTAAATTGGAAGGAATTTTCAAACATATTGGTCTAACGGCTATGACACAATTAAGCATGGAGTGACATGGCATTTTAATTCCAAAAAGAAATCAGAAACACATGAAACCTTGGTTGATGTAATGTCATGCCACCAAGATGACATGGTAAAAAATTGGCATGTTTGATGAAAGTTTGGACACACACCCCTCACAAACCGGAGCAACTCACTAGACGGCTCATGGTTTCAAGAGGGGACAATGCATGTTTGATGACCAACGGGAGATAGCTTCCTCTTACGGCCTTCAATTTTTTCTCTACGTCTAACGTGCACTACTACAACTGTAACGTGAAATTTTTGAACATTATAGGGGTCATTTGACCTTTTAAATATATTTTGGTGATTTTCTAGCCATTTAATGACTATAATTCAAATTTGAACTACATGTACATGCAACGCCTAACCAAAACAGTTTGAAAAATCATATTTGTGTACTTGTGTGCGAGTTAATTCCATGTGCAGTAAACTAGAAGGAATTTTCAAACATATTTGTCTCACGACATGGACACAGGCATACGTATGCATGGAGTGACATGGCATTTTAATTCCAAAAAAAATCAGAAACACATAAAACCTTGGTTGATGTAATGTCATGCCACCAAGATGATGTGGTAAAGAAATTGGCATGTTTGACGAAAGTTTGGACACACGCACCTCACAAACCGGAGCAACTCACTAGAAGGCTCGTGGTTCCGAGAGGGAACAATGCATGTTTGATGACGAACGGGAGATAGCTTCCTCTTACGGCATTCAATTTTTTCTACGTCTAACATGCACTACTACAGCTGTAATGTGAAATTTTGGAAAATTCTAGGGGTCATTTGACCTTTTAAAGACATTTAAGTGATTTTCTAATCATTTAATGACCATAAATTCACATGCAATGTGTCACGCCCAAGATGCGACCCTATCCTAAAAGAACTCGAAGGTCCCACCAAGGATAGAAGCGCATCCTGAAGACGCTTTTGCCAGGTGGATATCATTACATCAACATTACATAATACATAGGGAAATTCTTTATGAACCACCGGTAGGATTTGAGAGAACGAATGGATTGATATGCTAATGAAGGAAAAGAATCTTGAACGAACACCGTGAAAAATGAAGATGAACATAGAGAAGAGAACGGATCGCCGGAAAGAATTAGAAAAGCACGAAGATACTTGAGGGAATTTGGGGAAAAGAGAACTTAACTAGGCACCGGTACAAATATAGGAACGAACGGAGCTGAGAACTTGAAACGAAGAAACAATCCAAAAGATGGCCTCCGGATGATCGAGAGCGAAAGCAACACCTGAAGTACTCGGATGGATGAAAAGAATTGCACTGGCGGAAACAAATTGATAGGATAACATCGAGGTAGCACCACAAATCTTCGGAGAAACGGACAAGATTTAGGGAAAACTCTACTTCGGTCTTCAAATGAAGACGAGAAACACCACCAAAATTACTGAGATACTCCGGTAGAATGAAAAGCAGAGAGGTTGAGCCAACAATGAAAAATGATTTGAAATCGATCTTGGAAAAGGATCTGATGATGGGATCCATTCTTACGTCACACTTTGAAAGGAATTGGGAATAGCTCCGGGGAAATTAGAAGAGTCAGGTAAGATCCAGGAAAGACACATGGGTTAGGGCCCACTAAAAGAAAACACCGTTGGAAAGGGATGTTGAGCAGATAGATGATGCACCGGAAGAACTGAAATATTTGGTGAGGTGACAACCTCGAATTAATTCAAACACAGACGAATCTCTTGAGATGTCTTGCACACTCGGAAGGATAAAGCGGCGAGAGCGAATGAGCAAGGAAAACACTTGAGCCGAGAGAAAGAATATAATCAACACCGAATACTTGAATTGAATCCACCGAAAAGAAAAGAGATGAAGAATGACGAACATGACGAGAATTCACCGGTTGAGATAAATGAGGGAAGACTGAAGGGGCTCCGTACGAATGAAATTGATGGTCGGGAGAAACTCGAATTCCAGGAATAATAGGGTGGGAGGGCGGGAAAACAAAGGCAACTTGGAAGGGGAAAACAAGGAATATCTTGAAGAGAAAACACCGGTTGAAATCATTGATGAAAAAAAAGCAAAGACTTCACACGAGTAGGATGGATACTCGATTACGGACTCCGGCTCCGAGAAGAAAAGGGGTGGGCGGGTGGGAAAAGAAAACACTGAGGATTGAACTCAAAGATGAAGAGGCTCGAGTCAACTTGACGAAAAATGCACCGGACAAAAGAGGATGGACAACTCACGACACTAACCACGTGATCCTAAAGAAAAATTTGAACGGGAAGAGGAGTAATTCAAAACACCTACGTCAAGATTTCTTACCAGAGCGACGAAGGGGCAGAGGAGTAAAAAGAAATCCTACTCTCCGATATAACTAGATTCCGAAAAAAAGTTTTCTTCTAGACTCAACAACAGCCAAAACTAAACGATCAATCAAGGGGGCTCCTAGGGTCGGTCGAGGCTCTGATACCAACTTGTCACGCCCAAGATGCGACCCTATCCTAAATGAACTCGAAGGTCCCACCAAGGATAGAAGTGCATCTTGAAGACGCTTTTGCAAGGTGGATATCATTACATCAACATTACATAACACATAGGGATACATACATAAGGCATACAATGCCACACGAATACATCAACATTATATACAAGATCAACATCCGACTACGGATGAAACATAAACAGAAACTCAAACGACATCCACCACCTTTAGCCAGGGCTGCCGACACAGAACCTATCCCCTGATCGAAGAAGAAGCAGAAGAAGAACTCCAAAGCAAGCAAACATCGCTCTCGCGTCATGATCATCGCAAAACCTGTACCTGCAACTGATGTTGTAGTAATTTGTGAGCCACGAGGACTCAGCAATCCCATTACCATGGGTATCAAGACTAGCAAAGCTTCTTTGGGTAGGGAAGAGGTAAAGTGGTGAGGTTGCAGCAGCGACTAAGCATATATGGTGGCTAACATACGCAAATGAGAGCGAGAAGAGAAACAAAGGAACGGTCGTCAACTAGTAATGATCAAGAAGTGATCCACGAACTCATGCTTACGTCGGACATAACCCGAAACCGTGTTCTCCTCTCGATCAACACCGAAAAAGAGACACTCACGATTACGCTACGGTTGGTGTATTTTAGATGAGTTTACTTCAAGTTTACTACAACCGGATATTAACAAATTCCCATCTGCCACATAACCGCGGGCACGGCTCTCGAAAGTTTATACCTGCAGGGTGTCCCAACTTAGCCCATGATAAGCTCTCGCGATCAACGAAGGATATTCCTTCTCCCCGGGAAGACCCGATCAGTCTCGGAATCCCGGCTACAAGACATTTCCACAGTAATAAAACAAGACCAGCAAAGCCACCCGGATGTGCCGACAAATCCTGATAGGAGCTGCACATATCTCGGTCTCAGGGCACACCGGATGAGCCACACGTCGGGTTGGCATAGACCCTGATTGCCCAGGGGGTGCCGGACATCGCTCGGTTTGGACCAGCACTCGAAGGAGAACTGGCCCGGGGGGGGGGGTAAAATAAAGATGACCCTTGAGATCGCGACTCCCAAGGGAAAAAGGGCTAGGTGAGGCAAAAGTAAAAGTTGGGCGAGGAGTCTTATTCAAAGCGAACTGTCAAGGGGTCCCATAAATCACCCAACCGCGTTAGGGACGCAAAATCCGGGAACATAATACCGATATGAAGAAAACTAGAGGCGGCAGGAGTGGAACAAAACACCAGGCATAAGGCCGAGCCTTCCACCCTTTACCAAGTATATAGATGCATTAATAATATCAGAGATATTGTGATATCCCAACATAAACATAATCCAACATGGAGCAATCTTCATCTTCACCTGCAACTAGCAACGCTATAAGAGGGGCTGAGCAAAAGCGGTAACATAGCCAAACAACGGTTTGCTAGGAAGGGTGACAAAGGTTAGATGCTGACATGGCAATTTGGGATGGCTTGATAAACAGGTAATAGGTAGCGCGGCAAAGCGATAGAACGAAGCAACTAGCATAGCAATGATAGTAGTGAGCTCCAGGGTAGCGGTCATCTTGCCTGAAATCCCGCAAGGAAGAAGAACGAGTCCATGAAAAGATGAAGCCATGAAGGCAGACCAAGCGTGAGCGAGCGAATCCTCACGATCGCATAGCAAGCGAGAACTATCGAGAAAAAGCACACAACAAAGTAAACACACCACCATGAACAAAGCATGATGCACAAACAAGCATGATGCATGACAAGAATACATGAAGCTACTCATGGCAAGATATGATGCAAACAAGAGCAACACATCAAGACAAGTTTAAATAAGGCCGGAAACAACATAGAACAACTCCGGTAAGTCCTCATATGCAAATTTCGAAATTGTTCCAGATCTGAATAAACCTTATGTTCAAGTTGTTAAACAGAAAGTTAAGATGCATCACGATGATCTACACGAAATTCTAGTCAAGTTACATATAAAGTTCATTTGATTCGAGACTCTGACCTAGAAGAGATGAGCGAAACAAGTCAAACATGGCATTGATGCGAAATGCATACAAACATCAAGCAAACACCTCAAAATATGGATGCAACATGATAATATGAGACAACATACAAAATCAAGCAAGTTTCATATAGAGCACACTCAAAACGGAGCAACGGTTCAACACATACACTCTATACAAGTCATGACAACAATCTGTCCAAAACAGCAACTAGGTATATGGCAAGCACCAAAACACTATGCTACATCATCTTAACGTCATAACAAAAGACATGGGAACGAAGTGCAGGTAAAGCATGACAAAACATGAACACTGAGCTAACTCCAGAAATCCCTAGAACATGCTCGAACACACATGGCAAGATTGCAAATAATAACAGTTTCAGACTTATCAGGAAATAACATCAGGTTGCAATGTTTAGAGCTATCAAACAACATGCTACAGGAATTCTCAATGCAAAAAAAGGCATGGAATGAATGTACTAATTTCATAGAACAAAAGTCCCTTACTGACCATGAGCCAAAAATAAACAGAAGATATGATGGCACCCATGTAAACATAGCAAGTTATATTACAGATTTATACATGGCAGGAACAACAATAAGTAGGCATGTTGGTGAGCTTGAACCACTCACCACCGAGAAACACATGGCATGGCAAGGAAACCAACAGTAAGATGGGAAGTTTATGAAGCTAAGCATGGCAAGAGCAAGTTCATAGGGTGCATGGATCACTAGCAAAACACATGGCAAAACTGAACTTAAAGTTAACAGGCTGGCAGCAACATTGATTAGCAATTTGAGAGCATGATTACAACAGGCTACAGCAGGCTATAAATGCAACCAGGGGCATGGATGGATAGATCAAGACATGTGTAACAAAACATCCTTAGTGAACATCTCCAGATTGTGCATAGAATGACTTGTAGCAGCAGGTTAACATAGCATCATGATATAACAGATTCAGACAAGCAAAACAGCAACAGCAAGTACCCTAATTAACAAGCTTTATGCAGTCACTAGACATCTCACAAAAATACATGGATGGCACCCCTGTAAATATGGCATGAAATAAATGAAAACTCATGTAGAGATCATGCTCATAGGATGCACACATCAAATGCAACAAAAATGACAAATCATCAAGTTATAACAGTTTCAGCATATTAACATCATATAGCACTCTTGCAACGATGATTCAGGCATCAAGATGGACTCAAATGAATATGATGCAATAGAAAGAAATGATGTACCTGTCGAGGTGAACAATTAGACATATTACATGCCCAAAACGGAGCTACGTATGCAGAGTTATGATGCGATGAAAATGCATAAAAAATACTGGAAACTACGGAGACTTGGCAGTTTTCAGAGGGGGGGAAAAGTCAACCTCGTGCACGGACTTCGCGGTTCACCGGATCCTTGCCGGAGTAGATGCCGGAGAGGAGGGGGACGCTGGAGGCGGGCGGATCCGGCCGGGGAAGGGGCGGAGGAGGCCGGAGCGGCACCGGTGGCCGGATCTGGCGAGCGCGGCTGTCAGCGACGGGAGGCCACCGACGAAGAAGAGGCGGCGGTGGCGGCAGAGCCCGGGCGCGGGCGACGGGCGGCGCGGGCGGCCGACCGGCTCATGCGGGGCGAGGCGGCCCGGCAATCATGGTGGCGGCGGCCTGAGGCAGGAGGGCCTCGGCATGCCGGCGGGCGCGGTGGAGCAGGCCACGTGGCGCGGGCCGCTGGCTGCGGGCGGCGGCGACGACGTGTCCGCTCGCCCGGACGTGTCCGGCTCGCCGGACGTGTCCGGCGGCGAGAGCGGAGCTGCTAGGGTTTGGGGATCCGGAAATTCGGGGGAGTGCACATATTTATAGGTAGAGGGAGCTAGGAGAGTCCAAATGGAGCACGGTTTTCGCCCACACGATCGCGATCGAACGACCGGGAGCATGGAGGGGAGCTTGCTGCGTTTTGGGCCACTTTGAAGGGGTGTTGGGCTGCAAAGAGAGAGGGGCTTTAAGGTTACCCGGTTAACCGTTGGAGTACCAAACGACCTCCAAATGGCACGAAACTTGACAGGCGGTCTACCGGTGGTATACCAAGCCCGCTTGGCAAGACTCGGTCCATTCCGAGAACGTTTAACACCCGCCCACAACGAGAGACGAAAGGGGAACGCCGGAGGGCATAGGAGCGCCGAATTGCAAAACGGACAACGGGGAAAATGCTCGGATGCATGAGACGAACACATATGCAAAATGAAATGCACATGATGACATGGTATGGAATGCATATGATGACATGGCAAAGTGCAACACGCAAGCACATGGCATGGCAAAGACGGTGAATAAGCAGCGGACACAGGCGCATCAAATCTGGGGCATTACAACACTCCTCCACTAACAAGAGATCTCGTCCCGAGATCTTAGGACCGAGACGGAAGGGAAAAGGGATGAGGTGAAACAAGAAACGCAAGAGAGAAGAGGCAAAGAATCGAGAGCACTCAAGAAGAAGAAAGGAACGACAAGAATGACGAGAATCGAAACTCACGGAATCAATATAGACTCTGAAAGCACTCCGGTTAGAACAAGATAAGAAACGAATAAGATTGAAAGGATTTAGGCAAGCACTCCGGTTAAAACATGGAGGAATAGAACATGAACTTCACAAGATGGGATGACACTTGAGGAGATAAATAGCATAAAGCCTCCGGAAGAATTGAAGAATGGAATGAAAAGAATTTAGAAGGAAGGTTTGAATCTGAAGTTGTTGAGAAAATCAACAACGAAAGAATAAGCTTGTTGTGGACTTATGGAAAACATCTCAAAATTATAAGGTGATAACCGACCACAAGCGGAAAAGATTGAATAGCTGAGAAGAGCGAAGAATTGCAAAACTCCACTTCAAAAGAATACGGAGAATTAATTGCACTTCGAGATGCGAGAAGAAAAGATACTTGAACTCCGCCAACACTATCTTGATGAACTCTTGAAGAAAGAATTAAATCATGAAGAACCACCATGTAGAACTCCGGTAACAATAGGATGATAAGATAGAATGAAGGATGAAAGAATAAGACGAGCCTTGCGATGATTTAGAAGGAGGTTCCGGCCGAAATGGCTGAGGAAATTGAACTCCGGAAAGAAAAGATGAAAACACTTGGAACTAGAATTTATTCAGCAAGGACAAACTCCGAAGAAAAGGATTAATCACTTGGATGAAATAAGAATAAGATTTATTGTATGCTTATCCTCATCCAATATAATTGATGACAACCGGATTTGACATAATACTTATTCTCGTTGAAAAAGGATTAAGGGCAAACATCGCACAAAACTTGAGAAAGTCTTTATGAACCACCGGTAGGATTTGAGAGAACGAATGGATTGATATGCTAATGAAGGAAAAGAATCTTGAACGAGCACCGTGAAAAATGAAAATGAACATAGAGAAGAGAACGGATCGCCGGAAAGAATTAGAAAAGCACGAAGATACTTGAGGAATTTGGGGAAAAGAGAACTTAACTAGGCACGGTACAAATATAGGAACGAACGGAGCTGAGAACTTGAAACGAAGAAATAATCCCAAAAGATGGCCTCCGGATGATCGAGAGCGAAAGCAACACCTGAAGTACTCGGGATGGATGAAAAGAATTGCACTGGCGGAAACAAATTGATAGGATAACATCGAGGTAGCACCACAAATCTTCGGGAGAACGGACAAGATTTAGGGAAAACTCTACTTCGGTCTTCAAATGAAGACGAGAAACACCACCAAAATTACTGAGATACTCCGGTAGAATGAAAAGCAGAGAGGTTGAGCCAACAATGAAAAATGATTTGAAATCGATCTTGGAAAAGCATCTGACTGATGGGATCCATTCTTACGTCACACTTTGAAAGGAATTGGGAATAGCTCCGGGGAAATTAGAAGAGTCAGGTAAGATCATTGGAAAGACCTGTGGGTTAGGGCCCACTAAACGAAAACACCGTTGGATAGGGATGTTGAACAGATAGATGATGCACTGGAATAATTGAAATATTTGGCTGAGGTGACAACCTCGGATTAATTCAAACACAGACGAATCTCCTGAGATGTCTTTCACAATTCTGAAGGATAAACTGGCGAGAGGCGAAAGAGCAAAGAAAACACTTGAGCCGAGAGAAAGAATATAATCAACACGAACACTTGAATTGAATCCACCGGAAAAGAAAAGAGATGAAGAATAGCGAACATGACGAGAATTCACGGTTGAGATAAATGAGGGAAGACCAAGGGGCTCCGTACGAATGAAATTGATGGCCGGGAGAAACTCGAACTCCAGGAATAATAGGGTGGGAGGGCGGGAAAACAAAGGCAACTTGGAAGGGGAAAACAAGGAATATCTTGAAGAGAAAACACCGGTTGAAATCATTGATGAAAAAAAAGCAAAGACTTCACACGAGTAGGATGGATACTCGATTACGGACTCCGGCTCCGAGAAGAAAAGGGGTGGGCGGGTGGGAAAAGAAAACCGAGGATTGAACTCAAAGATGAAGAGGCTCGAGTCAACTTGACGAAAAATGCACGGACAAAGAGGATGGACAACTCACGACACTAACCACGTGATCCTAAAGAAAAATTTGAACGGGAAGAGGAGTAATTCAAAACACCTACGTCAAGATTTCTCACCAGAGCGACGAAGGGGCAGAGGAGTAAAAAGAAATCCTACTCTCCGATATAACTAGACTCCGAAAAAAAGTTTTCTTCTAGACTCAACAACAGCCAAAACTAAACGATCAATCAAGGGGGCTCCTAGGGTCGGTCGAGGCTCTGATACCAACTTGTCATGCCCAAGATGCGACCCTATCCTAAATGAACTCGAAGGTCCCACCAAGGATAGAAGTGCATCTTGAAGACGCTTTTGCAAGGTGGATATCATTACATCAACATTACATAACACATAGGGATACATACATAAGGCATACAATGCCACACGAATACATCAACATTATATACAAGATCAACATCCGACTACGGATGAAACATAAACAGAAACTCAAACGACATCCACCCTGCTAGCCCAGGCTGCCGACCTGGAACCTATCCCCTGATCGAAGAAGAAGCAGAAGAAGAACTCCAAAGCAAGCAAACATCGCTCTCGCGTCATGATCATCGCAAAACCTGTACCTGCAATCGATGTTGTAGTAATTTGTGAAGCCACGAGGACTCAGCAATCCCATTACCATGGGTATCAAGACTAGCAAAGCTTCTTTGGGTAGGGAAGAGGTAAAGTGGTGAGGTTGCAGCAGCGACTAAGCATATATGGTGGCTAACATACGCAAATCAGAGCGAGAAGAGAAACAAAGGAACGGTCGTCAACTAGTAATGATCAAGAAGTGATCCTGAACTCATGCTTACGTCAGACATAACCCAGAAACCGTGTTCTCCTCTCGATCAACACCGAAAAGAGACACTCACGGTTACGCACACGGTTGGTGTATTTTAGATGAGTTTACTTCAAGTTTACTACAACCGGATATTAACAAATTCCCATCTGCCACATAACCGCGGGCACGGCTCTCGAAAGTTTATACCCTGCAGGGTGTCCCAACAGCCCATGATAAGCTCTCGCGATCAACGAAGGATATTCCTTCTCCCGGGAAGACCCGATCGATCTCGGAATCCCGACTACAAGACATTTCGACAGTAATAAAACAAGACCAGCAAAGCCACCCGGATGTGCCGACAAATCCTGATAGGAGCTGCACATATCTCGGTCTCAGGGCACACCGGATGAGCCACACGTCGGGTTGGCATAGACCCTGATTGCCCGAGGCGCCGGACATCGCTTCGGTTTGGACCCGGCCTCGAAGGAGAACTGGCCCGGGGTAAAATAACGATGACCCTTGAGATCGCGACTCCCAAGGGAAAAAGGGCTAGGTGAGGCAAATGTAAAACCAAGGTTGGGCCTTCTTTGGAGTAGTCTTATTCAAAGCGAACTGTCAAGGGGGTCCCATAAATCACCCAACCGCGTTAGGGACGCAAAATCCGGGAACATAATACCGATATGAAGAAAACTAGGGCGGCAAGAGTGGAACAAAACACCAGGCATAAGGCCGAGCCTTCCACCCTTTACCAAGTATATAGATGCATTAATAATATCAGAGATATTGTGATATCCCAACATAAACATAATCCAACATGGAGCAATCTTCATCTTCACCTGCAACTAGCAACGCTATAAGAGGGCTGAGCAAAAGCGGTAACATAGCCAAACAACGGTTTGCTAGGAAGGGTGACAAAGGTTAGATGCTGACATGGCAATTTGGGATGGCTTGATAAACAGGTAATAGGTAGCGCGGCAAAGCGATAGAACGAAGCAACTAGCATAGCAATGATAGTAGTGAGCTCCAGGGTAGCGGTCATCTTGCCTGAAATCCCGCAAGGAAGAAGAACGAGTCCATGAAAAAGATGAAGCCATGAAGACGAACCAAGCGTAGACGAACGAATCCTCACGATCGCAACGAAACGAGAACTATCGAGAAAAAGCACACAACAAAGTAAACACACCACCATGAACAAAGCATGATGCACAAACAAGCATGATGCATCACAAGAATACATGAAGCTACTCATGGCAAGATATGATGCAAACAAGAGCAACACATCAAGACAAGTTTAAATAAGGCCGGAAACAACATAGAACAACTCCGGTAAGTCCTCATATGCAAATTTCGAAATTGTTCCAGATCTGAATAAACCTTATGTTCAAGTTGTTAAATAGAAAGTTAAGATGCACCACGATGATCTACACGAAATTCTAGTCAAGTTACATATAAAGTTCATTTGATTCGGAGCTACGGCCTAGAAGATATGAGCGAAACAAGTCAAACATGGCATTGATGCGAAATGCATACAAACATCAAGCAAACACCTCAAAATATGGATGCAACATGATAATATGAGACAACATACAAAATCAAGCAAGTTTCATATAGAGCACACTCAAAACGGAGCAACGGTTCAACACATACACTATACAAGTCATGACAACAATCTGTCCAAAACAGCAACTAGGTATATGGCAAGCACCAAAACACTATGCTACATCATCTTAACGTCATAACAAAAGACATGGGCACGAAGTGCAGGTAAAGCATGACAAAACATGAACACTGAGCTAACTCCAGAAATCCCTAGAACATGCTCGAACACACATGGCAAGATTGCAAATAATAACAGTTTCAGACTTATCAGGAAATAACATCAGGTTGCAATGTTTAGAGCTATCAAACAACATGCTACAGGAATTTCTCAATGCAAACAAAGGCATGGAATGAATGTACTAATTTCATAGAACAAAAGTCCCTTACTGACCATGAGCCAAAAGTAAACAGAAGATATGATGGCACCCATGTAAACATAGCAAGTTATATTACAGATTTATACATGGCAGGAACAACAATAAGTAGGCATGTTGGTGAGCTTGAACCACTCACCACCGAGAAACACATGGCATGGCAAGGCAACCAACAGTAAGATGGCAAGTTTATGAAGCTAAGCATGGCAAGAGCAAGTTCATAGGGTGCATGGATCACTAGCAAAACACATGGAAAAACTGAACTTAAAGTTAACAGGCTGGCAGCAACATTGTTTAGCAATTTGAGAGCACGATTACAACAGGCTACAGCAGGCTATAAATGCAACCAGGGGCATGGATGGATAGATCAAGACATGTGTAACAAAACATCCTTAGTGAACATCTCCAGATTGTGCATAGAATGACTTGTAGCAGCAGGTTAACATAGCATCATGATATAACAGATTCAGACAAGCAAAACAGCAACAGCAAGTACCCTAATTAACAAGCTTTATGCAGTCACTAGACATCTCACAAAAATACATGGATGGCACCCCTGTATATATGGCATGAAATAAATGAAAACTCATGTAGAGATCATGATCATAGGATGCACACATCAAATGCAACAAAAATGACAAATCATCAAGTTATAACAGTTTCAGCATATTAACATCATATAGCACTCTTGCAACGATGATTCAGGCATCAAGATGGACTCAAATGAATATGATGCAATAGAAAGAAATGATGTACCTGTCGAGGCGAACAATTAGACATATTACATGCCCAAAACGGAGCTACGGATGCAGAGTTATGATGCGATGAAAATGCATAAAAAATACTGGAAACTACGGAGACTTGGCAGTTTTCAGAGGGGGGGAAAAGTCAACCTCGGGCACGGACTTCAGTTCACCGGATCCTTGCCGGAGTAGATGCCGGAGAGAGGGGACGCCGAGGCGGGCGGATCCGCCGGGAAGGCGGAGGAGGCCGGATCTGGCGAGGGCGCGGCCTTGACGGAGGCGCCGACGAAGAAGAGGCGGCGGCGGCAGAGCCGGCCGGAGGGCGCGGGCGACGGGCGGCGGGCCGGCGCGTGGGCGAGGCGGCGGCAACCGCGGCGTGGCGGCGGCGGCCGGCCAGCGGCCGGGCGGCCGGGCGCGGTGGAGCAGGCCACGTGGCGCGGGCGCCTTGGCTGCGGGCGGCGGCGACGGACGTGTCCGGCTCGCCCGGACGTGTCCGGCTCGCCCGGACGTGTCCGGCGGCGGAGGAGGAACGGGCTAGGGTTTGGGGATCCGGAAATTCGGGGGAGTGCACATATTTATAGGTAGAGGGAGCTAGGAGAGTCCAAATGGAGCACGGTTTTCGCCCACACGATCGCGATCGAACGACCGGGAGCATGGAGGGGAGCTTGCTGCGTTTTGGGCCACTTTGAAGGGGTGTTGGGCTGCAAAGAGAGAGGGGCTTTAAGGTTACCCGGTTAACCGTTGGAGTACCAAACGACCTCCAAATGGCACGAAACTTGACAGGCGGTCTACCGGTGGTATACCAAGCCCGCTTGGCAAGACTCGGTCCATTCCGAGAACGTTTAACACCCGCCCACAACGAGAGACGAAAGGGGAACGCCGGAGGGCATAGGAGCGCCGAATTGCAAAACGGACAACGGGGAAAATGCTCGGATGCATGAGACGAACACATATGCAAAATAAAATGCACATGATGACATGGTATGGAATGCATATGATGACATGGCAAAGTGCAACATGCAAGCACATGACATGGCAAAGACGGTGAATAACTGACGGACACCTGGCGCATCAAATCTGGGGCATTACAACACTCCTCCACTAACAAGAGATCTCGTCCCGAGATCTTAGGACCGAGACGGAAGGGAAAAGGGATGAGGTGAAACAAGAAACGCAAGAGAGAAGAGGCAAAGAATCGAGAGCACTCAAGAAGAAGAAAGGAACGACAAGAATGACGAGAATCGAAACTCACGGAATCAATATAGACTCTGAAAGCACTCCGGTTAGAACAAGATAAGAAACGAATAAGATTGAAAGGATTTAGGCAAGCACTCCGGTTAAAACATGGAGGAATAGAACATGAACTTCACAAGATGGGATGACACTTGAGGAGATAAATAACGCAAAGCCTCCGGAAGAATTGAAGAATGGAATGAAAAGAATTTAGAAGGAAGGTTTGAATCTGAAGTTGTTGAGAAAATCAACAACGAAAGAATAAGCTTGTTGTGGACTTATGGAAAACATCTCAAAATTATAAGGTGATAACCGACCACAAGCGGAAAAGATTGAATAGCTGAGAAGAACGAAGAAATGCAAAACTCCACTTCAAAAGAATACGGAGAATTAATTGCACTTCGAGACGCGAGAAGAAAAGATACTTGAACTCCGCCAACAATATCTTGATGAACTCTTGAAGAAAGAATTAAATCATGAAGAACCACCATGAAGAACTCCGGTAACAAAAGGATGATAAGATAGAATGAAGGATGAAAGAATAAGACGAGCCTTGCGATGATTTAGAAGGAGGTTCCGACGAAATGGCTGAGGAAATTGAACTCCGGAAAAGAAAAGATGAAAACACTTGGAACTAGAATTTATTCAGCAAGGACAAACTCCGAAGAAAAGGATTAATCACTTGGATGAAATAAGAATAAGATTTATTGTATGCTTATCCTCATCCAATATAATTGATGACAACCGGATTTGACATAATACTTATTCTCGTTGAAAAAGGATTAAGGGCAAACATCGCACAAAACTTGAGAAAGTCTTTATGAACCACCGGTAGGATTTGAGAGAACGAATGGATTGATATGCTAATGAAGGAAAAGAATCTTGAACGAGCACCGTGAAAAATGAAAATGAACATAGAGAAGAGAACGGATCGCCGGAAAGAATTAGAAAAGCACGAAGATACTTGAGGGAATTTGGGGAAAAGAGAACTTAACTAGGCACCGGTACAAATATAGGAACGAACGGAGCTGAGAACTTGAAACGAAGAAATAATCCAAAAAGATGGCCTCCGGATGATCGAGAGCGAAAGCAACACCTGAAGTACTCCGGATGGATGAAAAGAATTGCACAACTGGAAACAAATTGATAGGATAACATCGAGGTAGCACCACAAATCTTCGGGAGAACGGACAAGATTTAGGGAAAACTCTACTTGGTCTTCAAATGAAGACGAAACACCACCAAAATTACTGAGATACTCCGGTAGAATGAAAAGCGAGAGGTTGAGCCAACAATGAAAAATGATTTGAAATCGATCTTGGAAAAGCATCTGACTGATGGGATCCATTCTTACGTCACACTTTGAAAGGAATTGGGAATAGCTCCGGGGAAATTAGAAGAGTCAGGTAAGATCCTGGGAAAGACCTGTGGGTTAGGGCCCACTAAAAGAAAACACCGTTGGAAAGGGATGTTGAACAGATAGATGATGCACCGGAAGAACTGAAATATTTGACTGAGGTGACAACCTCGAATTAATTCAAACACAGACGAATCTCTTGAGATGTCTTGCACACTCCGGAAGGATAAACTGGCGAGAGACGAATGAGCAAGGAAAACACTTGAGCCGAGAGAAAGAATATAATCAACACCGAATACTTGAATTGAATCCACCGGAAAAGAAAAGAGATGAAGAATGACGAACATGACGAGAATTCACCGGTTGAGATAAATGAGGGAAGACTGAAGGGGCTCCGTACGAATGAAATTGATGGTCGGGAGAAACTCGAACTCCAGGAATAATAGGGTGGGAGGGCGGGAAAACAAAGGCAACTTGGAAGGGGAAAACAAGGAATATCTTGAAGAGAAAACACCGGTTGAAATCATTGATGGAAAAAAAACAAAGACTTCACACGAGTAGGATGGATACTCGATTACGGACTCCGGCTCCGAGAAGAAAAGGGGTGGGCGGGTGGGAAAAGAAAACACTGAGGATTGAACTCAAAGATGAAGAGGCTCGAGTCAACTTGACGAGAAATGCACCGGACAAAAGAGGATGGACAACTCACGACACTAACCACGTGATCCTAAAGAAAAATTTGAACGGGAAGAGGAGTAATTCAAAACACCTACGTCAAGATTTCTCACCAGAGCGACGAAGGGGCAGAGGAGTAAAAAGAAATCCTACTCTCCGATATAACTAGACTCCGAAAAAAAGTTTTCTTCTAGACTCAACAACAGCCAAAACTAAACGATCAATCAAGGGGGCTCCTAGGGTCGGTCGAGGCTCTGATACCAACTTGTCACGCCCAAGATGCGACCCTATCCTAAATGAACTCGAAGGTCCCACGAAGGATAGAAGTGCATCTTGAAGACGCTTTTGCAAGGTGGATATCATTACATCAACATTACATAACACATAGGATACATACATAAGGCATACAATGCCACACGAATACATCAACATCATATACAATATCAACATCAGACTACGGATGAAACATAAACAGAAACTCAAACGACATCCACCCTGCTAGCCCAGGCTGCCGACCTGGAACCTATCCCCTGATCAAGAAGAAGCGTAAGAAGAACTCCAAAGCAAGCAAACATCGCTCTCGCGTCATGATCATCGCAAAACCTGTACCTGCAACTGATGTTGTAGTAATTTGTGAGCCACGAGGACTCAGCAATCCCATTACCATGGGTATCAAGACTAGCAAAGCTTACTGGGTAGGGAAGAGGTAAAGTGGTGAGGTTGCAGCAGCGACTAAGCATATATGGTGGCTAACATACGCAAATCAGAGCGAGAAGAGAAACAAAGGAACGGTCGTCAACTAGTAATGATCAAGAAGTGATCCTGAACTCATTCTTACGTCAGACATAACCCAGAAACTGTGTTCTCCTCTCGATCAACACCGAAAAGAGACACTCACGGTTACGCACACGGTTGGTGTATTTTAGAAGAGTTTACTTCAAGTTTACTACAACCGGATATTAACAAATTCCCATCTGCCACATAACCGCAGGCACGGCTCTCGAAAGTTTATACCTGCAGGCTGTCCCAACTTAGCCCATGATAAGCTCTCGCGATCAACGAAGGATATTCCTTCTCCCCGGGAAGACCCGATCAGTCTCGGAATCCCGGCTACAAGACATTTCGACAGTAATAAAACAAGACTAGCAAAGCCGCCCGGATGTGCCGACAAATCCTGATAGGAGCTGCACATATCTCGGTCTCAGGGCACAACCGGATGAGCCAGACGTCGGGTTGGCATAGACCCTGACGCTTGTGGGCGCCGGACATCGCTTCGGTTTGGACCAAAGACTCGAAGGAGAACTGGCCCGGGGGGGTAAAATAAAGATGACCCTTGAGAGCGCGACTCCCAAGGAAAAAGGGCTAGGTGAGGCAAATGTAAAACCAAGGTTGGGCCTTGCTGGAGGAGTCTTATTCAAAGCGAACTGTCAAGGGGGTCCCATAAATCACCCAACCGCGTTAGGGACGCAAAATCCGGGAACATAATACTGATATGACGGAAACTAGGGCGGCAAGAGTGGAACAAAACACCAGGCATAAGGCCGAGCCTTCCACCCTTTACCAAGTATATAGATGCATCAATAATATCAGAGATATTGTGATATCCCAACATAAACATAATCCAACATGGAGCAATCTTCATCTTCACCTGCAACTAGCAACGCTATAAGAGGGGCTGAGCAAAAGCGGTAACATAGCCAAACAACGGTTTGCTAGGAAGGGTGACAAAGGTTAGAGGCTGACATGACAATTTGGGATGGCTTGATAAACAGGTAATAGGTAGCGCAGCAAAGCGATAGAACGAAGCAACTAGCATATAGCAATGATAGTAGTGAGATCCAGGGTAGCGGTCATCTTGCCTGAAATCCCGCAAGGAAGAAGAATGAGTCCATGAAGAAGATGAAGCCATGAAGACGAACCAAGCGTGATTTAACGAATCCTCACGATCGCAACGAAACGGGAACTATCGAGAAGAAGCACACAACAAAGTAAACACACCACCATGAACAAAGCATGATGCACAAACAAGCATGATGCATGACAACAATACATGAAGCTACTCATGGCAAGAGATGATGCAAACAAGAGCAACACATCAAGACAAGTTTAAATGAGGCCGGAAACAACATAGAACAACTCCGGTAAGTCCTCATATGCAAATTTCGAAATTGTTCCAGATATGAATAAACCTTATGTTCAAGTTGTTAAACAGCAAGTTAAGATGCACCACGATGATCTACACGAAATTCTAGTCAAGTTACATATAAAGTTCATTTGATTCGGAGCTACGGCCTAGAAGATATGAGCGAAACAAGTCAAACATGGCATTGATGCGAAATGCATACAAACATCAAGAAAACACCTCAAAACATGGATGCAACATGATAATATGAGACAACATGCAAAATCAAGCAAGTTTCATATAGACCACACTCAAAACGGAGCAACGGTTCAACACACACACTCTACAAGTCATGGCAACAATCTGTCCAAAACAGCAACTAGGTATATGGCAAGCACCAAAACACTATGCTACAGTATCTCAACGTAATAACAGAAGGCATGGGCACGAAGTAAAGGTAAAGCATGACAAAATATGAACACTGAGCTAACTCCAGAAATCCCTAGAACATGCTGAAACACACATGGAAAGATTGCAAATAATAACAGTTTCAGACTTATCAGGAAATAACATCAGGTTGCAATGTTTAGAGCTATCAAACAACATGCTACAGGAACTTATCAATGCAAACAAAGGCACTGAATAAATCTACTAATTGCATAGAATAAAAGTCCCTTACTGACCATGAGCCAAAAATGAACAGAAGATATGATGGCACCCATGTAAACATAGCAAGTTATATTACAGATTTACACATGGCAGGAATAACAATAAGTAGGCATGTTGGTGAGCTTGAACCACTAACCACAGAGACAAATATGGCATGGCAAGGAAACCAAAAGTAATATGGAAAGTTTATAAATCTAATCATGGCAAGAGCAAGTTCATAGGGTGCATGGATCACTAGCAAAACACATGGCAAAACTGAACTTAAAGTTAACAGGCTGGCAGCAACATTATTTAGCAAATTGAGAGCACGATTACAACAGGCTACAGCAGGCTATAAATGCAACCAGGGGCATGGATGGATAGAGCAAGACATGTATAACAAAACACCCTTAGTGAACATCTCCAGATTATGCATAGAATGACTTGTAGCAGCAGGTTAACATAGCATCATGATATAACAGATTCAGACAATCAAAACAACAACAGCAAGTACCCTACTTAACAAGCTTGATGCACTCACTACGCATCTCACAAAAATACATGGATGGCACCCCTGTAAAGATGGCATGACATAGATAAAAACTCATGTAGAGCTCATGCTCATAGGATGCACACGTCAAATGCAACAAAAATGACAAATCAACAAGTTATAACAGTTTCAGCAGATTAACATCATATAGCACTCTTGCAACGATGATTCAGGCATCAATATGGACACAAATGAACATGATGCAATGGCACGAAATGAATTAATCGTCGAGGCAAACAATTCGACATATTACACGCCCAAAACGGAGCTACGGATGCAGAGTTATGATGCGATGAAAATGCATAAAAATTACTGGAAACTACGGGGACTTGGCAGTTTTCAGAGGGGGGAAAAGTCAACCTCGGGCACGGACTTCGAGGTTCACCGGATCCTGCGGAGTAGATGCCGGAGAGGAGGGGACGCCGAGGCGGGCGGATCCAAAGGGAAGGGCGGAGGAGGCCGGAGCGGCACCGTGGCCGGATCCGCGAGGCGCGACGGAGGGCGCCGGCGAAGAAGAGGCGGCGGAGGCGGCGGAGCGCCGGCCGGATGGCGCGGGCGACGGGCGCGGGCGGCTCGGCCTGCGGGGCGAGGCGGCCCGGCAACCGCGCGGGCGGCGGCGGCCGGGCCTGCCGGCCGAGCTGGCCTCAAGCCGGGCGGCGGGCGCGGTGGAGCAGGGCCACGGGCGCGCGCCAAAGGGCTGCAGGGCGGCGGCGACGGACGAAACCGGCTCGCCGGACGTGTCCGCGCGGAGGAGGAGCGGGCTAGGGTTTGGGGATCCGGAAATTCGGGGGAGTGCACATATTTATAGGTAGAGGGAGCTAGGAGAGTCCAAATGGAGCACGGTTTTCGCCCACACGATCGTGATCGAACGACCGAGAGCATGGAGGGGAGTTTGCTGGGTTTTGGGCCACTTTGAAGGGGTGTTGGGCTGCAAAGAGAGAGGGGCTTTACGGTTACCCGGTTAACCGTTGGAGTACCAAACGACCTCCAAATGGCACGGAACTTGACAGGCGGTCTACCGGTGGTATACCAAGCCCGCTTGGCAAGACTCGGTCCATTCCGAGAACGTTTAACACCCGCTCATAACGAGAGACGAAAGGGGAACGCCGGAGGGCATAGGAGCGCCGGATTGCAAAACGGACAACGGGGAAAATGCTCGGATGCATGAGACGAACACATATGCAAAATGAAATTCACATGATGACATGGTATGAAATGCATATGATGACATGGCAAAGTGCAACACGCAAGCACATGACATGGCAAAGATGGCGAATAACTGACGGACACCTGGCGCATCGAATCCGGGGCGTTACACAATGCCTAACCAAAACGGTTTGAAAAATCATATATGTGTACTTGTGTGTGAGTTAATTCCATGTGCAGTAAATTAGAAGGAATTTTCAAACATATTGGTCTCATGACATGGACACATGCATACGTATGCATGGAGTGCCTTGGCATTTTAATTCCAAAAAATTTAAAAAATGATCAGAAAAACATGAAACCTTGGTTGATGTAATGTCATGCCAGCAAGATAATGTGGTAAAAAAATTGGCCTGTTTGACGAAAGTTTGGACACACACCCCTCATAAACCGGAGCAACTCACTAGAAGGTTCGTGGTTCCGAGAGGGAACAATGCATGTTTGATGTCCAACGGGAGATAGCTTCCTCTTGCGGCCTTCAATTTTTTTCTTCGTTTAACATGCACTAATACAACTGTCATGTGAAAATTTGGAAAATTTCAGGGGTCATTTGACCTTTTAAAGACATTTAAGTGATTCTCTAACCATTTAATGACCATAATTCAAATTTGAACTACATCTACATGCAACGCCTAACCACAACGGTTTGAAAAAGCATATTTTTGTGTACTTGTGTGCGAGTTAAAAAATCATCAGACGATGTAAATATCTGGTGTTAAAAAAAGAAAATGTAAAGATCAGGCAAAGACGCCCTCACACGATTGGCACTCTATCTCGCGGCTCGAGGTTTGGTAGGTGAGTGGCCGGATCATTAATTAGACACGGTTCTGTATTGGAAACCGTCAGCTATTATGTTCACACACGAATTTTGGTGCGTGAATCATGTGTAATTCAAACTACAGTACTCGTAAATTCCGGCAACCGGCGTGTGTACTGTCCCCGTCGATCTAGATTCCGGCTGCCAATAAATACTACCTTGCTCACGTCGTCCCGCCTACTATCTAGATTCCGGCGACCGGCGTGTGTACTGTCCCCTCGCTCGCCCTCTCTCTCTCTCTCTCTCTCTCAAATCTCTGCCATGGCGCCGCGGGTCTTCCCACGCGCCGACGAGGAGTCGCCGCCCCCCGAGGACGCTCACTCGATTAGCAGCGATGAGGACCCCTACACGCTGCCTGATGAGGTTGCGCTAGACCCCTCCAACTTTGGTTGGGTTTTGGGGCCGGTACAATCTTTGTCTGTGCAAGTCGCTGCCGCCGGCTGAGAAAGCCAAGCAAGTGGCGTTTAAGAAGTAGATGGCGAAGGAGGAAGCCAGGTACCGGGCGGCCTGTGAAGCCCGTGATGCCTCCTGGAAAAAGGAGGCGGCGGAGCTTTCGGGGCGCGAGCGTCGTCGTTCCGAGGAGGTGTACGAAGACAGGTACTTCGTGAGAAAGGTCATAGGCGCTGGGCGCCTCGTCGCTGCATGGAGGTGGGCCGATAAGCTCCACCGTGCCACCGACGAGGAGCTCTGGTGGGCGCCCAATGAAATGGCAAGATCGGCCACTCGCGTCTACCAGCACAAGAATCATATAGGTACATCAAGCGCTGTGAGGCGGAGCACTGCCTCCACACTGGGAAGACGCCTGCACTGTGGAGCTGTCAAGTAGGGATGCCGGAATCTTGGCCCTGTGAGGCATTATTAGTTTTAGTATTGTTCATTTTCAATTTTATGCATTGTACCTAGTAGTTAAGTATCATCACGTATATGTGATGATATTATATTTTTTTGTGATGAACTAATGAACAATTAATATATATATATATATTATGAATTCCATTTTCTATCTATTTTTGTATACTAATTTGAATCTAGCTGTTATCATCCACATATACAGAATGGAAAGCGTATATACACACATTGAAACAGAACATATAAGAATGGAAAACAGAGTACACACATTGAAACAGAGCAATAAACAGAGCCATACTATGATTGCTATGACTACATAGCTATCCACGTCGAACGACTTTCCAAAATAAAATGCGTCCATGAGACCATGACCAGCAGCCCTTGCCTAGGGTAGCTCTTGGCTCTGCCTGAACTCGTGCAGGCGTTCGTCCAAGCGGTCGACACGCTCGTGGTACATCTGGAGCGCGATCTCGAGCTCCAAGTTGGCTATTTCATCGGAGATCACTAGCTCGAGGATGCGACTTTGCCATGTTCCTCTACTGCGCCCAGATGGACACCTGGGCCAAGTAGGCGGTCGAGCCTACGGACCAGCGCGTTGGCATCCAGCAGGCCGCGGACAAGGCGAACGGCGGCACCCATGAGAACGGTGCAGCGGGCGTCCGGTGCAAGTACGGCGCAGCTGGCCTCTGGTGCAAGTACGGCACCGAGGGCCTTTGCCCACTCCTGGCGAGGAATGGGGATACTGACGGGACGTGTACCCAGCTGCGACGTCGTGTCGACAGCAGGGAAGTGCCGATGGATCCGCTCTTGTTGTGCGGCGCGCCGCGCCTCTCGCTCTGCGGTGCTCCAACGGTCTCACCGTGCGGCGAGCCACAGCCTATCGGTGCGGACGCGCCTAGCTTGCTCTGCGGCGTGCCATCGATCATGTTGTGCGGCGAGCTCCAGACTGTCGGCACTGACATGCCTATCTTGATCCGTGGCGCTCAAGCGCCATGCGCCAAAGGTCCGCTCAATCTTGGCGATGACGCGGATCACGACGTCGTCCATCGCGCTGCCGGGGAGCGCCTCGGCCTCGACGGGCCTTGGCGCCTGCTTGTTTTCCTCGTCGACGAGGTTGATGGCATAGGCGACGCTTTGGTGGGTTGGCATGCTTGGAAAAGGTGGATGTGCTACAGGCTGCGCTTGTCGCCTCCGTGCGTCGCACGCCGCCTATGCGCAATATAGCTGGGTGGTGGGAAACATGTAAGGAAATGGCGGGAAACAGTGGCGTGTTCATTAAATGCCATCAATTAATGGAAACTTAGCATAGAAGGAACATCGAGCTAGCACAAGAAGAAGATGATGATTAGATGAACACGGACCACACTAGGGAACCCGTCAGTGATGAATTCATCAATCCCAAATGGTTGAATACTAGCAAGCGTTTGCCCACAACACACACGGCCTATTCCATCACAAACAGGTCGGATGGATCAACTGTATGCCACGTATCGCACATTGTCAAAAAGTAATGCGGTAGACCTTCTTTAACATGTGTTAAAAAATAAAAATAATAAAAACAAGGACCTCAAGGTTAAATTAACTCATGAGATGGGTCCTATCAGTCATTTAATTTGACAGATATGACCCATCCTATTAGTTAATTTAACATCAACAAAACTTCCCATCCAGTCACCCATCTGATGGCTGCTCCAGCCTGAGCACACTTAACTTGAGAGTTTTCTTACATGAGCTACTGGTGGAACAACTAGTCCTTGTTGATAGTATGCCTCTTCGCATCCTTATGGTGTATCCGGATGACCGCCCGTACCCCAATGGCCAATAGATGTTTTGTAGACAGAGCATATCACATACGTCTTATTAGAAGCAATCGTCTGTGTTATTATCAATCTTCGCACACATTTCCGATTACAGACCTATTTGCCACGTATCACACACATCTTGTTATATTGAACCGTTTCTGTTCTCTTGTCTCAACGCAAACAGTTCATCCGAGTGAACCGCATGCCGTATATCGCACACACCTTCATCTGGCTGCCCGTTTCTTTTGTGTTGCCTAATCACAAACAGTTCATCCGAGTGAACCGTATGCTGTATATCGCACACACCTTCATCTGGCTGCCCATTTCTTTTGTTCCTCCTCATCACAAACAGTTAATTGAGCTGAACCGTATGCCCTGCACCGCACACGCAACTAAAATCCGAACCGTGTTTGATGCATCCTCCATCACAAACGTTTTGCACCTTTTTTGACGGTTATTTTACACCATCGTTTGTGATTATGGAATCACACACAGTTTCGTCGAAGGGTCTCTGATCGTAGTGCCGCGTTAGCAGCAACCTGCAGTAGTGTTTGGCTATCTAGACCAAACCATAACATATCTAACCTAAAACATCAAGATCACCAGATCAAATCATTCATACATACAAATATAGATA
This sequence comes from Aegilops bicornis, assembly GCA_021605145.1. Classification (NCBI taxonomy): domain Eukaryota; kingdom Viridiplantae; phylum Streptophyta; class Magnoliopsida; order Poales; family Poaceae; genus Aegilops; species Aegilops bicornis. The sequence goes on along the minus strand of CM038674.1, from coordinate 614,626,228 downwards.
AAAGATTCACTCATAAATTGTATCATAGAGAGATTGATTTATCACATAGATAGATCATTCAACATTTTTCTTTCACCAACTTCATACATTGCATCATAGACAACTTGATTCCTCACATACATAGCTCATTCAACATTATTCTTACACCAACTTCAAACATCACATAGATAGAAAGACAGATCTAGGACCACAAAAACATAACAGCAGCATCATGGGTACAGAATCCTAGTCCACCTCTGCATAGTGACCTGAAAAGGATGGAAATTTTCCCTCCTCCTTGCCTAGTAGATGATATCATCATCACTAGGGTTCGAGCCAGGGGGGAATGCCTCCAGGAACTGCTCTATGTCCTTGCGGTTGCGTGCTGCAAGGATCATCTCAACAAGTTGCCTTCTCACCCTCCTTCTTGCATCTCTGCGCCTGGCTCCCCTGGGCACCTCTTCTTCTCCATCTATGACCTCTCCAGGATCCATTTCTCCCTGGGATTCTAGGGTTCCTTTGGCGGCTGGGGGTGGAGAAGGGTGGGCGGGGGGATTGACTACGGTTTCTGCCAAGGGGTGGGCTTTATAAACTACTAATGGTTGGTGGTAGGTAGGCACAGGAGTAATAAACCAGCCTAGTCTAGGCCCACATTGTGTACATAATGGTTTTAGGCCCAAAAATAAACTAGTACATCATTGCTAGTTTAAGGAAAACAACCTAAAGAAATAAAACAGTTCTTCACTGCATTATTTAAGATAGATAGGTTCTTAACTGTACAATAACATAAGCCAGACTTAGCAAAGGTTCTCAAAGATTACCACCACTCCAGTTACCATAACTTAAACAGTTCATATAGGACTGCACAAAATATACTCCTACCATCATATTGCAAGGCCTGTTATATGTGTAGGCCACCTTATTTACTTAACCATCATTGTCCAAATCTTCAAGCCTCTAGTATGGCCTTGATTTTCTCAAGCTTTTCCTTGCTCCCATGGCCAGCATTCAGCAGATCAGCAACTACTTTCTCAAGCTCTTTCTTCTCTTGTGCAAGCAGACCCCTGTCCACCTTTATCTCTTTCATAGCCTTCCTGGTGTTGTGAATTATGTATGCCTGGGCCTGAAGGATACTCTTTTGTTCTTTTGCTAGCCTTAGCTTCTCCATCTTCATCTCCAACTCTAGCTCTTCCTTCTTCTTCTCATATATCTCAGCATCCATTGCTTTCTAGTAGTCAATCTTGCCAACACCATCCTGCCAGTCAAATATCTTGCTAACATCGTTAACCATTTTATGATACTCAGTGAAGAGATGATCATAGTCCTTCTTCAACTTGGCAACCTCATCCTCATATGCATGCTTGTCTTGAATCCTTCCAAGGTTTTGCTCACGGAACATTTCCCACAGCTTGATGAGGCAGTTCTTAAGGACATCAGGCCAGACAGGATCAACCCACTGAACTACACCACAATTCACACCTCCCTATAGTTTCATCAGACAACACATACTTAAGAAAATTCAGTTCTAACTTCAATTTAAAAAGGTTATTGCTATACAAGGAGGAGATGTTACTATAAATTCAGTACTAAATTCAGTTCAAACAGAGTTAATGTACAAATTCAAAAATATATGCAATTTAATACAGCATAACAAAAATCAATCAATATATCCATCCACCATGACTGACTTCATATATCCATTCAATACACTTATTCTATGCAAACAAAAACCAACACTTAGCATAATTAAATCACTTACTTTCTGCAAACTAAAAAACACCTACACATTAACTGAATCCAACCAGAATAACTGAATCCTCTAGGCATAACTGAATCCACTAGGCATAATTGAATCCACCCAGCATACTAAATTACTCACCTGAACAGGGCATCCATAGAAGCTCCTCCCAGTGTTAGCACCTTCAAAAGCAACACACTTCCTAGGCTTCATGTGGTGCAGAGTGCACTTGGAAACTTCCTCCATGGGAGCACCACACCAGAGTGGCTCGGGGATGGTGTCAGGTGTGTCCTACATGCAGTACAGGGTAGATCAGAACCAATGCATCAAATAGTTCCACTTGAGTCAAGCTTTGCCTTGCTCAAGGTCAGATGTACAAGGTAGATCAGATCCGACATTACAGTGCCATCCATACCCTACACCAAAACTAACAGTTAACCAAACCAAACGAATCCATCCATACCAATATGCAGCTCATCAACCCAGCCGGCCCAAATCGATTCAACCCTAACCCTAACCCTAGATAATGACAGAGAGGAGGAGGAAGAGGCTTACAAAGTACTCCATGTCCATCAGGTTGCCCCCCATGCTGTCGTCATCGGAGCTCTCATCCCCATCATTCCAAGAAGGCATCCTGGCCGGCGACAAGGAACGGAGGTGGCGGCGATGATGGCGTGCTCAACCAGGGGAAACAGAGCAAGGGGGGAGTGGAGAGTGAGACTGAGTGATAGCGAGGGAGACAAAGTGAGGGCCGGATCCGTATTGACCTGGTCAAGACGGCTCATGCACCCTAACAGCCGTCACGCACGCGCCGTGAGCCCTATGGCGGCAAAACCCTAACGGGCAGGGCCCACATGTCATAACCTCACTTAAAACGTAACTGTTCGGCCACTTGGTTTTTTTTTTTGGAACAGCCCACCACTTTTGTGGTAGTTTTTTGAAAAATTAAAAAAGCGGCAGTTTTTTGAAACGATAGCCCGTAATGTGGTAGTTTTTTGCTATTCACTCATCAGACTTGTGGTGTATCAGACTAGTCATTGACCGTAGGATGAGAAGCATCATGACCATGATTCGGCAGTACATCCTCACGCGGGATTGCTTCCTTAAAAAGTGTGACCTATTAATTAGTTTGCATGCGTGATTTGCACTAAATGGAATCAATTTGTTTCCTACCAACTACTACTAATAATAATCATGGCATATCAAATTGATTGAGCACCATGTTGTGTGTTTCCATCCATGCGGTTTGCTTCCATACCATTTGTTTTCAATCCTTATTTCGGGTCTGCATTGTACACGTGAGCCTATGAAAGTCTTTCCATGGTGAACGTAGTTTGCTTCCATCTAGTTAGAATTTGTTTGGTAATGGAGATTCCTTCCATCGTGTTAGAATTTCTTTGCTTCAGTCATCCAAAACAAAAACATGCTTACTACGCAAACAAAAACATTGCTTCGAGCGACTAGAAAGTTATTTCGATTGTACCATAAAAGACCTCTTGAATGTTCAAAATTTGTTCCTATCATACATTGCTTTAAAAATCTTTAGCTAGAAAACACTCCTTCAAACAAATTAGAATTTTCTTCTGGGCCGGGGCAACAGAAGATTACTTCCATATAGTTGAAATCTGTGCTTCGATCGATCACACAAAGTGCTTCCATGGCAATCATCGATCACTTCGATCTTGGTAGTATTTGTTTATTATATTCGCCCATGAAGATTGCTTCCATTGTAACCAGAGATTGCTTCGATCCATAATTTGATAGTTACAACATGTCATTTAAATTGGGACTTTGCTTCCAAGAATTTGTTTTTTTTAGGTCCAAAGAACTTAGGACTTGCTTCCAAAGAATTTTGAACTTGCATCTAAATACATGAGGATTTGCATCCATATAACAAAAAAGATGCATATGCTCAGGTTTTGCATCGCCTGGGCACAATGCAGACCCCCACTCCCAAAGATATACATTTTGCTTCTAAATCATTATCATACTATTTTCATATATCAGAGAATTGTGATACAAACATATATTCTTTCGATCAAAAAGGGAAATATATACATTTTAAACTATACACATGCGTCAGTCACATGAACTGCTAAATGGCGAAACATTTGTCTTGGTTAAATGGAGGATTTGCTTCCATGGTGATCATGAATCACTGCACCATCTACGTCAGTCACATGAACTGCTAGAGAAAGTGCGAACACCTTATCTCTGGCACCATGACCTTGTGGAAAGACATGCCGCATCTTACTACCTTCTTCTATGCTTCCTACAATCTGACACATAATCATGAGACAAATTTAACAAAAATCAATGAACAAATCCAAGAGCTATGGAGAAAAACTCTATCATGCTTAAAATAATGGAGATGTACTGATGTCTACTACGCAACCTTCTTCTTGTAGACGTTGTTGGGCCTCCAAGTGCAGAGGTTTGTAGGACAGAAGCAAATTTGCCTCAAGTGGATGACCTAAGGTTTATCAATCCGTGGGAGGCGTAGGATGAAGAAAGTCTCTCTCAAGCATCCCTGCAACCAAATAACAAAGAGTCTCTTGTGTCCCCAACACACCCAATACAATGGTAAATTGTATAGGTGCACTAGTTCAGCGAAGAGATGGTGATACAAGTGCAATATAGATGATAGATATAGGTTTTTGTAATCTGAAAATATAAAAACAGCAAGGTAACAAGTGGTAAAAGTGAGCGTAAACGGTAGTGCAATGCTAGAAAACAAGGCCTAGGGTTCATACTTTCACTAGTGCAAGTTCTCTCAACAATAATAACATAATTGGATCATATAACTATCCCTCAACATGAAACAAAGAGTCACTCCAAAGTCACTAATAGCGGAGAACAAACGAAGAGATTATGGTAGGGTACGAAACCACCTCAAAGTTATTCTTTCCAATCAATCCGTTGGGCTATTACTATAAGTTTCACAAACAGCCCTAGAGTTCGTACTAGAATAACACCTTAAGGCACAAATCAACCAAAACCCTAATGTCACCTAGATACTCCAATGTCACCTTAAGTATCTGTGGATATGATTATATGATGTGCATCACACAATCTCAGATTCATTTATTCAACCAACACATAGAACCTCGAAGAGTGCCCCAAAGTTTCTACCGGAGAATCAAGACGAAAACATGTGCCAACCCCTATGATAGGTTCATGGGCGGAACCCGCAAGTTGATCACCAAAACATACATCAAGTGAATCACGTGATATCCCATTGTCACCACAGATACGCACGACAAGACATACATCAAGTGTTCTCAAATCATTAAAGACTCAATCCGATAAGATTACTTCAAAGGGAAAACTCAATCCATTACAAGAGAGTAGAGGATGAGAAGCAACATAAGATCCAACTATAATAGCTAAGCTCGCGATACATAAGATCGTGCCAAATCAAGAACATGAGAGAGAGAGAGAGATCAAACACATAGCTACTGGTACATACCCTCAGCCTCGAGGGTGAACTACTCCCTCCTCGTCATGGAGAGCGAGGGGATGATGAAGATGGCCACCGGTGAGGGATCCCCCCTCCGTGAGTGCCTTGAGCAGGTCCCGATTGGTTTTTGGTGGCTACAGAGGCTTGCGGCGGCGGAACTCCCGATCTATTATGTTCCCCGAAGTTTTTAGGGTATATGGAGATATATAGGCGGAAGAAGTACGTTAGGGGAGCCACGAGGGGCCCACGAGGGTGGAGGGCGCGCCCTAGGGGTGGGTGCGCCCCCTACCTCGTGGCTCCCTCGTTTCTTTCCTGACGTGCACTCCAAGTCTATCAGGTTGCTTTCCTTCCACAAATAACTTCTCCGTAAGGTTTCATTCCGTTTAACTCCGTTTGATATTTCTTTTCTTTGAAACATCAAACAAGGGAAAAAACAGAATCACCTTTGGGCTCTGGGTCAATAGATTAGTCCCAAAAATAATATAAAAGTGCATAGTAAAGCCCATAAAACATCCAAGATAGATAATATGATAGCATGAATACTTCATAAATTATAGATACGTTGGAGACGTATCATTTACCAATGGAAAAATGAACAATACAAACTATTGTTCTTGCATTCATTAATGACGAATTAACGACATGTGCAAGGAAAATTCGAATCTGAGCCCGGTCTCAGCTGATCCCAAAATCAACATCGTCCAGATGCATAAGGATCTGGCTGGATCCTATTTGGCGCCCTCAGCGCCGAATACAGCGTTAACCGTACAGGGCGCACACACCCCATGCGCAACGGGCCAGCCCACATTCTCTTTTTTTCCTAAACTGATGCAAAAAATCAAGTGCGGGGACGAGGATCCGAACCCGCGCCTAGCGGTTAAGTGTGCCACGCCATAACCACCGCGCCACGCGCCATTCTGCGATCAAGTCAGTTTTCTTAAGTCTTCTTTTCCTAATTTGATGAAAAAAGTTCACTGGATTTCACGAATTTTTTTTTCAACTTTAACGAACTTTTCCAAAATTGGGTGAACTGTTTTTTTCAAGTTTGATGAACTTTTTTCCAAATTCGTTGAACTTTTGTTCAAATCCGATGAACTTCTTTTCAAATCTGATGAAGTTTTTCAAATTCGATGAAAACTTTTTTTTTTAATTCGATGAACTTTTTTTGAAATCCGTTGAACTTTTTTTTCAAATCCGATGAACTTTTCTCTTTTTTTCTGTTCAAAATTGATGAACTTTTGGAATTTTTTGAACTTTTTTTAAGATCGTAAATTTCAGATTCATGTGTTCGCAGTTTTGTGAACGAAAGGACGAAGAGCAAAAAAACAACGAACGAAGGAAACGTGAGCGAGCGATCGAAGCGGAGAAAGGAAGAGAGTGTGCTAGCTGGAACGGCCCATGCGAGGATGCGCGCGAGCGCCCGCTAAGCGAACGGGCGCATAAGGCGCCGGAGAGGAGGTCTCATGGATCTGGGTCATGAGATGTATTCTCTCCCGTAGCTTGCATCGTACAGAGGTAAAAAAGGATGTGGGCCAGCGCTCATTAAAGGCTGCACGCTGTCACGGACGTCGGCCGGACCAGGATCGTTCGCACGGCCTAGTAATTTTTCTGAGCCATCCTGAACTGGCCCGCACCAACGGGATACTTAACGACTAGACTGCCAAGTAGACGCCGCCGCCAGCCCTCGCCTTACGCAATCTGCCCCAAATGTATGTCGTCGAACAAGCTTTGACTATGATGAGTGATTTCGGATTTACTCTATCAATCTTGTATCCTACCTTCAGCGTCACTATTTAACATGCCACCTGCCCTTTGATTCGCCCTGAATTATCTGTGATCAATTATGGTTACCTGTATGGAATCCCATCAACTAGGTGATCACCTTTCTTCTATCAGTTTGTAGACTTTCCTGAATTCCGGATCACCAATTCACCTTCAGTTATTCTGCCTCTTGTCAAACACTGCTCCTTCATTCATTCAAACATGCGTAGTTGTGAATTCATATGTTTAAAAAACTCTTTGTCACAACATCAACCGATAGGTCGAGCTGTTGAACTACATGTCACGTTTTCAACCACGCCAATAACACACCTCCAAAGTATTGACATGCACATTCCAGTTTTAGAACTACGAGATGACCGGGCAAAGTCTTAACAACCATCACATAGCCTTAACAACCAAACTAACCTGGTCTGCGACACTCCAGCAGTAAAACTAACACGAACATGCACAAGTGATGATCCAACTACAGGCCATAAAACCAAGTTTTTATAGGCCTGATGTAGGATCTTGAGAAGAGGTGTCTAGAGGGGGGTGACTAAACACTAAGTACCAAAGTTACAGTTTTTAACCTTATTAAAGTTTAAGTGAAATTTAGGCACAAGTTTAACTTTTTCAATACATAACAAGCAAGCATGCAATGAGTATATGAGCAGCAGAAAGTAAAGCATGCAACTTGCAAGAAAGTAAAGGGAAGGGTTTGGAGGATTCAAACGCATCGAGACACGGATGTTTTTGGCGTGGTTCCGATAGGTGGTGCTATCGTACTTCCACGTTGATGGAGACTTCAACCCACGAAGGGTAGCAGTTCTTGTGAGTCCACGGAGGGCTCCACCCACGAAGGGTCCACGAAGTAGCAACCTTGTCTATCCCACCACGGCCGTCGCCCACGAAGGACTTGCCTCACTAGCGGTAGATCTTCACGAAGTAGGCAATCTCCTTGCCCTTACAAACTCCTTGGTTCAACTCCACAATCTTGTAGGAGGCTCCCAAGTGACACCTAGCCAATCTAGGAGACACCACTCTCCAAGAAGTAACAAATGGTGTGTTGATGATGAACTCCTTGCTCTTGTGCTTCAAATGATAGTCTCCCCAACACTCAACTCTCTCTCATAGGATTTGAATCTGGTGCAAAGAAGATTTGAGTGGAAAGCAACTTGGGGAAGGCTAGAGATCAAGATTCATATAGTAGGAATGGAATATCTTGGCCTCAACACATGAGTAGGTAGTTCTCTCTCAGAAATAGGATGCTGGAAGTGTAGGTTCAGTCTGATGGCTCTCCCCGAATGAAGAGGAGGTCGAGGGGTATATATAGCCTCCACACAAAATCTAACCGTTACACCCAATTTACCAATCTCGGTGAGACCAAATCAACAAACTCGGTCATACCGATTTTACTAAACCTAGTGACCGTTAGGGTTTTCGGTGGGACTGACTTGCATCTCGGTAGGACCGATATGGTTAGGGTTAGGGCATAACGTAATCTCGGTGAGACCGATTACACAAACTCGGTGAGACCGATTTTGGTAATTAGCTAACCAGAGAGTTGGTCAGGCAAACTCTGTTGGACCGATTACTCAAACTCGATGGGACCGATTTTGGTAATAAGTTAACCAGAAAGTTTGCATTGTAATCTCGGTAGTACCGATTGCACAAACTCGGTGAGACCGATTTTGGTAATGGACATACACAGAGAGATTACAATCCCATCTCGATGAGACCGAGATCCCTATCGGCAGGACCGATTTTCCTAGGGTTTGTGGCAGTGGCTATGACATATGGAATCGGTGGCGCCGGATAGGAAGAATCGGTGAGACCGATTTTGGCTTTAGGTTTAGGTCATATGTGGATGTGAGAAAGTAGCTGAGGGTTTTGGAGCATATCACTAAGCACATGAAGCAAGAGGCTCATTAAGCAACACCTCATCCCTCCTTGATAGTATTGGCTTTTCCTATAGACTCAATGTGATCTTGGATCACTAAAATGTAAAATGAAGAGTCTTGAGCTTGAAGCTTGAGCCAATTCTTTGTCCTTAGCATCTTGAAGGAGTTCCCACATCCTTTAGTCCATGCCACTCCATTGTTGAACTTATCTGAAACATACTAGATAAAAATGTTAGTCCAACAAGAGATATGTTGACATTAATTACCAAAACCACCTAGGGAGCACTTGTGCTTTCAATCTCCCCCTTTTTGGTAATTGATTACAACATACATCAAAGCTTTAGATAAAGATATAAAGAATAGCAAGTAAAGCTTTGGAAAGACATGTAACAGGCATAGGCTCCCCCAACATGTATGCAATCATGTGAATATGGAATGTAGAAGCATGTGATAGCATAACCATGATAGAGCAGGCAATGTGTTACATGTATCTTTGCCATATGCATCAGAGCAAAGAATATTAAAGAAAATACCTTCATGCCCATGAGTCCTTCTTGCAAACAGTATGTACATCAGCAAGAATTTCTCATACACATGATTGTGATGCATATACTTACCTTGTAGTCTTAAGTTGGCTTAGGATGGAATGAACCTGCGTAAGCAAGGTTAGATAACACAGATGCACCTACTAGCCAGAGCAAACAAAAGAAACCACAAGAATACCAAGGCTGGGATGACATGTAGAGAGTGAGTACTAAGTACTACATTGGATTTGACATGTCCCCAAGAATAAAGATATGCAATGAATTTAGATGATTTCTTTCCCTTAGATGTCTTGCTCCCCTGAATCTAGCATGGGATCTTTGGGAGAAGATAGGGAACAGAAAATCAGGGCTGAAAGATATAAATGAACAGAGCTAATGCAAGCTAATGCAGATAAGCACTTATGAACATGTCTTTCCCTCAAGAAGACATGTGGCATCTCTCCTCTTGAACACCAAGCATCTGGGATCCTTGAGAAATACTTTTATCTAGTATTCTCTCCCCTGGAGATCTCTCTCTCCCCCTGAAGGATCTCTCTCTCCTTCTCTGATGTGATCTCCCTAAGTGATAAGCTTTGATGTGATTTCTCTCTCCCCCTTTGACATCAATTTCCAAGAAGGGCTTGATAAGAAAACTTTTAGCTCTCTCTCCCCCACTGGAATTTGTCGTGAATGGGTTTGATCCTTGAGTCACAACCTAAAGCAATGATAAAAATGTGATGCTTGTAGAAGACAAGATTTATTGAGTGGAGTTGGATAAAAAGAAACACAGTATAAGTGGCAAACTATTTTTCCTGTAGTGAAATCGGTGGCACCGAGTGGTATGCTTCGGTGGTACCGAAAGTTTTCGGTTGGACCGAAAATAACAACTTGGTATAACCGAGTTCATCACAGAGAAAACACTTGTCACCTCAGCTCACTTGACTAATAAGATCTCACAAAGATTTGCAAGGAATTTACTGAAAGATTTGCAATGAATTGGAATGCAGCAAATGCAGAACAAACAGAAAGAAATCTAGATGAAGTTTTTTTTTGAAAGGGGAAACACATATGCATGATACAAATGCAAAAACTCAAAAAAGAACACAAGAGAACTTCATCTAGATATGGTCGGCGACAAAGTCACCTATGTTAGAGTATATTGACTTAGGAGTCAAGTGAGATCACTTGATCATAGGTCATACTCATCGTTTAAGCTCAAAATGGGGTTGCCATTTTTCATTTAAGCATCTTGATGTATTCACATCTTGTCGAGTTGCTTTAACTCATGTCTCGGAGTAAAGCTTCTCTAAGATGGAATAACATACCTTGGTTGGTGGTGTTGTCCATGTAGTTGAACTTGTGTGGGTTGCTCAAGGTTGATGTAGCTTATCAAGAATTTGGAGCACCACTTGGAATTTGAATCCATCTACCTACATGGGTTAGTTCGTGCAAGGAAGAGCACTTGTGTATCCAACAATGATAATCATGAAGTTTAACATAGAATTTGTCAAAGGATATGTTTAAATGGTTTTGTGCTTCCTTGGCTTCATCCACCTTGTGTAGAGACTTGGTGATGTAGGGATTGCTCAAGATATGAGTGGTTTACAATCTCATGGATTTTGATTCAACCAAGTACCTACATGGGTTAGATAACATGCAAGATACAAATATATCCAAGACATAAGATTTCCATCATAAGAGAGATATCAAGGATTAGGCATAAGCTCATGTCTTGCATGTATCCAATGGAGTTTCTACTCCAAGTTTGAAGGATCAATGATGTTCAATTCTCCTCTTAACCTGCAAAACACTTTCTCATCAAGAGGTTTAGTGAATATATCTGCTTATTGCTTTTCGGTGCGAACATGCTTAAGATCAATGTCACCCTTAGCAACATGATCTCGAATAAAATGATGACGAACTCCAATATGCTTAGTTTGAGAATGTTGTACGGGATTATGACCAATTTTGATAGCACTTTTATTGTCACAAAGCAATGGAACATGTTTCATATATATTCCATAATCTTTAAGAGTTTGGGTCATCCAAAGTAATTGAGCACAACATGAACCAGTGGCAATGTATTCCGCTTGGCGGTGGATAAGGATACGAGTTTTGTTTCTTGGAGGACCAAGACACAAGAGATCTACCAAGAAATTGACAAGTACCCGAAGTGGACTTTCTATCAACCTTGTCGCCGCCATAGTCCGAGTCGGAGTAGCCAACAAGATCGAAAGAGGCCCTCTTAGGATACCAAATGCCAAAATTTGGTGTATGGATTAAGTAGCTCACTATCCTTTTCACGGCCTTAAGATGACATTCTTTAGGAGCAGCTTGATATCGTGCACACATGCACACACTTAGCATAATATCGGGACGTGAAGCACATAGATATAGCAATGAACCAATCATAGAGCGATAAACCTTTTGATCAACCGGTTCATCATCTTTGGTTAAGTCAAGATGTCCACTAGTAGGCATAGGTGTAGTCATACCTTTGCATTCTTGCATATTGAACTTCTTGAATAAGTCCTTTGTGTACTTTGTTTGAGAGACAAAAGTACCTTCCTTAGTTTTCTTGATTTCCAATCCAAGAAAAAATTTGAGTTCACTCATCATAGACATCTCAAACTTCTCCGACATTAGCTTCCCAAACTTTTCACTAAAATGAGGGTTAGTTGATCCAAATATGATATCATCAACATAAATTTGGCATACAAATAATTCTCCATTAACCCTTTTAGTAATAAGTGTGGAATCAATTTTCCCAATTTCAAAGCCTTTTTCAAGAAGAAACTTGGTCAAGCATTTATACCATGCTCTAGGAGCTTGTTTAAGACCATAAAGGAGTGAAGTCTGATTTAAACCCTGAGATTGCAGAGCTTGTGAAAAACGAACCCTCACCTCCGAATCCCTGAAGTCTGTACCCTGTACTCTCTAATCCCGGTCGTTTTTAACCTTGCGGTCACATCCAAACAGGGATTTCGTATTTGGCATCGGGAATGGCCGGGATCGGTGGGTTAGGAAGCACATGTGTTGAAGTACGGAACGTGCGCATCAACCCAGCTAACGAGCTTTCGTCTCAAGTGAACAGAGATAGCTCTTCTATAGGAAACACACACAAGAAAAGGCAACGTCCACGGGGTGAAAGTGCAACTATCCCAAGGTGGTTTTGGTAATTCATAACAACATATAGCTCATTGAGCTAATGCTATTCCAAGACTATTATTTCAGGAAAGCTCAATGAATGGCATGGCATGGATGATGAAAGTGGATCCCTCAAAATACTAAGGACAAAGGATTGGCTCAAGCTCAAAAGCTCAAGACTCTTCATTTTACATTTTAGTGATCCAAGATCACATTGAGTCTATAGGAAAAGCCAATACTATCAAGAAGGGATGAGGTGTTGCTTAATGAGCCTTTTGCTTCATGTGCTTAGTGATATGCTCCAAAACCCTCAACTACTTCCCCACATCCACAAATGACCTAAACTTAAAGCCAAAAGCGGTCACACCGATTCTTTCTATCCGACGCCACTGATTCCAAAAGTCATAGCCACTGCCACAAACCCTAAGCAAATCGGTCTTACTGATAGGGATCTCTGTCTCACCGAGATGGGGTTGCAATCTCTCTGTTTCCCTTCGTAACGTTTCGGTCTAACCGAAGTGAGCGATCAGTCCCACCGAGATTGAGTTTACCTGACCAACTCTCTGGTTAGCTAATTACCAAAATCGGTCTCACCGAGTTTGTGTAATCGGTCTCACTGAGATTACGTTATGCCCTAAACCTAACCATATCGGTCTCACCGAGATGCATGTCAGTCCCACCGAAAAACACTAACGGTTGGATTTTGTGTGGAGGATATATATACCCCTCCACCTCCTCTTCATTCGTGGAGAGAGCCATAAGACTGAACCTACACTTCCAACTTATCATTTCTGAGAGAGAACCACCTACTCATGTGTTGAGGCCAAGATATTCCATTCCTACCATATGAATCTTGATCTCTAGCCTTCCCCAAGTTGCTTTCCACTCAAATCTTCTTTGCACCAGATTCAAATCCTATGAGAGAGAGTTGAGTGTTGGGGAGACTATCATTTGAAGCACAAGAGCAAGGAGTTCATCATCAACACACCATTTGTTACTTCTTGGAGAGTGGTGTCTCCTAGATTGGCTACGTGTCACTTGGGAGCCTCCTACAAGATTGTGGAGTTGAACCAAGGAGTTTGTAAGGGCAAGGAGATTGCCTACTTCGTGAAGATCTACCGCTAGCGAGGCAAGTCCTTCGTGGGCGACGGCCATGGTGGGATAGACAAGGTTGCTACTTCGTGGACCCTTCGTGGGTGGAGCCCTCCGTGGACCAGCATAGAACTGCTACTACCCTTCGTGGGTTGAAGTCTCCATCAACGTGGAAGTACGATAGCACCACCTATCGGGACCACGAGAAAAACATCCGTGTCTCCAATTGCGTTTGAATCCTCCAAACCCTTCCCTTTACTTTCTTGCAAGTTGCATGCTTTATTTTCCGCTGCCAATATACTCTTTGCATGCTTGCTTGAATTGTGTGATGATTGCTTGACTTGTCCTAAAATAGCTAAAATCTGCCAAACTATAAAATTGGGAAAAGGTTAAGTTTTTATTGGTCAAGTAGTCTAATCACCCCCCCTCTAGACATACTTCAAGGTCCTACACGGGGTTTGCTTCAGTATGATCTGCTACGACACGAAGGCATCATAGTAAGAATACAAAGCGCCGAGTAGCTGCACCAGGGGTAGCGAGGAAGGAAGAAGGTGCCTGGTGCAGCTCCGATGGCTGCTCTGCGGCTGCCCACAGCTCACAGATGTGCTATGGCGAATGGTTGTGCTGCAGTATGGAGAGAGTTGGCGACCCACCTAGCGGCGTGCGTGGCGTACATGATGCGTAAGAGGAAGTAGGTGGAGGGCAGCGGAAGCCCGGCCCGAGAGGTATGCTCGCTCGCCGGTGGCCAAGCCGACGTTATGCGTGGCTGAGCTGGCGTCCATGGAGACCTTCAGGTCCCCCAACAACATGATGAGGATGGCATGATGTGATGGCTGGTAGGCACGCGACAGCCCGGCGATGCATGAGCATGAGCCGGCGAGGACGGCTGTCAGCCGCCCAAAGGTATGAAGCCGTGTACAAACAGTCGAAAGTCGGCGAGCAAAACGATGTTGCCAGCAGTGCACACGTAGGTACGCAATCCTCAGGGTGCGTGTGCAAGTACGCGTACACATGTATCTTATTTTTGTGTTGCTCGTACATGCATACCTTTGTGTTGAAGCAGCTAACGTAGGTACGCTGCGTCTGGTCGACTTGTGCCTCTGTGCCAAAAAAAGAATGACCAACCGGCGCGGCATGTACTCACGCTGCCACGCACCAGACATGCATGCATGCACACGTACAAAAAGTCTGCTAACTAACTTGTGATTGGATGGTTTGAGGGATTGTGGTATCCTCAGCCCACCAGAGTTCAAATCCTGATGCTCGTATTTATTCCTGGATTTATTTCAGGATTTCCGATGATGCGCATTCAGTGGGAGGAGACGTTCCAATCGACGATGACTTCGTAACTTTCAAGATGATATGCCGGCTCAGTCTTTCGGAGGTGCTCATAGCGTAGGGTGCGCGTGTGTGCGTTCATAGGGGTGAGTGTATGCGTGTATATATGAGCGCTTGTGTCTGTACTGATGTTAAAAAAACAAAAAGTCAGCAAGCCTGGTCTTTCCCTGCCATGTCATCAAACCCACTCTTAAAAAGGCATGAGGTTAAAAATGACCGGGATTAAAGAGTACAGGGTACATACTTCAGGGATTTGAAGGTGAGGGTTCGTTTACGACAAGCTCTACAACCTCAAGGTTTAAACCAGACTTCACTCACCATAAAGAGCTTTGTGAAGTTTGTAAACATGATTGGGTTTCTTAGGATTGACAAAGCCGGGAGGTTGCTTAACATAAACTTCCTCCTCTATTTCTCCATTTAGAAAAGCACTTTTAATGTCCATTTGGCACAAGGTGATATCATGATGATTAGCATAGGCAAGTAAGATGCGAATGGACTCAAGTCTAGCAGGAGCATAAGTCTCACCATAGTCCATACCTTCGACTTGTGTGTAGCCTTGGGGCTTAGAGGCGTGCTTTGTTGCGAACTACTTGTCCATCTTCATCTTGCTTGTTGCGAAACACCCATTTGGTACCAATGATGTTGCTTTGTTGTCGGGCTTCTCAACCAATGTCCAAACTTGATTCCTCTCAAAGTTGTGTAGCTCTTCATGCATAGCATTCATCCAATCCGGATCTTCCAATGCTTCTTCAACCTTCATAGGTTCAATTCTAGATATGAAAGAATAGTTTTCACAAAAGTTAGCTAAACGAGTTTTAGAGCGAGTGATTCTCCCGGTTTGAATATCATTGTAGATTTGCTCGACGGGATGGTCTTTAGCAATTCTTGCTCGAACTCGTGAAAGATTTTGCTTGGGTCTTCGTTGAACATCTTCTTCATCTTGTTCTTCTTCTTGGCCTTCTTCATTGTTGGCGTTGTCGTTCTCTTGTCGTGGTGGAGAAGGAGGTTGTTGACGTTCATCTTGATGCACTTCCTTGTTTTCTTCATCTTGGTGTGTCCCACTTGTGGATGCTTCTGTATCAACTCTTGGTTCACCTTGTCGTGAAGTAGAAGCTTCCTCTTGAATAGACGAGGTACTCTCCTTCACCTCCGTTGGACGGACCTTGCCAATAGACAAGTCTTGGATTGCTTCCGAAGGGTCTTTATCTCCTACATCAATCGGCAATTGCTGTATTTGCGAGCCGTTAGATTCATCAAACTTCACATCTACCGTCTCTTCAACCTTTCAGGTGAAATTGTTGTAGACACGGTAAGTGTGAGAGTTTGAGCCGTAACCTAGTAGGAAACCTTCATGAGACTTAGGAGCAAATTTAGAACGACGATGCTTATCAAGAATGTAGCACTTTGAGCCGAATACTCGAAAGTACCCAACTTGGGGTTTGTTACCGTTGAGGAGCTCGTACGCCGTCTTGCCGAGTAGCTTGTGAAGATACAAGCGATTTGTTGCATGGCAAGCTGTCTCAACCGCTTCTGCCCAAAAGTGCTTCAGTGTCTTGTACTCATCAAGCATCGTTCTCGCCATTTCGATGAGCGTCCGGTTCTTCCTCTCAACAACTCCATTTTGTTGAGGTGTGTACGTAGCCGAGGACTCGTGTGAAATCCCTTCTTCGTCAAGAAAGGTGTCCACATTTGCATTCTTCAACTCCGTTCCGTTGTCGCTGCGAACCTTCTTGATCTTCACTTCAAATTGATTTTGGGCCTTCCTAGCGAAGTTTTTGAAGATATTTTGGACCTGTGATTTATCATCGAGAAAGAACACCCACATAAATCTTGAAAAATCATCAACTATAACTAGACCAAAAGAATTTCCACCGAGACTCTTGTAGGAGTTGGGACCAAAGAGATCCATGTGAAGTAGCTCGAGTGGCCTCTTTGTGGTCATGATGTTCTTCATGGGATGCCTTCCTCCAAACTGTTTACCTGCTTGACAAGCACTGCAAAGTCTATCCTTATCAAATATGACATTGTTAACTCCAAGGATATGATTCCCTTTAATAGGCTTGTCAAGGTTTCTCATGCCAACGTGACCTAATCGTCTATGCCATAACCAACCTTTTGAGGATTTAGCAATGAAGCAAGTTTTAGGTTGAGCCTTTTAGTGAAATCAACAATGTATAGATCACCTCTACGCACACCGGTAAAGACCATTTTATGATTGTCTCGACGAAACACTTGGCAATCAATTTCAGTAAATAGGACATTGAAACCGAAATCAGCAAGTCAAGATACTGAAAGTAAGTTGTAGCCAAGAGATTCAACGAGCATGACATTTTGAATGGAGCTATCATGTGAGATGGCCACCTTACCGAGGCCAATCACCTTACCCTTTGAGTTGTCACCGAAAGTGACAAACTTTCAATGACTATCATTTTCAGCAAGCTCACGAAACATGTCTTTATCTCCGGTCATGTGATCGGTACATCCACTGTCAAGAACCCATTCCTTTCCTCCTGACACATATCCCCGAAGATTTGCCATAAGACCAAAGTGTCTCATTGCATCATCAAGATCGAAGTCACTATCATCAACCTCATCATAGTATCCATGTTCTACATTGTCATGTGGTGGATCAAATCCTAGAGAGGGTAATTCATTAGAGTGAGTTTGACAATGATCTTGCTTATGAATTCTTATAGCTTTGGAAATAATATCACTAATAATTCCAACATCTCCTTTTGCACGCATAAGGTCGGTAAGTTCAAATAGACGATCACCAAACATAGGATCACTAGTATTCATCTTACTCAAAGCAATAGACTTATAGAGAATTTCATCTAGATTTTTCAAGGAATAATTTGGAAAAGTGTTCCTCAAGAAATTTCCATATAGTGTAGGCACACTCAAAAGTAGGCAAGATTCTAATCAAGTTTCTAGGCAAGCCTCTAGTGATAAGATTAACAGTTCTAAGATTTCTAGTCATGTTAATAGATTCATCAAGGGTAGGGTGCATAGGATCAACATGAGGAGCACAAGGGCTAGAAATGTACTTGTTCAAATGATATTGATTGAAAATTACAAGCATCTCATTTTCCACTCATGAAAATACTCTCCATCAAGAATAGGCACTCTATGACTAAGACTCCCTGAAGTAGACTCATCCATCTTCCTCCAATGGTGATTAAACCAAGGCAATGGAGACCAAAGCTCTGATACGACTTGTAGGATCTTGAGAAGAGGTGTCTAGGGGGGGGGGTGATTAGACACTAAGTACCAAAGTTGCAGTTTTTAACCTTATTAAAGTTTAAGTGAAGTTTAGGCACAAGTTTAACTTTTTCAATACATAACAAGCAAGCATGCAATGAGTATATGAGCAGCGGAAAGTAAAGCATGCAACTTGCAAGAAAGTAAAGGGAAGGGTTTGGAGGATTCAAACGCAAATGGAGACACGGATGTTTTTGGCGTGGTTCCGATAGGTGGTGCTGTCGTACTTCCACGTTGATGGAGACTTGAACCCACGAAGGGTAACGGTTGCGCGAGTCCACGGAGGGCTCCACCCACGAAGGGTCCACGAAGTAGCAACCTTGTCTATCCCACCATGGCCGTCGCCCACGAAGGACTTGCCTGACTAGCGGTAGATCTTCACGAAGTAGGCGATCTCCTTGCCCTTACAAACTCCTTGGTTCAAATCCACAATCTTGTAGGAGGCTCCCAAGTGACACCTAGTCAATCTAGGAGACACCACTCTCCAAGAAGTAACAAATGGTGTGTTGATGATGAACTCCTTGCTCTTGTGCTTCAAATGATAGTCTCCCCAACACTCAACTCTCTCTCATAGGATTTGAATCAGGTGGAAAGAAGATTTGAGTGGAAAGCAACTTGGGGAAGGCTAGAGATCAAGATTCATATGGTAGGAATGGAATATCTTGGCCTCAACACATGAGTAGGTAGTTCTCTCTCAGAAATAGGATGCTGGAAGTGTAGGTTCAGTCTGATGGCTCTCTCCCCGAATGAAGAGGAGGTGGAGGGGTATATATAGCCTCCACACAAAATCTAACCATTACACCCAATTTACCAATCTCGGTGAGACCGAATCAACAAACTCGGTCAGACTGATTTTAGTAAACCTGGTGACCGTTAGGGTTTTCGGTGGGACTGACTTGCATCTCGGTAGGACCGATATGGTTAGGGTTAGGGCATAACGTAATCTTGGTGAGACCGATTACACAAACTCGGTGAGACCGATTTTGGTAATTAGCTAATCAGAGAGTTGGTCAGGCAAACTCGGTTGGACCGATTACTCAAATTCGGTGGGACCGATTTTGGTAATAAGTTAACCAGAAAGTTTGCATTGTAATCTCGGTAGTACCGATTGCACAAACTCGGTGAGACCGATTTTGGTAATGGACATACACAGAGAGATTACAATCCAATCTCGGTGAGACCGAGATCCCTATCGGTAGGACCGATTTGCCTAGGGTTTGTGGCAGTGGCTATGACATATGGAATCGGTGGCGCCGGATAGGAAGAATCGGCGAGATCGATTTTGGCTTTAGGTTTAGGTCATATGTGGATGTGAGAAAGTAGCTGAGGGTTTTGGAGCATATCACTAAGCACGTGAAGCAAGAGGCTCATTAAGCAACACCTCATCCTTTCTTGATAGTATTGGCTTTTCCTATAGACTCAATGTGATCTTGGATCACTAAAATGTAAAATGAAGAGTCTTGAGCTTGAAGCTTGAGCCAATTCTTTGTCCTTAGCATCTTGAAGGAGTTCCCACATCCTTTAGTCCATGCCACTCCATTGTTGAACTTATCTGAAACATACTAGATAAAAGTGTCAGTCCAACAAGAGATATGTTGACATTAATTACCAAAACCACCTAGGGAGCACTTGTGCTTTCACCCGATCACACAACTTCAAATCTATGGTTCACAACATCACCACCCACGTAGCGGTTCATGTATTATGATATGCCGAAGCAGCGTCTTCCTAAGCGCAGAGCAACACAACTTAATAACTAACACACATTTGGGGTCAAAAGATAGGACCGCCCAACGACACTGTCAGATACACTTCACTTCATTACTCCAGGGATTTCACAATAAATGAAATTTGGCAGTTCATCCTCTTTTCTCTTCATGGTCACAATCTCGTACGCCAGGCTTTCCCGAAGCCGAAGGTGATCTATCAAAATCTGTAAAAAAGAACACGACAAACAACACTTAGCACTGACAAATGCACGCCTCCTACGACATGGTAATTAGGACTCTTTGTACGAAAACAAGGCAGTGGGTTCACTCACCTCGTTGGGTTGTGTGCAAAGGCATAGACCAGTGAACTCGCGGATATAGTGCACGATGTACACCCTGCTCTCTTCCCTGCGACAAGTGGTGAAGACACATCATAAGTTCACATGCCTCAACTAATAATTCTGATGAATACAATCAAGGACAAGCACACCATATACCCACCTTGTGCATGCCCATGAATTGATATACAAAAGTCCAGCATGTGCTCTCGAAAAGTCATCCACCAAAGTTGTTGTTGAAGAACTGGCAGAAACAAACCTGGAATCTCTTAGCTATTGCAGGATGCTTCTTCCCCATCTCACCGATTGGGTGTGTCTCCGTCGGGTCCATCACAATGAATAGCTGCTTCTCGGGGTCAAGGACTTACAACCACCATAAATCCATGAAGTAAACTGGAAACATGAGCGACGGTTCCATGAAAACTCATTTGCCAGTGTTAATTCCAAATACACAAGTCATTATTATGCTATCATGGATGGTTCATCAGCCCTCTTACCTTCTTCAGCTATTCAATCTTGTACCCCATCAACTCTGAGTCCATCATAATGTTTTGTAATCCTGGTCAACTTCATTATCTGGCTTGCACAGTTCATTCTGCACTTCAAGCACACACATCAATAATTATTACTCATTTTATTAACCTGTACCGATCATCAGCTAGGATGGAACTTACCATGAAACGCAGACTGGATACCCCTCTCCTCCGTGGCAGCCATTTGCGGTAGATCTTACGTGCTCCTTCTCGCTTAGTATTCTGTGGATACACCTCCAGCCGGTCACTGTAAGCGCACCACCAGGACCTAGTGCTGTAGTGCATCTTTTTATGTCCATTCCAGATATCGTCACTGCCAAATGGCATGAAGTGCCTAAACCACTTCCTGCAATAGAACATGAAGAAGTTAGAAATGCATTTATCAAACGCCTTCATGTAATATGGTTAAGGAAGGTACTTTCCGTACTTCTGCAGCTCCCGGTCAGAGTACGACAACATTCTATCGTAGAACTTCAGAACATCCTGGACAGACGCTCATCATGGTTCAGACCAACATAGCTGGATACTTATCTCCCCGCTCTTCACCGACGAATCAGTTGGTGGACAACCTGAATCTGTAACTGTTGCGGACCCACTCCTCAGAGAAATGATTGTAAAAGGAATCCCACACTTCTGTTGGTACTCAGCAATATCTGCGTGACCGCACAGGCATGTCAACAGTCCACTCTCCCTAGCCCATCTCATAGGTCTAGATGCCGAACATCCACCTTGCTCCAGAACTGAACAAAATTCATTGGAGTTAATTCATGAGTACACACTCAAGGAATAGCCAAACATGATCTCTTCGACGACTCTTCTGCAAATTTCCTGATAGACCGCTCGAGTGCGCTCGTTCGAGACACGCAAGGATTCCTGTCCGGAGGTGCGCTTCCCAGCTGGAGCCTACAGACGGAGGGAACAGACTCAATTTTCAGGCACTAACCTACATAGTAATAATCACTGTAGTCTATGCCCACACAAATGTATCATCTATGAAATCCTAAGTTACTATAATCTAATGCTTTTGGGAATCAACATCCAGTACAGAATGTTTCTAGCGTCACCCCTTTGCCCATGCCCACCCATGCGCCTCACGATTGAATTTCCCCATGTACTGCGCTGACCGAGTCACCGCAGCATCCCTCCGTCAGCGATGCTCTCCTGCGCCCCTTGGCTGCCTCCACCAACATCTTGCCCACACCCTGACCCGCAGTTTGATTCCTCCGGCGATCCCGGGTCGACACACCTGGCAGTTAGCAGAGCAAGAGGTACCGGATCTGGATGCTCGAGGTTGTAGGTGCAGTCTTCCCTCAGAAACCTGCGCTGCACCATAGGATTAGATTAGAAACGCCACGGCATGGCTTCAGAAACCATTTTTGTCTCCCTAGCCACCGCCATAGGAGACGAAAATGGATTCAGAAACTTTCACGCCACGGCATGGAAAACGGCAGCTCGGGAAGGAGTAGGTTTTGCAACGGGAGCTCACTGGTCAACCGGATCCAGCAGGAACTCCAGCCCATTCAGCTCCATCCAGAAGTTTTTTTAGAAGAACAAGGAGGCCTCTCCCTGGTTCCATTAACTAGAATGAAACCATACATCGTCTTTTGTTCGAAGAAACTACTGAAACTAAGGTTCACCATTTCAGACTAAAACAGAGAAATTACAGCCCTACTCGTAAAGAGCCAAAGGACAAAAACGACAGCACACCAAGGCAAAACAGGTGCCTGTCAACCATTAATCACCCCACATAACTTGCTCGCTCCTCTTCTCTTGAGTGGTGGCGCCAGGGCCGCCTGGGGTGACCAGCAGATTGCGATGCTAGACATGGGGCTTTTCACCATGGTCTTGCCATCGGTGTCAGGCTTCTTGGCTGGAGAAGAGAAACCGCCGTCTTCGGAGATCTTGAGGTTGTCCCAGCATACCCTAGTATCCAAACCAGGGTTCTTCTTCAGCCACATGATATCATCAGGGGTTGCTGGAGTAGCTTCGCCAGCGCACTAAAAAACTCTTCCACGCGGGCTTTGCTTGTTTCTGGGATCAGAATCACCCAGTACTTGATCATCCTGTGGATCAGCCTCCACACATGATTGATAGATGTCCGAATGGTGATGTTAAAAATCATAGAGTTCCTATATTTCCATAAACACCAAAGGACAGCAGAACTAACTACGTTCAAAGCTAAATTCTTTTTATTAGAGATCTAGAGTCGGGCCACAGATTCAAAGTCTGCACCCAAGTTCTTTTGGAAAAAGAGATTGACAAACAACCGTATATTTTTGGCTACAACACAGTCAAAAAATAAATGATGGTTTGTTTCTTGCTCCGCATAGAAGACACAATCCAGTGGCTTGATCACATGCCTTTTCCTAAGGTTGTCTCTCGTCATCAGCTTGTTTTGGGAAAACAACCAAAGGAAGACATGAATCTTTTGGGGGCACTGCCAGTTTCCAAACAGCTGGCAGAAATAGGGGTTGCACCCCTCTAAAGTTAATCACGTGGTACAAAGAGCTAGAGGAGTACACACCCTTATTCTCAAGTTGCCAGATCAGAGCATCAGTATCACCATCGAAGGTGATTGCTTTGGCAATCTCCGTTAGCTGGTACCATTGCTCCATCAACTTACTATCAAAGTTTCTCCTAAAGGTCAACTTTAGTGTTTCACCATCCCAGACATCTCTGACACTCTTGTTTTGCTCATTGCAAATCATATAGATGTGCCAGAATTGTACTTCTAGGGGGAGGTGTCAAACCAAGTATCTTCCCAGAACCTAATCTTATCTCTTGTCCCTATTTTCCATCTATACCCAAATTTCAAAGTTTGGATAATGGATTTCACTCCTTTCTAGAACCTAGAGGTATTGGTGGAGGTGCTAGGGACAAAAACATTAGTTTTGCCTCTCATATATTTCTGGTCTATCATCATCTTCCAGGGTTTCCCCTCACCTTCAAAGTATCTTTTAACCCAAGATCCTAAGAGGCAGATGTTGACCTCAAGAAGATTTGGGATGCCAAGCGCCCCAAATTCTTTCTTCATACAGACTATCTTCCAGTTAGCTAGATGTATTTTCCTGTGCCCCTCAAAATCATTCCATAGACAATTTGCCATTTGGGCATTAATAAGTTCTATTGCCCATTTAGGAAATTTAAAGAAAGCAAGCAAGTACACAGGAATACTAGCTAGACATGCTTGGATGAGGATTATTCTCCCCCTATAAGAGAGAAGCTTCCCCCTCCATCCAGCAATCCTTTTCATAATCCTGTCAATAAGTGGTTGAACATCTTCTCTCTTAAGTTTATCATAGTGCAAAGGTATCCCAAGATACTTGATGGGGAAGGAACCTACAGAACATTCTAGTATCTCTAGGAATTCTCCCACCTCATCTGCATCCATGTGAACTGGTATGTGCTCACTTTTACTATAGTTTATTCTCATTCCAGAGATCATTTCAAAACTGGAGAGAACCATTTTAAGGTTTCTGGTATGTTCTAGATTATTATCTAAGATAAGATGGTATCATCAGCATATTGGAGACATACTATCCCTCTAGGGCAAATCTCAGCACACAACCCTTGTATCAGCTGATGATTGTTGCTTTCATTAACATCCTAGTTAGAATATCAACTACTAGGTTGAATAACATGGGGGAAATGGGGTCCCCTGCCTCAAACCTTTTCCTATAAGGAAAAAATCACTCTCAGTGTTGTTAAGCTTAACACCCACTGATCCACCTCTAGTTACTTGAGGGATCCAATGGACCCATTTATCTCCAAAGCCTCTCTTTCTAAGCAGCTCTTCAAGGAATTCCAAATCTACTTTATCAAAAGATTTTTCATAGTATAGCTTAAGCACTAGGCCTTGCTTTTTAGTAGAGTGGATGGAGTGCAGAATCTCATGAGCTGTAACCACACTTTCTAAGATATATCTGCTCTTAAGGAAGGTTGACTGGTTACTAGCTATAAGCCTTTGTAGGATCATGGCTAGTCTATTTGTGAGGACTTTGGTGAAGATCTTGAAACTACAATTTAGCAAACTAATGGGCCTAAACTTTTTCATGCTGGAAGCATCAGCTTATTTTGGAATCAAAGTCAGCATAGCAAAATTAATTCTATGAATAGCCAGCTCCCCCTAATGAAAAAATTCAAACATAGCTATCAAGTCTTTTTTGATCAGCTCCCAGAAGTGCTGATAAAAAAAGAAGGGGATACCATCTGAGCCAGGGGCACCATCTGGATATGATTCAAAGACAGCCTTCTTGATTTCCTCTTCTAAGAAGGGGGCCTCAAGGGCTTCATTTTCAGTAGAGTTAACTTTCTCTTCATCAGAGAAAAAGGTTGGGTCTAACTAGATCCCCCCTTTTCCTCTTTCTTGAAGAGATCTTTATAGAAGTTGGTAGCAATCCCAAGCATTTGTTTAGTGTCAGTGACTGGTCCAAGAGGGCCATCCAGGGAGTGGATAGTTGTTTTCCTTCTCCTTTGGTTTGCCACTGCATGGAAATACTCAGTATTCCTATCTCCTTCTTTGATATCCCTATCCCGAGATCTCTGCTTTGCTTTGATCTCCTCTTGGAGCCAGATTTTCTGGAGCTCACTATGTGTGAATTTAAGCCTAGCTGCCTCAGAGTCAGAGAGCACTAAAGTTTCAGACTTGATGTCTAGCTTGTCATATTCCTCTAAAAGGATTTTCTTATATCTCCTAAGTTGGGCCTCTTCATTAGAGCTCCAACCTTTGGTCACCCTTCTCCAGCCAATTGTCTAAAAGGTTGGCCTTAAGGGTGGGTTCATTCCATATTTTGGAAATAAGCTTAGAGAAGTCCTCTCTAAGCAACCACCATTTTTCCATCTTATAACTACTATTCTTAGGCATTTTCTCAACCCCTGATTCCCAGATGATGGGGGCATGATCACTGCCACACCTAGGGAGAGCAATGCAGGAGGCTAGTGGAAAAATCTTGTCAAGCTCAGTGTTACAGAAGAGCATATCTATTGTAGACATGATCAGGTCAGCCTGGTTGTTAGCCTAGGTGAATTTTCTACTAGATAGCTTGATCTCCAACAGACTGCAGATTTCTATCCAAGCATTGAAGTTGTCACACCATCTATGGTTGACAACCCCATTGCTTTTCTCTCTAGCATACCTAACAAGATTGAAATCCCCCCCCCCCCAATCAGGGTGGGGAGTGGATTCTCTATTATCAGGGAGTGAAGTTCAGAGATAAATGCTTCCTTCCCTTCCTCATAGGGAGATCCATAAACAATGACAATTCTAAAGGTTACATCTTTGCTTTTCAGCTTAAGAACACAACTAACTGAAAAATCAAGATGAGACCAAGAAATGATCTCAAAAAGGTCAGCATTCACACCCATCAGGATGCCCCCAGCAGAGCCTTTAGATGGGAGGTGGTGCCAGTAGAAGTTCCTATTTCCTACCAAGGATTTAAGGTAGGAATCAGAAAATTCTTCCTTTTTGGTTTCTTGAAAGCCTAGGACAGATGCTTGTAATTCCCTAATTGTATCAACTATAAGGGTTTTTCTCCCTAGAGCAGAGATACCCCTAACATTCCAAAAAATTACATTCATTGGGAAACCTTGGTCCTGGGGTGCTTGCCCCTTTTGTGATTACAGACTAAGTTCCACACTCCTACAGAGTCAAAACTACTATTATGCTCCACCCCATCATCTATATTTGGGGGGGGGGGGGGGTGGTGAATCCTGAGTCAGGATCAACATTCCTGTCAGGATTCAAGCAGCTAGGAAAAGGTAAGTTGAACATGTTCTCATCTCTAGTGTCTATATCAATTCCTATTTTAGAAGCTACTGAAATAAAATGGGGGTTATTGAAGAGGGAGAAAGGTATGGACTTATTACCTTGCTCTTTTTTAGCTGCTGCATCCTGAGCCGCTTTGAGCTGTTGTGCCTTTTGCAGAATGGTCCTGGAATCTCCAGCATTTCTTGCACTGACCCTAGGCACCTGTATGGTACCCCACTTCTCTACCCTCTTAGCCCCATGGGTATGGATGGGTGGGTATTCCATCTCATACTGTTTGTTCATCAGTGTTTCATCCGGCCTCACGGGTTCCTTGTTCTACATCTCCTCTTGCAGCTCATCTCATTCATCCTCTGTGTCTATGTACTCATTGTTCCACCCCTCCATCTCCCTCAACAAGCTAAAACCATCCACATTGTCATCACTGCTTCTCATGAAACTGCTTAGTGCACTCCTTTTGACTTGTTGCAGGTTTTCTGGAGCCTGTGCCTTCAAGAGAGAGGTGGGTGTGGGAGGCTCAGTAGTTGCAGTCAGCTGGTTGTGGTTATAGCTTTTGTCACTCTTCCCGCTCCCAGCATTAGAGTTGCTGCCAGCTCCAGACTTGGCACTTTTCTGCATCTCTGTGCCCCCAGTCTCCCCTTCACTCCCCTTATCAGTGTCCATAGAGACAGAGTTGTTGGCTTTTGGAAGCTCCTGTACAACCACCTCTGCTTCTGCCTGGGATGGTTCCACCTCAACTTGGATCCTATATAGCTTCCCCTGGATTCCAAAAACTCTCTCATGTGGAATTCTCCTATGATCCTTGCAAGAGATTTTAACTCTTATTGTTTGATAGAAGCTCTGGAAGTTGTGCTGCCAGTCAACATCCAGCAGGACACCAAAAGTTGATGTGATCTGATCAAGGATTGTCCATTCACACCATTTAGGATTTAGCTTCCTAAGTTTTAGCCAGACTTCTTGAAGTTCCTCCTCTGTTGTGACATCTCCCAACCAGGTTTCCACTTCGACCATGGTGTTCTCCTTTGTCAGATGAAAGCAAGGGTACCCAGCCACTTGTTCCACATAAATCTCTGGGGGAAACTTGACCAAAAAGGTCCATTCATCCAGCTTGTTGATGGCCCATGGCCAGTTAGTTTTGTAGATGCTAGTAAACTCCTTAGCTAGTTCTTGCTTAGTAACTTCTCCTTGCTCCACAAAGACAATTCCAACATTTTTGAGCAAACCCTGGTGTTGGGCATTGGCATCTGGCATGTCCAAGTGGTAGAAGCCCATACCCTGTGCAGCACCGCCCACATATTTGGCAGCTGAGTGGGGTCTTCTCCTAGTAGGGCAATCTTCAACCTTGTGACTGACCATCTTGTAGATGAAGCACCCCTTTGGCTTGGTGCACTTGCCTTTGTGGTGCCCTGGATCTCCACAATTATAGCAAGTGACACTTGTATAGGACATCAAGCCTGAGGTGATCTGTTGCTTCTGAGCTACCTCTTATTTCTTTTTCTGTTGAATCTTCCCTTGGTTCTTGGTCCGCTGTGAGCTCTCCCCTAATTGTTGCCAGGGTCTGAGGACTGCCCCCTCCTTGCCTTTGTATCTGCTGTTGGGGAGGGCCGTACCACTGTTGCTGCACGCCCACCCCCCCCCCCCAAGAATGCTGCGGGAATTGGCCATGAAATTGACCCGGGAAAGCCCATGGTGGGGCTGGCCCCTGATAACCAAAGCCAAAGAACAGCGGCTGCCCTCCACCTGCTCCCATACCTGAGTTCATCTGCTCCTGTTGCCAACTATTGGGGTTCTCTCCTCTCCCCCCCTTTGCTTCTTCCACGGCCACGGCCTCTCCCCGCCTCCATGATGGGATCTGCAGCGGCCGCAGCTTGGCTTGGTGAGGACGGGGCGGCAGCGGCGTTGGGTGAGGAGGAGGGGGTAGTGGAAACCCTAAACTCGTCTCCCTCTTCCCCGCTTTTTATACCAATCCACAGCTGACTGTACCTGAGCTCCGCTTCGTCACCATGGCAAGCTGGAAAGCAAACTGGTGATCTGGACGCTTTTCCCCCCAATTTTTTGTACACTCTTTTGGCGCTCATCCTCCTCTGGACCACTCTGAATCCGCCAGCAAGCTCCATAACCAACATGGCTTCTGTATCTTCAGAAACTCTCATCCCCTGCATTAGTTGGAGTTCAGCAGCATCTCCATCAGATCCAGACTCTCTTGCGAATGAGTTCGAAAGAAGGCTTCCCATCTCACCCTTCTTTCCCTGAATCTCGAGGTCCTTGCTGCCAGTGCCCATGCGATCACCTCCGGCGGCTGGGTGGCCTGATTCGGTACGATTAGAGAGAGCTCCGCCTCCTCCGCATGCATCAGGATGCGTGTCACAATCTTCTGGGTTGATTCTGCACCCCTCCTAGGCAGCCTCAAATCTCTCCTCAGTTTGCTGGTGAGATCCACAATCATCAGCTCTTCTGTCGCCATTTCCGGTGTTGTTTCTCGCACATTCATGACCCGAGTGGTAGGCATAGTAAGCTCGGGTTTCCTCTTCCATGCCCTCTGCAGGCTCCAACCCGTAATCCACATTCTGAAATTATGCAATCGCTACATCCAACCAAAATTGCCTTACCCACTCGTACACTTGGGTCCAATTTCGCCACTGTTGCATGATTCCTCAACTCTCAATCCATGGCCGGGGCAGGGGAGAGGTATGGCCAGGGGTCGACCTCTTCCGAATCCAAAGGTGGCGCCGACGGCATCCTCCCCTCGATGCATTCCCATCGCGCTCGCCGTTGTGGATCTGTGCTCCTCGCCTCTGCCCGTGCCCTATTGACGTAGTCCTTCGGGGAGCCGGTCGGTTGCGGCATCCTCCTCTTCTCATCCCAATTGCCCTCGAAATAGATCCACCGCGCCAGATTGAGAAGCTCGTGATCTGCGCAGGCACCTTAAGTCTCGATTCCCCATGATGCCCATACCTTCATCTCCAGATCTGGCTCCACCTCCGCTTTTTGCTGCAGCGCCCTCCATTCCTTCACGCACAGGAGGTAGGAGGATGCATCATCGCGGATCCGCGTGGCTCGCTTCGTCCACCTCCGCATCCTTGTCGCCCGTAGCGTCTCCGGCGACACCGACCCAATCGGGCGCATCATCTCCGAGAAGGCCCGGTACACTAAGGGGGGAGGCATGTACGGGATTGTCGAGCCCGGGCGAGGAGGCGAGCATGTAGATCTGTCGACTCTCGACATGGGGGCGGGGTGTAGGGCAGGGAGGCTTGCCGTCATGGGGGAGTCGGCGGCGAGGTGGGGTGGGTGGGGTGGAGTCGCGGTCGCCAGAGCTACGCGGTGGGGTCGAGTTCGTGTCAGCTCTCTGTTCGGCATGGGGGGCGGGGGTGTATGAAGTATTGAACTGGTAGCAATCACCTCCATCCAGAAGTCGCCGGAACCCGCCGCCACCGCCCTCTCCAAACCTGCGAGCGGAAAACATCTCTGACACCACAGGGCCTCAAACCTGTTCCGTGGCTCAACACATCGGTCACGTATCGATCCGTGGCTCAGGACCTCATCGTCATGGCAATCCCCCACGCCCCACGAACCGGCCCCACTGCAAGGTACGAATCACGCTCGTATCTCCTCCGTATAAATTTTTAACGCTGGTCGCACCCTGACACCACATACCGATTTTCCTAATCCCGAGACACATACCAGTGGCACAGATTTCGGGCTCATATGAGCCCGAGCACCAAATCGCCACATCCCACGTGCAATCCAATTTCAAACTAGTGCATCAATCAGGATCCCCATGTGCTTCACCCTCGTCACCTACCTGCGTATGTGATGTTGAGATACAACATCGCTTAGTAAGTCACCTCCTCCATGGCGTGAGAGCCAATCCCTGGTGGCCTCATTCCCAAACTGAGACAACATTCCGACAAGGTGGATTAGAGGCCAAAACTGCAGGTAGAATAGGACTCGATCCTGGTGGAGTTAAGCACATCAACTACGAGCTTATCAGTGAGCTGGTGGTGGAGTTAAGCACATGCGATGTCTTTGGACGGTCGGTCAGGAAACTAACGATGCATGATTAACATCGTGTGGCACAATACATCTGTACAACGGAAGAACATATGAAAAAATAGGAGACAATTTGATCTATATACAACATAAATGGAGTAAAATTATCTAGACCAAAGAAGCACATGTATTATAATTAGGAAGCATGGCAGGGGAGGAAATATTATTACAGAAGTATATTTATTTACGCAAAACCACCACACTTGGGGCTAGGGTAACAACTTGGTACCACATTTGTGTCAGGGCACAAAAAACCACCAACTTTGTGCCTAATCTGTAACGTGGAGCAATGATTGTCCAATTTACTAATGAAACCAGGGAAACTGACAGGTTGGCCCCACTTGTCAGGCTGACGTGGCGAAGCCCAAAACTTTGACCAGTTGATGTGGCAAAAAAAACGTCGGTCCCACCTATCAATGACAGTACCACGATCTTCTTCACATCTCTTTCTAAGGGGCATTCCAACGAGCAGGTTCTGAGCAGCCGAAGTACGTTTGCAGCGTCGTGCCTCCGGTGATTGATACGTCTCCAACGTATCTATAATTTTTGATTGCTTCATACTATATTATCTACTGTTTTGGACATTATTGGGCTTTATTATTCACTTTTATATTATTTTTAGGACTAACCTATTAACCGGAGGCCCAGCCTAGAATTGCTATTTTTTTGCCTATTTTTGAGTTTCGCAGAAAAGGAATATCAAACGGAGTCCAAACGGAATGAAACCTTCGGGAACGTGATTTTTATGAAGATTATGATCCGGGAGACTTGGACCCTACGTCAAGAAACAAAAGAGGAAGCCCACGAGGTAGGCGCGCCCTCCACCCTCGTGGGCCCCTGTTGCTCCACCGACGTACTCCTTCCTCCTATGTATACCCTCGTACCCCAAGCGATCATATCACGGAGTGAAAAACCTAATTCCACCGCCGCAACCTTCTGTACCCACGAGACCCATCTTGGGGCCTGTTCTGGAGCTCCGCCGGAAGGGGCATCCATCATGGAGGGCTTCTACATCAACACCATAGCCTCTCCGATGAAGTGTGAGTAGTTTACTTCAGACCTTCGGGTCCATAGTTAGTAGGTAGATGACTTCTTCTCTCTTTTTGGATCTCAATACAATGTTCTCCCCCTCTCCCGTGGAGATCTATTCGATGTAATCTTCTTTTTGCGGTGTGTTTGTTGAGACCGATGAATTGTGGGTTTATGATCAAGATTATCTATGAACAATATTTAAATCTTCTCTGAATTCTTTTATGTATGATTGGTTATCTTTGCAAGTCTCTTCGAATTATCAGTTTGGTTTGGCCTACTAGATTGGTTTTTCTTGGAATGGGAGAAGTGCTTAGCTTTGGGTTCAATCTTGCGGTGTCCTTTCCCAGTGTGATGGGGCAGCAAAGGCACGTATTGTATTGTTGCCATCGAGGATAACATGATGGGGTTTTTATCATATTGCATGAATTTATCCCTCTACATCATGTCATCTTGCTTAAGGCGTTACTCTGTTTTCATGAACTTAATACTCTAGATGCATGCTTTGGATAGCGGTCGATGAGTGGAGTAATAGTAGTAGATGCAGCAGGAGTCGGTCTACTTGTCTCGGACGTGATGCCTATATACATGATCATACCTAGATATTCTCATAACTATGCTCAGTTCTGTCAATTGCTCAACAGTAATTCGTTCACCCACCGTAAAATACTTATGCTCTTGAGAGAAGCCATTAGTGAAACCTATGGCCCCCGGGTCTATCTTCATCATATTAATCTTCCAATACTTAGTTATTTCCTTTGCTTTTTTACTTTGCTTTTATTTTACTTTTGCATCTTTATCACAAAAATACCAAAAATATTATCCTATCATATCTATCGGATCTCACTCTAAGTAAGTGACCGTGAAGGGATTGACAACCCCTTATCGCGTTGGTTGCGAGGAGTTATTTGTTTTGTGTAGGTACGAGGGACTCGAGCGTAGCCTCCTACTGGATTGATACCTTGGTTCTCAAAAACTGAGGAAAATACTTACGCTACTGTGCTGCATCACCCTTTCCTCTTCAAGGAAATCCAATGCAGTGCTCAAGAGGTAGTAGTGATCACGGTGAAGGCCGGCGTGGAGAGGAGGCGCTTGCAGTTGCCTCTAGGTTTTTGCCTCCATGGGAGCCGCGAGTGCAGTCGCTTTGACAGCCCAACCGGCCGCCATGCCTAGCGCAAGGAGCCATGGGAGCCATCGCGTCGCACAGCCCGACCAGCCGCCATGGCCAGCGCGAGGAGCTACGCCACCAACGCGGTAACTACAGGCTGGCAAAGGTGTGGCAGCAAGGAGCATGCATGCTCACAAACACCAGACGCGCACGGCGCACGCACACATCAAGCTAGAGCACGCATGCACACAGAGAGAACTCTCGTTGGTCATCCAAATTGAAGCACGCTGACCATCGTAATCATGGCTAGACGTTCAAATTGAAGACCGGTGTGCTCCCATGGCTAGAGGCCTCGTCTGTCCCGCCCAATTTCACCTACTTGTCGACGCGGCCAGAGACACGCGGAAGATGCGCCACCGCTCGGCTCGTGAAGATCAGCGGGCCCGATCTGCTGCTCCCATGGCCGGAGAGGTAGCAACCACTTGCCTGCGGCTCCCATGACCGGCTCTCCGGTGCGCGGCCTTCGCCGCCTGCGGCCTCGCCTGTGCGGACAACGTCGGGATGTCAAGGGGTCCTCGATCCGGCGAGATGGTAACCAGTGAAGCCACGTCACAGAGGAAGGATGGGCAATGTGGGTCGACTTGGGAGGCGGCAACGGTCGAGATCATCGGAATACCTGTCATCTGGGGAGAGAGAGAGGAGGAGGAGGAAAAAGAAAATAGGAAAAATAAGATGGGAAGATGACAGGTGGGACCGGCATCCACATTATTGTCCACATAGGTACGCCAAGTCAGCGTGACGGGTGGGGCCAAACTGTCAGTTTCCCTGTTTTCGAGAGCAAATCGAACAATCAGTGCTCCGCGTTACAGATTACACACAGAGATGATGGTTTCTTGTGCCCTGCCATAAACGTGGTATTAAGTTGTTACCCTAACCTTAAGTGTGGTGGTTTGGCGTAAATAACTCTACAAAAATATGTATAAAAGCACCTGATGGAAGATGGACAATATTTACATTTCAAAGGCGCTTAGTATAACAAAGACAAAGAAGAAGAAGAAGAAGAAGAAGAAGAAGAAGAAGAAGAAGAAGAAGAAGAAGAAGAAGAAGTCTAGCTGAAGACAACTATCTAAACAGAAGAAGCATAAAACTGTAATTTGGAATTAGCAACAGTAGTATGATGCACGATTTTTTTTATCTCAACCTAACTCATATTAGATGGAAGCATATAAATCTGAACTGTCAGATCAAGATGAAAAATGAGTCATAAGCTAGCGGGGGAGATGAGGAGAGGTGAGGAAGATTTGAACAGAGTGGAGGGTATTCCTCATTGCGATGAAAAGCCGTCATCCAGATACCTTGCCGCAGCAACCTTTGCCATGCCGCTGGTGAGCCTCACCTCCTCCTTGTGCTTGGTTGTTGAAAGTCAACGAAAACTCCTAGATCGGTGACGATGCATCAGCAATGTGGGGATGAAGGAGGAGGATCTCGGCAAGATCCCTACCAGGGATTTGGTGGAAGAATGTCTTCTTGAGAACGGCGGGGAGGTGGCGTCATCTCTACGGCTCGATGGAGAACGGCGTGCATGTGATTCGGATCGGAAGAACAGAGAGACGGGAGAGACAAGAGAGAGGAAGAGGATGCGGGGATTGGGGACGGGTGGGTGGGGGGTGTTTCAAAGCGGCGGATTAATCAGGGGAGCGAAGAACAGGACGAGAAAATATGGGAAGTACAATGGGATTTGCTACACATCACAGCCGCGAGTTGGAACAGGAATCAACGGCATAGGAGTGGTCTGGCGATCTCTTTCCTTCAGATGTATGATAGAAAGTGTTTCCTATATACTCCCTCGTTCCTAAATAATTGTCTTTTTAGATATTTTAATAAATGACTATATACAAAGCAAAATTAGTGAATCTACACTCTAAAACATGTCTACATACATTCATATGAAATGGTTAGAAAGATAATTATTTAGAAACAGAGGGAGTAGTATAAAAGAGAAAACGGCTCCGCACTCAGTTTGTTTACTTAATCCTGACAGTATAAATTAAGGAGCTCACCTATGAGCGTACGTACACAAACGTATGGACTGAAACGTCCTGCTTTGGTCCCTGCGCGTGTGTCTGCAATTGGGCTGGTCGCATGGCATATACGGCATCTTCTACCCGCTGACAATTCGACGATCACTTAAACAATAGTTACGTTCATTAAAAAACACTTAACAATGGTTACGAGCACCGGTGACTTAAAAAAGGAAATTGTTTAAAAACAGCCGGCTGATTACAACACGGCGTAAGCCTCCTCTCTCCCGTGGCTCTAGCTCTACAATGCATCTCTTTCCCCTGGTCGGTGGCTCTTCCTCTACCTCTTGCCCCATCTCTTTTTCCCCTGGTGAAATCGGAAGCTCGCTGCAAGCAAGGGGCGCGCGGCAGCGATGCAGTGGAGCTTTGTCGGCGGCTCCCCGGTGCTGCGATGCAGTGCTCGCCGGCGGCCGAGCTGCGACGGTGCTGCAATAATGCTTCACTGACAGCTACAATGGAGCTTCACCGGCGGGCCGGAGCTGTGATGCAGCTGGCGGTGCTGCAATGGAGCTTCGCCGTGGCTGCACAACAGCTTCCCCCGTCATCATTGCGCGCTGCATCGTGAGCTTCTATCATGGCGGCGGCGTGCTGCCTCGCGAGCTTCCATCAAGGCCGCCATGTGCTGCGTCGCACCACCTGACATCGCCGGCACTACATCATGGAATCCGCTATCATCGGCAGCGCTGCATAGTAGCTCTCGCTATGGCCGTCGCGTGCTGCGTTGCAACACCCGTCGTCGCCGGCGCTACATCGGAGCAACCACTGCACCGTCGTCTCCGGCGCTGCATCGCAGTATCCGCCGTCGTTGACAGCGTTGCATCACAACTCCCGCCAAGGTTGCCGTGTGGTCCGTTGCAACACTCGTCATCGCCAGCGCCGCATCGCCGCGTTCGCCATCATCGCCGGCACTGCATCACCGCAACCACTGCGTCGCATCGCAGCTTCCGTCGTCGTCACCCTGCACTGCATCACAACATCATCCATGGCCGCCGGCGATGCAGCATCCATCACCACCGCGCACTGCTCTGCTACTGTCAGTGACGGAGGGGGCGAACTGATGCATGTGCTCGAGGAAGAAGGAAACAATGGACTGACGCTCGGGGGAGGAAGGAAGCAATGAAGCAGCGTAGACCTATCCAACAGCTTACGCACGATTGATCGGACGGCTACTAACCCGACTGATTTCCCCAGGAAATTAGTCGGATGATTTGTAGCAGGGATGCAGCGCCGGCAATGACGGCGGATACTATGATGCAGCGCCGGAGACGACGGTGCAGTGGTTGCTGCGATGCAGCGCCGACGACGAGGGTGTTGCGACGCAGCACACGACGGCCATGGCGGGAGGTGCTATGCAGCGCTGCCGACGACGGCGGATGCCGTGATGTAGCACCGGCGACGACGGGTGGTGCGACGCAACAAAGGGCGGCCTTGACGGAAGCTCGCGAGGCAGCACGCCGCCGCCATGAAGGAAGCTCACGATGCATCGCGCGATGATGACAGGGGGAAGCTGTTGTGCAGCCACGGCGAAGCTCCATTACAGCACCGCCAGCTGCATAACAGCTCCGGCCCGCCGGTGAAGCTCCATTGCAGCTGTCGGTGAAGCATCATTGCAGCACCGTCCCAGCTCGGCCGCCGGCGAGCACCGCATCGGAGCACCGAGGAGCCGCCGACAAAGCTCCACTGCATCACCGCCGCGCGCCCCTCGCCCGTTGCAGCACCGCGGCACGACCCCCATTGCAGCGTCGACCAGTGAAAAAAGAGATGAGGCAAGAGGTAGAGGAAGAGTACTGACCAGGGGAAAGAGATGCATTGTAGAGCTAGGGCCACGGGAGAGCTGGGTCAACGACCACTCCACCAGTTGCTTCTTTTGTGCGCCTCGAGTGGGGATAAGGACGGGGTGGACAAGCGGTGTGCGGGTCCTCACCAGGACACGTGTCGCGCGTCGGAGGAGACTTACGCCGTGCTGTAATCAGCTCGCTGTTTTTAAACAATTTCCTTAATTATTTCTGAGCCCGATTGAGGCCTGTCACGTCACTTGGTACTGCTTATTTTGCCAGAAAATTGCACTTAATTTGCTGTGTTTATAACATCGCCTGACATGTCAAGCAACAAAATAATGGTGTTCTCCACGTACTTGTAGTGTCTAACTGCATAGACAGACCAGGTTCAGTACATAATTTGCTGGACCAGGTTCAATGCTCTTCAGAGATTGCTCGTTTAACATTTCAAAAATCATCCTTTCGTTTATGTATGGAGGGGTAAACTATGCAGACCCGTCCTTGACCAAATCAATCAATATATAGATCAATCGGCGCCGCTAAGCAATAACATGGCCGGTTCAATACGTACATTCTAGACTGCGCATGTCTCCCCTTAAAAAAAGGACTACGCATGTCAAACAACAATAAATTAAGTTTATGTATCAAAATGGTTGTTGATCAGGGCAGTTAATTGTATTCTCTCCGTGCATTAAGTTTAGGCTGGTCATAGTGGGGAGTAATTTATACTAGTGTCACACTACTAGAAAAAGGCCCATTTGTCCCGGTTCTAGGCCGCTGCCTGGAGGTCCACCTTTAGTCCCTGTTGATAACACCAACCGGTACTAAAAAAAAATTTATGATTTTTTTGCTGAATTTTTTTTTAAATTTTTCCCGATTTTTAAATTTCTGAATTATTTTAACCTCTGATCTCTAATCACCCCTCATCACTGCTCAATTTAACCTCTAATTTCTAATCACCCCTCATCATTCCGAATCATCTAACGTCCCGGACGGTCACCCATCCTCTCACTACCCCAGCTTGAGCACGCTTAACTTCCGGGTTCTATTCTCCCTCGTTTCCAAGTCTGTACTTGTTGTTTTCCTTACAATAGTAAGATGTCAATCCTATTAACCCTCAGGAGTTTAGCTTGAGCATGAAGTCACACATTTCACTGTTTGAGTTTGAAACTATTATTCTAAAAACAATAAATATTTAGTAACACTAATATTTCTTGAATAAGTAGTTTGACCATTGTTTGACCATAGTTTGACCAGATTTGACCAAAATTCAAAAAAACTAAAGTAATTATTTAGTAACACTAATATTTATTGAATAAGTAGTTTGACCATTGTTTGACCACACTTTGACCACATTTTGACCAGATTTGGCCAAAATTCAAAAGAACTGAAATAATTATTTAGTAACACTAATATTCTTGAATAATTATTTAGTAACACTAATACTTCTTGAATAAGTAGTTTGACCATAGTTTGACCAGATTAAACAAAAATTAAAAAAAATTGAAATTTGAGCATAACTTTTTTTTCCTTTTAGAATTTGAAGATTCTAAAAATTTGCAAACCGGCCATAGGCCGTCAAAATCGGATGCAGATTTTCATGCTGAACCTTTTGATATATTATACGTTTTTTCTGACATCGTATGCAAAAGTTATCGCCGTTTTACATTTTCCCTACACTTTTTGCAAAACATGTCCAAATTTAAGTTTTTAATTTTTCATAACTAGTAGATATAGTAACATAAGTACATCTTGAAGGATTTTAATTTTTGAAGTTTTATCATTTTTTTGCTTTTTACAAAACTGAAAAGGCGATCGGGAGGGGGGGGGGGTAGAGTTTGAAAATGGGACCTTTAGTCCCGGTTTGAGACACGAACCGGGACTAAAGGGCATCACACCCTTTAGTCCCGGTTCGTGTCTCAAACCGGGACTAAAGGGCTCATTTGAACCGGGACTAATGCCTTTAGCCGCACGAACCGGGACCAATGCTCACATTAGTCCCGGTTCGTGCCTGAACCGAGACTAATGGGCTTATCTGGCCCAAATGAAAGCCCTGTTTTCTACTAGTGTCATGCATATGACACTACTCTAAGTTACTAATCCCTCCTTTCTGGTTTATAGGGCTTATCTCAAAATCTTAGTTTTTCCATTTTATAAGGCTCGGTTTGGTTGTTCAGCATCACAAGTTTAGATTCCAAGATGCATTAAATAATTGCATGCAAGTATTAAGAGAAAATTAACCAATGCATGTATATTATGCATGCATGCATTGCAATTAATACATTGGTAAACATAATTTTTTAGGAAAACAAAAGCATTAATTGAGTGTTTTTGCAAATTACAAAAAGTATTTCACCACTCACCATCTACCTTGGTTGGTGAGATTTTTGAATTGAGCCATATAAACCAGAAAGGAGGGAGTACTTCCATAGTGCAAAGTAACATAGTAGTAGTGTCATAGATGACTTCATTTATTAGCTTATAGACTCATCCTTTCTTGGGAAACGCTATGTTACAGTAACATATTATGTTACTCTAAACATGTCGGAGTAATGGGCCACGGGTAGGCTAACCCGGAGCCCAGATCCTTTCAAGACATCGGGGCTAGCTGCGCCCCTCAAGACGCCAAGATGAAGAGCCGCCTCCTGGAGGCCGGCTGGAGGAATAGCCGGCTGCCCGTAAACGGCCGAGTCCTGGAGGCAAGGCCAAGTCAAGCCGACTCCTATCGGGCGGCTTCTAGAGAAGCCGGACCCGAGGAGTCGGCCCGCGACAACAACGAAGCCCGTGTCCTCATCGGCGGGACAGGACGGGGAAAGGCTACAGTGTAGCCCATCCCCTCCCCTTTCCAGGGGCTGGCATGGCCACGGTCGCAGATCCGCGGAGATCTGCAAGCGCGACATGTTGCCATGCCATACTGACACCATCACAGGCGGAGTCCTGCTCCACGACGGCCCGTCTGTCTGCGGCCCAAGGACGATGGGCCCCACCGGCCGAGAGTCCAGAAGACGGCGAGAGCCCTACCAGTCGGACCTGAGGGAGGTCGGCCCGCAGGAGTCGGCCCGCCCCTTCCTCGGGCCCCACGCGCCATTAACCAGACGAGACAGGGAGTGGCTACAGTAATCGCCCGCTAGGCGGCGGAGCTGTAGCCATGACCCCCTGACCAAGCCCGCGTCATCAGAGACACGACAACAATGATCAGCTGCCGACAAGACCCAGGAGCGGCGAGTATGGCCTGTCGGCCCCGTACCCAACCAGTCAGCGGGGCCCACCAGGCGGCGGGCCCCAGCAGTCGGCGGAGAAGCCGGCGGCCGAAGAGGCTGACGGCCGGGCCCTACACCCGGCCGCATTACCAATGTACCCCTGGTGGTAGGCCTATATAAACCCCCCAGGGCACCCATGCAAAGGGTTCCGAACCTGTTAGACTAGACCAGATCATAGAGGAAGGAGAGAGCTAGCCTTGCCTTCTCCTACCTCTAGCATACAGCTCAAAGAGCACCTTTGTATTCACTTGTGCCTTAGTGATCATGCGGAGACCCCGCAGAGCAGGACTAGGGGTGTTATCTCCTAGGAGAGCCCCGAACCTGGGAAAAGTGCGCCGGCGTTCGTGTCTATGCCTCATCCCGCTTTCGGGCACCGGCGACGTTCTACTCGCTCCCACCATGATAAGCCATCCTTTGGCATATGTCGCACCCAACCCCCGACATTTGGCGCCCACCGTGGGGTGAGGTGAACCATCGTCCGGAGACCTGTTCTGGACGGGAAACCTTTTCGTCCCTGGCGAGCGCAGCCAGCCCGGCACGCTAGACGGAGTCTGCGCCGACGCGCTGCATGGCGCGGAAGTCGCCTGCGCGGCAAGTTGCCTCGCTGATCTCATTGGCGAGGTCCACCTCTCCGGCGAGCCCGCGTTCGACGCGGGCACAGACGGCCCTGAGAGCCTCCACGCGGGCCTCCTCGATCAACTCCACGTCACCAGCGAGCCAGCTGTGGACCTGGAGTCTGTAGGCTCCACCAACCCAATGTTGGTTGACTCCGACACCGCGTCGCTCGACGCGTTCCCCACCAACGTGGTGGTCTACGACGAGCCGCTCCCTCGCGCGGAGAGCGGCGGAAGCACCGTCACGGAGGTGCTAGTCATCGGTCACGGCGAGCACTCCGGCGGAGGTGCTCGCGACCCTCTCGATGCGGCCCTGCAAGACCTAGCGGCGCCCATCCCAGAAGATGCCGACGCCAAGACGCTGGAGGCACGCCGCAAGCAGCTCGTCGAAGGCGCCAAGAAGCTGGCCAGCATGAGACGCTTGTCGGAAGCCTACCAGCGCGAGATGGACCACGCTATAGGCGGCACGCCGGCTCCGGCTAGGCCCAGCCGCCTAGGCACGGTCCAGCAGCGCGGCGTGGCCATCGCCAACCTGTTCGGGGTAGATCGCCCCATCTACGCCACGCCTGTACAAGGACACCATGGAGAAGTTAGGAATCAGGCAAAGGCAGCTTCAGTCCAGCCGGACTGTATTCCACGGCATAGTTCTTGGCCTTTCCTACTCACCAATCGGCAAGATCCAGATAGACGTCCTCTTTGGGGACAAAGATCACTTCTGCCGAGAGCCAGTCTAGTTTGAAGTGGTGGACCTTGAGAGCCCATACCATGCGCTACTTGGTCGGCCGGCTCTGGCCAAGTTCATGGCGGTCCCCCACTATGCCTACCTCAAAATGAAGATGCTGAGTTCCAAGGGGATTCTGACCATAGCAGGCGACTACAAGAAGTCATCCGCCTGCACGGCTGAGAGCAGTCGGTTGGCCGAGTCCCTCGTGATCGCAACTGAGAAGCGGCTCCTTGACCGGGTCATGGCGATGGCAGGCAAGCAGCCGGAGATGTCGCCCGATCCCAAGGAGTCGGAAGCTGAGGGCTCGTTCAAGCCGGCCAAAGAGACGAAGAAGATACCCTTGGACCCGGAGCACCCGGAGAGGTACGCTGTCGTAGGTACAAACCTCGACAGAAAATAGGAAGGCGAGCTTGTCGATTTCCTCCATGAGAATTGGGACATCTTTGCATGGTCCCCCAAAGACATGCCGGGTGTCCCGACGGATTTCGCCGAGCACAAGTTACATGTCCGGCCCGATGCCAAACCAGTCAGGCAGCCCTTGCGCCGCCTGTCATAAGAGAAGAGAAGAGTCGTTGGAGAAGAGATAGCCCGGCTGCTGGCAGCCGGATTCATCATGGAAGTGTTCTTTCCAGAGTGGCTGGCCAACCCAGTCCTCGTGCTGAAGAAAAACAAGCAGTGGCACATGTGTATTGATTACACCAGCCTCAAAAAAGCTTGCCCCAAAGACCCCTTTGCGTTACCAAGAATCGACCAAGTGATAGACTCCACAGCTGGATGCGAGCTGTTGAGTCTTTTGGATGCATATTCAGGATGTCACCAGATCAAGCTGAACCCGGCCACAGACTGAAGACCACCTTCATCACACCATTTGGAGCCTTCTGCTACTTGACCATGACATTCGGCTTGAGGAATGCCGACGCCACGTTTTCAATGTTGCATGCAGAAGTGCCTCCTCAAGCAACTCGGCAGAAACGCCCATGTTTACGTGGATGATGTGGTGGTGAAGACGGAGAAGCGTGGAACACTGCTGGAAGACCTCAAGGAGACCTTTGAGAACCTGCGCCGATTTCAAATCAAGCTCAACCCAGAGAAGTGCGTTTTCGGAGTACCAGCCGGCCAGCTCCTTGGATTCCTGGTCTCAGAACACGGCATAGAGTGCAACCCTATGAAGATCAAGGCCATCGAGAGGATGGAGATACCCACCTGACTGTTGGATGTGCAGAAGTTCACTGGCTGCTTCGCATCCATCAGCCGATTCATCAGTCGGCTGGGCGAGAAGGCTCTTCCCTTGTACCAGCTTATGAAGAAACCCACTTTTTTCGAGTGGAACGACAAGGCGGACGAAGCTTTCCCTCCAGCTTAAGAAGATGTTGACTACTCCACCCGTTCTGGCGGCTCCGAATCCCAAGGAGCCCATGCTCCTCTACATCGCCACCACCAGCCGAGTGGTCAACACAGTCATCGTGGTAGAGCGCAAGGAGGAAGGCAAGGCACTACCAGTCCAGAGACCGGTATATTATTTGAATGAAGTACTGTCAACCTCCAAGCAAAACTACCGCCACTACCAGAAGATGTGCTACGGCGTGCACTTTGCCGCCAAGAAATTGAAGCCGTATTTTCAAGAGCACCTAATCACCGTGGTCTGCACAGCTCCACTGGCTGAGATCATTGGAAGCCGAGATGCTTCGAGTCGAGTGGCCAAATGGGCCAAAGATTTGCCCCCCTACACCATCTACTACCCAGCCTCGCACCGCCATCAAGTCACAAGCGTTGGCCGACTTCCTCGTCGGTGGGCGAGACCCGATGCACCTGCCACGGGCCGACTCCA
This sequence comes from Aegilops bicornis, assembly GCA_021605145.1. Lineage (NCBI taxonomy): Eukaryota > Viridiplantae > Streptophyta > Magnoliopsida > Poales > Poaceae > Aegilops > Aegilops bicornis. The sequence goes on along the minus strand of CM038674.1, from coordinate 614,583,211 downwards.
CCCATTGGCGGATGCATTTCGATGGTTCCAAGATGCGCACCGGTTTGGGAGCTGGCATCGTCCTCACCTCTCCCAAAGGCGACAAGCTCAAATATGTGCTGCAAATCCATTTTGCCGCCTCCAACAACGTCACCGAACACGAGGCACTCATTCACGGGCTCCGGCTTGCCAAAGAGCTCGGTATCCGCCGGATCCTGTGTTATGGTGACTCTGACTTGGTGGTCCAGCAGTCGTCAGGCGACTGGGACGCCAAAGATGCAAACATGGCGAGCTACCACTTCCTCATACAATATCTCAGTGGATATTTCGAGGGGTGCGAGTTTCTCCATGTGCCAAGGAACGACAACGAGCAAGCAGACGCCTTGGCAAGAATCGGCTCCACCCGTCAAGCAATACCGACCGGCTTCGCCCTTCAAAGCCTCCTCAAGCCGTCTGTTAAGCCATCGCCAGAATCCGATTCTATCTTCGTGTCGGCTCCTCCTAAAGCAGTAGGATCCGACTTGAGAGTTCGGTAGTCGCACCCGGCCCGGGGACTTCAGAACCCGGCCTGGGGACTGCAGCGGCCAGCCTGGGGACTTCAGAGCTTGGCCCAGTGACTGCACCAATTGGCCCGGGGACTTCATCGACCCAGCAAGCGGATGCCGACTCCAACCCGCTGCCTCCCGGCCCAACCGCCCTCATCCAAGTTGCGGCCCTAACAGTTGCAGAAGTCGCAACACCTTCGTGGGCCCAGCCCACCCTCAATTTCATGGTGAACAAAGAGCTGCCGACTGATGTGGTCACGGCCCGGCAAGTGCTGGCAGCGGGCGACCCTACCATAGTCAGCGAGAGAGCTTGTGAGGCGCAGTGTCATTGGTGTCTACCAGCGCTGCGTGGAGCCGGAGCAAGGCCAAGCGATTCTCAAGGATATCCATCAAGGCGAGTGAGGCCACCATGCGGCTTCAAGAGCACATGTCGCCAAAGCCTTCCGCCATGGTTTTTTCTGGCTCACCGCTCTAGAAGACGCCAAGGACTTGGTCCAAAAATGCAAAGGGTGCCAGAAGTTCCGTTCCAAGCCACATCGGTACCACGCACTCAAGACTATTCCCATTGCCCGGCCCTTTTGCCGTCTGTGGCACAGACATGGTGGGGACGATTCAAAAGCAGTGTGGCGGCATGACTCATCTGCTTGTCGCGGTGGACAAGTTCACCAAGTGGATAGAAGTAAAACCAATCAAGAAGCTGAATGGTCCAACAGTTGTAACTTTCATCTCCGACATCACCATACGGTATGGCATACCGCAGAACATCATCACCGACAATGGCACAAACTTTGCCAAAGGCGCCTTGGCCCGTTTACGCACGGCGGGGCATCCCCTTTGGACTTAGCGTCCGTTGCCCATCCATGATCAAGCGGCCGGTGGAAGCGAGCAAGCGGCCTCATATTGTCCGGCATCAAGCCCCGTAGTCGAGCCTCTGGAAGCGTTCGGCCGGCTGCTTTCGACGAGCTGCCCGACCATCCTCACGAACTGCGCACAACTCCAAACAAGTCAACCGGCTTCACGCCTTTCTTCCTCGTCTACGGTGCCGAAGCCGTCATCCCAACGGATATAGAATTTGACTCCCCTCGAGTCACCATGTACACCGAAGAGGAGGCGGTAGAAGCACGACAAGACGGCGTCGATCTACTGGAAGAGGGCCGGCTGTTGGCACTCAGCCGGTCCAGTATCTACCAGCAGAGTCTGCGCCGATACTACAATCAGAAGGTCAAGCCGAGATCTTTCCAAGAGGGAGACCTGTTGGAAATATGCCCTAGAGGCAATAATAAACTAGTTATTATTACATTTCCTTGTTCATGATAATCGTTTATTATCCATGCTATAATTGTATTGATAGGAAACTCAGATACATGTGTGGGTACATAGACAACACAATGTCCCTAGTAAGCCTCTAGTTAACTAGCTCGTTGATCAATAGATGGTTACGGTTTCACGATCATGGACATTGGATGTCGTTGATAACGGATCACATCATTGGCAGAATGATGTGATGGACAAGACCCAATCCTAAGCCTAGCACAAAGATCGTGTAGTTCGTATGCTAAAGCTTTTCTAATGTCAAGTATCTTTTCCTTTGACCATGAGATTGTGCAACTCCCGGATACCGTAGGAATGCTTTGGGTGTACCAAACGTCACAACATAACTGAGTGGCTATAAAGGTGCATTAAAGGTATCTCCGAAAGTGTCTGTTGGGTTGGCACGAATCGAGACTGGGATTTGTCACTCCATGTAAACGGAGAGGTATCTCTGGGCCCACTTGGTAGGACATCATCATAATGTGCACAATGTGACCAAGCGGTTGATCACGGGATGATGTGTTACGGAACGAGTAAAGAGACTTGCGGTAACGAGATTGAACAAGGTATCGGGATACCGATGATCGACTCTCGGGCAAGTACAATACCGCTAGACAAAGGGAATTGAATACGGGATTGATTGAGTCCTTGACATCGTGGTTCATCCGATGAGATCATCGTGGAACATGTAGGAGCCAACATGGGTATCCAGATCCGCTGTTGGTTATTGACCGGAGAACGTCTGGTCATGTCTCAAGATGGTTCCCGAACCGTAGGGTCTACACATAAGGTTCGATGGCGCTAGGGTTATAAAGGAAGTTTGTATGTGGTTACGAATGTTGTTCGAGTCCCGGATGAGATCCCGGACGTCACGAGGAGTTCGGAATGGTCGGAGGTAAAGAATTATATATGGGAAGTCCTGTTTTGGTCACCGGAAAAGTTTGGGTTTTATCGGTAATGTCTGGGACCACCGGGAGGGTCCCGGGGGTCCACCAAGTGGGGCCACCATCCTCGGAGGGCTGCATGGGCCAAGTATGGGAGGGGACCAGCCCCAGGTGGGCTGGTGCGCCCCCCCAAGAGGCTCATGTGCCAAGAGATAAGGGAAAGGGAGAGTCCTAAAGGAGGAAGGCACCTCCTAGGTGCCTTAGGGAGGATGGACTCCTCCCTGGCCGCACCCTTCCTTGGAGGAAGGGCCAAGGCTGCGCCCCACCCCTCTCCCTTGCCCCTATATATAGTGGAGGGGAGGAGGGCAGCCGCACTTTGAGTCCACTGGCACCTCCCTCCCTCCCGTGACACCTCCTCCTTTCCCATGAGGTGCTTGGCGAAGCCTGCGGGATTGCCACGCTCCTCCACCACCACCACGCCGTTGTGCTGCTGCTGGATGGAGTCTTCCTCAACCCCCTCTCTCCTTGCTGGATCAAGGCATGGGAGGCGTCACCCGGGCTGTCTACGTGTGTTGAGCAGCGGAGGTGCCGTCCGTTCGGCACTAGGATCATCGGTGATTTGAATCACGGCAGTGCGCCTCCATCAACCCCGTTCACTTGAGCAGCTTCCGCTTAGCGATCTACAAGGGTATGTAGATGCACTCTCCTTCCCTCGTTGCTGGTTTCTCCATAGATAGATCTTGGTGACACGTAGGAAAATTTTGAATTTACGCTTTCGTTCCCCAACAAATGGCATCATGAGCTAGGTCTATTGCGTAGATTCTTTGCACGAGTAGAACACAAAGTAGTTGTGGGCGTTGATGTTGTTCAATATGCTTACCGTTACTAGTCCAATCTTGTTTGACGGTATTGTGGGATGAAGCGGCCGGACCGACCTTACGTACTCTTCGTGAGGCAGGTTCCACCGGCGACATGCACTTGGTGCATAAGGTGGCTAGCGGGTGCCAGTCTCTCCCACTTTAGTTGGAACAGATTCGATGAAAAGGGTCCTTATGAAGGGTAAATAGCAATTGACATATCATGTTGTGGTTTTGCGTAGGTAAGAAACGTTCTTGCTAGAAACCCATAGCAACCACATAAAACATGCAAACAACAATTAGAGGACGTCTAACTTGTTTTTGCAGGGTATGCTATGTGATGTGATATGGCCAAGAAGAATGTGATGAATGATATGTGATGTATGAGATTGATCATGTTCTTGTAATAGGAATCACGACTTGCATGTCGATGAGTATGACAACCGGCAGGAGCCATAGGAGTTGTCTTTATTTATTGTATGACCTGCGTGTCATTAAACAACGCCATGTAATTACTTTACTTTATTGCTAACCGGTAGCCATAGTAGTAGAAGTAATAGTTGGCGAGACAACTTCATGAAGACATGATGATGGAGATCATGGTGTCATGCCGGTGACGATGATGATCATGGAGCCCCGAAGATGGAGATCAATGGAGCTATATGATATTGGCCATAACATGTCACTACTATATAATTTCATGTGATGTTTATTATGGTTATGCATCTTGTTTACTTAGAACGACGGTAGTAAATAAGATGATCCCTTACAACAATTTCAAGAAGTGTTCTCCCCCTAACCGTTGCGCCGCTGCTAAAGTTCGTCGTTTCGAAGCACCACGTGATGATCGGGTGTGATAGATCCTTACGTTCACATACAACGGGTGTAAGACAGTTTTACACATGCAAAACACTTAGGGTTAACTTGACGAGCCTAGCATGTACAGACATGGCCTCGGAACACAGAGACCGAAAGGTCGAGCATGAGTCGTATAGTAGATACGATCAACATGAAGATGTTCACCGATGATGACTAGTCCGTCTCACATGATGATCGGACGCGGCCCTGAATTGACTCGGATCATGTAATCACTTAGATGACTAGAGGGATGTCTATCGAGTGGGAGTTCATAAGATGAACTTAATTATCCTGAACATAGTCAAAAGATCTTTGCAGATTATGTAAATGGCTTCGGCGCTTTAGTTCCACCGTTTTAGATATGTTCCTAGAGAAAATATAGTTGAAAGTTGTGATGGCGATTATGCGGACAATAGAAAGCTTATGTCCTTAATGCACCGCTTCGATGTCTTTGAACCCCAAAGCGTCGTTTGTGGATGTTGCGAACATCGGACATACACGTTTTGATAACTACGTGATAGTTCAGTTAAACGGTTTAGAGTTGAGGCATCAAAGATGTTTTCGAAACGTCGCGGAACATATGAGATGTTTCGAGGGCTGAAATTGGGATTTTAGGCTCGTGCCCACGTCAAGAGGTATAAGACCTCCGACAATTCTCTTAGCCTGCAAACTAAGGGAGAAAAAGCTCAATCGATGAGCTTGTGCTCAGATTGTCTGAGTGCAACAATCACTTGAATCGAGTGGGAGTTGATCTTCCAGATGAGATAGTGATGTTTTCTCCAAAGTCATTGCCACCAAGCTGCTAGAGCTTCGTGATGAACTATAACATATCGAGGATAGATATGATGATCCTTGAGGTATTCACGATGTTTGACACATGAAAGTAGAAATCAAGAAGGAGCATCAATTGTTGATGGTTGGTGAAACCACTAGTTTCAAGAAGGGCAAGGGCAAGAAGGGATACTTCATGAAGCGGCAATTCATTGCTGCTCTAGTGAAGAAACCAAAGGTTGAACCCAAACCCGAGACTAAGTGCTTACGGAATAAGGGGAACTGCCACTTTGGGCAGCATTACCCTAGATACTTGGTAGATGAGAAGGCTGGCAAGGTCGATAGAAGTATATTGGATATACATTATGTTAATGTGTACTTTACTAGTACTCCTAGTAGCACCAGGGTATTAAGATACCGGTTCGGTTGCTAAGTGTTTAACTCGAAATAAAAGAGCTACGAAATAAACAAAGACTAGCTAAAGGTGAGCTGACGATATGTGTTGGAAGTGTTTCCAAGTTTGATGTGATCAAACATCGCACGCTCCCTCTACCATCAAGATTAGTATTAAACCTAAATAATTGTCATTTGGTGTTTGCGTTGAGCATAGACATGATTGGATTATGTCTATCGCAATACTGATTTATTCATTCAAGGAGAATAATGGTTACTCTATTTATTTGAATAATACCTTCGATGGTCTTGCACCTAAATGAATGGTTTATTGAATCTCGATCGTAGTGATACACATTTTCATGCCAAAGGTATAAGATAGTAATGATAGTACCACTTACTTGTGGCACCGCCATGTAAGTCATATTGGTATAAAAGCATGAAGAAGCTCCATGTTGATGGATCTTTGGATTCACTCATTTTTGAAAAGTTTGAGACATGCAAACCATGTCTATTGGTGTATACGCATGATGAAACTCCATGCAGATGGATCGTTTGGACTCACTTGATTTTGAATCACTTGAGATATGCAAATCATACCACATGGGCAAGATGACTGAAAAAGCCTCGGTTTCAGTAAGATGGAACAAGATAGCAACTTGTTGAAGTAACACATTTTGATGTGTGCGATTGCAATGAAGTCTTTGAGGCATGCGATGAATATCGTTATGTTCTTACTTCACGGATGATTTAAGTAGATATTGAGTGTATTTACTTGATGAAACACAAGTCTGAATTATTGAATGGTTCAAGTAATTTCAGAGTGAAGTTAAAGATCATCGTGACAAGAGGATAAAATGTCTATGATATGATCATAGAGATGAGTATCTGAGTTACGAGCTTTGGCACGCTATTAAGACATTGTGGAAATTGTTTCACAATTAATACCGCCTGGAACACGATAATGTGATGGTGTGTCCGAACATCATAGTTGCACCCTATTAGATATGGTGTGTACCATGATGTCTCTTATCGAATTACCACTATCGTTCATGGTTAGGCATTAGAGACAACCGCACTCACTTTAATAGGGCACCACGTAATCCCGTTGAGATGACACCGTATGAACTATGGTTTAGAGAAACCTAAGCTATCATTTCTTAAAAGTTTGGGGCTACGACGCTTGTGTGAAAAAGTTTCAGGTTGATAAGCTCGAACCCAAAGCGGATAAAATACATCTTCATAGGACACCCAAAACAGTTGGGTATACCTCCTAATTCAGATCCGAAAGCAATAGGGATTGTTTCTTGAATCGGGTCCTTTCTCGAGGAAAAGTTTGTCTCGAAAAGTTGAGTGGGAGGATGGTGGAGACTTGATGAGGTTATTGAACCGTCACTTCAACTAGTGTGTAGCAGGGCACAGGAAATTGTTCCGTGGCACCTACACCAATTGAAGTAGAAGCTTATGATAGTGATCATGAAGTTTCGGATCAAGTCACTAACGTGCCTCGTGGGGTGACAAGGATGCGTACTACTTGAGTGATGCAATCACATCTTGAAGGTCATGTTGCTAGACAACAATGAACCTACGAGCTATGGAGAAGCGATGGTGGGCCCAAATTCCGACAAATGGTTAGAAGCCATGAAATCCAAGATAGGATCCATGTATCAGAACAAAGCATGTACTTTGGTGGACTTGCCCGTTGATCGGCAAGCCATTGAGATAAATGGATATTTAAGAAGAAGACGGACGTGTATGGTAATGTCACCATCTATGAAGCTCGACTTGTGGCGAAGAGTTTTTTCACAAGTTCAAGGAGTTGACTACGATGAGATTTTCTCATCCGTAGCGATGCTTAAGTCCGTCGGAATCATGTTGGCATTAGCTGCATTTATGAAATCTGGCAAATGGATGTCAAAACGAGTTTCCTTTCCAGTTTTAAAAGGAAAGGTTGTATGTGATACAATCAGAAAGGTTTTGTCGATCCTAAGGATGCTAAAAGGTATGCTAGCACTAGTGATCCTTCTAAGGACTGGAGTAAGCATCTCGGAGTTGGAATATGCACTTTGATAAAATGATCAAAGATTTTAGGTTTATACAAAGTTTATGAGAAACTTGTATTTCCAAAGAAGTGAGTGGGAACACTATAGAATTTCGATGAGTATATGTTGTTGACATATTGATGATCGAAATGATGTAGAATTTCTAGAAAGCATATAGGGTTGTTTGAAAAGTGTTTTTCGATGGAAAACCTGGATTAGGCTACTTGAACAATAAACATCAAGATCTATAAGATAGATCAAAATGTTTAATAATACTTTCAAATGAGCATATACCTTGACATGATCTTGAAGGTGTTCAAGATGGATCAGTCAAAGAAGGAGTTCTTGCCTGAGATGTAAGGTATGAAGTTAAGACTTAAAGCTCGACCACAACAGAAAAGAGAGAAAGGACGAAGGTCGTCCCCTATGCTTTAGACATAGGCTCTACAGTATGCTATGCTAAGTACCGCACCTGATGTGTGCCTTGCTACACATCTGGCAAGAGGGTACAAAGGTGATCAAGGAGTGGATCACCAGCTAGCGGTCAAAATTATCCTTAGAGGAATAAGGATATGTTTCTCGGTTATGGAGGTGATAAAGAGTTCGACAAAAAGAGTTACGTCGATGCAAGCTTTAACACCTATCCGAATGACTCTGAGTAGCAAACCGGATACGTATAGTGGAGCAACCATTTGGAATAGCTCCAAGTGGAGCGTGGAAGCAGCATTTACAATATGACATAGAGAATTCTGAAGCACATACGGATCTGAATATTCTGAGACCCATTGACTAAAACCTCTCTCACAAGCAAAACATGATCAAACCCCGAACTCATTGAGTCTTAATCACATGATGATGTGAACTAGTTTAATGACACTAGTAAACTCTTTGGATGTTGGTCACATGGCGATGTGACCTGTGAGTGTTAATCACATGGCGATGTGAACTAGATTATTGACTCTAGTGCAAGTGGGAGACTGTTGGAAATATGCCCTAGAGGCAATAATAAACTAGTTATTATTATATTTCCTTGTTCATGATAATCATTTATTATCCATGCTATAATTGTATTGATAGGAAACTCAGATACATGTGTGGGTACATAGACAACACAATGTCCCTAGTAAGCCTCTAGGTAACTAGCTCGGTGATCAATAGATGGTTACGGTTTCCTGACCATGGACATTGGATGTCGTTGATAATGGGATCACATCATTGGCAGAATGATGTGATGGACAAGACCCAATCCTAAGCCTAGCACAAAGATCGTGTAGTTCGTATGCTAAAGCTTTTCTAATGTCAAGTATCTTTTCCTTAGACCATGAGATTGTGCAACTCCCGGATACCGTAGGAATGCTTTGGGTGTACCAAACATCACAACATAACTGGGTGGCTATAAAGGTGCATTACAGGTATCTCCGAAAGTGTCTGTTGGGTTGGCACGAATCGAGACTGGGATTTGTCACTCCGTGTAAACGGAGAGGTATCTCTGGGCCCACTTGGTAGGACATCATCATAATGTGCACAATGTGACCAAGGGGTTGATCACGGGATGATGTGTTCTTGAGCGAGTAAAGAGACTTGCGATGCTTGAGATTGAACAAGGTATCGGGATACCGTGATCGAATCTCGGGCAAGTACAATACCGCTAGACAAAGGGAATTGAATACGGGATTGATTGAGTCCTTGACATCATGGTTCATCCGATGAGATCATCGTGGAACATGTGGGAGCCAACATGGGTATCCAGATCCGCTGTTGGTTATTGACCGGAGAACGTCTCGGTCATGTATGCATGGTTCCCGAACCCGTAGGGTCTACACACTTAAGGTTCGATGGCGCTAGGGTTATAAAGGAAGTTTGTATGTGGTTGCGAATGTTGTTCGGAGTCCGGATGGGATCCCGGATGTCACGAGGAGTTCCTAATGGTCCGGAGGTAAAGAATTATATATGGGAAGTCCTGTTTTGGTCACGGAAAAGTTTCGGGTTTTATCGGTAATGTCACGGAACCACGGGGAGGGTCCGGGGTCCACCAAGTGGGGCCACCATCCTCGGAGGGCTGCATGGGCCAAGTATGGGAGGGACCAGCCCTGTGGGCTGGTGCGCCCCAAGAGGCCCATGTGCCAAGAGATAAGGGAAAGGAGAGTCCTAAAGGGGAATGCACCTCCTAGGTGCCTTAGGGAGGATGGACTCCTCCTGGCCGCACCCTTCCTTGGAGGAAGGGCCAAGGCTGCGCCTCCTCCCTCTCCCTTGCCCCTATATATAGTGGAGGGAGGGAGGCAGCCGCACCGAGTCCCTGGCACCTCCTCCCTCCCGTGACACCTCCTCCTCTCCCAGTGCTTGGCGAAGCCTGCAGGATTGCCACGCTCCTCCACCACCACCATGCCGTTGTCTTTGCTGTTGGATGGAGTCTTCCTCAACCTCTCCCTCTCTCCTTGTTGGATCAAGGCATGGGAGACGTCACCGGGCTGTACGTGTGTTGAACGCGGAGGTGCGTCCGTTCGGCACTAGGATCATCGGTGATTTGAATCACGACGAGTGCGACTCCATCAACCCCGTTCACTTGAACGCTTCCGCTTAGCGATCTACAAGGGTATGTAGATGCACTCTCCTTCCCCTCGTTGCTGGTTTCTCCATAGATAGATCTTGGTGACACGTAGGAAAATTTTGAATTTCTGCTACGTTCCCCAACAAGACCTTGTGCTCCGGCTGATCCAGCGAACAACCGGCCAGCACAAGCTCTCATCGCCTTGGGAAGGCCCCTTCATCATCAGCAAAGTGTTGGGCAACGACTCCTATTACCTGATCGACGCTCAGAAGCCTCGGGCGCGCAACAGAGACGACTCCGGCAACGAGACGGAGCGGCCATGGAATGCAAATCTCCTCCGAAGATTTTACAGTTGATGTAGTATGTACCACGGTACCTTTTTTATTAAAATCTGGCTTCGAGGGTCCCCGAGAAGAGCAAGGGGACTGCCCTCATTTATCTATATGATAAGAATTATGCCGCTGAGACTGTTATTTTATGATATACCGCTTGGCACCGAGTCTGACTAGTCGGCACGGGGACTTGCCGTCGTGTACTATGAAATGCTTCTTCCTGTGACGGACAAGTTGTGTGTGGCACTTAAGCCGTCTCCTGCCAGAAGCCGCACCTTGCAGAGCGACTGTACGGTGGGCAGTATTAAGGTAGAAAGGGTACCCACATGAAAAATGGCTAAGGACTAAAAGCATGTGCATAGTTTAAGCCCGACTTGCCGCTTCTTCTGACCGGTATTGAGCAGCTGATGCGCGTTTTCTACTTAACTTGCTAAAGAACTCTAAGCGGCTAAGTACTTACCTTCCCAAAGTAGCTAAGTACTTGACCCGACATCGATCCATGAGCGGCTGTGTGGTCAGCAAGACGACAACCAAGGGAAGGCGGCAAAGGAAAAAGCCAAAGAGCAGTAAGCAAGAAAAAGATAGAACTCAGAAAAATATTTACATAACAAAGGCCCTTGGCCGATCTTCAACAAAGTTCAAGATACACCCCGCGGGTGGAACTGTGAAAAATTAACAAAGTTCATCGAGACTAACAGACAGGTGAAGTAAAAGATAAAATGACGGCCTAGGAAGCGGCAGAAGGGTTCAGAGGATCGGAGGAGTCGGCGGTGCCAGTTGCCGGAGCGGCCGGCTGGTCGGTCTCTGCTTGTTCGCCTCCGGCGTCAGCTGGCTCAGTTGGCGTGGTCAAGCTGAGGTTGGCCATCCGCTCTGACCTCTGGCGCCTTCTCTTCGCCTCCCTCCTCCGCCTCGCCTTCTTCCTCGCCGCTGTAGTCGATCACCTCCGCCGAGTCCTCGCCGTCGTCCGGGTTCAGCCCGAACCATTCCGGCGGCGCCTCGTCGCCGTTTTCAACCTGCTCTGGGACGAAGATGCTTGTGTCGGTGTACTCGGTGATTGACGCCTCGCGCTTGACGAGATCGTCTTCCACGACCGCCAACTCCTCATGAGCCTCCAGCCGGAATGTAGCCAGCTGGGCCAGGCTCAGCCTAGGGTACCACGCCTTGATGAACTCCAAGGCCCGACGCGCTCCAGCCCGGGCCGAAGAGCCCTTCCAGGCCTCAAGACGGCCGACCGCTACCTCCAGCCAGTCGGCGATCCATTTGAGGTCTTGTGATGCCGGCATGTCCGGCCATAGGGCGGCGATCGCCTGGGCACCGACACGCTGAAGCCGGCGAAGCATCCGGTGAGCCAGCCGAAGACGGGCCTCGATGCTCAGGATCTGTTCGTTAAGGGTTCGGGGGGCGTCGGCGACGATCTTGCGCCGTCCGCCCTCCACCCTTCACGATCAGCTTTGATGGCCTGGTTGGCGGCGTCCGAGTGGCCAGGGAAGAAGTCTTCCAAGACAGAAGCAAAGAACAAAATTAAAGGCAAGAAGCCAGCTTGACCAACAGCCGGCAGCGCAAAGAAGAAAAATGAGGGAGGCTCACCATCGACTATACCCTTGATCTCGTGGAAGCCGGAAGTCGACGCCGCCTCCTTGTCGATCCGGGAGGAGCGTTAAGCTCATAAACTCAGCAAGGAGGCGGTCTCCTTGTCCTCCGCCTCCTTCGGGCCTTCTTGAGGAGCTCATACATTACGCATTGCGTGGCCAATCGGCCGCGCTCTTCAGCCAGCTTGCTGCACTCCTCCTCCTTGGCGCGCAGTGCGGTGTTGGCTTCGCCCAACTGCTGCTGCATGGTGGCGTTGGCTTCTGCGGAAGAAAGAAGAAAGCAAGGTGTCAGTAGCCAACAAAGAAGAGTAGTGGCCGGGGAGATCCGGCCCGACTGCTCAGCAGTCGGCCCGAATCTCGGGGACTACAGCCCGCGGGTGTGCCAGCGCGCCCCCGCGAAAAAAGGAGTCATCGACAGAAAGAATAATAGTAGCCGGGGAGATCCGGCCCGGCCCTTTCGGCGATCGGCCCGAATCTCGAGGACTACAGCCAGTAGTCTTGTGGCGCACCTGCAGAAAAAGAAGAGGACTTACTCCGGCTTTCCGACAAGTCGGCGATCTGCTGAGCCAACTCCTGGACGTTGGGGTTGAAGGCGGTCACGCGGAGATTGTGGTAGTCCTGCGACAAAATTTCAGACAAGTGTTAGTGCTTGGAACTGTCGATTAGAGTTTGAGCCGCTTTCAGCTCAACCGCCCGAAACTCGAGGACTACACCCGGTGGGTCTTGGCGCCGCCACGAGAAGCACAAAGCAGTAAACAAAGAATAAGGAAACATACCCGGACGGCCTCTCGCGCTGCCAGATGCGCCTTGTTGCAGTTCCTGATGGCCTCGCCCTCAGCTCGGATCTTGGCCTGGACGTCCAAAAGCGCCCGATTCAGAGGGCCCGTCCCGCCTCCTCGCACCCACCCAGTGGGCCCAGCGCTCGTCGCCTCGGTGCCCGGGATCGCGGAGCTCGCGACGCCGGTCTCCAGAGGGCGCGGCGCCGAAGCCGCCTTTGCAAGGCGGCGACGCATGGGTGTGCCAACCTCAAGAACCAGAACCGCCACCACCTCGTCTTCAGTTGGCGGCACCGGTGGATCCGCCGGCTGCTTGCCTTGCGCATTCCCGGACAGCGGCGGCGGCGACACGATCACGTCCGGCATGGCAGTGTCGCTGCTGTCCCTCTCCATGATCGGGTTCTCGCCGCCGGCTTACCCAGTCTGCGCCGTGAACTCCGGAGGTGGCGGCGCGGAGTTCAGAGGGATGAAAAAAACCGCCGATTGGTGGCGTGCGGCTTCTTCAGCCTGCTTCTTCGCTGCGTTGGCAGCCTCGGCCTCCGCCAGTTTCTTCATGGCGGTGGCTTCTGCCTTCTTGGCCTCCGCCTTCTCCAGGTGGGCGGCTTCCTGCTCTTCGCGCGCTTCTCGCGCGTTCCGCTCCCTCGTCTACCGGAGGTCGGCGGCTGGGTCGATCCGCCGAGTGGTGGCAGAAGTCTCTGCTGACCCCACGACGGAGGCGGCAACCACCTTCTCAAGAGAGAGGGGAGCCCTGACCAAGGGAAATAAGCAAAATGACTCAGACAAGATCAACGAAGAAAAAATGAAGACGCAAAGGAAGGTAGCACTTACGCAGAATCCAGCTGCGGCGTCTTCACCTCCCTGCGGAAGCGGTTGGCTTTCGCGGCCGCTTCGTCCCGCTTGGTCGCCGCGGCCGAGCCCTTGGGCTTCTTCGGCCGGCTGCCGAACATGCTCGGCGCGGCCCTGCGTTTATTCGTGCCGCCTTGGGTGTCCGGCGTAGCAGAAGAGCTCGTGCCTGGCTGGTGGCGCGGGGCGACTTCCCCCGCGTCGTCGTCAGGCCAGTCCTCGAGGCTGGCTACGAGCCTCGAGCTGCCTGCCTCGCCGCCTCCTCCCTCGGCGTCGTCCTCCAAGGCCGCCGCCCCCATGTCAGGGTCGTCGACGTCGCTCTTCGCCCGCTCGGGGAGGAATTCGCGGTCCGGCCCCGTGGAGCCGGCTGCTGGCTGGAGGAGGAGGCTCTGTTCAAAGGGCGATTGGTTAGACTGGACAAGACGCACTCGGCGAAAATGAGTCAGTGGAAAAAGAAAAAGAGACAACTCACCATGGGCGGAGGGTTGGCGCGTGAGTACGGCTCCTTGCCGAATTGCCACTCTTCCGAGAGCTCGTAGTTCGCAAGATAGTTCACCATGCAGGCTACCTCTGCGTGAGGTATCTCCTTGGTGCACAGCTGGCTCGGGTCCCGATGTCCGCTCATCTGGCAGATCATGTGAGGGCGGCCCTAGAGCGGGAGCACTCGGCGCGCCATGAAGGCGGCCAACAAATCAGGCCAGTCGGGGCCCTCCGATTGCTTTCGGCCTCGGAGCCGCGCGATGGCGGCGGCTCCAGCAGGCGTCAGCGTCCTGGCCCGGTACGACTAGTTGGGCTTCCTTACAGCTGGCGGGCCGGCTGCGTAAGCCGGAAAGTTGACCCAGTCGCCCTCCGCGAAGACGCTCTTCACGTAGAAGTACGACCGCTGCCACATCTTCACCGATTTTATCAGCGTGATTGGGGGATTGTCAGCCCCCGACCTCTGCACCGCGATGAAGCATTGTGCTGGCACGCCTGCGACGTGGGTGCCGAGCTTGGAGTAGAAGAACTCCCCCCAGAGATCTATGGTGGGGAGGACACCGAGGAAGCCTTCGCACAAGGTGACGAAGGCGGACAGCAGCACCACCGTGTTGGGGGTGAGGTGGTCCGGCTGGAGGCCGTAGAAGTCGAGGAAGGACCGGAAGAAGCCGCTCGCCGGCAAGCCAAAACGCCTTGAGCAGTGTGAGCGGAAGACGACCCGCTCGCCCTCCTCCGGCGCCAGCGAGATTTCCCTCCTCGGCGCAAGGTGGACCCTCACGAAGTCCTTGCCGGGCAGCCGCCGCGTCTTGCGGAGGAAATCGACGTGATCGTCGTGGACTACGGAGCCATCCCAGGTTCCGGAGCGCACCGCGGGGGGCGTGGCGGTGGAAGAGGAGCTCATCGGGAACGAAGGACCGCAGCGCTCGGCGTGGCCTGGAAGCGCAACGGCGAGAGGAAGAAGAAAGAGAAAGCAGTGAGGAGGAGGGGCGCGCGTGCTCTGCCGCTCCCCCTCCTCTGCCTACTTATAGGCCTACGGGCTTGAAAGCCGAGGGGGCAGTCGTGGGATTTACTGTGCCCACTAACCCACGCCCCCATGTTTTTTCGCGCGAGTTACTGCGGATCCGCTCACCTCGGCCGCAGCGGATCCGCTCACGTGCCGAGGCATGGTAGTGGCAGGCCCCTCCTGCAGGCGCGTCCCGTCACGCGCGTGGGTGGCAAGGCTGGCCCGGCCGCTCGTCGCCACGTGACAGGCCCGAAACAGGCGGCGGCCTGGAAGTTTAGCCAGCACGCCACTTGGATTCCGCTGAGGCGTTCGAATTTTTTTGGACAAGTCAGATTGTGCGAGTCCGACCCCCACCAGTCGGCCTGGCGGAAGACGGAAGAAACTCTATCTCAAACACTGGAAGATGGAAACTGCTGAGGCTCCTCGACCAATCACCCGCGGCGCCTCACCAGCTTCGGGGACTACTGTCGGAGTAATGGGCCACGGGTAGGCTAACCCGAAGCCCAGATCCTTTCAAGACATCGGGGCTGGCTGCGCCCCTCAAGACGCCAAGATGAAGAGCCGCCTCCTGGAGGCCGGCTGGAGGAATAGCCGGCTGCCCGTAAACGGCCGAGTCCTGGAGGCAAGGCCAAGTCAAGCCGACTCCTATCGGGCAGCTTCTAGAGAAGCCGGCCCCGAGGAGTCGGCCCGCGACAACAACAAAGCCCATGCCCTCATCGGCGGGACAGGACGGGGAATGGCTACAGTGTAGCCCATCCCCTCCCCTTTCCAGGGGCTGGCATGGCCAAAGTGCGCAGTACCGGCGGAGATCTCCGCCCGGCGCGACACTGTTGCCATGCCATACCTGACACCATCACGGGCAGACGGAGTCCTGCTCCCACGAAGACCTGTATGTACGGCCCAAGGACGATGGCCCCACCAGTCAGCGAGAGTCCAGAAGACGGCGAGAGCCCTACCAGTCAGACCCGAGGGAGGTCGGCCACCAGGAGTCGGCCCGCCCCTTCCTCGGGCCCCACGCGCCATTAACCCGGGCAGAGGCGAGGAGTGGCTACAGATGTCGCCCGCCCGGTGGCGGAGCTGTAGCCATGACCCCTGACCAAGCCAGCGTCATCGGAGACACGACAACAGCGATCGGCTGCCGAAAAAGACCCGGGAGGCGGCAGTGCGGCTGTCGGCCCCGTACCCAACCAGTCGGCGGGGCCCACCAGGCGGCAGGCCCCAGCAGTCGGCGGAGAAGTCGGCGGCTGAAGAGGCTGACGGTCGGGCCCTACACCCGGCCGGTTTACCAATGTACCCCTGGGGGTAGGCCTATATAAACCCCCCAGGGCATCCATGCAAATGGTTCCGAACCTGTTAGACTAGACCAGATCATAGAGGAAGGAGAGAGCTAGCCTTTCCTTCTCCTACCTCTAGCATACAGCTCAAGGAGCACCTTTGTATTCACTTGTGCCTTAGTGATCATGCGGAGACCCCGCAGAGCAGGACTAGGGGTGTTATCTCCTAGGAGAGCCCCGAACACAGGTAAAAATGCGCCGACGTTCGTGTCTACGCCTCATCCCGCTTCCGGGCACCGGCGACGTTCTACTCGCTCCCACCATGATAAGCCATCCTTTGGCATCTGTCGCACCCAACCCCCGACAAAACGCCTCTTCCCTCATTAACTACATGCCACATAAGCATAATTTTTTTGAAGTGCGCTATGTTACTACCTAAGTTACTCCCACTATGAATAGCCTTAGGCATTTTAGAAGGTGCACCCCAACCTAGGCGCAAAGAGATTAGACTAGGAGAAAAATTGAATTGCAGAAGAAGCCAATCACATAATTCCTTTCTCAACTAAAAACATGCTATTAATTAGGAAACCTCTTTAAATAACAATAGCGTGCCACAGAAATTGCATGCATTGGCCCTTCAATTAATAGATGAGGTCTAATTAATATGCATACAACTAGTACTATTGTTTCACGCCTTAACGTTTTGGGATAATTTGATTTTCGTTAGATGCCTAATGGACCGAGACGGAGGTAGTAGCGTGGAGTTTTTTTACTGGAAAATTGCACTTACGTAATTGTATGGAATCGCCTAGCACGTATGTCAAGCAACACAATAAGTTCTAGGGCTCCGCATGTCAAACACCGTCAGCTTAAGTTTTTACCATATCAAAATGGTGATGCACGACGCACTACAAAAAAATACACTTCCGTGATGATACGTGTTTGTCACAGTAGGTCGCGTTTTTTGTCATGCATGTACATCCATGCCAAATTTATGACAGAATCAAGATAGTCATACTGTCTTTGTCGTGAGAAGTGTTCCATGACATTACCAAAATTATCATCACGGAAGTGTCCACTTCCATGATGATAAATCGCGCGTCACAGAAGTGCTTTCGTCAAGGGTGACCGACACATGGTATCCACCGTAACGGAACATCGTTAAGCTATCGGGTCGGGTCTTGGATCCGATAACCTGTTAACAGCCCTGACCAATGGGGATTTTCCACGTGTAAATCATCATTGGCTGGAGGAAACACGTGTTGGCTCATTGTTGGGACAGATGTCATCCACTCATTGGACAGAAGGCGCCTGTGATACGTCGACACGTGGCACTGCCCAATGGAGGCCCATTCCTGTGAAAAGGCCGGCCCGTTTGACTTGGTCAAAAGGTGACGGGCCGGCCCATGGAAAGCCTGTTAACGGCATGTTCGCATATAGCCCATTTACAACCCGCTAACCCAAGGCCCGTTATGCCCTATCCGAATTAGGCCCAATAGCGTCATCTGGGCCATCCAATATGATTCCATCCTGTTTTCACTTCTGGCCCATGTATGGCCCATGATGTTTTTCGGCCCATATGAGGACCTATGTAACTCTTCGCCTATTAACGGCCCGTGGTGAAACTGGCCCGCAATGAATAGTGTATCACTTTAGACCCATTAACGGCCGTGGTGGCGGCCCGTAATGAACGATGTATTACTTTATACCCATTAAGGGCCCGTTATTGATTGGGCCGTTTCGACCCATGTTATTTTTCGGCCTTCTCAGAGCCCATTTATTCTTGGGCTCATTTCCAGCATTTGTTTACTTACGACCCGTTACTGTCATTTTCTGCTTGTGGGCCAAATTCAGCCCGTGGTTCGGCCCGTTTGTGGTCCGTTAATACATTGGGCCGTTTTCATAGCGTCATCAAATACGGCCTATTAACAATGGCCCGTTATGGTCGGCCCATGAACGGACGATTCCAACTCTAGCCCGTTCTGACGGCCATAATCTGACTGTTATTGGCCCATGTTTGTGATCGATCATCTGACCCGTATAAGGCCCATTGATGATCTGACCCGTAGAAGGCCCATTGTTTCTATGGCCCGTAGAAAGCCCAATGTTTCTACGGCCCGTAGAAGGCCTCTTGTTTCTGACTGTAGAAGGCCCACTATTTCTCTGACGTAGGAGGCCCCCTTGTCACTCTGATAAATATTAGCCTATGGTTATTGTGGCCTAGTTTCAAAAAATAGGTTATTGCAGCCACTAGCAAACCGCGGAAAAAGAACTGCACTGACTACAAGCAAACAAATAAACAAGACAATAAGGAAATAAATAAGCAAGCAACTTATGCTAGGCTATCACGGCTATTACACATATTACATCCTTTGGGCATCAAAGTTCACCACCGATTGCAAATATAGGGAACACAACGACATATAAGCGCCCGACAAAAAAAGTCCAGAAGCTGAAACCACTTGAGAAGAGTTCAAGAAACAATATCCTAGGTACCCATAATCTTTGGCAAGATGCTTAGCAAGCTTATTAACTTTCTCTTGTTTGGCGCTTAAATCCTCCAGTAGCTTTGTTGCACAAGAAAATCGCATCTGAATTATCGGGGACTTCCTCGATCCTTGACTTCTTGCCACAAAGACACGGTGGTCGATGCGTTTCAGCTTGTAGCTGAGACTGAAGAAGCCGAGGTGATTCAGGCAGCGAGTTCGAAGAGCTTGTGCCAGCGGTACTGGCCAGTAACTCGAACACTACATCAACGCAGGACTGTGGGGTTTTCTCACTGTCTACAAGATCGTTTTTATCACCTTTCTTGGAGAACAACAGGGTTGTCTCACTATCTTGAACCTTATCTGCATTACTTTCTCTGCCATTGCATAGTGGGGTGCTCTTCTCCAATATTACATTTGCATACTACAAGAGAAACAAGCAGACACATCACAGGTTTAGCTTGTAGTATACCAAACTCATTTTGGTAAACCGGTTCAGTAGTAAGGTGGACAGGATAACATCATGAAACAAACATATATCTATGTACTATGGTCACTGTATTGTCCATACCATTCTAGTTTATGTTCCCTAATCAAGATAGAGACACAGTTCAACTCATATATTTTTAAGACACAACAGCATAGACAGAATATAAGTGTGAGAAACTACACAGCATTGGCAGCACAAGTAATGTGCATCACATGAGAACATAACTGTTTATACATCTTAAACTGAAATCAACATAGAGCAAGAAGTTAGAACAACAATCCAGTTAAAGAAATAGGTTTAAAACATACCTATTGCACCATTGGAGTTTCAATTGGATCCTTCAAATTCGAAAGTAGTTGGTATGAGTAAATACAGTGATGCAACAGCAAAGGAGTATGGACCATAGCTACGGAATCTGACCTGAGAATAGTTTCTCTTCTGCTTTAAACGTGGAGTTTGGGTTAGCTGTGGTGGTCTTCGTGCTTTGGGCACTGCAGTAGCTTTACAAACTGGTCGTGTGGGGGTGCTCTGTGGTGGACATGGTGCTTTGTCAACTATAAGTGGGTTACTATCCACTGGGGTTGCGGTTAGATGAGTTGTAGCTGGTTCTCTGCCCAACGGTGTAATTGTGCAATATGGAAGAGTCTCGATTATGTGTGGTGGGGCTAGTTTGTGGGCTAGTACAACCATGGTTCTATCTACATTGACGGGTAGCACTGTCTTTTGTGAAGAACGGGTTTTTTCTCCCTTAGATACTGCCATCACCCCCTCCAATTCAAATGGCTGATAAACAAGAAAAGAAATTGAACGTACAGATATTGTATGATAGATAGATGTGGTAATTCACATATATGTTGTCTAACCAAACATGACAGCATGACACAATTTCACATATATGATGCCTAACTAAACAGGATAGCATGACACAGTTTCAGATATATGATGGATAACTTAACAGGATATAATGGCATAATTCAACATACGGTGAGTACCTAAACAGGATGACATGACAAAACTATATGATGTCTTTCTAAAATAGGTTGGGATGAAATAATTCACATACATGTTGTCTAAGTATACAGGATGGCATGATATAATTGACATAATTGATTCATATACTAAGCATTTGGCACTTTCGCATGTATGATCTCTAAACTAAGCGAGATATAATTCAATATTGTGCATATGATGTCTAAACTAAGCAATGCAAGGCACCATATGCATCATATGAGAAATATAAACATTGCAACTTAGAGCATACACCTCGGGTGGGATATAGGACTGGTCATACATCTCTGAATCCTCCTTTGAGGAGCTCCACAGAACCATCGAGATATATGCTTCAACAGGTACCATTGCCTGCTCTGAAGACCTTGTTTTCACTCCAGATTTTCCATAACCGGCTCAAATGGCTGATACACATGAAGAGTAGTTCAATATACACGGATTGTCGACAAATGGAATACGTAATGAAAAAAAAAATGGCATGAAATAATTCACATATATGATGCCTGGCTCCATGGCGGTGCATAATTCACATATATGATAACTGGCTGAAAAACATGGCATTGCATAATTCACATATCTGATATAGAAAGCAAACAAGAAGCATTCACACAAAGCATGTCTAATCTAAGCAGATGGCATGGCAATGCAAGACACCATATGCATGATATGAGCAATATAACCTAGCCAAGTTAGAGCATGCACCTCGGGGAGGATACGATGGTCATCTCTCTCAATCCTCCTCACGAGGAGCTATCTGTAACCAACAAGAAATCTGCATCGACAGGTAGCACTGACTGCTCAGAAGACCTTGTTTTCACTCCAGATTTTCCCATGACCGACTCAAATGGCTGATGCACGGGAAGAGTAGATGAATGTATAAACATTGTTGAAAAATGGAATACATTATGGAAAAAAATATGGCGCGATACAATTCACATATACGATGGTGGCTAAACAGGATGGCATTGCATGATTCACGTATATGATGCACGGCTAAAGAAGATGGCATTGCATAATTCCCATATACTCCCTCTGTTCCTAAATATTTGTCTTTTTAGAGATTTCAAATGGACTACCACATACGGATGTATATAGACATATTTTAGAGTGTAGATTCACTCATTTTGTTCTATATGTAGTCACTTGTTGAAATATCTAAAAAGACAAATATTTAGGAATGGTGGGAGTATGATATAGAAACCAAACAGGTGGCATTCACACAAAGCAAATCTAAACTAAGCTGATGACATATAAGATGTATAATGTAAGCAATGCAAGGCGCCATATGCATGATATGACCAACATCGGCATGCCGAGTTAGAGCAAGCACCTCGGTGGTAAGCGGCATGGTCAGCTCCTTCGAATCCCCATCTGAGCAGTTATCTTCCTCTGGAATACAATCTGGAAATGCAGGAGGGGGCACTTCGCCCACCATGGAGCAGCGTCTGCATGACATTATATTCGCGCATAACGGTCTTCTCTTTTCTCTACATGTTCAGTGCGATTGTGTACAATATCGACATGCATAATAAAAAAATAGTTAGATTTTGTAAGGCCTAAGGGGTGCATGCAAAAATCAAGACTGATGGTAGCAAAGCAGTGGATGGGTCCAAAACTAATGATAGCGGGTAGGTTATAGCTTGGTTTAAAAAAAGATAGACAATGGATCATCTATTGTTTGTTGCCCACCCAACATGAACCACATAGAAGACCCCGGATGAACCGGATAGTAGACAGATACTATTAGTTCTTTGGCTCGATATGAGACCCATGGGCAATTCAAAACTCAAGATTGAACGATAAAGTAGCAGGTAATAATAACCGATGTATATAACGTAAGCAAACACGAAAGACTGCGACCTCTCTTCTGGAACTGTCTAGTCCTCAGGTTCATCTGCTTTCGATCGATGATGGTAATGCAGTTGGCGTGGCTGCCGGCAACGGGGAAGATGATCTGAGGAGGCGAAAGAAAGTCTGCAGGGGGGATCTCCGCTGCAGTGAACGCTTCTGTCGATGGCACCTCAGGTGGGGTGGATGACGGCACGGCAGGAGCAGGACATAACACAAAGAGTTTTCTTTGACGCCAATCTGAAAATGAAGTAAATCTGTAAGGGCTCCTTAGAATTGGAGGATTCTATAAACACAGGGACATGAAAAACACAGGAATAGGATAGGAATGCACGTGCAAAACAGAGCATTTGGAAACATAGGATTTCAGTCAACCTAGGTGTTTGGCTCACATGAATTGGAAGAACAGAGGAATGGAGAAACAAAGTGATGCGACGAGTGTACAACCTCTTTGGCATAGCCTTGTGGACCTCAACATCATTGGGTTGGACGTGGAGGATGGTGATGATCTTTGGTGTATTTGTGGGAGGCGGGGAAGAAGATCCGAGGCCTCTAGAAAGCGGCGCCGAGGGTACTGCTCATTGTGATGGACGGTTCCGTCATTGGAGCAGCTCCGCTAAGGTGTACAGCGACGAGGCTGAAGCATGACAAGACAGACAACTTTAATCTGAAGTGGGACCCTAATATCATCTGCAATAGATGATGTAAAATACATCACCAAAAAGTACTAGATGTAAAACGCATCAGCCGCGCCACGGCCGCTCTGACAGATGCTGTAAGTACTGTTCACTCTGAACTTAACTGAAGAAAATGAAGTTCACAGTCGAAACTGAATTTTACTGTCGAAACTGATTGAACTAGTAACAGAGCATTGCAATAGATGTTTAGTGCGTTCGAGCACTAGTAGAATAGAAGCAGTGATCTAAATCAGCAGACGCTCGAGCAGGGAATGCACTAGCAGAGAGCAAGTCGATGCAAGAGCACCGCATGACGAGTGCTAAAGCAAGAACTCCTGTAGCTGCCGGAGGTCGTGCAACAGCAGCAGCGGTATGGCGAGAGCAAGAAGCGAGAAGCGAAGCACGAGCAGCGGCGAAGCGGTGCAACAACGCGACCGACAACAAGAACAGAGCCGCAACGCGAGCGAGAGCCGGAGCAGCTGTAGCTAGTGCCGTTGTGGTAGTCGCCGCCGAAGAAGCAACGGCATGGGGGAGAAACGCCGTGGATGATGTGGTCGGCGACGGCGCCGTCGATGGAGACGCCATGTCTGCTCGGTATCGAGCACCGGCAGCCCCGTGAGATCGAATAAAAGATAAAATGCAGCGGTGAGTGCAGAACCTCCTCGGTGGCGCCGAGTTGGCCTCGGCTTCGTCGGAGGAATTGGTGAGGGTGCTGCAGTTCCGGTGGGGCAGGTCAAGACGGTGCTGTGGGGATTGAGGTGGCGCGATAGACGAGGCGAACGTCGGGGAAACTCCTTGGAGATGGAGGACGGGGCGGCTGATCCGGCGGGACGACGAGATCGACAACGGATCCTCATCCGGTGCGGTGTGTCGGTGTACTAGAGTAGGGGTACCCTAGTATCCCGTACTCGTGCATGGACAGTTGTAGCACCCTGCGGCAAGGTTTGCCTCGTCACCGCCAATACCCTCCGTGGCTCCTTTGGAGCCATTCAAGAACAAAGTATTAGATTGAGAGGACAAGGTCCCGACAAGAGGAGCTTGTCGGGAAAGCCGCTCGAGCACGCAGAAGACAAGGCCCGGCAAGAGGAGCTTGCGGGAAGGCTCGAGGCGCGACAAGTCCCCGGCGCGACAAAGGATCGGCCGGCAAAGGCGCTTGCCGCGGCATGCAACTTCTCTCCGTCTCCGCTCCAGCTCACCAAGCGACGTGTCGCCATGGGACCGTTCCATGGGCGCGTGTCGAGCAGCTGTGCAGCCAGCGGAGAGCAGCGATGAGCGGCGCCGAGCTCACCATCGTGGCGGCGGAGGCGCACTGACGGTCTCTGTTACCTTTGTTTGGGCGACAACGACAGGCATTTATTGCTTTTGTCCCTTGCCGTCGAGTTAGGTATTTTACACCGTACACCGTTCAAGTAGGTGTACCAACTCCTGTTTTACATTTGTACCCCGCCTATGTTGCCACCTGTCGGAGACCCCTTGAGCATATAAAAGGAGGCCCGAGTGCAACGTGAAGGGGGTTGATTCGCGATCTTCGCAAGGTTCGGTTCATTCGACCGCCTTAGACTAGATACACTCACGCTTAGGTTTTGTAGCTCGCATTGCTCCCTAGAAAGAACACAATAGATCAAGCAAGCAGCAGTAGGAGTTTTATCTCTCGGAGAGCTCCGGCTGGGTAAACCGCCAGCGTGCATCGCCTCGATCCGCTCTTGATGCGACCTCCGCCCCTCCGAACCACAAAGGGCCTGCTCCGCCCGGCCCCATAGGTGTTCGTGGGTGCAATCAGCCTCCCGACATCTCGGGCGCGCCCGGTAAAGCGTCGAGGCCGTGTGAATCCGATCCGGCGTTCACGCTGGCGGCGACATCAACATCTTCATCAACATGCCACCGAAGAAGAAGGCTTGGCGGCAGTGAAACCGTCGCGTCGTACCCACCCTCACCGCAGCAAGCGGGTGGCTGTGCGGCAGCCGGCGGAACGGGAGCCGGCGAAGGTATTCGCGACGCGTTGCCAAGTCCGAGGACAAGGCACCGCAAACCTCGGCGTCCGCGCATCCCCCGCGTCCATCTCAGGAGACGCGGGACCAACAACATCATGGCGTTTACAACGCCATACGTTCGTTGGATCGAGACCCTCAAGACCAGCATGCGCGCCAACATGCGGCACTAGTGAGATCTGATGCGCCCGGACGGGCGCTGCTCCTTCTAACGTGGTTAGAAGTCCGGCGTGTCCGCTCCTCGCACCGTTCTCCAATGCCGCCTACTACTCCAGCGAAGCTCGCAAGAGCTCAACTGCTCCTCGACTACCCTCCAATGGCCGACAAAAGGTCGATGAGTGGAGGGCCACTATCCGTAGCCTCATCGGCTTTGCCAGCAGCGGCGGCGCTCCGCGGCAACCAACGCCATCGTTGCCGCGGCGTGACGACAAGGCACGACCCGGTGGCGACGAGACTGTCGGAGGTGCAACCACCGTGCACTCTCCGCCAAGAAGGCCAAGATCGCCGACTCACCGGATCTACCTCGACAGCGACTCCACTGCGTCGTCGGATCCGCGAGTTCGCCGCGATCAGCGCCAAGTTCTTCATGAGCGACAACAAGAGGACGCTCGAACTCGCATCGGCGCCCGAAGAGAAGCGCGACGTCAATCCGACAAGCGGCGCTGGGCCTTCTGTTGACATGCACGCGCCGGAGGGGCCAGGCAACTTGCCGTACGCGGTAGGTTGCCCTGCGTTCACTCATGAGCTGCGGCAAGTCCAGTGGCCCAGCCAGAAAAACTTCAAACCAGACGTGCCGGAGAAGTATGATGGCCGGACGCACCCGTCGGAGTTCCTCAGCATCTACACCATCATGGTGCAGGCTGCGGGGGGACGGGATGACAAGATCCTCGCCAACTACTTCCCACTCGTGCTCAAGCCCAACGTCAGATCTTGGCTCATGCACTTGTCGGACAGGTCCATATCCTCTTGGGCGGATCTGTGCCATCAGTTTGTTGGCGCCTTCACAGGTGGCCACAAACCTCATGGCCAAGAGAGCGACCTTCACTTGCTCGCCGGAAGGAAGGAGAGTCCCTGCGCCAAGTTCATCCGGAGATTCAGCCGTGTGCACTACAACATCCCGGATGTCCACCTCAGCGGTGATCGGCGCATTACATCAGAATGTGCGGAACCCGCAGGATGAGGGAGGAGATGGCGATGTGCAAAGTCAAGGACGTCGATGAGCTGTACGCCTTGGCCGACAAGTGTCTTGGCGTCTTTGAGGAAGGGAGGAGACTCCTGTGAGAGAATGCTGAAGCAGGATCTCGACAAGTGATGACACCGCCCCGGCAAAGAAGGGCCGGCGGCGAGGCAACAGGAAGAAGAAAAGCAGAGAAGTGCTAGCTGTCGAGCAGTCTGGCAATGGAGGTGGCGAAAAGAACGCCAAGGCTGGTGTATCCGGCAAGGAGGTTGCACGACGCCAACCACCGGTCGGTGGCGGCCGCCGACAAGCGGTGACAGCTCCGACAAGCGATCAAGCAAGATCCACCGCACCAAGGGCCACGATCTCAGAGCTGCAAGAAGGTCGAGCAGCTCGTCGAGCAAGAGAGCTGAGTACGAGCGGCAAGACAAGGAGAAGGCCAGGAAGGTGCCGGGGAGCAAGCAAGAAACGTCCGGCGGGGAGGACGCCAGCGGCAAAGTCAAGCAGCGACAAGGAGATCGACCTCCCGCGGCGCGACAAGGATGAAGATGATGATGACGACGAAGATATGGAGGACGGCAGCGCCGATGAGTAGGAGTTTGAGAAAGCCACGAGAGGTTCTCTGCGTTGGCCGGAGGTAAGCTTCGCATACCTCCCACCGCCAACTCAAGCAATGGATGCGGGAGGTCAATGCAGCGGAACCATCCGCAGAGTCGCGCAAGCCTCTGAAGTGGTCCAGCACGCCTATCATTTTTGATATTGAGGACCACCCTGATCCAATAACTGCGGTCGGGTGCTTGCCGATGTTGGTCTCTCCAACCATCCGCAACCTCAAGGTCACGAAAATGTTAGTTGGCCAGCGGGGCCGGCTTGAATCTGATCTCCTCCGCGGTGCTCCGAAGCTTCAAATCCTGACAATGAGCTCGAAGAGACCGGAACCTTCCAAGGAATCAATCCGGGAAGGAGCAAGCGAAGGGAAGATTACGTTGCGGTCACATTTGGCAGCGAGCTGAACTTCAGGATCGAGAGGGTTACATTTGACGTTGCCGATTTCCCATTGCCTTACAATGGGATACTTGGCCGTCGGCCTTTCGCCAAGTTCATGGCAGCCTCTCACTACGCTTACAACCTTCTCAAGATGCCGGGCCCGATAAGCGTCATCTCTGTCCATGGCGACAAGAAGGATGCCCTTATCTGTGCCGACAAGACTGCCCAACACTTGCCGCTGAAGCTCCCGGGGGGAAGAAGACCAAGTCCAAGTCCGGCAAGGGCTCTGATGCTCACTCCGGCAAGCGCACCTCTTCGGAGTGTTGCGCTACCGTCGAGGACGCACCATCGAGCTCCACCGGCAAGTGCAAGAAGATGGTGGCTCCGCCGAAGACCAAGAAGGTGCCCGCCAAGGAGGACGGCGCTGGTGGTACCTTCACCATCAGTGCCTCTCTCGACCCCAAATAGGAAGGCGCGCTCGTTGCTTTCCTGCGGGCGAATGTCGACGTGTTTGCATGGCAACCGTCTGATATCCCCGGTGTTCCCAGGAAAGTGAATGAGCACCGCTGGCCGTTTTGTCCTCATCTTGTGGCCCCTCAAGCAAAAAAGTCGAGGAAGCAAGCGGTGGGCGCCAAGAATTCATAGCCAAGAGATCAAGAAGCTGGAAGCAGCGAGGCCTTGTCGAGGAGTGCTCCATCCCACGCGGTTGGCCAATCCTCGTAGTCGTCGCCAAGGCAAATGGGAAATGGAGACTTTGTATTGACTTCACGGATGTTAATAAAGCTTGTCCCAAAGATCCATTTCCCTTGCCGCCGCATTGACCAGATTGTTGACTCCACGGCGGATGTGATTTGCTTTCGTTTCTTGATGCATACTCGAGATACCATCAGATCTTCATGGCTGAAGATGATGAAGAGAAGACCGCATTCATCACACCATGTGGCACATACTGTTTCATACGGATGCCTTCGGTTTGAAGAATGCTGGTTCGACATTTGCAAGGGTAGTCCATGACGCTTTTGAGCCGCAAATGCATAGAAATGTAGAAGCCTACATGGATGACATAGTGGTCAAGAGCAAGGACAAAGCAACTTTGGTTCAAGATTTGGGCCAGAGACCTTTGCAAATCTCCGCAAGATCAACCTCAAGCTCAACCCCGAGAAGTGCGTGTTTGGAGTCCCTTCCGGCAAGCTTCTCGGGTTCTTCGTGTCTCAGCGAGGAATTGAAGCTAATCCCGACAAGATCAAGGCCATTGAGCAAATTGAAGCACCAAAGCGCGTCAAGGATGTACGAAGACTTGCCGGTTGCGTGGCTAATCTCAGCAGGTTTATTTCTAGGTCTGCTGAGCGCGCCCTGCCATTTTTCAAGATTTTGAAAAAGGCGGGTCCAGTAAAATGGACTCCCGAAGCGGAGGCTGCGCTGCAGGACTTGAAGAGATACCTGTCCTCCACTCCAACACTTGTCGCACCTAGGCCACAAGAGAAGTTGCTGCTATATATAGCGGCAACCAATCAAGTGGTTAGTGTTGCGTTAGTGGCGGAGAGGGGGGCGGATGATGAGCCAGCAACCACGGCAAACACATCCAGCGACAAGCAGGGGGCTTCGCCGACAAGCTCTGGTCCCGACAAGGATGAGTCAGCGCGAACACGTGAGCAGATCACGAGTAAAAGGATGGTGCAGCGCCCAGTCTACTTTGTCAGTTCCCTTCTGCAGGGGGCTAGGTCAAGGTACTCTGGTGTACAAAAATTGCTTTTCGGCCTCCTCATGGCCTCGAGAAAGCTGCGCCATTACTTCCAAGTACATGAGATCACAGTTGTCACTCGCTTTCCGCTGAAGAGGATACTGCAGAATCCAGAAGCGACAGGCAGGATTGTCGAGTGGGCACTGGAGCTGTCAAGCTTTGGTCTTAAGTTTGAAAGCACATCAACTATCCAAAGCAGAGCCTTGGCAGAATTCATAGCAGAATGGACGCCAACGCCAGATGAAGAGATTCTGGAGACGAGCATCCCGTCAAAGAAGCAAGCAAAGAGTGGCTGATGTACTTTGATGGTGCCTTCTCATTGCAAAGCGCCGGTGCGGCGTCTTGCTTATCGCACCCACCGGAGAGCACCTCAAATGCGTCGTCCGGATGCACTTTCCCAAGGAGCAAGCGACAAACAATACTGCAGAGTATGAAGGTTTGCTTGCGGTCTCGTGGATCGCAGTGGACCTTGGGATCAAGAAGCTTATTGTCAGGGGTGACTCGCAACTCGTCGTCCGCCAAGTCAACAAAGATTACCAGAGTCCGTTGATGGAAGCCTACGTTGATGAAGTGAGGAAGATAGAAGAGCACTTTGACGGCTTGCAAATGGAACATGTTCCAAGAGCTCACAATGATATTGCTGACGGCCTGTCAAAGTGCGCTGCGCTTAAGTTACCTGTGGAACCAAGGATTTTCGTGCTCAAGCTGACTCAGCCAACCGTAACACCATCGACTGGACAGAGCAAGAAGAGGAAGTTGGCCTCTGGTGACTATTTTCCGACAGGGCTTCCCAAGCCGTCGTTGCAAAGGTCCCCAAGATCAACACCTTGATCTTTGAGGCCGAGGTCTGCTCCGGCAGACCCGGGGTTTGTTTCGTTGAAGCAAACGCTCCCGACAAGTCTTGCTCCGGCAAGCTTGTCGGGGAGCATCTAGCTCCGGCAGAGCCACAGGCTCTTGCCGTAGAAGCTGATGTTCCCACAGCAGCAGATGTGCCTTTAGTCCTTGTTGTCGAGCCACAAGCTCCAACATGGGCGCAGCGGTGATTGTCCATTTCCTTGAGACGTGAGAACTTCCGAAGAGCAAGAAGAAGCGGAAAGAGTAGCCCGGCAGTCAAGTATGTACCAGTTTGTCGATAGCATACTGCATGTAAGAAGACTCAACGGTGTGAAATTGAAGTGTATTGCACAGGAAGATGGATGAAAAGCTGTTGGCGGAGATACATGGAGGCATATGTGGTCACCACATTGGCGCCAAGAGCACTTGCCGGCAAAGCTTTCCGGCAAGAAGGTTTCTTCTGGCCGACAGCCCTCCGTGATGCAACTGCACAAGTAACCAAGTGTGAAGCGTGCTAGTTCCATTCCAAACAGATACACCAGCCAGCTCAAGCTCTCCGGCGATCCCTTTATCCCGCCATTTTCGATTGCAGGGGCTCGACATCCTCGGCCCCTTCCCCCGAGCTGTCGGGGGCTTTGAGTACTTGTACGTCACTATCGACAAGTTCACAAAGTGGCCGGAAGTGGAAGCAGTGAGGAAGGTGATAGCACAGTCAGCAGTCAAGTTCTTTAGGTCGATTGTTTGCCGTTTCGGAATCCCTAACAGGATCATCATCGACAACGGCACACAATTTACGAGTCGCACCTTCATGCAGTACGTCCAAGACCTTGGCGCCAAGGTCTGCTTTGCTTCCGTTGCTCACCCGAGAAGCAACGGTCAAGCAGAGGGCAAATGCTGAAGTGCTCTTGGCGGGCTCAAGACCAGAACTTCGGCAGGCTGCACAAGTGCGGAAGAAACTGGATCGAGGAGCTGCCGGTGGTTCTTTGGTCGATCGTAACGACGCCAAATCGAGCCACCGCCAGGCACCCTTTGCTCTAGTCTATGGAGCAGAGGCAGTTCTCCCCACGGAACTTCGTATACGGATCGCCTCAGTACTCGCTATGATGAGCTTGAGCAAGAGCAGCTGCGACAAGATGACGCTGCTCCTCGAGGAGGATCGCCTTCAGGCGGCTGTGGGAGCCGCTACACAGCAAGCCTGCGTCGCTACCATAGCCGCAGGGTTAGTGCCGTAAGTCTCGAGGAAGGCGACCTTGTTCTTCGGGCGCGTTCAGTCCGCCAAGAATTCAAACAAGTTGACGCCCGAAGTGGGAAGGCCCTTATCGGGTGAAACGAAGTCAAGAGGGCTGGCGCTGTCCGACTTGAGAACGAAGATGGCATTCCGGTGAGCAACTCCTGGAACATTGAGCATCTTCGTAAGTTTTACCCATAGGGCGCGGTTGTCGGAATCCGTTCCGGCAACCACCTTTTGTACAAGTCTTGCCGCTGTTGCATGTAATCCTTCGTACAAAGCCGGGCGCAGACCCCGTGCATCAGTAAAGCTCGTGTGTTGCGCACGACTTGTCAAGTTCATGCTTTCATCAATTTATTGCATGCTTTGGCTAACACTTTGTGCAGCAACCACACCCGGTAAGCAGAATCGAGCCGCTAGGCTCCATGATGTTATTTCCTCTTCTTTTTCTTCTCTCAAAGAAAGGAAGGCTCCCTCGCGCACAAGTTCACAAAGTGGCCGGAAGTGGAAGCAGTGAGGAAGGTGACAAGACCACGGTCGTGATCAAGTTCTTGGTCGATTGTTTGCCGCTTTGAATCCCTAACGGGATCATCACCGACAACGGCACACAATTCTGGTCGCACCTTCATGCAGTACGTCCAAGACCTTGGCGCCAAGGTCTGCTTTGCTTCCGTTGCTCACCCGAGAAGCAACGGTCAAGCAGAGAGGGCAAATGCTGAAGTGCTGCACGGGCTCAAGACCAGAACTTTTGACAGGCTGCACAAGTGCGGAAGAAACTGGATCAAGGAGCTGCCGGTGGTTCTTTGGTCGATCGTAGCGACGCCAAATCGAGCCATCGCCGTGCACCCTTTGCTCTAGTCTATGGAGCAGAGGCAGTTCTCCCCACGGAACTTCGTATACGGATCGCCTCGAGTACTCGCTTATGATGAGCTTGAGCAAGAGCAGCTGCGACAAGATGACGCCTGATCCTCGAGGAGGATCGCCTTCAACCGCTGTCGAGCCGCTCGCTACCAGCAAGCCTGCGTCGCCGCTACCATAGCCGCAGGGTTAGTGCCAAGTCTCGAGGAAGGCGACCTTGTTCTTGGTAGCGTTCAGTCCGCCAAGAATTCAAACAAGTTGACGCCTTGAAGTGGGAAGGCCCTTATCGGGTGAAACGAAGTCACTAGGCCTGGCGCTGTCCGCTTTGAGACCGAAGATGGCATTCGGTGAGCAACTCTGGAACATTGAGCATCTTCGTAAGTTTTACCCATAGGGCGCGGTTGTCGGAATCCGTTCGCAACCACCTTTTGTACAAGTCTTGCCGCTGTTGCATGTAATCCTTCCATTACAAAGCCGGGCGCAGACCCGTGCATCGAAGAAGCTCGTGGTGTTGCGCGCGACTTGTCGAGCTCATGCTTTCATCAATTTATTGCATGCTTTGGCTAACACTTTGTGCAGCAACCACACCCGGTAAGCAGAATCGAGCCGCTAGGCTCCATAACGTTTTTTCCTCTTCTTTCTCTTCTCTCAAAGAAAGGAAGGCTCCCTCGCACACAAGTTAACCAGGGGGGAGGAGGAGATAATACTATGGACCAAGCACAGCCCGAGGAAGTTTCACCTCATCGGGAAGCAAGGAACAGAAAAGTTAAGTTGCCAAAGTTTGAGCAATCAATTTTTAAAATTTCGTTATCTTCCTCGAACGATAGTACTTTGTATGGAAAACCTGTGCGCAGAGGAACCAAATCGTGACTGGTCACGCCCTTACTTTGTTTCGTGTCCGCTCAACAACTTAAGTGAGCTGCGGCTAGTCCGCGACAAGGTTGCTTGTCGGTAGCGACCCCGCCAAAGGCTGCTGAAGTTCCGCACTCGGCGCCATGGCAAGGGTGCCTGCACCGCAAGTTTCCTGAAAAGCGAGGGCAATAACGCATAAAGGAAGGAATCAAGTAGAGGAAATAACGTTGCATTGATCGATTCGCCTAAGATAGAGTATATTACAGAATAACTTGTCGCTGATCTAACAAAGTTTTCTAAACATGATCAGCAGCGACAAGGTAGAGATAAAGTGCGTGGCCTAGTCTACGCGGTCGCCCTCGATCCGCTTGATTTTGTTCACCTTGTCCACAATGGGTCCGACAAGGGCTTTGAGCTCCTCCATGTTGGCGTCGGACGGCAAGGATCTGAGGACGCCGTTAAGGTTGAGGCCCGGGTTGCGGAAGGCCACCTTCATCAACACCTTCTCGAGGGCCCCTGCACAAACCTGGCGAGATTCCTCGGCAAGCTGCTTCGGGACCTCCTCCCGAGTCGCCGGAGGTCTGGCCACCACGCCTTTGAAGAACAGGCTGAGCTTGACGCTGGGTTGAAGATGCTCGTCGGAGGAGTACGCAAGGTCCGTCATCCCCAGCTCCATCAGCTCGTTGTGGATGTCGGCGGCGGTGTCCACAAGACCTTCGGTCCAGTGCTCCACGCTCTCCCTCAAGGTGTTCTGGACGGAGGCAGCATTCGCCAGCAGCTCCTCCTTGGCCTTGATCGCCTCCAACAAGCCCGCCTCCCGCTCTCTGGCACCATCCAACGTCTGCGTCAGAGTGGTCAGTTTCAGCTGCAGATCCGCCTTGGAGTCCTTGGCGGCGTCCCGAGCTCCTTGGCCCCTGTCGGCGTAGCCGGACCTGCAGCTCGCCCAGCGTGTGGGCGTCCTTCTCGCGCTCACGCTTGAGCACGGCAAGCTCTTCGCCGCTCTTCTTGAGGGCGGCCTCCAGCTGTGCCACCTTCGCCTTCAGCTCTTCCTTGGCGGCCTCGGCGGCTGCGGCATCGCCCGCTTCTGGCGCCCGCCAAGCGACTCCTCACGCGCGACAAGGACCTCCTCGTGGCGGTCCAGGTTGACCATCCGCTGCGCCAACACGCTTTCCTGCGCGCCGAGCTTCTAGGCAGCCATCCGCTGCTCCTCATCGGATGCGGCCTTCTCAAGGATGAAGTCAGTGCGCTCTTCTGCGAGCTGCGACGCAGCGCGTCCGCCACGCGTCGCGGAGGGCTTCTTTGTTGGCGCTCGGAGCTCCTCGGCGCGTTTCTCCATGTCTGCCCCCGCCCTCGCGACAAGGGCTTCCCGGGTCTCTAACTTGGCCTGGCGGGCGCGGTAGAGCGACAAGAGCCTCTTCAGCAGCTGCTCCTCCTCGGACTCGCCACTGCTGCTACTTGGCGCGTCCACCAGAGTCAGCCTAGCGGAGGCGAGTAGCTCGCCGTCGAAGGTCTCGCCCTCGACTGGCGCCTTGGAGCTCGGCTCCTAGGGGAGCTTGATGAAGACGTCTTCGCCGGCCTTCAGGTAGGCACCGGGCTGGGGCTCCTCGGAGCCTGGCGCCGCGGCGGCAGCGTGAGAAGTCGGCTCGGTGTGGCGCTTGCCGCTCCTGCGGCCTCGGGGCCGTCCCGTCGACCGTCCGACCCCTCATGGCCTCTGCGTCGGCAGCCTCGGTGGCCTCCTCGCCAACAGGCTCGCCGGCGACGGCCTCTTCTTCCACGACGATGACCTCTTCTTCCTCGTGGCGGCCTCATCGGTGTTGCCGCGTTTCCTCCTCGCCGGCGATTTCAACCTCCATCGGGTCTGCGTCAGACGAAGAAAGAGCAGTCAAGCAGATATCCAAAAAAGAGAAACAAAAGAAAGGAAGCCCAAGGGAGATTTTCGTGTAAGGGAGTTACCTGCAACGGGATCCGCAGCCATGGCCTCGACCACTTTGGAGGGTCGCCGGGCGCCGTCCCTTGCCGGGGTAGCCTCCCTTGCCGGAGTGGCCTCCCTTGCCGGGGCGGCCTCCCTTGTCGGAGGGAGCTCCCTTGCCGGGGAGTCCTCCCTTGGCGGCGTAGTGGCAGCGGGCGGGATCTCGTAAGCGGCTTCCGAGCCCTCCTGATGAGACTGCTCTGCTCCTGCACAAGCACACAGTCAAATATCAACAAAGAAGGGGCACCCCCGCACGCCTAATAGCAAGAAGAAAACTGCACACTTACTCCGGGGGCCAGCTGGGGCTGCTCTGGGGAAGGGTTGCCGGGTCCGGCAAGGCGGTCTCGGGCGCGTCCCCCGTCGCCATGGGAGAATCGTCCTCAACGACGACCGTCGGGATCTTGGCCCTCTTCGCCGCTCTCTAGGCCAGCGTCCTGAAAAGGAAAGAGTCCAGAACGAAGCAAATCAAATTCAAGATGAAGCAATAAAAATTGAAGACATACAAGCGCAATCTCGAGAAGCTTACTCTTCGTCTTCCTCCTCGGAGCTCAGCGCGGAGAAGTCAAACTCCGGCCCGCCTCCGGTGCGATGAGGCGGGGGAGTGGGCTCTCTTGGCCGCTTGGCGGAGGCGTCGGCGGCGGCCTGAGAAGATTCCGCCCAGTTGTCGCTGCAGTTTAGAGGCGCTCCGCTGCAACCTCGCTTGCCGCGGTGGAAGCTGCCGTCGGCGCTGCAGCGTGGGCCGACCTGTCGCCCGGCTCGTCTCCAGCCTGCGGAGACGCCTCCTCAGCGGAGCCGGGGCTCCGCTGGTGGCAAGTCGCTTGGCGGCGGCAGGGAAGAAGCTCCCTCGGCGGGTCCACTGCGTCACGGCCTCGAGCTCGACAAGCTCGTCACGGCCGGGCGACCTCCCCTCGCTCAGCGAGCTTGCCGCCTTCGCCGCGTCCGCATCCTCCACGGTGAACCCGAAGGCTCCGGCGGCGGCCGCTGCCGCCTCCTCGCTCTGGTGGCGATCCACGCCATCTCACGCTCGGTGGTGTCTCGGGTGAGCCTCTTACGCTGCGTCGGGCGGATCGGCACCTCTTGAAAGTTGTCGAAGAACTGCTGCACGACCTGCGCCGGGGCTCCTGCCAGGTCGGGACGATCCCGTGGGAGTCGCCGCAGTGGCATCATGGCGCTGGATGCGGTCGAGCGCCGAAGTTGTTGCACGCGATGGGGCGACCCCTCGCGCAACCTGAACCACTCTGGATGTTCGGGTCGTTCTTGAACAGCTCGAGCAGCACTCAATCCAGCTCCATGACGGTGAAGTTCCAATTCAGGCCCGGGCGCTGCCTCATGATGTCCGCCAGACTCGAACTCCCAAGCAGGCCTCCTCCTTTCCCTGCAAGGGAGCGTCGGCGGCGAATGAAGTCTGCGCCAACTGCGCCAACAGTTAATCCGCAAGCTCGAGGCGTGAATTCGGTCACAGCTATCTTCAGCCTCGCATCCTCCGGCGCCAAGTTACTCCAATCCTTGCCGCCGCAATTGGGGTTTGGCGCACGGCGGTGAAGGGCTGTGGGTCCTCCTATACGACCCAGCACCAGTTGGCTCTCCACTCCTCCCACTTGTTCCGGAACTCCCCCTCTAGGTAGGCCTCTTTCTTGCCGATCCTAGAGACCCAGGCTATCCCTTCGGCAAGGGGCTCTCCTCTCACGACGCGGGGAACAAAGAAATGGCGGAAGAGTGCCACGTTCGGGTGGACTCCGACAAAGTTTTCGCACAAATGCGCGAAAACTGCCATGGTCAAGATGGCGTTGGGGGTGAAATCAAGGAGGCGGAGGCCAAAGGTGTTCATTATGTCGCAAAAGAACTTCGAAATACGGCGGCAAAGACCGCAATAGAAGAAAAGGGCGAAGAAAGGGTACCTGTTGGGGCCAGATCAGCGGCGGAGGCGGGAGCACCCTCGTGTCGCGGATGCGCCCGAGTCTCCGTCGACCGGAAAAGATAGTAGACGTCCGCAGCTCCCGTCGCCGAAGCTGCGGGGAAGACGACTTCGATCCTTGCGCAGCGCCGCGAGCCGCTGCGCCTCGGCCGACTTGACGCCCTTGTCCTTATCGGCCTTCGGGGCCATGGCGAGGGGGCGGAGGAGGTCGACGGCGGTGAGTGTGCTTGTGGCGAAAGGGGGCGGGGCGCTGCTCTCTTCGCACCGGAGAAGACGAGGGGAGCGGCGGTGGTTTCTTGACAAGACGGCAATGGCAGGGACGGTCGGCCTGCCTCTGTTTCCTCCGCTTATAAAGGGGAGGAGGGGGGCGGACGTCCCGCATATATTAATAAAGAACTCCCCACGACCGCGCCCACGATCTCTCGCACGACGCCGCCCGCGTCGTGCGTGCGTTAGTGGGGATCGTGGTGGGTCCGGGCGAAGTTGCAGCGTGGTCGAGG
Organism: Aegilops bicornis; assembly: GCA_021605145.1. Taxonomy (NCBI): domain Eukaryota; kingdom Viridiplantae; phylum Streptophyta; class Magnoliopsida; order Poales; family Poaceae; genus Aegilops; species Aegilops bicornis. Next base: position 614,546,171 of record CM038674.1, on the reverse strand, counting down.
CCGCGTGTCCGTGCACAGTTCAGGGCCTGGCCCGACAAGCGCTCGGCACCATGTAATGCCCAGGCCGGGGCTCCTGCCGGTGTACTAGAGTAGGGGTACCCTAGTATCCCGTGCACTCGTGCACGGACAGTTCTGACACCAGCGGCAAGGTTTGCCTCGTCACCGCCAATAACCTCCGTGGCTCCTTTGGAGCCATTCAAGAACAAAGTATTATATTGAGAGGACAAGGTCCCGACAAGAGGAGCTTGTCGGGAAAGCCGCTCCAGGCACGCAGAAGACAAGGCCCCGGCAAGAGGAGCTTGCCGGAAGGCTCAAGCGCCGACAAGTCCCCGAAGCGACAAGGATTCGCCGCTGCAAGGCGCTTGCCGCTGCATGCAACTTCTCTCCGTCTCCGCTCCAGCTCACCCAGCGACGTGTCGCCATGGGACCGTTCCATGGGCGGCGTGTCGAGCAGCTGTGCAGCCAGCGGAGAGCAGCGATAGCGAGCGGCCGACAGGCTCGCCATCGTGGCGAAGCGGAGGCGCACTGACGGTCTCTCATATAATCGCTTTTGGGCGACAACGGGCAGTATTTATTGCTTTTGTCCCTTCCCCGTCGAGTTAGGTATTTTACACCGCATACCTTTGTTCAAGTAGGTGTACCAACTCCTGTTTTACATTTGTACCCCGCCTATGTTGCCACCGCCGGAGACCCCTTGAGCATATAAAAGGAGGCCCGAGTGCAACGTGAAGGGGGGTTGATTCGCGTCTTTCGCAAGGTTCGGTTCATTCGACTGGCCTTAGACTAGATACACTCACGCTAGGTTTTGTAGCTCGCATTGCTCCCTAGCAAGAACACAATAGATCAAGCAAGCAGCAGTAGGAGTTTTATCTCTCCGGAGAGCTCCGAAGCTGGGTAAACCGCCCGCGTGCATCGCCTCGATCCGCTCTTCGTGCGACCTCTGTCCCCCTCCGAACCACAAAGGGGCCCACTCCGCCGGCCCCATAGGTGTCCGTGGGTACGATCAGCCTCCCCGACACGGTGGATGAGGGACCGTGAGCTGTTGTGTTGGACGAGTAGTCCGGGAAGAGTGTCCGGCTGGGCGGCGGTCGGGAGGCCGACGGAGGAGCGTGGGGTTTCGCGGGTTTTGGCGGCCTCGGTGTACGAATGGGGTGGGGGGGCGAAGGGGGAGGGGGGATTTAAGCTTAGGGACGCTCTTGTCCGAAATGTAGGGTAAGCGTACCCCCACCGGTTTTGACACCGCGACGTGGAGCTTCATTTCCGGCTGAGGGGTAGAAGGGGATTTCAGCGATGTCTGCTGCGGGAGCGATTTCGATGAGGAGGGAGTTCTCGCGTCAAATTTCGGGATAACAAAGGCGCGCGGGTTGAAGAAGCGGGAGTTTCAAAGCAGGTGAGACAAAAGATACTTGAGCTTGAAAATTTCGGGATAACAAGGTGCGTATTCCTTGTTCGGCAGAACAAACTTAACGTGTAAAAAATCATAAAAGACACAAGAGAGTCATGTCCCCTTTTACTATATTGCTATAGATGCCATTGAAAAATCTACAAGAAAAATGTAAAAAAAACCGGGAGAACAAGATTACCACACACAGTACCAAATCGATTCGCACTTCCCTCAACAACAACAAAAAAAAATCAATTCCCACCAAAGAAAGAATAATGTCCCTTTTTATATGATTAGAGATGCCATGATCTCGAATTTCAATTTTTGAATCCACGTTATGTTGAATTTGAATATATCATTAGGTGACCTTGCGGTTTATAATTGATGTAGTCGTACATTTTGATCTTCCATCATATATGAACATTTTACTCCACCATGTGAACATATATATTGTCGTCTACCATATGGACTAAATTTGAATCAATTTTCCTTATTTGAATACGATTGTTGTCAAGTTATAAAATAATTTAAATATTATCTTGATAACAAAAAGACATGCATATAGCAGTAATCATATATCACTATGAACTACATGTACCATATGCTCTCCAATTCAAATATCTGTATCCATTTTATGTTGAATTCAAATCATAGTACAATATTGGTCTAGGTAGCGAGATGTTCGGGATAATCTAAACCCTGTTTTCATACGTATAATTTTTGGCTAAATTGGGACAAGTTTTGGTATAAGCCTCTTGCAAAACCGGAGATTCTCTCAACAAGCCTCGTGGTTCCGAGAGGGAACGTGTCACCTTTGTGTGCGAAACGATATACGCTGCCTCCCCCCTGATTTTATTTACAAAGGCAACATAGAACTATTGAGTGCCCTGTTAAATTTTGGAATTATTTCGGGTTCATTTGGCCTTTTTCTACATTAATTGAGTTTCTGGACTTTTAGTGTGCATAATCTAAATATGAATTGCATGCACATGCTCCGGTGCACCAAAGTGGGTTGAAAAATCACATGTGTGTCCTTGGTTGAATTTCTAGGTCCCATGGAAGAAATCAGAATGAAATTCAAACATCTGGGCGTCATGACTCTGCCGAGAACATCGAGAAACTTAGATTCTAAATTCATGTAAATCCAAAACTCGGCTGGAAATCATGAAACTTGGCATGGTGTCATGTCATGGCACTAACATGTTGTGGTAAAAAATTGGGCCGATTTGGAAGCTCGTGGTTCTAAGAGGGAACGTGCCACCTTTGAGTGTGAAACAATATAAGATGCCCCCCCCCCCCGCCCTTGAGTTTCTTAACAAAGGCAACATAGAACTACATTAGTGCCATGTTAAAATTTTGAATTATTCCGGGTTCGTTTGTCGTTTTTATACATTAATTGAGTTTATGGTCATTTAATGTGCATAAGTCAAATTTGAACTACAAGCACATGCTCTCGTGCACCAAAGTTGGCTGAAAAATCACATTTATGTCCTCGGGAGAATTTCTAGGTCCCATGCAAGAAATGAGAATAAAATTAAAACATCTGGGCATCGTGGCTTGGCCGAGAACATTGAGAAACTTGGTTTTAAAATTCTTGTAAATCCAAAACACGTCTGAAAATCATGAAACTTGGCATGGATGTCATGTCATGGTACTACCATGTTGTGGTAAAAAAAGGCCGAATAGGAACAGATTTTGGTATAAGCTTCTTGCAAACCGAAGCTTCTCTCAAGAAGGCTCGTGGTTCTGAGAGGGAACGTGTCACTTTTTAGTGCGAAACGATATACGTTGTCCCCCTTGAGTTTATTTACAAAGGCAACATAGAACTACATGAGTGCCCTGTTAAATGTTGGAATTATTCTGGCTTCGTTTGGCCTTATTTACACATTAATTGAGTTTTTGGTCATTTAATGTGCATAATTAAAATTTGAACTACAAGCACGTGCTCCCATGCACCAAAGTTGGTTGAAAAATCACATTTATGTCCTCGGGTGAATTTCTACTCCCATGCAAAAAATGAGAATAAGATTCAAATATCTGGGCATCGTGGCTCGGTCGAGAACATTGAGAAACTTGGTTTTAAAATCATGAAACTTGGCATGGTGTCATGTCATAGTAGTACCATGCCGTGGTAAAAACAATTGGCCGAATAGGAACAAATTTTGGTATAAGCTTCTTGCAAATCAGAGCTTCTCTGAAGAAGGCTCGTGGTTCTCGGAGGGAACGTGTCACCTTTGTGTACATAATTCAAATTTGAAATACAAGCACATGTTCTAGTGCACCAAAGTTGGTTGAAAAATCACATGTGTGTCCTCGGGTAAATCTCTAGGTTCCATGCAAGAAATGGGAATGAAATTCAAAATTCTGGGCGTCGTGGCTGGGTTGGAAACATTGAGAAACTTAGTTTTTAATTCCTGTAAATCCAAACCACGCATGAAAATAATGAAACTTGGCTTGGTGCCATGACATGGCACCAACATGCTGTGGTAAATTTGCGATCCGATTTATGCGGGCGCACACATTAACAATCAACGAAGTCATTTTGGAACAAGTGCTGTCACGTTACAATCGGAAACACAAGTATTATTGAAACTGTGGGCGTTCTACTTACTAGTACCATTTACGTGCCGCCATGCGTCCCCATTTTTTATTAGCTAGGAGGCGCCATGCAGGGTAGCTATTTGAGTACGAGAGGCGTGCGATCAGACCCTCACAAGATGCTTATCGGGAGGAGAGCCCTTTGACCTCCATCTGCCGTCCACCTCTCTCCCAAGGTCTCCATTAATGGCGCCCGAGCCTCTGTTTAATGGCGTGGCTATGTCTCACTCGACTAAGATTTAAGAGATAAAAAAGAAAATCTAAACGCACGGATCTTCATGTAAGATCCGACGGACCTATATAGCATCTACTGCAACTTATATTAAGACTGATGAATATATAAGGACGATTTTTTTGATCAAAGAAGGGCTTGCCCCTTCCGATTTTCATTACTGAAAACCACCACAATTCACAAGAAGTTCAGCACAACTCCAGCCTAACACGAAGGACTAAAAGCTACGTACCAGATTGAAATCGCAACATCCCAAGAGGCCAACAAAGGCCAAACATTCGCGCTAGAACCCAACATTTCACAATCGACGACACAATCCATGTCCTAAACCGATTATTACATCAAAAGAAACCAGGAAACTAAAGGAAGCCCAGCAGCAACTAGAAGAACAACAACACCAGGGTCGCCACAGCAAGAGTTTTCTTCATTACAGCCTCGCAACATTGATCTTCCACGGCTTTCAGAAAAAACATTGATCTTCCACAGAAAGATAAGGACGATTAATTGTCTTACATAATTAGAAAGATAATTAAAAGAGCCAGATGCGGCTACGCCCGAAATACACAAGGGCAAAAGAAGAAGGAAGACAAGGATCTGGCTCGCTGATCTCTACTTTCTTGATGCGTTGCTGCAGGCCGCGGGAACTAGTCTACGCGGCGAGCAGCGATGATCTCTTTCGTGTCCTCAAGACGCTGCTTGAGAACATCCACGGATTCCTTCACCAGCCTTTGGCGCTCGTTGCGGAGCATGTCATTCTCGTCCATAAGTTTCTTGACGATGACGCCGGTCCTCTTCAACAAGGCACTGGTCTCCTCCTGCTGGTCTGCACTTCGGACGATCTTCTCCCTCGTCGCAGGCGCCCGAAGCCTCTCATTGCCCTCCCTTAGTTGCCGGATGACGCCGGTAGCCTGTTCAAACGAGGCTTTCACATCGTCCTGCAACCTCGCAAAGCCGGAGATCTAATCCATCTGGCTATGGAAGATCACATGCATGCGCCTGTAACAGTCGTCGCCTGCCCGCGAGAAATTTTCCCAGGCCGCTGCGGCGCGGCGGGACATCTCTGCTGCATTCGTGGCATGGCGGGATATCTCTGCTGCTTCCACAGCGCGGCCAGACCAGTCTGCTCCATCGACGGCGCGGCGGGACCTCCGTGCTGCTTCAGCGGCGCCAGGACCTTCTGTCTTTGCTACTTCAGCGGCGGGACATGTCGGCTGCTCTCGCAGCGGTAGGCGGGACATCTCTCGTGCTTCCGCATCCATGCTCGCCTCTCCCGGTGGCAATCTCTCGACCCGTAACTCACGCTGGCCATGGCAGACGCAAGGGAAGGATGCTGAATGACTTGTTTGTTTTTGTGGATGAGGAGTTGAATAGGAATGTGCAGTCATCTTGGCATACTAGTATTTATAACCGAGTACTAATACGCTCCTGAGTGGGAAACCGTTTAGGTTGTGACCAGTGTGAACAGGTTTGGAATTCGATATAGCATGGTAATAATACACTCCTAAGTGGGAAACCGTTTAGGTTGTGATTGGTGTGAACAGGTTTGCAATTCAATATAGCGTGGAGTAATTTGGAATGTGATGAGATGCAAGCTCAAAATTTATTGATGGTTCTAGTTTCGAAGTGCAGCACTATTCCCAGATGGAGTACTTCTTTTTCTACTCCCTCCTTTCCGGTTTTATAGGGCTTATCTCAAAATTTTAGTTTTTCCATTTTATAAGGCTCAATTTGGTTGTTCCCCAACACATGTTCAGATTCCAAGGTGCATTAAATCATTTCATGCAAGTATTAAGAGAAAATTGACCAATGCATGTACTTTATGCATGCATGCATTGCAATTAATGCATTGATAAACATAATTTTTTGAGAAAAACAAGAGCATTAATTAGGTGCTTTTGCAAACTACAAAAAATGTTCCACCACTCACCATAAACCGGAAAGGAGGGAGTACTGCTGTGTACGTGCAATAACTGGCACCATCGTATACATATCTTACGGTTAATGGGGCGTTCGACAGGAATAGCCGTGTGGCGAGCTCTAGGCTAGTCATTTTTTCAGACGCATTAAACCTATCTCTCGGGACTTCTCGCATGCACCATCGTGCCACCCACAAAAACTTGTACTCTGAGTTTAGTAGTATGTTATACAGGAAGAAAGAGGTGCACGCACGCACTCATCCTCTCACACACGCGTCTGTTTTTTCTCGAAAAGGAGGATGATGACCCCCGGCCTCTGCATCTGGGAGTCACACACGCATCTGTAGCTATGAATTGTAGTGTTCTCAACCATCCGATTGGCTCTATCATGGATGTACCTATATACTTAAACATGTCTAGATACATCTATATTTTGAAAAATGGAAGGCATGTATTTTGGAACGGAGGGAGTGCTTGTCATCAAAATGGATAAAAGGGACGATCTAGAACTAAAATACGTCTACATACATCTCCTTTTATCCATTTTGATGACAAGTAGTACTTCTTACTCAAAGGAACTTTATATTCAACAGACACAAAATATACGTTCGACTGTTGGAAATTACTGATCTAATGTCGAAGTAGTTGCTGCATCGCCACCAAAACCCACCATTTCTTAAGCTAAAGTAGACCAAGGTAATCCCTATATTAGCGTATTACTAAGATAAACAGAAGGCACTGTCGAAACATTTAGGGCGTGAGCTTTTCAATCTGAATGTGGAGGGACACAAGCTTAGCCCCGGCCAGCAGCTTGGGCGGAACTGTCAAGAAGGTCAGCTCCTGCACGTCGACGTCGCCGGGATCTTTGCTGCTTGTCACCTCCATTTCCACCTTGACGGCGTCAGTCGTGCCTTTGGGCTCCCCCGGCGGGCCGTTCGCCCATAGCTTGGCCAAGTAGTGCGGCAGTGGGGACGCCCCCGCTCTGATGCAGACGACCGACACGACGATAGGCGTGCCGATGTCGAGCACGCCGCCGACCAAGAAAAACGCGCGGCGGTCCTCCTCCACGAACAGCAAGAGTCGTGGCTCCGACAGTGGCACTAGCTGCTGGAGCACCTTGCCGTACTGGATCATGTGCACGTGCATGGGATGCGCGGTGCTGATGTGGTGGTAGGGCGCCGGCGGCGGGCTTTCGTAGCCGCAGACTGGCACGGGGCATTTGCAGGGCGCGAGTGGACACATGCTCTGGTGATCAGCGAGCTTGTGGTAAGTGACGTAGAGCCCACGGCCTTCGTGCGGGCACTCCACCCTCACCGACGAAAGGACGGAGTCCACCGCCGTGTTCCGCATGTCGAAGCCACCGCCGCGCTCGCACTTCTGGCACTGCCGCTGGTTCCCGGGGCGCTCGACGCGGCAGTCCGCGCAGGCCAGGTGCCCTCCCTTGCACTGCAGAAATCAATCCAACAGCACATCAATCAAGAAACCTGCACCTTGCTCAATCAGCCGAACAGACGAGGTGTATTCGAACCTCATACACTGGAGGTGTCAAGGGGCGGAGGCACAAGGCGATGGAGCATGGTGAGGTCCATCGAGACCTTAGAGAGCTCCATCGTCGGGTCCTGTTCTGTTCGGGTCTGCATGATCTCGCCCTCCTCGTGCACAACCATCTCTCGACTTGGGTCGGGGTATTACAAAGCTTACCGTCACATATTTTATACTCCCTCCGTTCCTAAATGTACTCCCTCCGTTCGGAATTACTTGTCTCAGAAATGGATGTATCTAGAACTAAAATACGTCTAGATACATCCATTTTTGCCATAGTGGGAGTAACATAAGTAGTATCATGCACTTGGGACTCGCAAACATGCTTATGTGGCAGGCAATTAAAGAAGAGAGAGATGGTTATAGTAACAGAGGTAGATACTGTAACATAATAAGTATGGTGCTACTATGTGTCATGCATGGCAATAAATGGGACCATCTATGATACTAATCTATGATACTACTAATCTAACGTATGCATGTTACTAGTCTAAGTTACTCCCCACTATGACCAGCCTAATTCCGAACGGAGGGAGTAAGTCTTTATATAGATTTCACTAGGTGGACTACATACGGAGAAAAATGAATGAATCCACACTTAAAATGCATCTATATACATCCGTATGTAATTCATAATGGAATCCCTACAAAGACATATAATTTAGGAACGGAGGGAGTACTACTTCAAGGTGCATTAAATCAACACATGCAAGTACTATCAAAAGAAGAGTCACGGCATGCATGCATGCGTTGTAATTAATGCATCGGTAAACGCAAATTATTGAAATATATCGAGTGCAGTGTTTTGATGTGTCGCGTCAACTCGTACATCAACGAGTAATTTGATTATCCTCTCCCTCGCGGACTTAACTGCACCTGCCTTTGGTTGTATGACAGGTTGGCCACACACCTGTCGGGCCCACCTGTCATACAAGCAAAGACAGGAGTGTCCCTCCCTCGCCCATGAGCGTGGTGGCTGGCAAGAATAGGAGAAGCTTTCGCTACACGCTCTCCCTCTCGCACGCGGTGGACATGCAGCAGTTCAATCGGTGTCAGATGGCCAGAAGCGTACTGTAGTACTCCTCCAGTGCAGTAGTACACCATCATTGTTTGACTTCCCGAAGAGGCGAAGTGCCAAGTGCAGCCCGGACGTGTGGCAGTTTCATGTGTAGAGTAGTCTAGATAGCGTGTACCGTGCCTGTAAACTTAAAATCGTTGCGGTCGGCTCCATGCTATGTGGCCGTCTCGAAGTTTTTTTTAAATTAAAATAGTCTTCTGGACCTATGTTTCACCCTGGTGATTGTAGTTTGCACGCTCATCTGGTCAAGATGGGAATATATATTTTAATTTGTTTTTTTCGAAAAGGGTGGACTCCCCGACCTCTGCATCAGAACGATGCATACGGCCACATATATTTTAATTTGTGGTGGGTAAATGTTAGAGGTTGCAGCAAATATATTGTACACTGAGGGTCTTTCAGCCAAGTTTAGAGGCAATCATGTGGGGCTAGTGCTATTATGTGTCGCGTCAACTCGTAGAATGAGGAGAAGCTTGATTTTACTACACGCCTTCTCCCTCGCCCATGCGCACTGTTGCTCGCAAACGAGGACATGCTTTTGCTTAGTAGTACTTCTACAACAAGCTATCCATCCGCCATGTGGACGGACATGCAAAGAATGGATTAGACACTGTAGAAGCAGTAGTAGTAACATCATTGTTCGTCTTCTCGAAGAGGCGAAGAGCCAACCGCAAACCGAATGTTGCAGTTGCTAACATTGGGGCATGCATATAGCCAGGCTCTTGCATGAGACAAAATTGCTATGTGAGCCCACTATTGTACTAGTACATACAACTACTTACTAGTATAGCCCTCAGAAACCGTAAAGGAGTATTTGCCCTTCTAGAGATTTCAACAAGTGACTAGACTACACCGAGACGGAGTACATATGGAGCAAAATGAGTGAATCTGCCCCGTAAATAAATACGTACTAGTTCTATCGTTTTCCTCTCCGAGGTGCACAATATTGAGTATACTGAATAGCTTCTTTTTCACACGCATTTACATCGTTTTTTTTGACACAAGATGCACGCAAGCGCTCATATACACGTCCATACACTCACCCCTATGAACGCACACACGCACGGCACTATCATCTTGAAATTTACGAAGTCACCATAGGCACCTCGTCGTTGACGGGTCCATAGGTGCTTGAATGCCAAGGAGGAAGAGGGTAGCGGTTCCTGAGACGTTGAACGGTCAATGATGCGTCCTCAATTACATGCAGAGGGAATTAATTGGAGAAGCAGACTAGATCCAGCACGATGTGAATGCAATAGAGTTTGGACTCTCATATAATAAAGGCGCCCCACCACTCCAATCCATCTACTTCCAAGTCTCTGCGCAACACTATTCACTCCAATCCAAGACCAAGTGACCAGAAGCCACAAGCACCTATGGAGGCGATGGACGCGAGCGGCAGTCGGCTGTGCCAAATCATCCAAGGCACCGGCCTGCGGCCCCGCACCGTGCAGTGTTTCCATATGGTGCTCGCGATCGCAGGCATCGTAGCCCTCGCCGATGCCGGCTTCGCCTCTCGCATGGACGACATGATGGTCAACTCCATTCGCAAGTTCACCGCCGTCAAGAAGCGCGCGGACGACCTTGCCGTACTGCTCCAGCCCGCGCGCCCAGGCTCCTCATTGCCTGCCGCCCTCATCGGCCTACATGGTGACGAACTCTTTCAAGCCCTGGTGGCCCTGCTGGTGCCGGAGGTCGCGACGAAGAATGTGCACCTCGAGGCCACGCTCGCCGCGCAGCGCCTCGCCATGCAAAAAACCGTCGACCTGCACATCCACATCTACGAGGAAATCGTCTACATAGGCCACTACAAGGCAAGCGATGATAGAAAGACGTTGGCCTTCTTCTAGCGGCTGGAATCTTTGGACACCATTGTTCAGAAGCACGTCGACCTGGCCACGAAAGCCGCTGCTACTTAGGCGCCGTTCGGTGGGCCGGCGCCATGAGTCGAGGAGGTGGACATCGTCGATGGATGCATCTCTTCTTCTTGCCTCCTGTAACCAGCACTGTATCGCCTCGTGGCCTTAATGTTTTATTAGTATAGTACAACCTCCGTTCCCAAATATAAGTCTTCCTAAAGATTCCAGCAAGTGACTATTACATACGGAGCAAAATGAGTGAATCTACACTCTAAACTATGTCTTCATACATCGGTATGCTGTATTCCATTTGAACTATTATCTAAAAAGGCTTATATTTATGAACGGAGGGAGTATATGGAATTTTTTATTCCAGTCGTAACGTTTTCACTGTGAGGTGGTGCCGCAGTTGAGCAAACCCACCCCACCCACCGGGCGTCGGCCGAGTTTAGAATTAGAAGAGAGAAACGAGGGAGGAGAGCTAGTATGTAACGGACGCTGTTGTCAGATGGGACTCGTGTTTATAGAATTGGAGTACTGAGCACTCGTGCCCCTTTTTTTTAGGGAAAAATTAGTCGTATGTCTAGTACCACTAGTTGGGTGCGTGCGACCTATAGCTGTCATCACTTTAGGTCTTCTTTTCGAACCGCGGCTACCCTTCACAGTACATATTTTTTCACGCATTTATCCTCCTATATGTACTCCTAGGCTATTTCCACGTGCTCCCATTCGCCGACATGTGGGACATATAGCATCTGGGTCGTAGTGCATGCACGACTTGAGCATATGCCGGGTACTTTACATTTCAGACCTCACGAATTACATGCAAACCCCCCGTAGAAGAATAAATAAATGAATGAATTACTACATGAAACCGGATTATTTTCATGGAAACTGGAGCACGTTCATTAAATTTTGGACATAACATGTTTATAAAAAATGACCGGACCTAAACCAGTCTAAGGGCCTCTTTGATTTTTCCCGAAGAAAAAGGGCCTCTTTGATTTGCAGGATACTGAAAACACAGGAATGGGGAAAGTATGATGTCGATGAACCGAGACGAGGAGAACTCTAGCTCAGTTAGAAGTTAGAGTTAGATTCTAACCCTGAACTAACACTAAACCAAAGAGGTGTATGGATGGCAGGGTTAGATTGACAATAAATGCTCTATCTCAATCATTTGACTACTTTGGACACTATTTTTAGTCAGACTAAAATAAGTCCCTTGGATCCAAGCACCCTTTTGGTGTGGCCGGCTCTTCTGTGGCCTCCACCCGCTCACAATTGACATAAACGAACCATCTATACAAATCAAGCATGCAAAACATGATAACTTTTACTTTGTCCATACAAATGAGATATCCCACTGAAACATACAAGTAGTCAATCAAGCTTCATGCCAGGACCCCGATTCCAAGTCACATCGATCTAGCCAGTAACACCTCATATCACTTTGCGGCCTCACGCACGGTATTCCCACGGGTGTTGCCTTACCATGGCCCGGGACCGTTTGCGCCTTTTGGCTCAAGTATATGATAGTGTTGCTAGCATCCATATGACAGAGAACCCGGGCCGACATGGCTAGTCGTGAACCCAAAGCGGCACTAACCCATGGGGACAGGCATACATGAATCACATCGAGCATGTTGGTCGCGGCGTGTGAATCGGGCTGTAGCACTGGCTAACAGGACTCAGGAACCCGGGCTGTAGCAGGCTAGGCAGACTCCGGATGTCATCGCGTGACATTTCCACGAAGGGATGTACACAAGAACGAAGTGAAACACATGCCGGCCAACAAGTGTCCCGAAGCAGTAGTCTTTGGGCTAGCAGGACTCCGGTGAACCGGGCTGTAGCGGACTACTATGGCTCAAGGAAGCACTAGACTACATTTCCCCATAAGAGAGGCTGCCAAGGATAAACAACTAGATTGTCGGATCCCACACATACCAGGCATTACAAATATACACACAATATGCTCGATATGTGTAAATACAACATGGCATCACAACATAACTCTACGACTCAAGTATTTATTCATTAGGCTCCGAGGAGCGAGATATTACAAACATGGGTCTCATGACCCAACATTCAGAGCATACAAGTCAAAGCACAAGCGGAAGCTTAACATGTCTGAGTATAGAAATCTACAAATGAAAAAGGCTGAGAAGCCTGACTATCTACCAGATCCTTCCGAGGCACAAGATTGTAGCTGAGGTAACAAGCTAAACGTCGAAGTCCACGCGGAACTACTAGTGAGACTGAAGTCTCTCTGCAAAAACATAAAATAGGCAAACGTGAGTACAATTGTACTCAGCAAGATTTACATCAGAACTAACTACATATGCATCATTATCAACAAAGGGGTGGTGGGGTTTAACTGCACCAAGCCAACTTTGACTCGGTGGCTATCCTGAACTACGACTGCAAGTAACTCTTTTGAGGTGGCGCACACGAGTCCTCATATTCACCATATCAATACACCACTATGGACCCGCTCCCGTCTCCTTACGAGAACGCCATCCATAGCACTCACGCTTGTCTTGCGCATTTTAGAGTATCCACTTTCACTTGTCTATGAACTGTACAGGCAACCCAGAAGTCCTTTACCGCGGACACGACTACAGGGGTGTACTTCACACACGCTCTCGCCACTTACCACCATGTACACGTCGTGTATCTCGGCAACCTTCAAGCGGAAGCCTGGCAAGGGAGTCGGCCATGACCTGACTAACCACACAAGTCTCTAGTCCAGGTTTATCGCCTATTCGGGTTCCATCCGCGAGGAGATCCGGCCGGGGTGTCGCTCACGGCTCCAAACGATGAGAGCAGGGTTCCGAGGCACCAAACGGGCGTCCCGGTACACCGTGCCTCATGTCTCTACCGCAACATAGCCCGCCCCTAGGGTCAGCGCTATGCACGGCCCCCAACACATATCCTACAAACACCAGAAACTAGTTGCAACTCCTGGAAAGAGATCGAGGCGATTAATAAGTCGAGAGGGGCCGAGTTACCGGAACCCAATGTGTGATTGTAACTGTTTCATGGATCACAAACACAGAACTCAGTTCCTGAGGACGGCTGCAATGAGACAACCCACCATGTACTCCTACATGGCCCCTCACCACTACCTTTACCAAATCATGTTCACACACTTAGCTCTCAACAGTAGGACATGCTCACACACCTCCGATTCATCCCCGATGATTCAGACCTGACTCAACTCTAAGCAAAGAAAGGTGCATGACAAACAAGCATGTATGAGTAGGCACATCAGGGCTCAAACAACTCCTACTCATGCTAATGGGTTTCATCTATTTACTGTGGAATGACAGGTCATGCAGAGGATAAAGGGGTTCAGCTACCGCAACAAGTAAAAGATAAATCGTTGTTGTCCTAATGCAGTAAAAGAGAGCAGGAGCGAGGGAGTGGGATTGTATCGGAATGAACAAGGGGGTTTTGCTTGCGTGGAACTTCTGAAGATAATATAGTTCTTCATCGGTGTCATCGAACTCATCGTCGGAACCACGTCTATCGAGAGGGAACAAACACTGACAAACAAAGGAGAAACACAATCAATGCCATGCAACAATATGATGCATGGAGGTGACATGGCAATATGTTGTTGATTGGCCTAATGCAACTAGCAACAAGTTAAATGGGGTTGGTTTGAACACTAGGTTCAAATTCAAACTCCATATGTGAGAGTTTAAATGCCATTTAATTGATTTGACCTGATCCGCAGGTATAAGTTGTTCTAACATGCATGAAAATGGTATAGATGGATAGATTGGATTTTTTTGATCATTTTTCATATATAAATTATTTAATTTGGAGTTACGATTGAAATTCTATGAATTTTAGAAGTTTGTACTATTTTCTGGAATTTCCTGTATAAGAATAATTCCAGTAATCGAATTAATGCGTCAACACTGCGTCAGGGTGACGTCAGCGATCAACGGGGCGGTCCGGGTCAAACTGACCAGTGGGTCCCGCGTGTCAGTAGTTAGTTAAACTAACTAAATTTAGTTAGCGCTAATCCTGGGTTAGTTAGCAGGGCGGGCCCCACCTATCATGGACCCAAGGGTCAAATTGGGCCCACCCGGGGTCAACTTGGTCAGCAAGGTCAAACCCGCCGGCGACTCGACACCGGCGAGGCCCGAGACGACAGAGACGTTCGGGTTTCGTCCCACGGCGACCAAATCGGAGGCCGAGGCCATCTACGGAACGAGGTGACTCATCCGCGTCTAGTGGTGCGAGCGGGAGGAGCTAGGGTGGAGCGAGCTCGCCGGAGTCGAGCTTCTGGCGGCGGCTGGCGTTCGGCGTTAGCGGGTTAGGCGCTACGGCGCATCTCAGGACGAGCTGGTGAGGTCCACGGCTTCCTGGGAGTGCCCTGTGTGCGGTGACGCGCTCGGTTTGGACGGAGACAAGCCAAAACAACGACGGCGACAAGTCCGGCGCCGGCGAGGTCTCGGCCTCAATGGAAACGAGGACTACGCTGCGGTATTGAGCATGGGGGTAGGGGGTTAGGTAGAGGAGCTCACGGCGAGTCGGACGAGGGTCTCTTCAAGCTCGGGGAAGGTCTGGAGTCGTCGGGCGGCGACGCGATCTCAAAGGCCCGAGCTTGAAGGCGACGAGGATGAGGACGTTGTGGCGCGTCCGGCGGCGTGCGGCTCGTTGAGGAGGTCGAGGGAGTCGAGGTAGAGCTCATGGATGCGTCAGCGAGGCGAGGGGGAGGCTGGGGCTACGGCAACTACGAGCGGCAGCGACAGCAGCGTTCTGCCGTTGCGGTGCGCGAGAGAAACAGAGGAGGGGAGAGAGAGCAGCGGGTGAGGGGGAGGGGAGAGAGAGCTCAGGGCGTCTCCATGGCGCGAGGAGGGAAAGGTAGAGCTACGCTGCTGGCAGGAGGTGGCGACGGCGCGCCAGGCGCGCTGTCTCCCTCCTTTGCCTACTGGCAGAGGTAGGTGATGACTGGCACGGGCTAGGTGGGCCGGCTCAGCCAGGTAAGTGGCCTGTGGCCTCTCTCTCTCTCTTCTTGTTTTCTGTTTTCTATTTTTTTGCAAATGTTTTGGCTTTATTAAAAATGCCAGGGCATTTTCAAAAATCCTGAAATATTTGTGGGCACTGTTGAAATTATTCCCAACAACCCTCAACTAGTTTCAGAATTATTAGAGCATTTAAAATATTTATAGGATTTAAATGCTCTAATTCAAATACAATATGAGTTAATTCAAAAATCCAGAAATGACCTAGAAAATTGTGCACCATTTTTGGCAGAGGTCCTAGACCAATTCAAAAATGATGAACATTTATTAAGGGCATTTTGGGTTCATTGAAAAGATTTAATTCTGACCCTAGTTGAATTTCATTTGCTGCTAGGGTTTAATAGTCCCCATTTCAAGTTCATTTGAAATTTAAACATGATTTCATGAATTCTTGTGCAACTATTTGCAATCAAATTCTAGGGATGTGACAACTCACCCCCACTAAACAAGAATCTCGTCCCGAGATTCAAGACATGAGTTAAGAAGACAGAGGGGGCACAAGCTAACACGGTCTTCACGATCCAGGTTGCACTTCATAAGAACGTTGACATGATCACCATCTTTGTCTCGATGTCTTTCTTTGAGAACTCCAACTAACATGACAATGAGAGGAAAGGGAAAACTCCAGAAGGATTGATCTTCTTGAAGATCGAACAACCCAGGATCAACTCATCGAGTGAGACATTGAAACATCTCTCGAGCTGAGACACGAAACATACATCCAGCGGGATGGAGTGTAACACATGACGAAGGTTCAGAACATAGACACAATTCCACACTTAAGAAGGTGGTGAACGGTTGTCAACGTAGCGAGGAGTTGAGTTGCCATGATACCATAACGAGACATCTTAAGGAAGGTGACCCGCAGAAATATTCCCTTAAGTGGCAAAAAGAATTACTTTTGATATAAAGATCATTGAGACTCTTTATACCAGCCTAAGGCAATCGCAAACGATCATTTGAAGGAGTTCGAAAGAATGACATACTCGGACTAGAATGGATGATGTGGACTACCTTGTTGAAGACAACGCAATGGATGACTTTTGCTTATCACCGGAAATGGATGGGACCCATGGTAGGACCACTTTTGAAGATGACCCTGGGCAACAATTGCTGGGGTGCAAGCTAGGAACATAATGTAAATGTAGGGAATGTTTCAACCATCATATCTGCCTGAGATTCAGATCTGGTTGGTAACAGGACATTTCAGACAACATGTCTGAAAAGGAAAGGTTGCAACACAAATCGACGAGATGATGTTGCAAGATTCTCGGGAGATGGACTATGGTAGTAAGCTCCAAAACATGAGCGGGTTCTGCTACAAACAT
The DNA here is from genome assembly GCA_021605145.1 of Aegilops bicornis. Classification (NCBI taxonomy): domain Eukaryota; kingdom Viridiplantae; phylum Streptophyta; class Magnoliopsida; order Poales; family Poaceae; genus Aegilops; species Aegilops bicornis. Next base: position 614,529,192 of record CM038674.1, on the reverse strand, counting down.
GTGAACACGCTGTCCCAGACAAGCATGGCCACATAGTTGTCTTATATTAAACACTACCAAGTTCAGGTGGGGTAACCATCATCGAGGATATTGAAATCTTTTCATAAGTCCGGATTAGCTCTTATGAAGGGACTCCTTCTCCTTGAGAAAATCAGTCAGTGGCTTGGTGTGCTAAGAATACATAGAGAATGAAGGTTGCAAGTCTCCAGACCACAGAATACTTCGCACGTATGCATGACTGACTTGGGATGATTCCTGGGAAGCAAAACAAGCTTTCTCAAATTCACGGCGGCAACTTGCATCATATGCACGTGAATTAGAGGAAGTCACTCCTTTCATCCAAACGTATACCTCATGAGAGGAGCATGAAGGCAATGCTTACAAAGTTTCCAATACTAGTGTAATGTTCAACATGAGTCATGGGGGAGACAAAATGCTGCTGATGGGTTCAACAATAACTCATCGGAATTTCCATATCACTGGACTTCCACCATCATGTGAACACGGTGATAGCATTGGTCAGACCCAAAAGATATAATGGTGTAGGCTCGAGGGATCAACCACGAGTAAGACAACATTATGAACATCGTTGATTCTGATTTGATTTGACGATAGCCCATACTCAAATCAAGGATTGGATAAGGTAATAGCACCGACAACTGTTCACGAGGATCAATCAACGAAGATATCATCTTTCTTCAACACACACACAAGGATATCCATTAAAATGAACTAAGTCGGACAAGCTTTTAACTTCCAACTCTCCAAGTTGTTGTTTGGCTCAACCAACTAGCTCAGGGGTATCCAACACAGATTCTTGGAGAATGGGTGGTTTGGAGAAAACCAGCATGATCACGAACTCAACATAGCGGTCAGGTGACAACCTGGTAATACTTCCGAGAAGATATTCGAAACATCACGAACCACCGATATGTTACTAAGCTCGAGAACAATCTTGCTTTTCAGAGCAAGACGATATGAACAATAAGCAAGGGATTGAATAATCCTAACTCATTGATCGAATAGTGCACCGGAAATAAGGACTAGGTAGCACAGTCTATCCTAGAATGATGATTCAAAAGCCGACACGCTAAGAGTGAGAGCATTGTCCATTTACTACCAAGCAACGAGGTTGCTAGGAGTATCGATTTCACACATCACAATTCACTTGTCGGCGTTCCGGTTACATCAACACGGGACCGAGGAATGAATAATGATAGCGAGAAGTATCACTACGTCAAGAATTCATGAGAAATGGTGCAATTCTCATGACAATCCTGACATAAAGAGGGCAACACTTCGGGGTGGAACATAATCAAAAGCTGGATTGGCATTTTGACCTGCGGAATACAACTACTTTGACCCAATCCTGGATATGGATGAGGTACTGTAGTTTGTTTCTCCTAGCCATTCCAGAATAGAATGGCTTGACGGACCACAAGAATAATAGGCATCGATGAACGGATGCACGCATACTCTTGATTATCAATTGATAGATGGAGGTCAGAAAACAACTGAAGAGGGACAACTCAAAGGAACATATATCTTTCTGAGTTGTGGATGCATAGATTAGTATGTCGAGCGAAGCTCAACATTTCTTCCGGATAAACCATGCGGAAAGGGTAGAACTGGCAAATTCACAATTATGAATGGAGAACTCCTCAAGAGTACTCTGATTGTGATCCTTCGGTTCAGCGAGGAACTTCTGCCATAAGCGGTTCATAGTATTTGGAAGAAGGAAATACCACAGACCTCGAGGACTATCGCAAAGTTACTAATATCCTAAAGGAACTAGCGAACACTATCAACATGAGGTAAGTAGGGTGAATCTCGGGTTGAAGAACCAGAATAGAATACCTACTACTAAATGGCATCACAGGATGCTTTCGAAATGATGGCCATAATCATCACACGGGGAACACAAAACATGGCTAAATTACTAGGTGATACTCTAAACACCTAGGGTCATAATAATAGCTCCAACATATATACCGAGGCAATAGAGTACCTCAACGTACCGGTTAGTGTGCTTATTCTGACAAAAAGGACATCGAGAACAGAAAGAAAGGATTTGCAAATGGATCAGACTATTTAGAGACCTGGGATGACTCGGACAGCATAACGGCTGTAAATGCTCAAAATAATTTGAGACATCCTGAAAAATAGTGGCATGACCACTCAACATCACAATAACAAGGTTCCGAGACCAACTATGAACATACGAAAGTAGTAAAAACTGAACTGAGATTTGAAACTAACAATCCTATAAGTCTATGGATTAGTAACACGTCATCCTGATAGATAGATGAGAAGGCCTAGTTCTTAATCCCCGTAGAAGAGAAGAGGTTGATTCAGATCAGAAGGCCATGAGGTATAAGGAGTAAAAAGAGCCTTACGTTCCCTTCCACAATCAATTCCCTTACATAACTAAAGCATTTCTAGACACAACTTCGACCGGTTTGGCTTGGTAATCCTACAGGCAGTCAGGCTCTGATACCAAAGCTGTTAGGACCCCGATTCCAAGTCACATCGATCTAGCCGGTAACACCTCATATCACTTTGCGGCCTCACGCACGGTATTCCCACGGGTGTCGCCTTACCATGGCCCGGGACCGTTTGCGCCTTTTGGCTCACGTATATGATAGTGTTGCTAGCATCCATATGACAGAGAACTCGGGCCGACATGGCTAGTCGTGAACCCAAAGCGGCACTACACTACTAGGGAAAACCTTATACACAGAATCTTACCAGTAGCGATGGCTAAAAACATGCGCTACTGCTAATTACTAGTAGCGCGGGTTATAAAACCACGCTACTACTAATTTGATAGTAGTAGCGCGGGTTTTTAACCCTCGCTACTACTAAGTGATTTCCATCGTGCCTTTTGGGACCAGCTGTAGTAGTAGCGCGGGTTATAAACCCACGCTACTACTAAGTTGATAGTAGTAGCGCGGGTTTTTAACCCTCGCTACTACTAAGCAGTCTCTACCGTGCCCCCGGGACATGCCATAGTAGTAGCGAGGGGTATGAACCCGCGCTACTACTAAGTACAAGGTAGGTGAAATCTCCATATCCTCGGTCGAATCCCTCCTCTCTCCCTCACTCTCCCCCTCTCTCCATAGGCTCTCCCATTCCGCTTATCCCTCCCACACACGATTCCCTTCCCCATCCACCACCACCGCTGGTCTCGAACCTCATGCCTCCCCCAAATCCGGGGACCTCCACACCCACCGCAGCCCCCTCCCCCTCCTTCCTCCTTCTTCTCTGATGTTGGAAGGAGAGTCAGATCCAGCAGAGCACCATCCATGGCGGCAGCCAGATCCGCCATGGACACAACAACAGGTGAGTTGTTCTTCCTACTCCTCTCCCTCTCTCTCTCTCTCTCTCTCTCTCTCTCTCTCTCTCTCTCTCTCTTCATTTTCCAGATCGAGCAGAGCGCCATCCAAGGCGTCATAGAGGGTTTCGGCTCCAACTCCCGCGACCACCGGAGAGTTGATGCACCAACACCTCTCTATCTCTCTTCCTCTTCTAATTCTTGTCTCTTTTTTTGTAGCAGCAGCAAAGGAGAGGTGTATCAGCATGGACGACTTCATCCCCTCAAGGATCTGCATCGACCATGGATGAAGAGGACGATAACGCCTAGCTAGCAGCAGCAGCCATGGCTGGAATTTTTTTTCTATTCCTAATTAGTTAGCAGTAGCGAGGGTACAGACCCACGCTACTACTAGTTAGTAGTAGCGCGGGTTGTATCCACGCTACTACTAATGGACGTAGTAGTAGCGCGGTTGGCACCCGCGCTACTACTACTAGTTAGCTGTAGCGCCTTATCAGTAGCGCGGGCACCCGCGCTACTAATGTACCTAAAACCCGCGCTGCTGCTAGGCTTTACCCTAGTAGTGCTAACCCATGGGGACATGCATACATGAATCACATCGAGCATGTCGGTCAGCAGCGTGTGAATCCGGGCTGTAGCACTGGGCTAACAGGACTCCGGGAACCCGGGCTGTAGCAGGCTAGGCAGACTCCGGATGTCATCGCCGACATTTCCCGTGAGGGATGCATACAGAACGAAGTGAAACACATGCGGCCGATCCAAGTGTCCTGAGCAGTAGTGCTGGGCTAGCAGGACTCCGGTGAACCGGGCTATAGCGGACTACTATGGCTCAAGGAAGCACTAGACTACATTTCCCCAAAGAGAGGCTTCCAAGGATAAACAACTAGATTGTCGGATCCCACACATACCAAGCATTACAAATATACACACAATATGCTTGATATTTGTAAATACAACATGGCATCACAACATAACTCTACGACTCAAGTATTTATTCATTAGGCTCCGAGGAGCGAGATATTACAAACATGGGTCTCATGACCCAACATTCAGAGAATACAAGTCAAAGCACAAGCGGAAGCTTAACATGTCTGAGTACAGACATCTACAAATGAAAAAGGCTGAGAAGCCTAACTATCTACCAGTTCCTGCCGAGGCACAAGATCGTAGCTGAGGTAACAAGCTAAACGTCGAAGTCCACGCGGAACTACTAGTGAGACTGAAGTCTCTCTGCAAAAACATAGAATGGGCAAACGTGAGTACAATTGTACTCAGCAAGACTTACATCAGAACTAACTACATATGCATCATTATCAACAAAGGGGTGGTGGGGTTTAACTGCAGCAAGCCTGCTTTGACTCGGTGGCTATCCTGAACTACGACTGCAAGTAACTCTTTTGAGGTGGCGCACACGAGTCCACATATTCACCATATCAATACACCACTATGGATCCGCTCCCGTCTCCCTACGAACGCCATCCATAGCACCGACGCTTATCTTGCGCATTTTAGAGTATCCACTTTCACTTGTCTATGAACTGTATGCAGCAACCCGAAGTCCTTTACTGCGGACACGGCTATTCGAATAGATGATGTTAACCCTGCAGGGGTGTACTTCTTCACACACGCTCTCGCCACTTACCACCATGTACACGTCGTCTATCTCGGCAACCTTCAAGCGGAAGCCTGGAGAGGGAGTCGGCCATGACCTGACTAACCACACAAGTCTCTAGTCCAGGTTTATCGCCTATTCGGGTTCCCTCCACGAGGAGATCCGGCCGGGGTGTCGCTCACATCCCCAAACGATGAGAGCAGGGTTCCCGAGGCACCAAACGGGCATCCCGGTACACCGTGCCTCGTGTCTCTACCGCAACATAGCCCACCCCTAGGGTCAGCGCTACGCACGGCCCCCAACACATATCCTACAAACACCAGAAACTTGTTGCAACTCCCCGGATGTAGATCGAGGCGATTAATAAGCCGAGAGGGGCCGAGTTACGGAACCCAATGTGTGGTAGTAACTGTTTCATGGATCACAAACACGTAAATCAAGACTGAGGACGGCTGCAATGAGACAACCCACCATGTACTCCTACATGGCCTCTCACCGCTACCTTTACCAAATCGTGTTCACACACTTAACTCTCAACAGTAGGACATGTTCACACACCTCCGATTCATCCCCGATGATTCAGACCTGACTCAACTCTAAGCAATAGAAGGCATGACAAACAAGCATGTATGAGTAGGCACATCAGGGCTCAAACAACTCCTACTCATGCTAGTGGGTTTCATCTATTTACTATGGAATGACATGTCATGCAGAGAATAAAGGGGTTCAGCTACCGCAGCAAGTAACAGATAAATTGTTGTTGTCCTAATGCAGTAAAAGAGAGCAGGAGCGAGAGAGTGGGATTGTATCGGAATGAACAAGGGGGTTTTGCTTGCCTGGCACTTCTGAAGATAATATAGTTCTTCATGGGTGTCATCGAACTCATCGTCGGAACCACGTCTATCGAGAGGGAACAAACACCAACAAACAAAGGAGAAACACAATCAATGCCATGCAACAATATGATGCATGAAGGTGACATGGCAATATGCTGTTGATTGGCCTAATGCAACTAGCAACAAGTTAAATGGAGTTGCTTTGAACACTAGGTTCAAATTCAAACTCCATATGTGAGAGTTTAAATGCCATTTAATTGATTTGACCTTATCAGCAGGTATAAGTTGTTCTAAAACGCATGAAAATGGTACAGATGGATAGATTGGATTTTTCTGATCATTTTTCATATATAAATTATTTAATTTGGAGTTACGGTTGAAATTCTATGAATTTTAGAACTTTGTACGATTTACTGGAATTTCCTGTATAAGAATAATTCCAGTAATCGAATTAATGCATTAGCACTGCGTCAGGGTGACGTCAGCGGTCAATGGGGCGGTCCAGGTCAAACTTACCTGTGGGTCCCGCGTGTCAGTAGTTAGTTAAACTAACTAAATTTAGTTAGCGCTAATCACAGGTTAGTTAGCGAGTATGGCCCCACCTGTCATAGACCCAAGGGTCAAACTGGGCCCACCCGGGGTCAACTTGGTCAGCGAGGTCAAACCCGCCGGCGACTCGACGTCGGCGAGGCCCGAGACCGCGCAGACGTTCGGGTTTCGTCCCACGGCGACCAAATCGGAGGCCGAGGCCATCTACGGAACGAGGAGACTCGTCCGCGTCTATTGGTGCAAGCGGGAGGAGCTAGGGTGGAGCGAGTTCGCCGGAGTCGAGCTCGTGGCGGCGACTGGCGTTCTGCGTTAGCGGGTTAGGCGCTACGGCGCATCTCAGGACGAGCTGGTGAGGTCCACGGCTTCCTGGGAGTGCCCTGAGTGCGGTGACGCGCTCGGTTTGGACGGAGACAAGCCAGAACGACGACAGCGAAAAGTCCGTCTCCGGCGAGGTCTCGGTCTCAACGGAAACGAGGACTACGCTGCGGTATTGAGCATGGGGGGCAGGGGGGTTAGGTAGAGGAGCTCACGGCGAGTCGGACGAGGGTCTCTTCGAGTTCGGGGAAGGTCTGGAGTCGTCGGGCCGGTGGACGCGATCTCAGGCGTCCAAGCTTGAAGGCGACGAGGATGAGGACGTTACGCGTCCGGGCGTCGCGGCTCGTTGAGGAGGTCGAGGGAGTCGAGGCGAGCTCGTGGGATGCGTCAACAGGCGAGGAGGAGGCTGTGGCTACGGCAACTACAAAGCGGCGGCGATAGCAGCTGCCGTGGCGGTCTGCGCGAGAGAAAGCAGAGGAGGGGAGAGAGAGCGTGGGTGAGGGGAGGGAGAGAGCTCAGGGCGTCTCCGTGGCGCGAGGAGGGAAAGGGAGAGCTCGCCAGCGCGAAGCAGGAGGTGGCGCACGGGCGCGCGTGCGCTGTCTCCCTCCTCTGCCTACTGGCAGAGGTAGGTGATGACTGGCACGGGCCAGGTGGGCCGGCTCAGCCAGGTAAGTGGCCTGTGGCCTCTCTCTCTCTCTTCTTGTTTTTTGCTTTCTATTTTTTTGCAAATGTTTTGGCTTTATTAAAAATGCTAGAGCATTTTCAAAAATCTTGAAATATTTTTGGGCACTGTTGAAATTATTCCCAACAGCCCTCAACTAGTTTCAAAATTATTAGAGCATTTAAAATATTTATAGGATTTAAATGCTCCAATTCAAATGCAATATGAGTTAATTAAAAATCCAGAAATGACCTAAAAAATTATGCACCATTTTTGGCAGAGGTCCTAGACCAATTAAAAAATGATGAACATTTATGAAGGGCATTTTGGGTTCATTGAAAAGATTTAATTCTGACCCTAGTTGAATTTCATTTGCTGCTAGGGTTTAACAGTCCCCATTTCAAGTTCATTTGAAATTTAAACATGATGACATGAATGCTTGTGCAACTATTTGCAATCAAATTCTAGGGATGTGACACTTCACAAAATAAAAATACACTTCATGAAACAAAGAATGAGCTAACTCATCACGGAAGTCGTTGACGATAGGGAGGGAGCCCGGAGCCCCTCACGCACTAAGGGAGGAGCTCGCCATCGTCGCTCTGGAGGAAGGCTCTGTAGAGCCCAAGCCCCGGGAACCCCTCCGACGCCGGACCTTGTGAGTTGAGGTCGACACTGGCATGGGTAGCAGGGCCGCTTGTCACGATCGGGAACTTAATCTTTGGGCCTCTAGAAATAATGCAAGCTCAGAACTAAAATACCTAGAAAGGTGAACTGAATCTTTGGCCTCTAGAAATAATGCAAGCCTGAAACTGAAATACCTAGAAAGGTGAACTGAATCTTTGGGCCTCTAGAAATAATGCAAGCCTGTAACTAAAATACCTAGAAAGGTGAACTGAATCTTTGGGCCTCTAGAAATAATGCAAGCCTGAAACTGAAATACCTAGAAAGGTGAACTGAATCTTTGGTCCTCTAGAAATAATGCAAGCCTGAAACTTAAATACCTAGAAAGGTGAACTGAATCTTTGGGCCTCTAGAAATAATGCAAGCCTGAAACTGAAATACCTAGAAAGGTGAATCAATCTTTGGGCCTCTATAAATAATGCAAGCACAGAAACTTAAATACCTAGAAAGGTGAATCGAATCTTTGGGCCTCTAGAAATAATGCAAGCACGAACTGAAATACCTAGAAAGGTGAACTGAATCTTTGGGCCTCTAGAAATAATGCAAGCCTAAAACTGAAATACCTAGAAAGGTGAACTGAATCTTTGGGCCTCGAGAAAGAATGCAAGCCTGAAACTCAAATACCTAGAAAGGTGAACTGAATCTTTGGGCTTCTAGAAACAATGCAAGCCTAAAATTGAAATACCTAGAAAGGTGAACTAAATCTTTGGGCCTCTACAAATAATGCAAGCCTGAAATTGAAATACCTAGAAAGGTGACCTGAATCTTTGGGCCTCTAGAAAGATTTATTACCTCCTCAAGTAGCATCAAACAATTCCATGCGTGCACCACAAATCTATAGCAAGTTTGATCAGATCTACTTTTCCAAATCAGAATTAGCGCTAGAGCAAGCAAGATCAATGATATGGCCGTGAGACAGAGAAGGAACGAACAAACTCACCCCTCTCATGGCCTCCCCTGGTAGATCTTGCCACGCCACAGCATCTGACAGAGGGAGAAAACGACCGTGAAGGGGAGCGGGCGACCTTCAAGGTCGGAGGGAGAGGGCGGCCGAGTAGGGCGGCGGAGGCCTAAGGAGAGGGCGGCCGAGGAGAGAGAGGGCGAGCTGCGCTTGGGCGGGCCCTATGGGGAACCGAGAGGAGTCGTCGAGAGGGGGGAGCAATCAAGCAAGGTGTGAGATTTAGTTAGTTACATTTTAGTGGGCCCGAGGATAACTAACCCAATTAGAACCTCTCCACCGGCTAGTTTTTTAGCTGGGTTAGAGCAAACTAGCTCAAACTAACCCCTCTTGTTTCGATAATTTTAGGCTATTTCAACACAATCTAGCTCTAACTCTGGGATCCAAACAAAGAGGAGTGTTACTGTACATGCTACAGTGTGGTCCGTAGCACATTGTTTTTTATGGCCATATCACCACATTGTTTTCATCTGCTGGTTCATCGGGCTACTGTGCTTCGCATGCACGGCTGGTTCACTGGGCTGCCGTGGTTCGCACTCCTCCGACCTGAGTAGTACTCCCTCCGTTCCTAAATATAAGTCTTTGTAGATATTTCACTGTGGACCACATACGGATGTATATAGATGCATTTTATGTGTAGATTCACTCATTTTTCTCCGTATGTGGTCCATAGTGAAATCTTTCCAAAGACTTATATTTAGGAACGGAGGGAGTAGTATATATACCGCATCATTCTTTGCTCCTTCTTACTACTCCGACATGTGGGAGAGTCAGCATCCGTGTCGACGTGTCATGCACCGTTAGAGCGCGGAACGGAAGGGGCATCACCCCCGGTCGGAGCGCCAGAATTCATGTCTATAGTGAGTGGTCATATCACAAGTCTTTCCAGCAGAATGCGCCGTCAAACCGCACAGCCCCACTCGCTCACCCTCCTCGCCTCTCACAAACCGCTAACCCGAAAACTGCCACAGCGTCTTTGCCGGCAAAAGCCCCGCCCTCAACTTTTAACTACGCCGAAAATAGTTCGAGCTTGTTCGTTCTATATAAATACAGTACTTACTGTATGTTTATTCACCCGTGGGGTTGTTCAATGAATGGAGGGGTGGGGAGCACAAGTGAACAATACTACCTCTGTCCGGGTTTATTGGTCCCCATTGTATTTCGTGCCAAATTTTGACCATAGATTAAACTAAGAAAATGTTCACGCATGTCACCAAACATTATATTTTTCAAAACTATGTTCAAATACAAATCCAATGAGATAATTTTTCTTGACATGCATTGACATTTTGTTAGTTAAATCTTTAGTCAAAATTTGGCACAAACTATAAAAGGGACCTATAAACCGGGGACGAAGGTAGTAATTGTAGTAGTAAGTAGGAGTCGTAGAGTAGTCACCTTAAATAGAGACTTTCTTTTCTTTAGTGCCACATACACAAATTGAAACGCTTGTTGTGGAGAGAAAATAGATAATAAATCCACTATATATGTACGCAGGGGCCTGAGCGCTTGCTTTACTAGGGTTGCTCTCTTCATTCTCTCATCCTCTCCAGATATAAACAAGACAGCGGTAGCGACATTTTCTCTCTGCTCACCGCTGGTCACAGATCCGGCCGGATCCCTTCGGCCGGTGTGTGTAGAGGACTAAAAGGTGCATCATTCACGCGGTCATCGCCGCCGAGGGAGGAAACCCACAGCTGCCGGAGGTGCCCGATCCTCTGCCCGTCCCGTTCTCTCCGACACAGCGCCGGCTCGGGAGGTCCTCCGACACTTCTTCCTCCCTGCCGTATTGTCCGCAGATCCGACCTGTCGCCGCCTACATCCCGGCGACCCTCAGGTATAAGTTCTTCGAAAGCGGCCTTGCTCTACTGCCCCAGCTCCCCACGTGTCTGCATGTGCATCTTTTTCTACTCCCATCTTCTCTTCCAAAGCCACCTAAAATTTTAGTATTATTAGAGGTAAAGCTACTTCATGCATTCGAATCTAGGGCTTTGTTCAAACAACAAAGAAAGGGGGGAAGTTGTAGCATGAATCTAGGACTTGATTCAAAGAGGAAATAATATGGTGAAAGTAGTAGAGACCGGATACCCAACAGGTCTCTTGGTTAAAAAGGGAAATAATGGGAAAATGCAGTACAAACTGGATAAGGAACAGATCTATTATTGGTTGAAAAGAGGATAGAAAGTGGCGGCTGGTGGACAAGTCAACAGAGTCTATGCGCGTTTCGCCGGCGACAATGGTGAAAGAGAAGATGGCGGCTTTGGAGCGGGAGAAGAAGGTGACGGCGAAGGCGAAGGGAAGGGCGACCAGCCGGGGCGGATCTTCATCAAGGGTCGGCTTGCCGCAGGGCTGGATCCAGGGTGACTGGATCCGCTCGACGATCCATCAAAAGGATCTCGACGACATGGACAATGAGGGACGGACCCCCCATGGATCATCGCGGCTCCCGGGGAAGGAGTCGGAGCCGCAACCTCAGGAGGGTGAGTGCGTTCTCTTGGCCACCCATGTCGACCACGGGTTTTCTCTGCCGCCTCACCCTTTCTTTCGGGGATTTCTGAACTTCTTTGGGGAACAACTTCACCACTTTACTCCCAACTCCATCGTGTATCTCGCTGCTTTCGTGTCTTTGTGCGAGAATTTCTTGGGTTGCCGGCCTCATTGGGTCTTTTCAAGCACATTTTCACTTGTCGCTCCCAGACGGTGAAAAAGGCCAATCCGAGTGACGAGAGCACTCAAGTGATTCAGATGTGTGGGGGTCTTGGGGTCCAAATGAGAGGAAAGAGTTCTTTCCCGGCCATGATCTTACCCGAGTCAGTCCATGGATGGCAGTCGACTTGGTTCTCTGCAAGGACCAGCCAACGCCCAGGCGATCATTGGACTCCTCGTTTTCCATGGACCGAGTGAGCAAGCCATCTTCTTTGAAGGTGATCCCAGAGGAGACGGGGTGACTGGCATGGATCTCTTGGAGGTCTTCCTTCGACGATGCATCCAGCCGCTTTAAGCTCGAGACCATCCGATGTGGTTGTACTCTGGCACTGAGGACACCACTCGGATCCACCCGGAGGAGGTCGAGGATGCCATGCTGGAAAGGTGTCTTGTGGGCATCACAGGAAACAAGGACAACCCTCGAGGAGCCAGGAGGATCCCTCCACTCGACCAGTCATATGAAGTAGACAAGGTTCATTCCTGCATCTTTGACAGTGGTCCCGCTTACTCCATCTTGTTTGCTTAAAATCGGTCAATTGACTTTTGTCTTGTTTGTTGTCTTCCAGGCCACTACTGAGATGTACTCGATGCCCAACGGGGCGCAAGAACCAGTCGAGGAGGAAGAAGGGAGCGGAGGCGAAAGCCAGGAGGAATGGCAATCGGATGGTGAGGAGGACGAAGACGACGACAGCTCCGGCGAAGAGGAGGAGGAGGAAGAGGAGGAAGAAGTAGATCCTCCTCGCATGGAAAGGCGATCCAAGCTCACCCATGACCCCGCCGTCGAGCGTGGCAAGGCTATCGCGCCCGTCGGGCAGTCGACGAAACACCCTCGGACGACCTCTCCGGCGCCAACTGAAAAAGCACCGAAGCAACCCCGAGCGACACCATCAAAGCCGACGAAGGCTTTGCCCAAGATGAGGATGGCCATTCCCACCATTTTTGGGTACAGCAGAACTTGTGTTTTCTTGTTTGGCATGGACATACTTTTGGTCGACTTGTTGACTGATCAACTGATTTCTGAAACCTGCAGCGCTGCTACCTCCGAGACCTCAGCCAGGAATGAAGACCAGGAGATGGAAGATGCTGCCACCTCTAACCTTGGTATGATCTCTGTAGTTTCGCTTTTGGTCGATTGGATTCCCGTTTTTAACTTTGAATCTTTCTTGTAGTCCCTCCTCACGTCATTGATCTCCCTGATGATGACGATGAGGCGCCGCTGAGGCGGAGGAGGAATAAAAAGGGGCCTGCTGGCAAGACTACTCACGTTGTATCAGTGCCTGAGACGCTGGTTCATGAGGGTGGAAACATCACTCGAACTTCTGTGTCTTTCGCTGTGCCGCTGACGAGTATCCGGCCTTCATCAATGACTGTTGATCCGCCTTCCCTTTTCGCCACACACCACGGCCCAGAGGACCAAGTGGGTGCTGCTAAGGAAGCTATACGCCAGGCGGGGATCATGATGGAGCAAGTGAAGGTGGTCCGGGAGGCCAGCCAGGCGGCCTATGATGCCAGCTCAGCTCTTCAGAGCAACGTCCAGGTTAGTTGATCACCACTTGTTCTGTTAGGATATGCTACCTGAAAACTCTTCTTTCTGAAGATCTTCGTATTTGTACACCCACTGGGTGTGTCGATTGAATTTTTGCATTGGTGGGGGCACGCTGAGTGCACCCACTGGGTGTAGTCCCCGAGACTATGGTGGACTGCTGGCAGTCGACCGTAGTCTTTATTCTTTGAATTTCTTTGCTAACTTCTTCACTCGGTCCGGTCGGACCATTTCGAATGGAATCTTGAAACCGGTGGGGGCACTCTGAGTGCTCCCACTGGGTGTAGTCTCCGAGACTATGGTGGACTGTTGGCAGTCGTCCGTAGTCTGAAGAACTCTTTTTTTTAGATCATGATGATACCGAGGCTGACTGCTGACAGTTAGCTATGGTTTAGGATCATAACCCTTTTTTTGGTCGACTGATCGAACCGAGTCGGTAGAACCAGTGGGGGCACGCTGAGTGCACCCACTGGGTGTAGTCCCCGAGACTACTGTCGAATATTTTGATTCGGCTGTAGTCTTAGGAACACTACGATTCTTCTTAGTCACTCGGAAGCAACCTATCTTTGATGTCTGTCGATTGACTCTTCGCAGAAATCCTGCGAGCTTGTGGCTCGCTATACTGAATTGGAAAACAAACAGATCCAGCTCAACCTTGACTTGAAGCTTGCTCAGGAGAACTTGCAGAAGGCGAGAGACGAAGCAAAAGGTATGGCTGGTGAGAACTTGACGACTGTCTTTGTCTTTCTTCCCATTCTTAATTCTGATCTCGTTGTCATTTTGCAGACAAAATGGAGGAGGCTTTGAAGAAGAAGGATCATGACCTTGCCGAGGCGCAGAAAGCGGCTTTGGACAAAACAAAGCTCGCAGAAGAAAAACTGGCTTCAGTCGGTAAACTTGAAGAAGAGAACGCAAATCTGAAAGCTGCTCTCGACGCGGCCAACAAGGAGGTTAGCCGACTGAAGAATGACTAGATAGCTCTGAGTGACAACGCTGGCGAACTAGCGGGGAAGAGGAACGATCTGGAGGCTTATCTGGGAGGGCTCGCCAAGAAGTTATTCCTCATGCTTGAAGGTAATCCCTCCTATCCGACTGACTTGTTATCACCGACCCATCATAGAACCATTAGCTTGAACTCGAGTTCCGTTTACAGAATTCTGCCAGAACTTTGAGGAGGAGACTAGTCGAGTGGAGACCAGCCTGGACCCCATTAACTCTCCTATGAAGGATGAAGCCGCTATGAATGTGCTCCGACTGGAGTCTCGTATCGCTGTTGTGGTGGACTACCTTGCTCGACTGAAGGTTGCGGTGTCGCGAATTGACTCGACACTCTGGCCAGGCGAGATGCTTCAAAATGACCTCGAGTCTTTAATGATTCGACTGAATGACGTTCCAAGTCGAGTGCAAGAATGGAAAAAGTCTTCTGCCAGGTGTGGTGCCGATGTTGCTCTGTCCATGGTCCGTGTTCACTGCAAGGAGGCGCGAGAGGAAAAGCTGGCGTCCATCAATGTTGCCAATACCAAGAAGTATGACTTCCAATCTTTCATGGAGACTTTCATTTTGTTGCCACCCGGATTGCTGACGGAATCGACCTGGATCAGTTTGTCGCACCTTCCAGTCCTCCACCTGAGGAGTAAAAACTTCTATGCTTCGTCTTAAATTTGCCTCGGAATGCCGAGTGATTTTGTAACCGATAAACTTTAACAGGCTTGACGCCTGAGCACTTCTGAATCCGTAGGATGTTATCTGAACTTGGCTTATCATCGAATATGCTTTCATTTGCCTTCGAGCGAACTTTGTTTTTCACTCGGAATATACTTCAGTGCTTGAGATGCAGCTTTGAGGTGAAAAATCCAGTCGACCTGCACTTCATCGTTCTTGCAGGTAGGGATGGAGCACAGATTGCGATCGACCTGCGTCCTTGCGGATCGGGATGGAATGCTTGTTGTACTTGTGGCGCAGCTCCGAAGGAGAAGGTAGCAGTCGACCTGCACCTCGTCGTCCTTGCGGATCGGAAAGGGGCGCACGTTGTACTTGTGGCGCAGCTCCGAAGGAGAAGGTAACAGTTGACCTGCACCTCGTCGTCCTTGCGGATCAGAATGGATTTCATACTTAGGCGAGTACTGGACTGCAGCTAAGCCTCCGAGTGGGAGGGTTGCTCTCCACTCGGTAGGATTTCAAATACTTAGGCGAGTATTGGACTGCAGCTAAGCCTCCGAGTGGGAGATTTGCTCTCCACTCGGTAGGATTTCAAATACTTAGGCGAGTACTGGACTGCAGCTAAGCCCCCGAGTGGGAGGTTTGCTCTCCACTCGGTAGGATTTTAAATACTTAGGCGAGTACTGGACTGCAGCTAAGCCACAGAGTGGGAGGTTTGCTCTACACTCGGTAGGATTTAAAATACTTAGGCGAGTCTTGGATCAGCAGCTAAGCCCCCGAGTGGGAGGTTTGCTCTCCACTCGGTAGGATTTTTCAAACTTAGGCAAGTACTGGACTGCAGCTAAGCCTCCGAGTGGGAGGATTTTTTTGTGTCATAGCTCTGAAGGAGAAGGCAGCAGTCGATCTGTACCTCGTCGTCCTAGCAAAGCGCACATTGTATTAAATACTTAGGCGAGTACTTGGACTGCAGCTAAGCCCCCGAGTGGGAGGCTGGCTCACCACTCGGTAGGATTTTAAACACTTAGGCGAGTACTTGGACTGCAGCTAAGCCCCAGAGTGGGAGGCTGGCTCACCACTCGGTAGGATTTTCAAGTACTTAGGCGAAAGCAGTTAGCAGCTAAGCCCCGAGTGTGAGGTGACTCACCACTCGGTGAGGTTTTTTTACAAACTTAGGCGAAAGCGGGTTCGCAGCTAAGCCACCCACCGGGAGGGGTTTCTCATGTAAACAAAATTAATAACAATCACTTTGGGAAAATTATAACATTCTTGTCTTTGATAAACAAACTACAGAGGTACTTTTATTACATCTCATCCGGTGAGTACTTAAGTATAAAAGGCGGAGCAGCTCCGCATTCAAGCTCGAGGCTCATCAATCAGCGATCGACATTGTAAAGATGGTATGCTCCATTGTGGAGAACTCGTGACGATGAAGGACCTTCCCAAGTGGGAGCGAAGCTTGTGTGGTTTCATTGATCCACTTGGAGGACCAAGTCTCCTTCTTGGAAGGTTCGACACTTCACATTTCTAGCATGGAATCGACGCAAGTCCTGCTGATAGATGGTCGAGCGGATCAGGGCCATCTCTCTCTCCTCTTCTAGGAGGTTGACTGCATCTTGCCGGTCTTGCTCTGCTTCATCTTCAGAGTAGGGTTCAACTCGAGGTGCATTGTGAAGCAGGTCACTCGGCAGAACTGCTTCAGCTCCATAGACCAGAAAGAATGGAGTTCTCCCAGTCGACCGATTAGGAGTATTCCTCAATCCCCAAAGAACTGATGGAAGTTCGTTGACCCACGCTCCTGCTGCATGCTTGAGATCACGCATCAGCCGGGGTTTCAGTCCTTTGAGAATTAGACCGTTTGCTCGTTACCTTGTCCATTTGGTAGGGGTGAGCAAGCTGAAGCATAGTCGACTTCGCGTGCCTTGAGAGGCGCAAAAGGCTTTGAATTTGTCGGAATCGAAGTTTGACCCATTGTCGATTGATGATGCTATGCGAACTCCATATCTGAATATCAACTCTCTGATGAAACTGATAGCAGTGCATGCATCGAGATTCTTGATAGTCTTAGCTTCGATCCACTTAGTAAACTTGTCGACTGCCACTAGCAAGTGAGTGAAGCCGCTCCTGCCAGTTCTCAGTGGTCCAATCATATCCAATCCCCAAACAGCGAAGGGCCAGACGAGTGGAATGGTCTTAAGGGCTGAGGCGTGTTTGTGTGACATATTGGAATAGAACTGACATCCTTCACACTTGTCGACTATTTCCTTTGCCATTTCATTTGCTTTTGGCCAGTAAAATCCCGCTCGGTATGCTTTAGCCACAATGGTCCGAGAGGACGCATGATGACCACAGGTCCCCGAGTGGATATCATCAAGAACTATCTGACCTTCTTCTGGTGTTATGCATTTCTGGCCGACTCCAGTCGCACTTTCTCCGTACAACTGTCCCTTGATCACAGTAAAGGCCTTGGATCGGCGGACGATCTGTCGAGCCTCTTCTTCATTCTCTGGGAGTTCTTTCCTTAGGATATACGCGATGTACGGCACTGTCCAGTCGGGAGTGATGACCACAACTTCCATGATCAGGTCGACCACGGCTGGGACCTCAACTTCAGTCGGTTCAGTGGCACTTTTTGGCTGTGGGGCTTCTTCGGTGAAAGGATCCTCTTGAACTGACGGTGTGTGGATGTGCTCCAAAAACACATTACTGGGAATGGCTTCCCTCTTGGACCCTATTTTCGCCAAATCATCAGCAGCTTGATTTTTCAGTCGGGGTATATGATGAAGCTCTAACCCCTCGAATTTCGTCTCTAACTTTCTCACTGCATTGCAGTAAACAGTCATGCCTGGGCTTCTGACATCCCACTCCTTCATCACTTGATTAACCACCAAATTTGAGTCGCCATAGACCATGAGGCGACGGACGCCGAGCGAAATGGCCATACGCAACCCATACAAAAGTGCTTCATATTCTGCTTCATTGTTGGAGGAATCAAAGTGGATCTGGAGCACATATCTGAGCTTATCTCCTCGGGGGGAAACCAACACTACCCCAACCTTTGGAACCATTCAAGCATCTTGGAACCATCAAAGAACATGGTCCAAAGGTTCGAAAGTGAACTTGAGTCGGTAGTTGCTGTTCAATCCACTCGGCGATGAAATCTGCTACTCCTTGGGACTTGATGGCTTTCTTTGCCTCAAACTTGATATCAAGGGGAAGGAGTTCAATCGCCCATTTCGCCACTCGAGCAGTTGCATCTCTGTTGTGCAGAATCTCTAACAATGGGGCGTCACGACGATCAGTAATGGAATGGTCAGAGAAGTAATGAGCAACCTTCTTCGTGGTCATATAAATCCCATAAACAAGCTTCTGATAATGAGGATATATTTGCTTTGATGGGGTCAATACTTCAGAAAGATAATATCTTTGGTATTTGAACTTTGAAGGATTTTCCTTCTTCTTCCCGCTCGACCGTAAGTACTGTACTTACGACTTGTCCTGTGGCTGCAATGTAAAGCAACAAAGGCTCTTTGCTGATTGGGGCAGCAAGCACCGGCTGGGTGGAGAGCGGAGCTTTTAGCTCTGCAAACGCAGCATCAGCTTCGGGAGTCCACTCGAACTTGTCTGACTTCTTCATCAGTCGGTAAAGAGGCAATGCCTTTTCACGGAGACGAGAGATGAGTTGACTTAAAGCGGCCAAGCATCCAGTAAGCTTCTGGACATCGTGCACACCCACAGGGCATTTCATTCGGAGTATAGTACCAACTTTTTCTGGGTTGGCGTCGATTCCTCGTTCGGAAACGAGAAAACCAAGTAACTTTCCGCCAGGAACTCCGAATGTGCACTTTGATGGATTGAGCTTGATATCATACCTCCTGAGATTGGCAAATGTTTCAGCAAGGTCAGTCAACAGGTCGGAACCATTCCGTGATTTGACCACAATATCATCCATGTATGCTTCCACATTCCGACTGATTTGAGTGAGCAAACACTTCTGAATCATCCTCATGAACGTGGCTCCGGCATTCTTGAGGCTGAATGGCATGGTGACATAACAGAAGCACCCGAATGGAGTGATGAAAGCTGTTTTGATCTCGTCGTGTCCATGCAGACGGATCTGATGGTAACCGGAATAGGCGTCTAAAAAAGACAACCGCTCACATCCCGCAGTCGAGTCGACTATTTGGTCGATGCGGGGGAGAGGAAAATGATCTTTTGGGCAGGCCCGATTGATATGTTTGAAGTCGATGCACATGCGAAGTGACTTGTCCTTCTTGGGGACCATGACCACATTGGCGAGCCACTCGGAGTGGTAAATCTCTCGGATAAACTCTGCTGCTAAGAGTCGAGCCACCTTCTCGCCAATGGCCTTTCTCTTCTGGACGGCGGACTGTCGAAGATGTTCTTTGACAAGTTTAACTTTTGAGTCGACTCGTAGACGATGCTCAGCCAGTCCCATGGGAACACCCGGCATGTCAGCAGGCTTCCATGCAAAGATGTCCCAGTTCTCACGGAGGAACTGGATGAGCGCTTCTTCCTATTTGGAGTCGAGTGTTGTTAAGATGTGGGTCGGAGCAGCATTGGGGTCGGTCGGGTGAATATGAAACGGTTTCGTCTCACCAGACGACTGAAATGCTGATTCCGTGGCGGGCTTCTTGGCTAGCAACAAATCACTCGGGTCTGCAGTTTTCTGGTATTCTTGCAGCTCTACCACTTCAATCTGAGCATCAGCGATCTTAGAGCCTTTCTGAAAACACTCTTCTGCTTTCTTTCGATTGCCAGTGACAGTGATCACACCTTTGGGGCCTGGCATTTTCAGTTTGAGGTACACATAACATGGTCGAGCCATGAAACGTGCATATGCCGGCCTTCCCAGGATATCGTGATAAGCACTCTGGAAATCCAAGACCTCAAAGGTCAATTTTTCTTTACGAAAATTCTTGGAATCACCAAAAACCACATCGAGAGCAATTTGGCCGAGTGACTCAGCCTTATTTCCAGGAATGACTCCATGGAAGCTCATGTTCTTTGGTCTTTGAGTCCGACATCGGAATGCCCATCCCTTTCAACGTCTCTGCATATAGTATGTCCAGGCCACTGCCACCATCCATCAAAACTTTAGTTAGTCGAGTGCCTTCGACGACTGGGTCGACCACCAAAGCTTTCCTCCTAGGGGTGGCTATGTGTGTCGGGTGATCAGACTGGTCAAACGTGATGGCGGTCTGCGACCATTTCAGATAACTGGGTGTCGCCGGAGCGACCATATTCACTTCTCGGTTGATAACTTTCAATCGACTTTTGCTTTCAACGTCAGCAAAAATCATCAGGGTGGAATTGACCTGGGGGTATCCACCATCACTATCTTCCTTGTCCTCAACTTTGTCTGACTCCTTCTCCTTATCTTTGGGCTGCTTCCCCTGAAACTGCTGAATCAAGAGCCGACACTGTCAAGTGGTATGCTTTGGGTAAATGAGTTTACCCTCTTCATCTTTCTTCGTGTGAATGTGACATAGCAAGTCCAATACATCATTCCCATCTTGGTCTTTCACCTTTTTAGGGTTCCAAGGCCCCTTGGGTTTCCCCTTGAACTTTCCTGGAGTCACGGCCAAGGCTTCTCCGGGAGCAGCTCGGCTTTCCGCTTCGCTTCCGATCGAGTTCCCTCCCCGGTTTCATTAGCGGCTGACTTGTACTTGCCACTCCGGGCCGATCCTCTTCTTCACCATTAGGCGTGCATTTGGTGGCAATCTCCATCATTCGACTCAGGGTCATGTCTCCGGTCCGACCGAATTTCAAACTTAACTCCCTGTTCTTAACACCTTCCTTGAAGGCACGGACTGCCTGATGATCAGATACATTCTCTACTGTGTGATGCAATGTGATCCACCTCTGGATGTAATCTCTTAGAGTTTCATTCGACTTTTGCACACACGACTGCAACTCTGTCAACCCTGCTGGCCGCTTGCAAGTTCCTTCAAATGTCCTGACAAACACTCGGGCAAGATCTTCCCAAGTGTAAATGCTGCTGGGTGCTAACTGATTCAACCATGCTCTGGCTGAGCCCTCCAACATAAGAGGCAGGTGTTTCATGGCCACTTCATCGTTGCCGCCGCCAATCTGAACAGCCACCGGTAGTCCTCAAGCCAAGTATCCGGCTTGGACTCACCAAAGGAACTTCTTGACTCCAGTCGCCAACCTGAAGTTGGGAGGAATCACCGCGGCACTGATGGCTCTGCTAAAACACTCTGGTCCTGAGACGTGTACTCTGCTGCTGGTGGGCACATCTCTGTCATGGCCTTCTCGGTGAGCTCTGTTCCTGTCGACCAAACCTTGAACGATAATGGATCTCGCATCAAAGCCTGGTTCCCTGGGGTCGACTGGAATCCTTCGCCCAACACTGTGATGGCGTCTGTCATCCTGCTGTCGAGGCGCGTATGACCCACCCCTTGGGGGAGGAGTGGGCACTCGACGTCGATCATCACGATCGAATCGGTCCTCATACTGACCACGCCGGCCTCCATGTCCCTCACGCCTTGGGGTGATTTTGGGCTATGAGTCGACTGGACTGTATTTGCAGCAACGGATCTGCTGTGAATCCTATTCCGCGACTGCGATACATCTGAATTTTGATCTCCTGCTGCCGGAGTAAATCTACGATCTGTAGCAAGCCTCTGCCCGACCTCATTTGGGAAGGCTGAATCGACTCTGCTATACGGGCTGCAGCTGCTAGATTCTGAATTGGAGTTCGATATACCTAAGTCGGTTGTGGAAAGAGTTGACGTCGACTGGACGACGGGACCCGTTGTCGCGCTCGTTCGTCGAGCACTCGCTGGAGATTTTCCAATCGAGTGCGCTCAGCCAAGTTGGCCAAACGCGCGTCTTCTAAGGCACGGGCCTTGGGGGTTTCTCCAACGATAGGAGTGTGAAGCGCATCCATGTTCCGGCGGCGAAGCTCCTCCCTCTGCAGCGAGGTGAGTGGCTCGGGCAAGTACTCTTCATGGGCTTGCGATGGATCGCCCTTGCCGTCGCCACCGTCGGCGCGGGGAAAGCCGGGTGGACTGCGTGGCCCATCGACCATCAGGACTTCCGCCGCTGGATCACTGTTGTCGCACTCGGATGCAGTCTCTGCGGGGTCAGTCGACAGATCGAACAGGCCGTAGAGAGATTCGTCGGGCTCGATTGCCGCGACTTGGGGAGTGGCCGACTGGCGGGCCACCGCATGCCTCACCCACCGCTGAAGCCTTGACCGACCGGAGCGCTTGCGCCGATGAGAGACTGGGAGGGAGGACGACACAAGAGCCGACCGATATTGGGTCGACGGTTGCGCAGGAGAGGGCGTCGTGGGCCGCCTGTGAAACTGCGTTGCCCCGCGGACGGGGAGCGCGTCGACGTCGAGTGGAGCCTCCTGAAGCCAAGCAGAGTCGTCGGCGATGAACGTGAGCGCGCCGAGACGGATCTCGCGGCCATCAACCAAAACTCCACCTGAAACCATGATGAAGGAGATCAGAAAAAAACTGCAACTTCTCCAACAAGTCGCTAAGACACCTGCCCCATGGTGGGCGCCAACTGTCGTGGTTCTAAGTCTGACAGTAGAATGGGGGGTAGGTATGGAGAGGCAAGATCCTAGCTATGGAGTAGTTGTATACGCGAGATGTTTACGAGTTCAGACCCTTCTCGGAGGAAGTAACAGCCCTACGTCTCGGAGCCCAGAGGCGGTCGATCAGTATTATGTGCGTATGAGTTACGAAGTGCGAACCCTTTACACCGAGGAGGGGTGGCTTATATAGAGTTTGCAGACCCCTCCAAATTTCGATTATGCAGGATTAAGGTACATTAAGATAGGGAGTTCTTGGTAACGTCCTACATAAAGTGCTATGATGACCATAAAGCCACTTAATGACCGACCGTTTGTGTGCGGTATTTGTAGATCTCCCCGGTCGAGTGGTTGGCTTCACGGTCGAGTGTCTTCTGGTCCGTCGAGCGAAATCCTTCTAGGTCGACTAAAAGGTGGTTTCTTCAAGAGATGTCCTTGGGGAGGGTACCTTGGACAGGTCCATGACCCTACCGTAGGTACATGGCTTCATCAGACGCCGCTCCATGATAGCATGCCAAGTTTCATGAATGACAGACGAGTTTTGGATTTAATAGAATTTAAAAACCAGGCATCAATATTTTGCCGGCAATCAACGGTGCCCTGGTGTTTGAAATTCATTCTGATTTCTTGCATGGGAACTAAGCATGCACCCAAGGACACAGATTCGATTTTTCGACCAATTTATATGCACTGGAGCATGCGCATGTAGTTCAAATTTGAATTATGCACATAAATGCATTGAAAACTCAGTTAATGCATAAAAATGTGCAAACAAACTCCGAAAAATCACAAAAAATCACACAACACTCCTGTTGTTCTATGTTGACACAAGAAAAAAAGACTTGAAAGCAATAATAGGCAATGGATATCGTTTCCTCCCCAAAGGTGGGACGTTCCCTACTGAAAACCATCATGCTTGTTGTGAGAAGCTCCGGTTTGTGAGAAGCATATACCCAAACCTGCCCCAAATGGGACAAAATTTGTACCACGACATGTTGATGCCGCTCCATGATAGCATGCCAAGTTTCATGAATTTCAGACAGTTTTGGATTTACTAGAATTTAAAAACCAGGCATCTCAATGTTTTGCTGGCAATCAACAGTGCCATGGTGTTTGAAATTCATTCCCATTTCTTGCATGGGACCTAAGCATGCACCCAAGGACAAAGATTTGATTTTTCAATGAATTTATATGCATTGGAACATGTGCATGTAGTTCAAATTTGAATTATGCACATAAATGCATTAAAAACTCACTTAATGCATAAAATGTCCAAACGAACCCTGAATAATTCCAATTCTTTTATGATCACTGCAGATAAAAGGTCTAGCAATTCAAACACCGTCCATGGCCTTTGTGACCCCATTATGTAATTCAAATCAAGACCAAAAATCAAGTAGATCCCACACAGTTGATTATAACCAACCGTGTGAGATGGAGCACAAAATATCTTCGGACCGTGTCTGAATAAGGGACCGTGTCTGATGACACTTTGCGTGCTAGTTTTTTGGCTGAAGCGAGTCCAAATTTTTGGCTTCCGCGGAAATATCTACCTCCCCGCCCCCTCCCCTTACCAAAAGCCACATTTCCCCTCTTTCCGCCTTCCTTTCCAAGTTGAAACCTTCACTTCTTGCTTGCAGCGCCGCCGCCTCCTCGCCGGCGACCCTCCTTCACGCTCCTCGGCCTCGCCTATCCAGGCAAGTAATCCACACCCGACCCCCATCCTCCTCCTCCTTCCACATCCCACATGCCCCTACCGTCGGCGCGAGCGCGACACCTTCCACCCAAATCACCAACCCCTCCACCAAATAAGCGCCGGCCTAAGCCATGGTGCACGCAGTATAGCCCGGACATCAAGGAGCATTTGGCAGCAGAGAAGCAAATCGCGGCTGCATGTGCAGATGAGGTCGTGATGGCTGCCATTCATGCCACCCCCCAGATCTTGAAGGAGCACCTTGCCATTTGTTAGCTATGCCGGTTAAGCATGCTCGGTTTACCCATTGCGTGTGCTGCTCCTGCCTTTCCTTCACAAATTCTAGTGAGTTGTGCTATCCAATTTTACCATGTAATCTGTTGCTCTAGTGTATATGTTCTATATGTCGTGCAGTGTGGTGCTCACTTATTAACTGTTTTATTAATTAGTTGTCGTCTTCAGTTAACTGTTTGGTTCAATTCTGCAAATGTGATGTTCAATTCTTCAGGCTGCAATTTTGTATTTTCTTCCGTGTGAGAAAAAATCAAATTTATCTTTACAAAATTGTGGGTGCATTCTGTTATTGTATACCATGTGAGGAATAAATTGAGTTTGGCAGTAGTAAATACATGAGATATAAATACATTGCTACAATTGGATATAGTTAACTGTTTGGTCTTCTATTAGGAGTATGTTATATTGTGCAATGTGGTGCTCAGTTAATGTTTGGTTCATTTGTTGTGGTGTTTAGTTAACTGCTTGGTTCAATTCTACAATTCGATGTCCAATTGTCGTGGGTAGAATTTTGTATTGTTGTGCATGTGAGGAATAAATCGAATTTGGCTGCACTTAATACATGAGAAACATATACAAGTGCTATATTTCCTAGTTCTTAATCATGCTTGGTTTGGATAAACGGGTTTTCCATGTGGCTTGAGTTAATCTGATGAATCTGCAATGTGTTTATTTATCATCAACATATTTTACTGATAGCATGCGAACCTTACTTAACCTGATGACTAACTACCTTATATGTGTTGCAGGGAAACAATGGGAAGCACTGAGGTTTACAAGATGGTACTAACTATTATTCCTTGCCTATTCCTTTGCCACATTCTCAATATAGAGAAGATATTTATGCACATCCTTGTTTTCAGGCTTCACTGATAATTACCTCTCAAACCACCTCTGTGGTCAGGAGGCGAGGAAAGTTTTCATACAACACCCACGGTTCAATATTGAAGTGTTCCTGAAGAGGTCGAAGGATGGACGGTCAATCATCCACGAGCACCGCCTAAAGTTGCAAAGACCTTCAACATGAATGAAGGCTCAATATTCGCCTTCTTCTTCAGCAGTTTTCCAGATGAGATGCATCTCTCTATGTACCGTCTATGATGCTAAGTTTGTAAGGTTCTAGATGTTGCATGTGAAACTTCTTTCTTTGGTGCGATTGTGTAATGGGGTAGCTGAGTGCTGAAGCAATATCATGTTGTACTCCGATGTATTTCAATTATGAAATCCTGCTTCCTTAATGTGGAAATGGAATATATTATGTGCTTAATATGAATGTCAATTATATTAGTAAATGGATTATTAATAATAGGGCAATTAGCCCGCTAATTGGCCAATTAGCTTGCTAATTGGGTTTGCTATTGCAAACAGTTAATCAGAAACCACCGTGGGCGATGACCTCAGGCAACGCACACAGTTTCTAGGAACAAATCGTGTTGGATCAATGAACAATCACACACGACATTCTCTTCAAAACTGTTTGCGTTACGCCACCTTGCGCAAACGTTTTCCTTGTAGTGACTATGTGGGATGTATATACAAATGGAAACGTATAGTGGTGACTGACTATGTGGGATGTACTTACGACCGGAAACGATTTCGCCTGTATAATTGTATTTTTTGAGCACTACTATACGTATTTCTGTATTTGAGTGCTACTTGATGCCTACGACCTCATTTTGCCGAGCGTGTGTGCCAAGAGGGCATATCCCCAACGGTTTCTGGGTCGTCTGGGAAGGACCCCCCTATCGCCCACACTCACTTGGCGGCGGTTCTGAATGCCGTCGCGGAAAGGGGTTAAAGCCGTTTGTTTAGGACCGACGCGCACCAGTGAGTAGATGGTATTATTAGACGTTGTGTACGTAAGCATGAACAGGGACAAATCCTACGGAAATGTCACTCCGAGGCTTATGGAGGGCATCATGCTGGAGATAGAACTACTCACAAGGTATTGCAGTCTAGATTTTATTGGCCTACTCTCTTCAAGGATGCCCGTAAGTTTGTCTCTTCTTGTGATGAATGTCAAAGAATAGGTAATATCGGTAAGCGTCAATAAATGCCTATAAATTATTCACTTGCTATTGATTACATGGGACCTTTTCCTTCCTCTAATGGGTATACACATATTTTGGTTGCTATTGATTATGTTACTAAATGGGTAGAAGCCATTCCAACCAGTAGTGCTGATCACAACACCTCTATTAAAATGCTTAAGGAAGTTATTTTCCCAAGGTTTGGAGTCCCAAGATATTTAATGACTGATGGTGGTTCACACTTTATTCATGGTGCTTTCCGTAAAATGCTTGCCAAGTATGATGTTAACCATAAAATTGC
This sequence comes from Aegilops bicornis, assembly GCA_021605145.1. Taxonomy (NCBI): domain Eukaryota; kingdom Viridiplantae; phylum Streptophyta; class Magnoliopsida; order Poales; family Poaceae; genus Aegilops; species Aegilops bicornis. Next base: position 614,502,429 of record CM038674.1, on the reverse strand, counting down.
ATCACCCTATCATCCTCAGTCTAGTGGTCAAGTTGAACTTAGTTATAGAGAAATAAAATTAATTTTGCAAAAGACTATTAATAGGTCCAGGAAGAATTGGTCTAAAAATTTAGATGATGCACTTTGGGCTTATAGAACAGCATATAAACATCCTATGGGTATGTCTCTGCGTTCAACACACGTACAGCCCGGGGACGTCTCCTCCTTCTTGATCCATCAAGGGGAGAGGAGAAGTTGAGGGAGAGCTTCGGCAGCACGACGGCGTGGTGGTGGAGCTTGCAGTTCTCCGGCAGGGCTTCGCCAAGCACTACTACGGAGGAGGAGGTGTTGGGGAGGGAGAGGGATGTGCCAGGGGAAGGGGTGTGGCTCCCATGCGCCTCCCCACTATATATAGGGGTGGAGGGGCTGGTTTCTTGCCCTCGATGTCCATTGGGGCGTTGGCAAAGGTGGGGAAAAGAAATCCCATAATTTCCCATCCCCACCGATTGTTATCCCCCTTTTTTAGGATCTTGATCTTATCCCTTCAGGATATGATCTTATTCCTTCTAAGGGGGGATCTTGGTGCGCCTTGACCAGGGGTGTGGGGCCTTGCCCCACTACCACGTTCATGTGGGTCCCCCCATGCAGGTGGGCCCCACTCCAGAACCTTCTAGAACCTTCCCGGTACAATACCGAAAAATCCCAAATATTTTCCGGTGGCCAAAATAGGACTTCCCATATATAAATCTTTACCTCCGGACCATTCCGGAACTCCTCGTGACGTCCGGAATCTCATCCAGGACTCCGAACAACATTCGGTAACTGCACACTAATTCCCATAACAACTCTAGCGTCACCGAACCTTAAGTGTGTAGAGCCTACGGGTTCGGGAATCATGCAGACATGACCGAGACAGCTCTCTGGCCGATAACCAACAGCAGGATCTGGATACCCATGTTGGCTCCCACATGTTCCACGATGATCTCATCGGATGAACCACGATGTCGGGGATTCAATCAATCATGTATACAATTTCTTTTGTCAATCGGTACGTTACTTGCCCGAGATTCGATCGTCGGTATCCCAATACCTCGTTCAATCTCGTTACTGGCAAGTCACTTTTACTCATTCCGTAACACATCATCTCGTGATCAACTCTTTGGTCACATTGAGCTCATTATGATGATGTCCTACCGAGTGGGCCCAGAGATACCTCTCTGTCACACGGAGTGACAAATCCCAGTCTCGATTCGTGCCAACCCAACAGACACTTTCGGAGATACCCGTAGTGTGCCTTTATAGCCACCCAGTTACATTGTGACATTTGGCACGCCCAAAGCATTCCTACGGTATCCGGGAGTTGCACAATCTCATGGTCTAAGGAAATGATACTTGACATTAGAAAAGCTTTAGCAGACGAACTACGCGATCTTGTGTTATGCTTAGGATTGGGTCTTGTCCATCACATCATTCTCCTAATGATGTGATCCCGTTATCAACGACATCCAATGTCCATGGTCTAAACCGTAACCATCTATTGATCAACGAGCTAGTCAACTAGAGGCTTACTAGGGACATATTGTGGTCTACATATTCACACATGTATTACGGTCTCCGGTTAATACAATTATAGCATGAACAATGGACAATTATCATGAACAAGGAAATATAATAATAACCATTTTATTATTGCCTCTAGGGCATATTTCCAACAGTCTCCCACTTGCACTAGAGTCAATAATCTAGTTCACATCACTATGTGATTGTAATGAATCCAACACCCATGGGGTTTGATCATATCTCGCTTGTGAGAGAGGTTATTAGTCAACGGGTTTGAACCTTTCAGATCCGTGTGTGGTTTACAAATCTCTATGTCATCTTGTAGATGCAGCTACCATGCGCTACTTGGAGCTATTCCAAATAACTGCTCTACTATACGAATCTGGTTTACTACTCAGAGTCATCCGGATTAGTGTCAAAGTTTGCATCGACGTAACCCTTTACGACGAACTCTTTTACCACCTCCATAATCAAGAAAATTCCTTAGTCCACTAGTTACTAAGGATAAGTTTGACCACTGTCATGTGATCCATTCCTGGATCACTCTTGTACCCCTTGATTCACTCATGGAAAGGCACACTTCAGGTGCGGTACACAGCATAGCATACTGTAGAGCCAACATCTAAAGCATAGGGGACGACCTTCGTCGTTTCTCTCTCTTCTGCCGTGGTCAGATCTTGAGTCTCACTCAATGCTCACACCTTATAACACAGCCAAGAACTCCTTATTTGCTGATCTTATTTGAACTCCTTCAAAATCTTGTCTCGGTATGTATTCATTTGAAAGTACTATTAAGCGTTTTTTGATCTATCCTTATAGATCTTGATGCTCAATGTTCAAGTAGCTTAATCCAGGTTTCCATTGAAAAACACTTTTCAAATAACCCTATATGCTTTCCAGAAATTCTACATCATTTCTGATCAACAATATGTCAACAACATATACTCATTAGAAATTCTATAGTGCTCCCACTCACTTCTTTGGAAATACAAGTTTCTCATAAACTTTGTATAAACCCAAAATCTTTGATCATCTCATGAAAGCGTATATTCCAACTCCGAGATGCTTACTCCAGTCCTTAGAAGGATTGCTGGAGCTTTGCATACTTGTTAGCATCTTTTCGGATTGACAAAAACCTTCTGGTTGTATCACATACAACCTTTCCTCAAGAAAATTGCCGAGGAAACAATGTTTTGACATCCTATCTGCAAGATTTCATAAATAATGCAGTAACTGCTAATACAATTCCAGCAGACTCTTAGCATCGCTATGAGTGAGAAAGTCTCACCGCAGTCAACTCCTTGAACTTGTCGGAAAACATCTTAACGACAATTCGAGCTTTCTTAATGGTATACTTACCATCATTGTCCGTCTTCCTTTTAAAATCCATCTGTACCCAATAGCCTTACAACCATCAAGTATTTCTTCCAAAGTCTATACTTTGTTTTCACGTGGATCCTCTCGGATTTTATGGCCTCGAGCCATTTGTCGAAATCCGGGCCCACCATCGTTTCTCCATAGCTCATAGGTTCATTGTTGTCTAGCAACATGACCTCCAAGACAGGATTAGGTACCACTCTGAAATAGTACGCATCCTTGTCGACCTACGAGGTTTGGTAGTGACTTGATCCGAAGTTTCATGATCACTATCATCAGCCTCCACTTCAATTGGTGTAGGCGCTTCTGAGAACAACTTCACGTGCCATGCTACACACTGGTTGAAGTGACGGTTCAATAACCTCATCAAGTCTCCACCATCCTCCCACTCAATTCTTTCGAGAGAAACTTTTCCTCGAGAAAGGACCCGTTTCTAGAAACAATCACTTTTACTTCCGGATCCGAAATAGGAGGTATATCCAACTGTTTTGGGTGTCCTATGAAGATGCATTTATCCGCTTTGGGTTCGAGCTTATCAGGCTAAACCCTTTTCACATAAGCGTCGCAGCCCCAAACTTTTAAGAAATGACAGCTTAGGTTTCTCTAAACCATAGTTCATACGGTGTCATCTCAACGGAATTACGTGGTGCCCTATTTAAAGTGAATGCGGTTATCTCTAATGCCTAACCCATAAAGATAGTGGTAATTCCATAAGAGACATCATGGTTTGAACCACATCCAATAGGGTGCAGCTATGATGTTCGGACACACCATCACACTATGTGTTCCAGGCGGCATTAGTTGTGAAACAATTTCCACAATGTCTTAGTTGTGTACCAAACCCGTAACTCAGATATTCCTCTCTATGATCATATCATAGACATTTTATCCTCTTGTCACGACGATCTTCAACTTCACTCTGAAATTACTTGAACCTTTCAATAATTCAGACTTGTGCTTCATCAAGTAAATATACTTAGAATCTACTCAAATCGTCTGTGAAGTAAGAGCATAACGATATTCATCACAAGGCCTCAAAGACTCATTGGATTGCACACATCAAATATATTACTTCCAACAAGTTGCTCTCTTGTTTCATCTCACTGAAAACGAGGCCTTTCGGTCATCTTGCCCATGTGGTATGATTTGCATGTCTCAAGTGATTCAAAATCAAGTGAGTCCAAACGATCCATCTGCATGGAGTTCCTTCATGCGTACAAACCAATAGACATGGTTCGCATGTCTCAAACTTTTCAAAAAACGAGTGAGTCCAAAGGTCCATCAACATGGAGCTTCTAGATGCGTTTTATACCAATATGACTCAAATGGCAGTGCCACAAGTATGTGGTACTATCATTACTATCTTATATCTTTTGGCATGAACATGTGTATCATTACGATCGAGATTCAATGAACCATTCATTTTAGGTGCAAGACCATTGAAGGTATTATTCAAATAGATAGAGTAACCATTATTCTCCTTAAATGAATAATCGTATTGTGATAAACATAATCCAATCATGTCTATGCTCAACGCAAACACTAAATAACAATTATTTAGGTTTAACGCCAATCTCGATGGTAGAGGGAGCATGCGATGCTTGATCACGTCAACCTTGGAAACACTTCCAACACATATCGTCATCTCACCTTCATCTAGTCTCCGTTTATTCCATAGCTTTTTATTTCGAGTTACTACCACTTAGCAACCGAACTGGCATTTAATACCCTGGTGTTACTAGGAGTACTAGTAAAGTACACATTATAATGTATATCCAATATACTTCTATCGGCCTTGCCAGCCTTCTCATCTACCAAGTATCTAGGGTAGTTCTGCTTCAGTGACAGTTCCCCTCATTTCAGAAGCACTTAGTCTTGGGTTTGGGTTCAACCTTGGGTTTCTTCACAAGAGCAGAACTGATTTTCCGTTTCATGAAGTATCCCTTTCTTTCCCTTGCCCTTCTTGAAACTAGTGGTTTTACTAACCATCAACAATTGATGCTCCTATTTGATTTCTACTTTTGCGGTGTCGCGAATAGCTCAAGGATCATCATATCTATCCCTGATATGTTATAGTTCATCACGAAGCTCTAGTAGCTTGGTGGCAGTGACTTTGGAGAACCATCACTATCTCATCTGGAAGATTAACTCCCACTCGATTCAAGCGATCGTAGTACTCATACAATCTGAGCACGTGCTCAACGATTGAGCTTTTCTCCTTGGTTTGCAGGCTTAAGAAACTTGTCAGAGGTCTCATACCTCTTGGCGTGGGCACTAACACTGAAATCCCAATTTCAGTCCTTGGAACATCTCATATGTTCTGTGATGTTTCAAAAACGTCTTTGGTGCCTCAATTCTAAACTATTTAGCATTAGCACTGAACTATCATGTAGTCATCAAAACGTGTATGTCAGATGTTCGCAACATCCACAACCGACGCTCGATGTTCAGCACACTGAGCGGTGCATTAAAGACATAATCCTTCTGCGCAGCAATGAGGACAATCCTCAGTTTACGGATCCAGTCCGCATAATTGCTACTGTCAACTCTCAACTAAAATTCTCTAGGAACAAATCTAAAACAGTAGAACCAAAGCGTGCGCTATGACATAATTTGCAAAGACCTTTTGACTATGTTCATGATAATTAAGTTCATCTAATCAAATTATTTAATGAACTCCCACTCAGATAGACATCCCTCTAGTCATCTAAGTGATACATGATCCGAGTCAACTAGGCCGTGTCCGATCATCACATGAGACAGACTAGTTGTCATCGGTGAACATCTTCATGTTAATCGTATCCACTATACGACTCATGTTCGACCTTTCGGTCTCTTGTGTTCTGAGGCCATGTCTGTACATGCTAGGCTCGTCAAGTCAACCTAAGTGTTTTGCATGTGTAAATCTGGCTTACACCCGTTGTATGCGAACGTTAGAATCTATCACACCCGATCATCACGTGGTGCTTGGAAACAACGAACTTTCCCAACGGTGCATAGTTAGGGGGAACACTTTCTTGAAATTTTATAAGGGATCATCTTATTTATGCTACCGTCATTCTAAGCAAATAAGATGTAAACATGACAAACATCACATGCAAATCATGGAGTGACATGATATGGCCAATATCATCTCGCGCCTTTGATCTTCATCTTTGAGGCGCGGCATGATCACCTTCGTCACCGGCATGACACCATGATCTCCATGATCATGATATCCATCATCGTGTCTTCATGAAGTTGTCTCGCCAACTATTACTTCTACTACTGTGGCTAACGGTTAGCAATAAAGTAAAGTAATTACATGGCGTTTCCAATGACACGCAGCTCATATAATAAATTAAGACAACTCCTATGGCTCCTGCCGGTTGTCATACTCATTGACATGCAAGTCGTGATTCCTATTACAAGAACATGATCAATCTCATACATCACATATATATAATTCATCACATCCTTTTGGCCATATCACATCACATAGCATACCCTTCAAAAACAAGTTAGATGTCCTCTAATTGTTGTTGCATGTTTTATCTGGCTGCTATGGGTTTCTAGCAAGAACGTTTCTTACCTACGCAAAAGCCACAACGTGATATGCCAATTTCTATTTACCCTTCGTAAGGACCCTTTTCATCGAATCTGATCCGACTAAAGTGGGAGAGACAGATACCCGCTAGCCACCTTATGCAACTAGTGCATGTCGATTCGGTGGAACTGTCTCACGTAAGCGTGCGTGTAAGGTCAGTCCGGGCGCTTCATCCCACGATACCGCCCGAATCAAGATAAGACTAGTAACGGCAAGTAAATTGACAAAATCGACGCCCACAACAACTTGTGTTCTACTCGTGCATAGAAACTACGCATAGACCTAGCTCATGATGCCCTTTGTTGGGGATCGTTGCAGAAATTAAAATTTTCTACGGATCACCAAGATCAATCTATGGAGAGACTAGCAACGAGAGAGAGGGGAGTGCATATTCATACCCTTGAAGATCGCGATGCGGAAGCGTTACAAGAACGCGGATGAAGGAGTCGTACTCGCAGCGATTCAGATCGCGGTTGATTCCGATCTAAGCGTCGAACAACAGCGCCTCCGCGTTCAACACACGTACAGCTCGGGGACGTCTCCTCCTTCTTGATCCATCAAGGGGAGAGGAGAAGTTGAGGGAGAGCTCCGGCAGCACGACAGCGTGGTGGTGGAGCTTGCAGTTCTCCGGCAGGGCTTCGCCAAGCACTACTATGGAGGAGGAGGTGTTGGGGAGGGAGAGGGCTGCGCCAGGGGAAGGGGTGCGGCTCCCATGCACCTCCCCACTATATATAGGGGTGGAGGGGGCTGGTTTCTTTCCCTCCAAGTCCATTGGGGCGTTGGCAAAGGTGGGGAAAAGAAATCCCATAATTTCCCTTCCCCACCGATTGTTATCCCCCTTTTTTAGGGATCTTGATCTTATCCCTTTGGGATATGATCTTATTCCTGCTAAGGGGGGATCTTGGTGCGCCTTGACCAGGGGTGTGGGGCCTTGCCCCCACTACCCGCGTTCATGTGGGTCCCCCCATGCAGGTGGGCCCCACTCCGGAACCTTCTAGAACCTTCCTGGTACAATATCGAAAAATCCCGAACATTTTCCGATGGCCAAAATAGGACTTCCCATATATAAATCTTTACCTCCAGACCATTCCGGAACTCCTCGTGACATCCGGGATCTCATCCAGGACTCCGAACAACATTAGGTAACTGCGCACTAATTCCCATAACAACTCTAGCGTCCCCGAACCTTAAGTGTGTAGAGCCTACGGGTTCAGGAATCATGCAGACATGACCGAGACAGCTCTCTGGCCAATAACCAACAGCGGGATCTGGATACCCATGTTGGCTCCCACATGTTCCACGATGATCTCATCAGATGAACCACGATGTCGGGGATTCAATCAATCCTGTATACAATTCCCTTTGTCAATCGGTACGTTACTTGCCCGAGATTCGATCGTCGGTATCCCAATACCTCGTTCAATCTCGTTACCGGCAAGTCACTTTTACTCGTTCCGTAACACATCATCCCGTGATCAACTCTTTGGTCACATTGAGCTCATTATGATGATGTCCTACCGAGTGGGCCCAGAGATACCTCTCCGTCACACGAAGTGACAAATCGATCTCGATTCGTGCCAACCCAATGAGACACTTTCGGAGATACCCGTAGTGTGCCTTTATAGCCACCCAGTTATGTTGTGGCGTTTGGCACACCCAAAGCATTCCTACGGTATCCGGGAGTTGCACAATCTCATGGTCTAAGTAAATGATACTTGACATTAGAAAAGCTTTAGGAGACGAACTACACGATCTTGTGCTATGCTTAGGATTGGGTCTTGTCCATCACATCATTCTCCTAATGATGTGATCCCGTTATCAACGACATCCAATGTCCATTGTCAAGAAACCGTAACCATCTGTTGATCAACGAGCTAGTCAACTAGAGGCTTACTAGGGACATATTGTGGTCTATGTATTCACACATGTATTACGGTCTCCGGTTAATACAATTATAGCATGAACAATAGACAATTATCATGAACAAGGAAATATCATAATAACCATTTTATTATTGCCTCTAGGGCATATTTCCAACAGTTATTTGATATAAGTTCTTTAGACGAATGGAGAACCCAAGCTTATGAAAATGCAAAGTTATTCAAAGAAAAAGTTAAAAGATGGCATGACAAAAGAATCCAAAAGCGTGAGTTTAAAGTCGGAGAATATGTTCTTTTGTACAACTCTCGTTTTAGATTTTTTGCAGGAAAGCTCATCTCAAAATGGGAAGGCACATATGTCAGCGAGGAGGTTTTGCCGGTCTGGAGCCCTCAAAATAAATAACTCCAAAGGTACTAACCCGAAGGTTTTCAATGGGCAACGAATAAAGCATTATATCTTAGGTACGCCTATTAATGTTGAAACTAATATTATCCAAACTTTGACACCGGAAGAACACATAAAAGAGTCCTTCCGGAACACTCCAGAATTGAGAAAATAAAGAGGTACATGATACGGTAAGTCAACGGACTCCGAAAAATCCACAAAAATATTTTTTATCAGTTTTGAAATATTTTAGAATTTTGGAAATAAAGAAACTTCCAGGAAGCATCCCCTGGTGGGCACAAGACACCAGGGTGCGCCAGGCAAGCCTGGTGTGCCCAGGTGGGTTGTCCACCTAAGACACCTTCCGTACTCCGTTTTTCTACCTTATACTTGTCCTCCAAGATAAAAAAATCTATATATACTTCCCGAACTTGTTGATCACCGTATCGCAGAGAAATCCTCTGTCCTCTTTTCTTGGTGTTTCCTGCGCAGTTTTGAAAGTATGTCATCCCAAGACTCCGACGGAGAGAGATATGTCTCACATCTTATTGCTGACCCAAAGACCTATGAGGACCTATCTCCTTATGGTCGAAGTTCAGATGATGAGGAGGATGCTCACTTGATGAGGATCGATGATTCAAGCTCGGAGGACGAAGATGTTCCTTTACCTCAACCCGGGGATATGCATATAGAGTTCAGGAAATCCAGCCTCCCTAAACGACCTAACCGATCTATTCCTTCTCGTTTTCGGCAGAAAAGCAAAGGGGATTTATGTGACAAGATCTTGAAGTTGGAATTGGAGGTAGACGATCTAAAAGAAGAAATTTCTCTCCTCAACTACAATATGAAAAAGTTGAAGGCAAAATAGTCATCACCACCACCATCTTCTTCACCACCAAAGGAGAACTGAGTATCGGGTATGGGCACTCCCCTTGGCTTCCGCCAAGCTTGGGGTGGGGGGGGGGTGCACCGGTATCGTATCATCCCACTATCTTATTACTTTTACTTATTTTAGTTCGATCTTTTGCATTAGATGAATAAAAGTTTAGTTCAATCCTTTCTTCTTTGAGAGTTTGCTTAGTGATCTATCCTTGTAATCTTGTGCAAGTTATGTAATAAAGTTTAGTTTGAGTTTTTGCTTTCTTTAGTTTCATGTTGCAAATAAAAGAAAAGAAAAAAGAAATAAAAAGAGAAAGGAAACAAATAAAAGAAAAGAAATAAATCAATAAGATCATGTACTAATCCTATGGTAGGTGATAGCACCACATAATGAAAAGTATAAGTAGGAAATTTTATTAGATATTGACAAACATAGCATTAGTCAATGATGCAACTCATGAAAGAATAAATAAGGGAAGAGAAGATTCACATATAGATATACTATCCTAGAAATATATTGTGATTGTGAGCCCTCATCAAAATATTATATGCCAAAATTGTTTGTTGACGTTGGACAAGGAAGACAACTTAATGATTTATGTTTGTTTATATTCACATAGAAGTCATATTGTCATAGATCCTTTAACATGTGATGCTTCCCCCCTACCTTTGCTAGCCAAAAATTCCGCACTAAGTAGAGATACTACTTGTGCATCTAAAAACCCTTAAACCCAAATCTTATTTTCAAGTGTCCACCATACCTACCTAGGGATTGAGCAAGATCCCTCAAGTAAGTTGTCATCGGTGCAAAAAGGAAATAAAATTGCTTCTAAAAGTGTGAGATCATTTAGTGTAAGAGAAAATTGTGCATTGTACGAACTTGGATGACAAAGAATAAAAAGCGATAGACTGCATAATACAGGTTGTCATCTTAAGGGGCAATACAACATGACGTTATCTTGCACTAAGGGATTGAGCATACAAACAAATAAGCGCATGGCAACCTCTACTTCCCTCTGCGAAGGGCCTATCCTTTACTTTTATGCACTTACTTTTATGCAAAGAGTCAAAGTTTTCCTTCTATTCCTTTTATTTTTCTCCTTTGGCAAGCATCATGTGGTGAGGAAAGATCTCGGCACATATGTCCAGTTGAATATAGATAGCATGAGTTATTATTGTTGACATCACCCTTGAGGTGAGTATGTTGGGAGGCGAAACTATAAGCCCCTATCTTTCTATGTGTCCGGTTGAAACGTTTTGCTCATGGGTACGAGGTGAGTGTTAGCAATCATAGAAGACTATATGATGGTTGAGTATGTGGACTTGCCTAAAGGCTCCGACACATGACCCTTCCTGAAAAGATGATGAATTGTAGTTGCAAAGTTGACTGAGAACATAGTTTGTTAGTTTCTAATAGAGTTTTTGCTTTATACTTCGATTGTGTGATAAACTATTACTTATTCATGAGAAGTATATGATAAAAGTTATATGATAGAAGTCATATGCTTAACTTTGTTGTTGTTATAATAATCAATATGATGTTTCTATGTACGTATTTTTTTTATCAACACCTTTCTCTCAAAGCATGTGGACATTTTTTTCGATTTCGGTTTTCGCTTGAGGACAAGCGAGGTCTAAGCTTGGGGGAGTTGATACGTCCATTTCGTATCATGTTTTCTTACTGTTATTTATAATGTTTTTATCCATAATAATGCTTTTTGGAGTAATTCTAATGCCTTTTCTCTCATAATTTGCAAGGTACACACCAAGAAGGAGAATTCTGGCAGATGGAAATCTGGACCCAAAAAGCTACGTCAGGCTTCCTATTCTGCACAACTCCAAATAAGCTGAAACTTAACGGAGATTTTTTATGGAATATTTAAGAAATAATGGAGCCAATAACCACCAGAGGGGTGCCACCAAGTGGGCACATCCCACCTGGGCGCGCCAGGCCCCCCAGACGCGCCCTGGTGGGTTGTGGCCTCCTCGGCCCACCTCCGGTTCCCATCTTCTTGTATATAAGTGATTTTGACCTAGAAAAAATAAGGAGGAGACTTTCGGGACAGAGCGCCGCCATCTCAAGGAGGAACTTTGGCTGGAGCACTTTTGCCCTCCAGCGGAGCGATTCCGCCGGGGGAACTTCCCTCCTGGAGTTGGAAATCATCGTCATCATCATCACCAACAACTCTGCCATCTTGGGGAGGGAAATCTCCATCAGTATCTTCAACAGCACCATCTCATCTCAAGCCCTAGTTCATCTCTTGTGTTCAATCTTGTTACCGGAACTATAGATTGGCACTTGTGGGTGACTGGTAGTGTTGATTACATCTTGTAGTTGATTACTATATGGTTTATTTGGTGGAAGATTATATGTTCAGATCCATTATGCTATTTAATACTCCTCTGACCATGAACATGTTAATCATTTGTGAGTAGTTAGTTTTGTTCTTGAGGTCACGGGAGAAATCATGTTGCAAGTAATCATGTGAACTTGATATGTGTTCGATATTTTGATAGAATGTATGTTCTTATTCCCTTAGTGGTGTCATGTGAACGTCGACTACATGACACTTCACCATATTTGGGCCTAAGGGAATGCATTGTGGAGTTGCAATTAGATGGTGGGTTGCGAGAGTGACAGAAGCTTAAACCCCAGTTTATGCGCTATTTTGTAAGGGACCGATTGGATCCAAAAGTTTAATGCTATAGTTAGAATTTATTCTTAATACTTTTCTCGTAGTTGCGGATGCTTGTGGGAGGGTTAATCATAAGTAGGAGGTTTGTTCAAGTAAGAGCAGCACCTAAGCCACTACTAGGGAAAACCTTATACATAGAATGTTACCAGTAGCGCTGTACAAAATCATACGCTACTGCTATTTAGTAGCAGCGCGCGTAAATAAACCGCGCTACTCCTATGACTTTAGCAGTAGCGCGTACTAGCAAAAAGCGCTGCTTCTATGTTTGAACTGGGCGCACATGGCTAGCCCAACCTAGCAGTAGCGCGATATCTTGGCCAGTGCTCTTATCAACTCTCCTTAGTCATGGCGGCTTATGTGTAAGGCGCTATCGCTATGGAAATAAAATAAAGTGAAAACAAGTAGAAAAGTAAATGAAAATGAAAGAAATAGAAAAAGGAGAAAGGAAAAATAAAATGTAAAGAAAAATAAAAAGAAAAGGAAAAAGGAGAAAGGAATAGCGATGGCGGGTTTTGAAGCCTTGATGTAGCTAAGTTAGCTATAAGCGGCGTTTTGGAAGCAGCTTCTATCATTCACTTAAACAGCGGTCCCCCCCCCCCCCGCCGCCCGCCCCCTGGCCACCACACTTCTTCCCCAAATCCCTCGCCCTCGCCACCATCTCCCCAATTCGTCGTCGCCCCACTTCGCCGCTGTCTCTTGCCGGCGTGGACGTCCGCAACCTCACCGTCTCCCCCCGAGGCCACCGTCATCCTCACCACCGCTGCCCGAGGCCGCCCTCAGCCTCACTGCCGCCCGAGGCCGCCTCGATGTCACCGTCGGCGCCCTCCACCTCACCGCCCGAGCCCGCCCAGGGCTGCCGTTACTGCGATGCCCGAGCCTGCCCTCGCCGCCCTGCCTCCGTCACCGAGCACCTCCCGCCATCGTCGCTCCCTCTCTGTAAGTCCCCACCCTCCCCACTCCTCTCTCTCTGCATTTTAGAGAAAAAATTAGTAGAGCAAAAGATTGTTTATAGCAAAAAATGTAGTTTAGAGAAAAGGATGTTAAGTAGTAGATGTTAGAGCAAAAATTAGTTTAGAGCAAAAAAAATTGGTTTACAACAAAAGTTAGTTAGGGCAGTAGGGTTTAATTAGGGTAGATGCTGCTTGTATAGTATATAGTGATACTAGTAGATGTTAATTAGGTTAGGGCAATAGTGGTACTAGTAGATGTTAATTAGATGTTTTTCAGTTAGGGCACTAGAGTTTTGCTATGTTAATTAGGTTAGTAGTGCTGCTAGTAGTAGTGGTACGATGGGTTAATTAGGTGATGTTAAATGAATAACCTAAATGAATGAAATTAGTAGTTAACTGATTTTTTTTTCCTTTCATCATTATAGAGCACTAAAGTTAACTGAATTTTGTTCTATTAGTAGTTAAATGGATTTTCTTCTACACTTTGTTTTTGAATTAGCTTGTGAAATTTGGACATGTGGTTGCTCATGTATATTTGGACATGTGTTGCGGTGTCGAAGAGGGATATCTGAACACTGTTTCCAGGGAATGATGCTGAGTGGCCTATGTTTTTCGAATGTTGATTCATTTACATTAAAGCAAATTTTAGGTTCTCGATTTGTCCACTTTTTAGCAAAGGTCATGCGAAATTTTCCGTGAATTTCGGCATGACTTGTGCTACAAACTAGGACATATCGAGTGCACAGATTTGCCGCACCAGGAAGGAGTCAACATTCCTGCAAAACAATAGGCCTTTTTATGCCATTATTCATTTTATTAGGTCTAGAATTAATTGACTAGACTTAATCATAGGAAACATGGCTAGAAACGATGAAGGACAGGGTTCTGGTGATTGCGACGATGTCTGTAGGGTGGCGAGCAATTTTTTAACCTTACCGACGATCAACCGATGTTGTTGCTTTGGGCCCACCGGTGGCATCGGGGATCGAGACCGACACGCAGACTGGTGGTCTGAGACTGAGACCGGCGCCGAGACTCGCAAGCATCGAGACCGGCGCCGAGATCGAGACCGGTGCTGCCTCGGGGAGCGGAGCCGGTGTAGAACCAAAAGCAAAGAGGCAACGGCTTCCTAACAAACTCAGGACTACTAGACTGGTGGTCACGGAGGTGGACGACGACATTTTTGATCCAAAGGCACCCGAGGAAGCGCGTCGATGCTACGACAATCAAATAGGCTACATCGTACGGACAACCGCCACCATCAACGATGAGAAACTACAGAAGATAGAAAATATGAGGAGCTCCCTCCTAAAGAAGATTCACCAGATATTCTTGTTCCCGGGCCGGAATGAGAAGGATTATGAAGATCTAGACGAGGACCTGGCAATGAAGAAGATAAACAAACACGCTATGACCAAGTTTAGCGACGCGTTGGCCGCCTGGAAAACTTGAGTGAAATCAAGGATCTTCGACAAGAAGGAACCCTACTCAGAGATTGTAAAGGATAATCCGACAATCACGGAAGAGCAGTTTCAAATATTCAAGGAGGCTTGCGAGGCCGAAGCTGCCAAAAAAAAGTCCAAGTACATGAAGGGGCTTCAAGAGAGGAACATTGGGAGCCACCACCTCGGAAGCCGTGGTTACGGCGGAAAGAGGTCCAAATGGGCCAAGGAGGACGCGGAAGCCGCGAGTCTGGGCATCCCAGACCCCTTGGTGGATTTCACCGTCCCTTAGGAGCGTGACGTCCTGAGGGCCCGGCACCGTTGGGACCCAGTGAAGAAGGTTTACGGGACAACACCGGTCATTACGGAGTTCATGAGACTGCTGGTAATTTTAGTTTCTGATCAATTCATTTGCACACGTTAGTCATATTTGTAAATGATCCTTGTGCCTTTTGCGAGAGAGCAGCACCGGATTGCGGCGAAAGTGACTCGCCGTCGAGGCATTGGCGAGGCAGTGGGACACTCCATTCAACCGGGCGTTGAACATATTGAAATGACAACCGGTGGATACTTTCGGCCGTCGTATGGGCCAGCGTGCACGGTGTCGGAGGCGGCGCCCACGTGGAAGAAGTACTACCGTGAGACCACGGAGGAGAGAAAGGAAAGACGGAGGTTAATCAAGAAAACATCGACAAGAAGGTTGAGATTGCGGTTGAGAAGAAATCATCTCAGACAGTCGCAACAGCGGTAGCTGCCGCAAAACAGGTGGTTGCAGATTTGTCTACTTCCTTGGTTCCGGCCGTTTTCACTTGGACAAGGCAAAATCCAGAAAAAAAATGCAGAGGACTTTCCCCTTGCTGACTTCTTGGGAGCACCTGCTCCCGCACCTGCTCCCGCACCGGCTCCCGCACCGGACGTGCTCGGCGGTGCTTCGTCTTTGGATGAGCTCGACGCCCTCACGGTATCTGTCACACTGGCCCCCTTCAATATAAATGTATAATCTCCCATTTTTGTTGCCTTTCGGATGTCTCACGTCGCAGACTTTTCTTTGCAGGCCGACAAAACCCCCGTGCACCATATTGTACACCATCGGCGACCAGAAGGTGGACGTGGGGAAGGCGACGATAATTGAGCCTAAGGAACCATTGTTCCACAGTCGGCCAATCCCCCCGAACGTCTTCAAGGTTTATGTGGCCAGTGTCGAACCGGGCCACGAGAATTTGCCTCCTCCAATACTACTGGTGGATGATGAGGAGACACCGTGGCGGCTTGGTGATTGTTGCAATGGGTGGGTCCTGTTGTGGCCAAAGAGTCTGCTTGCCGTGCAGGCGGTCGGGAGCACACCCATGAGCATGCAGCCTCAGCAAGGTATGAACATCAACACCCCACCTACCCAATTAGCGTCGGGTGTCGGGTTGGGTGATAGAGGATGGCGTAAGGAGGAGGCTCCATTAGTCGCTGATGACGTCGCCATGGATGAGGATGAGGACGACGGTGGCGCTGAACAGTATGTCTATACTAGCGCCTCCTCAGGGTTTGAGCGTCATGAGTCGGTGCCTGAATTGCCGTCTCAACGTATTATGGACGACCTTCCGGTAGTAAAGAAGTCTAGGAAGAGAGCGAGGAAAGGCAAAAAAGTTGATTCTATGATCCAGCCGCCAAGCAGCCTCGGCTTCAGGACCGTATAGATATCCCGATGCGGATACATGGCATATCCCGGTCAACCAATCCTACCTGCAATGATGCTAGGGGTCAGATTCGGCGATCTAAGGAGACTTCATGACGATGTGCCGCGGGTAGAGAAAGGCCTCATCGCCTCGAAAGATCCGGGATATCCACTCTCGTGGTTAACATTCCGCGGCAAATGTAAATGCGTCGGCGGCTTCCCGCGGATAAGTTCTTCCTCCGATTCGAATACATATTCGACATGTTTCACGTGAAGAAGCTGGATTTTACGTTTATGCGCCTTTATGCCTTGCACATGAACTACATCATCGGGGTTGACCAGATATCTCATATACGTGTCGCTGACCCATACTACATGCACGAGTGCTTCTTGGGAGTCTGCAGAGCACCATGTATACGTGAGGAATACATCATCAATTTCATGCTCGCCAATAAGGACAAGGAGGCGATTCTCGTGCCTTATCATCCGTGTAATTCATCCGCTGCTATCCTTCCTTTGATTTCAATCATTCATTTGCACGGTGGAGGCTAATTAATTTGAGGTGTACTTATTTTTGCGCTTGTGCAGCGCGGTATGCCGTCCTCATCATCCTATACCCCGATTCTCCCATGCTCTTTACTTGGACTTGTCGAAGAACATTCACAAAAGGATTACACCCACATCAAGGATGTTCTCGGCGGTGCTATGTTTTACTACCAAGCAAGGGGTGGAGAGGTCGGGGACAAGAAGAGAAGGCGCTGGGGTCGCCTTGACCATAAGACCGACTTCTGCTGCATCCAGCAACCGAATGATTCTCTTAATGATGGATTCTATGTCCTAAACCACATGCTGGAGTACAGACGGGATCACCAGAACCTTCGCATGTCACCTAGATCCGGTGATGCCCATATTCTGCAATGGGCAAAGAACGTAGGAGATATCGAGGATCATCAACTTTGAGCCGAGTTCTATCACATCCAACGCGAACTTGCCCAAATCATCATGAAGGAGGTCATCGAAAAAACAGGGATGTTCTACGAAGAAGGACAAATGTTGCAGGAAGACGTCCGAACATGGGTAGCCGCTCAGCGTCTTGACCTGAAGCCTTTCACTAGGCTCGGGGACTATCTCCCTGACATGGATGGATGGAACGACATGTTGGAGTGATTGTCGATATATGACAATGTGTCCGTTTAGTTCATACTTTCTGTATGACAAAACTTTGAGTTATGCACGGTGAAACTTTATTTGTGATGTAATTAAACCGTCCTCCTCCTCGACTCGCGAAAATCACTCTAGTTAGGTAATTTTGGGGTACGATGAACTTTGTTATTTATGCTTATGATATGTTGTTTCTATTTTTGCCAAGTCTGTCTCTTTCTGTTGCTCAACTATATATGTTGCATATCATCGACTCATGTGACGATGCAGGTGCATAGATCATCGATGGTGAATAAGTGCTACGCCAGAGTATATATATCGACAAGTGGCGGAGTGTCGAGCCAGTGTACCGGTTTCCGGTTTCCGAGCGACAGGCAGTAGTTAGTTTAAGTTCACGCTAATGCGAGAGAGGGATACGAACTCATGTACTCAAAGTGATAGCTCTTCTCGCGTATATCATTGCTTAGATGGATGACAATGTATTTGCAAGTAATCGACACTTGTATCGCTATTTTCGAGATGATGACCAGAGACCACTTTGTGTTGGATGATGATTATGATGATGACATGATTTGATGAGACTAATTGTATGTATATGCTATGATTACATTTGTATGTGTATGATATGCTAAAGATTATTGTATAAAGCCTATTCAAATACAAAACAAATACAAAACAAATATGCAGGAAAAACTAATAAAACTAGTAGTAGCGAGGGGAAATTTAGCGATGGCGCCGCCTTACCGATGGCGCTTCCCAAGAAATGGCTGCAGATAATATCAGCAGGGCCCTTTTCTAAAGAGCGCTACAACTATTCATTTATAGCAGTAGCGTGGGACAACAGGCGCTACTGCTATACATTAGTTGTAGCGCCTTATTAGTAGCGTCGGTCCCCGCGCTACTGAGAGGCCCAAAACCCACGCTGCTGCTAGGCTTTTCCCTAGTAGTGAGCACCTGTCCACCCACATATCAAATTATCAAAGTAGCGAACACAAATCAAACCAACATGATGAAAGTGACTAGATGAAATTCCCGTGTACCCTTAAGGACGCTTTGCTTATCATAAGAGACCGTTTTGGACTGTCCTTTTCCTCAAAAGAATTGGGCTACCTTGCTGCACTTTTTTTTACTAATATCGTTACTTGCTCGTTACAAATTATCTTGTTATCAAACTACTCCACTACTTACAATTTCAGCACTTGCAGACATTACCTTACTAAAAACTACTTGTCATTTCCTTCTTCTCCTCGTTGGGTTCGACACGCTTACTTATCGAAAAGAGCTACAATTGATCCCCTATACTTGTGGGTCATCATCCATCTTTTGATGCCTAGAGGCAGTAGAACATGTACTTGAACCTTGGTGTTGGGGCTGGGTTCAAAGGATCCTCAAAAGTTGTCACTATGCACCTGCTTCCAAGGTATGTGTCAAGCACACATTCTAGGTAGTCCCTCACCTCAGATACTACTTTCTATGATCACCTTGCACAACATCAACAACCACCAGTCTTGCCCTATATGCCAAACTCCTAGGTACATGCACCCCAAACTTCTTCTTAGTATGTCTGAGAACTGTCTCTACATCAGCCTTTACATTTGATCTAACTGTGTCCTCCACAGCTTCTGCAACCCATTCTGCAGTAACCTTTGTACTCTCTCCACAAGCTCCACAACTATGATCCATGTGGCACTTCTTGATTGTGAATGTATCTTCATGGGGTGCTTTGGATGCAGTCATGAAAAATTCACATCCATTCTTCCTCTGGGCACCAAAAAATAACCCTTGATGGTTCATTCCTATGGTACTGAAAGTTTCTCAAAGTCCTAACATGAAAATTTCTCAAAGCCTTTCTAAACTCATACACATTGGTGAAGCAAAGGTCCTTGCACAGCTGCTCATGTGCATCAGGTAGCTTTGGTTCATACGATTTCCTCTCTTTCTTCTTCTTCAATCTTCTCTTCCTTCCAGAAGGTAGTCTTGGAGCCTCTCCATCTGATTCAGAAATGCCCACATCGCCAGGGAAGCAATATTCATCAGCTTCAGGTACAAAATCTTGAAACTTTGGGATCTCTGGCTGACTGTGAGCTCTGGAAGTAGGACCTGGATTTGTTGTTGCTCTTCTCATAGGCTTCAGTTTCTCAGGCCTGCCTTTTGCCACAACTCTCTCCTCTCCATTGTCAGCCTCTTTCTCCTCCTGCCAAAACTCTAAAACATCATTGTCGCCTTCAAACTTTGGTCTGTCTTGTACACCATCTGTTTCTTCTTCATTTCCAATATTTTCTTCATCTCTCTTCCAAGCCTTGTAAGACATCCTTATCCCTCTATAGTCACCCCTATCAATCTCAAAGTCTGAGAATGATTTGTCAATATCATCATCCTCTTCACCACCAGCCTGTCCATCATCTCCACCATGAGCTTCTGAAATGTTCAAGTTACAACTCTGCTGTGTGTTCAAATTAACTTCAAGAGGGTGGACCAATCCATCTTGTGATAGACTTAACACAAAACCAGGACCCCCCGCCCATTGGACTGCCTATTGGAATTTGTTCTTCACAAACATTGTGAGCCCTGTTACGTTCAACATCTCTATCTTCATTTGCCTTGGCCATAATGATATTCAACATAGTGAAATCAGAGTGGTCTATCATTTCTTCAACTGCATCTTGACTGTCCAGAAGCAATAAACTTTCCTCTCCAATCCCTTGTTCTTTTACCCAGTACATGTAGTCATCTGACCCATAGCCTTTAGTTTCAGTAAGAGCTATCAAGTTAAGAAAAGTGATGTCTGAAACAGAAAACCTCCTTTCCTTGTTATCTCTGCCCTGGAAATGTAGCCTCACCTCCCAAATTTCATCATCCAGCCTGCAAACCATAATATGTTAATTGAAAAGCCTAACTAAGTGTTTTTTCTACAAAATTTAGTGCACACTAACTATAAAGTACAGTAAGGAATCTGAATCCAACAAATGCTTCTCTGAATCCACCATGCATTTCTACTAAATCTAACTAATTCTTCAGTGCTAAATGATACTGGTGCATCCAAAACATGCCACAGAGTGTTTCCTCAACTTTGATTTAGTGCATGTTCGTGTTCTAAGATGAATCACAGCAGCATCAACCTAGGTTTGGTCAAAAAGCTAACTAAATTATGCTCTGTTTTTTTAATTGAACAGGCAGAAATGCAGAAACTGTTGAAGGATCTCATCGAGCGAAGAAAAATAAACTTACTCCACCCCTCCAAATGCAGAGGCCCAGTGATGGGAGTTGGCCGGATCCGCATGCACAGCGCCAGCAAGAGACCTCGCCAATTTGTACACAAGCGAGAACTGGCAATCCTCAGGCGACGGCGGTGCAGCCAGTTGATACGTCTCCAACGTATCTACTTTTTCTCACGCTTTTCCTCTTGTTTTGCAATCTAATTTGCATGATTTGGATCAAACTAACCCTGGACTGACGTTGTTTTCAGCAGAACTACCATGGTGTTATTTTTATGCGGAAATAAAAGTTCTCGGAATGGAACGAAACTTTGCGAGGAATTTTTGTGGAATAAATAAGGACTTTTGGAGCCAAGACCCACCAAAGAGGGGGCCCTGGTTGGGCACAACCCACCAGGGCGCGCCCCCCTCTCCTGACGCGCCTAGGTGGGTTGTACTCACCTAGTGGCCCCGCTGATGACCCCCCTGATACAATAAATTCACATTATTCCAGAAAAAAAATCAGGTAGAAAGAATTATCGCGATCCACGAGACGGAGCCGCCGCCAAGCCCTGTCCTTCCTTGGGAGGGCAGATCTGGAGTCCGTTTGGGGCTCCGGAGAGGGGGATCTTCGTTCTTCGTCATCACCAACCCTTCTCCATTGCCGATTCCATGATGCTCCCCACCGGGAGTGAGTAATTCCTTCAGAGGCTCATTTGGTCGGTGAGGAGTTGGATGAGATTCATCATGTAATCAAGTTATTTTTGTTAGGCCTTGATCCCTAGTATCCACTATGTTCTTAGATTGATGTTGCTATGACTTTTCTATGCTTAATGCTTGTCACTTTGGGCCCGGGTGCCATGAACTCATATCTTAACCGTTTATGAATTCATCTGTCGGATCACGGGTTCCGGCAAAACCCTCGAGGTTCGAACATTGGGGTGCGCGCGAAGATCTCCTCCCTACCGATCCACGCCCTATCTCTTTAAGATCTTGCGGACGAACTCGACGAACTCACAAGACAAAGACACAAGATTTATACTGGTTCGGGCCACCGTTGTGGTGTAATACCCTACTCCAGTGTGGTGGTGGTGGATTGCCTCTTGGGCTGATGATGAACAGTACAAGGGGCAGAACAGCCTCCTGAGGTTGAGGTGTTCTTGTGATCGGTGTGTGGCTAGGGGCTGGCTCTTGCTCTCTTGCCCCTACTGTGGTGGCTAGTTCTACTTATATAGGCCCTGGTCCTCTTCCCAAATATTGAGCGGCCAATTTGAAAGGGGACAGCTAGTACAGCTTATCCTGACAAAAGCGGTCTTCGCCTACGAAAGGCTCTGGTGGTGATGCCGTCTTGGGCTCCATGGTGACCTCCGTCTTGCCGTCCTGCTGGTCTTGGTCTCATTGCACCGATATGGAAACCTTTGCTTGATGCCTCGGTACTCCGCGCCTGCGCTTGCCCCCTTGGCACAAAAGAGGAAACAAGGACGTTGCGCGCGCTAGCGCCCGCCTGGCGCCCGCCTGGTCTCGATCTTCATGGCTCACGTCACGAGAGCCTCGCGAGGTTTGTCTAGCCTCGATCTCTCCGCCCCTCGCGAGCCTGCCTGGCGAGGCCGCTCCTAAAAAGGTCTTGCGTTGTCCGCCTCACGAGGCTTGGCCCCTCGCGAGGGTCTTGAATGCCTTGTCGATGAAGATGGGCCATACAGGCCTGCTAGCTCAGCCATGCCGTGGCCCGCAGGCAGGCAAGTCTGGGGACCCCCGTTCCCAGAACACCGACATCATCATTATATCCATGTCTTAGATCCGATCTTGCAAGTTATAGTCACCTACTACGTGTTATGATCCGACAACCCCGGAGTGACAACAACCGGGCCCACTCCCGGTGATGACCGTAGTTTGAGGAGTTCATGTATTCACTATGTGTTAATGCTTTGTTTCAGTTCTCTATTAAAAGGAGGCCTTAATATCCCTTAGTTTCCAATATGGACCCTGCTGCCACGGGAGGGTAGGACAAAAGATGCCATGCAAGTTATTTTAATAAAGCACGTATGACTATTTACGAAATGCATGCCTACATTATATCGACGAACTGGAGCTAGTGTCGTCTCATGAAGAATATCATCAAACAAGTCACCGATCCAATGCCTATGAATCTATCCTTATTGTTTCTGCTGCGTTACTACTACTATCATCACTGTTACACTTGCTACAAATTACTGCTATCACTGTTACTGTTACTGTTGCTGATGTCACTACTATCAAAACTATCAAACTACTTTGCTACTAATCACTTTGTTGCAGATAATTAATCTCCAGGTGTGGTTGAATTGACAACTCAGGTGCTAATACCTTCAAATATTCTTTGGCTCCCCTTGTGTCGAATCTATAAATTTGGGTTAAATACTTACCCTCGAAAACTATTGCGATCCCCTATACTTGTGGGTTATCAAGACCTTTTTCTGGCGCTGTTGCCGGGGAGCATAGCTATATTTGTTGAGTCACTTGGGATTATTATCATATTATCACAATGAAGAATCTGAAGGATCCAAAGACTAAGATTTATCCCTCAAAGACGAGGGGAGGTAAGGAACTGACATCCAGTTCTGCTTTAGATTCACCTTCTATTATGAGTAAATTTGTAACACCACCACATGCTATCTCTGATATGTCGCGAGTTATTGAAGATGCTACTTCTACTATGAATGATGCTTATGATTATGCTAGTACCTTGCTTGCTAATGAGGATGTGCCACTTGGTGAATTTCTTGATGAACAAATTGCTAGAGTTATACAACATGATGTCGTTGAATCTGATGATGAGCTTGAAACTGAAACTCCTGAAACACCTGCTATAACTAGCCTTCCTAGATATGAATTTCCTAAGGTACCTGAAGGTTATGTTATGAGTGAAGAAGCAACAAGAGATATTCTTGCTTGCAATGATAGAGATGATCTAGATAAATTACTATGCAAGTATAAAGAAAAATCTCTGAATGCTAGAATGAAATGTGATCCTAAGTTTGCTACTTCACCTATCTGTATTGCTGATAAGGATTATGAATTCTCTGCCGACCCGGAGTTAATCACTTTGGTTGAATCTGATCCTTTCCGTGGTTATGAAACTGAAACTTTTGTGGCACATCTTACTAAGTTGAATGATATAGCCACCCTTTTTACTCATGATGAGGAAACTCGCTATTGTTTTATTCTCAAATTATTTCCTTTCTCATTAAAGGGTGATGCTAAAGCTTGGTACAATACTCTTGCTCCTGGTTGTGTGCGTAGTCCCCAGGATATGATTTATTACTTCTCCAAAAAATATTTTCCTCCTCATATGAAACAAGCTGCCTTACAGGAAATATTTAACTTTGTGCAAACCAAAGAAGAGAGTCTCCCACAAGCTTGGGGGAGGCTTCTCCGGTTACTCAATGCTTTTCCTGATCATCCTCTTAAGAAAAATGAAATACTTGATATCTTCTATAATGGACTAACCGATGCTTCTAGGGACTTCCTAGATAGTTGTGCTGGTTGTGTTTTCAGGGAAAGAATTGTTGGACAAGCTGAAGAATTATTGAACAATATACTGAAAAAAATATGATGATTGGACTATTCCTGAACCACAACCCAAACCCACTCCGAAGAAGAGGGGTATATTATATCTCAGTCCTGAAGATATGCAAGAGGCAAAGAAATCTATGAAGGAAAAAGGTATTAAAGCTGAGGATGTTAAAATTTTACCTCCCATTGAAGAAATACATGGGCTTAATACACCACCACTGCCTAAGGTGGTAGAGGTAAATTCTCTTATGAAGTTCAATGATAATGATAATCCTCACAATATGCATCCTAGTCAATGCCTTTATGATTTTGAAAACTACATTAGAAAACAAGATCACTTCAATGCAAATGTTATGAAACAATTGAAATATAATTCTGATATGATTGCTCGCTTGAGTGACTTGTTATTTAGAATATCAAATGATGTTAGAGGTGTTGGAAAACATACTTCTATGGTTCAAAATCAGTTAGAACAAGTTGCTAAATCTCAAAGAGAATTACTTGATGAAATGAATCACAATATGCATGACTTTGTTGTTAGAGTTGCAACTAGAGGGGGTAAAATGGCTCAGGAACCACTTTATCCTGAGGGACACCCAAAAAGAATAGAACAAGATTCACAAAGAAATAACATTAGTGCACCTAGTCCTTCTAAAAAGAAAAAGAAGAAGAAAAATGATAGGACTTTGCACACTTCTAGTGAACCTGAAATAGAAAAACCTCCTAGTAATGAAAATGAAACGTCTATCTCAGATGCTGAAACTCAATATGGAAATGAACACTCACCTAGTGATAATGAAAAAGATAATGATGAGGTTCATGAAGACTCTCAACCTAATGAAAAAGAACTAGATAATGATGTTGAGATAGAACCACCTGTTGATCTTGATAACCCACAACCTAAAAATAAAATATATGACAAACGAGACTTTGTGGCTAGGAAACACGGTAAAGAAAGAGAACCGTGGGTTCAAAAACCTATGCCTTTTCCACCCAAGTCAACTAAAAAGAAAGATGATGAAGAATTTGGACGCTTTGCTGAAATGCTGAGGCCCGTCTTTTTGCGTACTCGCTTGATTGATATCTTGAAGATGCCTCCTTATGCAAAGTATATGAAAGACATCATCACAAATAAGAGAAAAATACCGGAAGCTGAAATCTCCACTATGATTTCTAATTATACTTTTAAAGATGGAAACCCTAAAAAACTTGGAGATCCGGGAATACCAACTATACCTTGCTCTATCAAAAAGAATTATGTGAAAACTGCTTTGTGTGATTTAGGAGCTGGTGTTAATGTTATGCCTTTCTCTTTATATAAAATACTTGACTTGAATAAACTCACACCTACTGAAATATCTTTGCAAATGACTGACAAATCAACTACCATACCTATCGGTATATGTGAGGATGTGCCCGTTGTTGTTGCTAATGTTACTATTTTGACTGACTTTGTTATACTTGAGATGTCCGAGGACGACAACATGTCGATTATCCTTGGTAGACCCTTCTTGAATACTGCAGGGGTTGTTATTGATTGCAATGAAAGCAAGGTCACTTTTCATATTAATGGCAATGAGCATTCAGTGCACTTTCTGAAGAAACAATTCCAAGTGAATGGTATTAATGTTATTGAAAAATCTCCGACAATCACTATTGGAAGTTCTCAAATACCTCTACCTACTGCCAAAAAGAAATATGAAACACTTATTGTTGGGGAAATGCATATCCCCATTGAGGTAACTTAGTGATTTATGAAAGTTCTTCGGTTTCATGCTAATCGAAAGTGGTTGTTAATAAGACTTGATCAACCTTATTAATGGATCATTTTTGAACGGTATGAAATTGATGAATTTAGTAAGCACTACCTTCTGTCCTTACCTTTTATTCTATGTTTTTATTAGTTAAATAAAATAAAATGCCATGTTTTGTTTGTTTTCTGAATTTCCAAAAATGACCCAAATATAAAAGTTCCCAGAATGCTCTGAAAATTTTATATGATTTTTTCCTGAATATTTAAGAATTTTTGGTGCAAAAATTACCAGAGGGAGATGCACCAGGTGGCCACAACTCACCTGGGCACGCCCTGGGGGGTTGTGGTCCCCACGTGGGCCCCCTCACTTATCTCTTCGTCCCACTTTGTCACCTACCTGCAGAAAAAAAAATCACCCTTGCTCTCTCCCCCGAGTTCTTGCTCATTTTGCTGCCATTTTCGATCTCTTTGCTCGAAGCTCCATTTCTGAAACTGTTTCAGGGATTTGTTGCTTGGTATGTGACTCCATCATTTGTCCAATTAGTTTTTGTTCTAGTGGTTTATACTTTGAATAAATAGCTACTCTTGGAGCTGCTGTAGATGTGCTTGCATGTTCAATTCTTAGTGTTCTAAGTAGTTTGAATGCTTGCTATGGCCTCGTTTTGTTCATAGGAAACAAATTTATTGTTGGAAAAAATTTGTGAACTAAAAATTCAGATTTTTGTTCATAGGAAAAATTGTACGCGGACATGAATATCTTCAGGAAATTTGGCTCTAGGAAGAACTCCAAGGGTGTTATTGGGGAGTCTTCTGACAATGATCTCCACCTTCGGAGGTTGGCGGAGGTACGGCCGTGCGAATGGCCGCACGTCCCGTTCCTGCAAGAAGCTGGAATTCATGAGGAGTTCATGCAATCCATTGCCAATGCCGGTCTCACTGACTTCATCGCAGATGAGTGTGACCAACACCAAATCCTCACAAATGTCTTTGTTCAAAGCTTTGCATTCTTTCCTAGAAATAATCCTCCTGAAGTGAGCTTTGATTTATATGCTGAAAACCACCAGATACCACTTACTGAATTTTGTGACATATGCATGATCCCGTCTGATCGGAGCTTGGCTGAGCCTAGGCCGGCTGAGTTTGAGGATTTCTATAGCACTTTGACAGTGGGTGATGAGAGGGGAGTGTCAGCCATCACTGCCGGTGGTTTACATTTTCCTGTTGTTTGTTATTTTGCACTCTTTATTACCAAATTTTTGCTTGCTAGGGAGAAGGTGGGGGTACTTAGTTCACCAGACCTTGCTGTTTTACGTCGTGCAATAGAGGGCGACAACACTTATAGCATGGGAGCTATTGTGGCTCGTCGCCTCCATCTTAATAAATCCCAGGGAAAAATACATGGTGGGATTTTTGCCACTCGTTTGGCAGATCACTTCGAGGTTGCGATACGCCCTCATGATGTCCCTCTTACCACAGTTTACCTAGACCGTGCAGCCATGCATCACTATCACTTTCTTGCACATGATCGTTCTGATCTTTCCATTCCTTATAACTTGGTTTATAACATTGACACTCGTGATGTTATCCCCTTGCCTGCACCTGCTCTGTTTGATTCTGTTGCCAGGGGTGGATACCGGATTATGCCTGCAGGCATCCTCGCCTACTGGAACGCTCAGGCTGCTGCCGAGGCTGCACAGGCACCTCCGCAATGGGATGAGTGGATGCCCGCTCCTCAGAATCCCTACTACCCTCCAGGCTACTGATTACCAACTTAGGCCAAAAGCCTAAGCTTGGGGGAGTACGTGTTCTCACCGACTTTATATTCATGTTCACATATCATTCTAGTTGTCGGTGTTCACACTTTTTCATTGTATCATCCATGCTTAGATTTATTTTCTTGCTTTCTTCTTGTGTGTTTGAATTTTTTTAGAAAAAAATAAAAAATTAGTTGTAGTAATTTACTTTCTATGCATGCTTAGCAGTAGCACTAAAAAGAAAACCCAAAAAGATTTCCTTGTTCTTCTTTTGCTTGTTGGGAGCTTTCCCGTGCAAATAGTTTTTCTCGTTTTTGCTTTTTATTTTGCTTGTTGAAGAAAACTAAAAACTCCAAAAATATTTCAGTGTATTTCTCTGAATTTATTTTATTTTTATTCGAGTTGTACCGAGGAGAAGACCACGATGAAAATGTTGAGTGGCTCTCATATGAATAAATGTTGAACTAATAAAGAGCCCATTTTACCTTGTCTTCTCCTGTTGAATAAAATGTTTGTAGATTCCAGCTTACTCCATGGCACTCTTGCACTATTATTATTATTATTTTCATATCATTCGGTCATGCAAGTGAAAGGCAATAATGACGATATTCACTGAGCTGGCCGTGGCAAAGAGAAACTGGTATGAACTCGACTTGTTCTTGTTATGTAAATATGTTTAACCTAGTGCCCATGATTCAGCCCATTATGATTAAACATGTTTGCAATGACCATTAGAGATTATAGTTTCTCATGCCATGCATAAGTAGCTGGGAGTTGATAATGATTTATCTTGGATATCAACATTGCGTTAAAATGATTGTGATGTAGTATGATGATATGGTACCCTCCTCCGAATGTTCGAGTGGCTTGACTTGGTACATGTTCACGCATGTAGTTGAATCAAAACCAACATATCCTCTATAATGTTTATGTTCATGGTGTTCATATCCTACTCATGCTAGTGTCCAATGTTACTTATGCATAATGCCTGGTCATGATCGTTGTTGCTCTCTAGCTGGCCGCTTCCCAATCTTAAATTGCTAGCCTTCGCCTATACTAAGTGGAAATTCTGCTTGTACATCAAAACCTTGAACCCAAAGTTATTCCAGATGAGTCCACCATACCTACCTACATGCGGTATTACCCTGCCGTCCTAAGTAAATTTGCATGTGCCACCTCTAAAAACTTCTAAAAAATTATGCTTTTTGTGTGTCTGGATCGTTCATGGAATGACTGGAGGTGGTCGATATCTTCCGTGATAAGCATGTTATCCTTGGGTCGAGTGTTTATTCACTCGTCATCGCACAAGGAAATGGGCGGTATTAGGGATGCCCATTCCAAAATTGAAAATATGAAAAAGAGTTCATCTCTTGAATAATCAAACAAAAACTCCCAATGGAGTCAAAACCTTTACTTTCCGCTTGGGGACCGCCACTATCATTCTTAGCATGGAAGATGTTGGTAACTGATGGTCGTGAAGTGAATGAGAAGGGGGCATGCCTCAAAATTATCATTTATCTTTGTTTTAAAAACTGAGCTCTGGAACCTTTGCAAATCACTGCTTCCCTCTGCGAACGGACTTTATGTTGTGTCACCACCTTCTAAACACAAGCACCAGAAACTGAGTAGAGCACAGCTATCATGATTTATGCATTATGTGTAGCTAATGTTGGGTGCATCATGACTGGATCTTTTCTACCATGAATTACAATATTTAGTCGCTGCTTGAACTTTGGAGGTGCTCTGCATTTATGTTTTGCGATCTCAGAAAGGGCTAGTGAGCTACCACTATTGTCATATTATATCATGGTTGTTTTAACAACGTGTTGCTGTTTGAGATATTTTATTATTGCTCGCTAGTTGATTATGTCATTGGTATGAATCATTATAATATTTAAGAGTTATTATTGACATGGTTAGTTATAATCTTTGGTGAAAACACAGGTCTTTGTTTAAGCTTATTTATGCAAACAAGAGCAAAAGAGTTCGTAAAAGTTTTTCTTTCTCACTTTCAGTTTATCAACTGAACTGCTTGAGGACAAGCAAAGGCTCCAACGTATCTACTTTTTCTCACGCTTTTCCTCTTGTTTTGGACTCTAATTTGCATGATTTGGATGAAACTAACCCCGGACTGACGTTGTTTTCAGCAGAACTACAATGGTGTTGTTTTTGTGCAAAAATAAAAGTTCTCGGAATGGAACGAAACTTTGCGAGGAATTTTTGTGGAATAAATAAGGATTTTTGAAGCCAAGTCCCACCAAAGAGGGGTCCCTGGTTGGGCATAACCCACCAGGGCGTGCCCCCCTCTCCTGGCGCGCCCAGGTGGGTTGTACCCACCTGGTGGCCCCGCTGACGACCCCCTCTAGTTGATACTATAAATTCACATTATTCTAGAAGAAAATTAGGGAGAAAGAATTATCGTGATCCACGAGACGGAGCCGCCGCCAAGCCCTGTTCTTCCTCGGGAGGGCAGATCTGGAGTCCATTTGGGGCTCCAGAGAGGGGGATCTTCGTTCTTCGTCATCACCAACCCTTCTCCATCGCCAATTCCATATGCTCCCCACCGGGAGTGAGTTATTCCTTCATAGGCTCGCTGGTCGGTGAGGAGTTGGATGAGATTCATCATGTAATCGAGTTAGTTTTGTTAGGGCTTGATCCATAGTATCCACTATCTTCTTAGATTGATGTTGCTATGACTTCGCTATGCTTAATGCTTGTCACTTTGGGCCCGGGTGCCATGAAATCAGATCTGAATCGTTTATGAATTCATCAGTATATCCATGTTTTAGATCCAATCTTGCAAGTTATAGTCACCTACTACGTGTTATGATCCGGCAACCCCAGAGTGACAACAACCGAGCCCACTCTCGATGATGACCGTAGTTTGAGGAGTTCATGTATTCACTATGTGTTAATGCTTTGTTCCGGTTCTCTATTAAAAGGAGGCCTTAATGTCCCTTAGTTTTCAATATGGACCCCGCTGCTACGGGAGGGTAGGACAAAAGATGCCATGCAAGTTCTTTTAATAAAGCACGTATGACTATTTACGGAATACATGCCTGCATTATATCGATGAACTGGAGCTAGTGTCGTATCTCCCTAGGTTATAACTGTCTCATGATGAATACCATCCAACAGGTCACCGATCCAATGCCTACGAATTTATCCTTATTGTTTCTGCTGCGTTACTACTGCTATCATCACTGTTACACTTGCTACAAATTACTGCTATCATCTTTATCTTTATTCTTTGCTGTTGTCACTACTATCAAAACTATCAAACTACTTAGCTACTGATCACTTTGCTGCACATAATTAATCTCCAGGTGTGGTTGAATTGACAACTCAGGTGTTAAATACCTTCAAATATTCTTTGGCTCCCCTTGTGTCGAATCTATAAATTTGGGTTAAATACTTGCCCTCGAAAACTGTTGCGATCCCCTATACTTGTGGGTTATCACCTGTGGCGTAGGAGCCTGCGTCAAAGGTGCAGCCTGTGTTGTCCGCTGCGGCGGCGGCGCCGCCGCTGGCTGGGTTGCGAAGCTACTGCTCCCCAGCCAGTTGTCAACCTTGAAGTACTCTCCGCCTCCATCCCCCCTTCCATCTCCACCCATTGAATGGCCGCCATCGACTGGTTTCGCCGCCGCCGCCATCGGCTAGGTCGGAGAGGGATACGCGCGCGAGAGAGAGTGAGACAGAGAGGGGGGAACCGAGGAACGGCCGGATCCGTCTTGACTTGGTCAGGACGACTCGTGTTCCCTAACAACCGTCACCCGCGCGCCGTGAGCTCTGTGGCCGACAAAACCCTGACGGGCAGGCCCCACATGTCATAACCCCACTTAAAACGTAACCATTCGGCCACTTTGGTTTTTTGGAACAGTCCACCACTTTTGTGATAGTTTTTTGGAAAATGAAAAAAAAGCGGTAGTTTTTTGGAACGATAGCCCGCAATGTGGTAGTTTTTTGCTATTCACTCCAATTTTGATCCCTAGCGGCTCCCAATAAGTTATGTTCCTTCATATTTGACAAAAGCCTTCATGAACAAACAATGAAGATGTAAAATCCTTCGGCCACGTGTCGATCTCTTGAATGACAGTGCTTAGAGCAACTCCAACGCGGCGACCAATTTCGTTCGCGTGCGTCCGCTTGGGTCGGCGCGGACAGAAAAGTCGGCCGAACGCGCCGACTCAAACGGATGCGCGTCCGCTTTTCGTCCGCCTGCCAATCCGTTCCCGACCCATTTTTTAGCCTCATTTGCGTCGGCGCGGACATGAAACGGATGCGCGCAACGCCAGCCTCCTCCTCCCCCTGGCCCGCTAGCCGGTGGCACATTAACCATCCTCTCCCACCCCAAGATCGACAGCAAACCCTCGCCCACCTCCGCTGCGCCGCTGCCACCCATTTTCGATGCCTCTGCCAGCAGCCGGTGTCGACACACCTCCCTCCAATGCCGCCACCTCCCACGTCGCCCCCACCACCGTCTCGCCGCCGAGGCACCGAAGCTTCCCACCCCCACCACCCGAAGTCGATGCCAGCAGGAAGCCGCCTCACCGCCCCGGCCAGCTCCTCTGGCCTGATGCCAGCAC
This sequence comes from Aegilops bicornis, assembly GCA_021605145.1. NCBI lineage: Eukaryota > Viridiplantae > Streptophyta > Magnoliopsida > Poales > Poaceae > Aegilops > Aegilops bicornis. Next base: position 614,470,029 of record CM038674.1, on the reverse strand, counting down.
GCTCGTCGGACGCCTCCAGGCGCGTGTCTCTTCACCGACCGGCTCCTTCGTCGACGCCCGCAAGTTGTTCGACAGTTTGCCAAGGAACAAAATGGACTCCACCGATGAGTTTTTTTTTGTCACAATTTCCTTTGCGACTCAGACGATTCCTCGTCCGATGAGGAGGAGGAGATCTTGGCCTCCATGTTGGTCCATTACCACCTTAATAGCCAGCAGTCGTTGTTCCGTGGCTCCATCCCGGGGCACCTTTCGGCGTTGAATCGCAACCGAGAGAGCGGTCATTTCCTTCTTTCGAAGGACTACTTTGACACAACCAACCCGCTGTTCAAACATCAGAAATTTCGGCGGCGTTTTCGTATGAGTAGGCATCTTTTCAACCGTATTAGAGAGGGGGTAGTCGGATACGATGACTATTTCGAGTGCAAAGAGGATGTCGTTGGAAAGATTGGCTTCTCATCTTATCAAAAATGCACTGCATCCATTCGGATGCTTGCATACGGAGTGCCCGGTGATCTCCTTGATGAGTTCGTCCGTATGAGCGAGTCTACTTGTCTAGACTCCATGCGCAAGTTCTGCAAGGTTGTGATTGTTGTGTTTGGCCCTGAGTACTTAAGAGAGCCGACTGCTGAAGATACAACCCGCTTGTTGGCAATGAATGCAAGCAGAGGATTCCCAGGGATGCTTGGCAGCATAGACTGCATGCACTGGGAGTGGGAGAACTGCCCTTTTTCTTGGCAAGGGCAGTATAAAGGCCATGTCAAGGCTTGCACTGTCATACTTGAGGTCGTGGCCTCACAAGATCTCTGGATCTGGCACTCTTTCTTTGACATGGCCGGATCACACAATGATATGAACGTGCTTCAACACTCGTCGATGTTTGCTAGGCTTGCCGAAGGCAACAACCCACCGGTGAATGTTACCATCAACGACCACAACTACGACAAAGGATACTACCTGTAACAGTATCTATCCTCAGTGGACCACTATTGTGAAGACAATCGCCAACCCTGTCGAAGAGAAGAGGAAAAGATTTTCCCAAGAGCAGGGGAGTGCTAGGAAGGACGTCGAGCGTGCATTTGGTGTTTTGCAATCTCGATGGGGCATCGTTCGGTATCCTGCTAGGACTTGGAGCATGAAGAAGCTGTGGGAGGTGATGACTGCTTGTGTGATTATGCACAATATGATCGTAAAAGATGAGCGTCCAAAACGTATCTACGATCAAGAGTTTCAGTTTCAAGGTGAGAATGTTGTGCCTGAGCATGGAGGAGCGACAATGTTTGAACAATTCATCCAATTTCATCATAACATGCGTGATTGAAAACTCATATGCAGCTGCAAAATGATTTGGTTGAGCATATGTGGGCTCATGTTGGCAACCAATAGATGTATATTTTTTATTCGGCTTGCAAAACAATGTGACACTATTTTATTTTTATTTGGCTTGTAAAACTATGATATTTATTTGGTTTGAAACTATATGTTTGCTTGTGAAATAATGCAAAATTTGTGCATATTTGCTGAAAAAGGGCGGACAACCGTCCATGTCGGTAAATATGGGTCGACACGTTGGGCGCACTTCCGACCCAAATCTCAAACCGGACGGACGTCGAGCGGGCAGCCGATTCAAACGGATAAAAAGCGGACAAAAGCGTCGTCCGTTTGGGTCGACGCGTTGGAGTTGCTCTTAGTCCCGAGAGTGCCTCATTGATATCTGTGATCACAGTCTTGCAATCAGAGGCGATCACAAGTTGAGAAAATCAAACAGACTATGAGAGGCTTTTTGGTCCAGCGCGTATGCAAGTGGGCCGCGGCCTAATCTTGCGCAGCTCACACACGCCACGCCCGTTCCGTCCCCCACTTTGTCGACTAGTCTTTTTCTCCCATTTTTTCTGTTCTTGGTCTAGCAGAAAAAAAATAAAAGGTCGGTTTTTTGTAATACTGTTTAAAAAAAGGTGAACTGAATTTTCTGTTACAGATTTCAAAAAATTAGCGAATTTGGAAAAAAGATTGCAAGCTGGAAAAGAGTTCATGAATAGTAAAAAAAATGTGAATTTAAAAAAAGTTCATGATTTAAAATAAATTAGATGAGGCATTTAGAAAATGTTCAGGGATTCGAGACATATTTTTGATTTTTGAGAAATGACCATAAATAAAAAAAAGTTCATGTATTTGGAAATTGTTCATGATTTGAAAATATTTGTGAACTTTAAAAAAGTTTGCGAATTTGACAATGGTTCTCAAACTCAAAAAGTACACGAATTTGAAAAAAAAAAGAATAAAAATGACAATTTGAGAAAGTTAATGAATTTTAAAAAGTGATAAAAAGAGCAATAAAAAATAAACAAAAATAAGAGAAAACAAAACGAGCAATCACTAAAGAAATAATATGGAAGCTTTAGAAGCTTCCAAAAACCGGTTGGAAGCTTCTAGAAGCCAAACAAAACCGGTTGGTGACGTTCGTAAAAAAACGTGACCTTACGGCCCAATACGTACGAGAGGTACGTCCTATAAGGGGAGGTATAAGCAGGATCCCTAATCAAGGGGCACGCTTAGCGGGAGGCCCGCAAGGGTCACTATGCCGTGCTCTCAGCCGTCGCCCCCATGATGGCCGCTTCCTCTGGATTTTGTTTTTCATTAATTTTTCTGTACATGTTTTCATGTTTTAGTTGTTTTTTCGAAAAAGTTTTGGTTTTGGTTTTTGCCTGGTTTTTCCTATGTTTTGATGGAAAAAATGAAAAAATTTTAAATATTTTTTTTGCTTCTCGTGAAGGCACAAGTTTGTTTTCGCAAGAGGCACAATTATGCTTCTCAAAAAAGAAAAAAGAAATGTGTTTTCTACCTTTCTCTTCTAAGGGAAGCACAAATTTGCTTATCGTGGAGGTACAAATTAGCTTTCACGAGATGCCATGCTTCTAAAAAAAGAAGGAAAATGTGTTTTTTCTCATCCATGGTAGGTGCAGATTTGTTTCCCATGTAGGCACAGATTTAATTCCGCGAGAGACATGGTTAGCCTAAAAAACATAATTTTTTTTGGCTTTTGTAGGAGGCATAGATTTGCTTCTCCTGAGAGATTTGTTTCAGCAAGAGGCACGTCATAAAGAAAAAAAGCATTAGTTTTTGCTTCTGGGAGTAGCAGAGATTTGTTTTCACAAGAGGAACAATTATGCCTCTCACACCTATCACCTCGCCGACCGTTAAATGCTTTCGTCCACTTTTTTCAAATAAAGAAACGGAACTCGGCTACTCCTTAGAAAGCCTTCGTCTTCCACGGACACATGGGGCCAGAAGACCGCCGAGACCCACCGGTCATGGAGCCAACCACAAAGCAACCGAGGGGTGGCCACGGGAAAGCCCTCCCTGGCGTCTCTCTGCCACCTTTCCCTCCTCCCATGGTTTTGGCACAGATTCCCAGCGCTGCCAAAAGCAAACAAACTCCCCTGATCCTCCCGCCATTACCACGAGCACCGACGCGCCAGCCCCGCCGCTCCCACTGACAAGCAGGCCACGCCTCCATCGATTTGCCCTGCTCTCCTGGCCTGCGCAACTTACACATGCATGCTCTCGCAGTCACGAGCCGCACAGTTCACCTCAGTCGTCAGTGAGCTCCACGGCCCGAGGAAGCAAGCGGCATCTCTCGGGAACGAAGATGGGGCTGCCCGCCATCTTCGCGGCGGCCGTGATGGTCGCGATCGCCGTGGTGGCGTCGGAGGCGAAGACGACGATCGAGCCGTGCTCGGGGTCGGACTCCTGCCCGGCGCTGCTGGGCTACACGCTCTACGCCGACATGAAGGTCTCCGAGGTGGCCGCGCTCTTCGCCACCGAGCCCTCGGCCCTCCTCGCCGCCAACGCGCTAGACTTCGCCGCCCCGGGCGCCGCGCACCGCATCCTGCCCATGGGCCTCTTCCTCCGCGTGCCCACGCGCTGCGCCTGCGCCGACGGCGTCCGCAAGTCCGTGGCCGTCCGCTACGCCGCGCGCCCCGCCGACACGCTCGCCACCGTCGCCGACGTCGTCTTCGCGGGGCTCGCGTCCGCCGACCAGATCCGCGGCGCCAACGGCCTCGCCGACGCCGACGCCGACGCGCCGCTCGACGCGGGCCAGCGGCTCGTCGTCCCGCTGCCCTGCGTCTGCTTCAACTCCTCCGACAGCAACCTCCCCGCGGTGTACCTCTCCTACGTGGTGCAGGTCGGGGACACTGTGCCCGCCATCGCGGCCGCCTACGAGACCACCGTCACGGATGTCATGAACGTCAACGCCATGGGCAGCCCCGTCGCCGCGCCGGGAGACATCCTCGCCGTCCCATTGCCAGGTACGATCGATCAGACTGGCGCTCTTTTTTCTTGTACGTGCTACACACATTTTACATTCAGTAGGACTGTCAGTGTTCTCGGTTAGATCGTTGTGCTGCATTGCTTTGAAACGGAATGTAGTGTGAACTATGAGATGGCCTCAATTTTCTAACTACGAGAGTCATGTGCCCACCGAAGTTCTGTTATGATGCACTGTTGGACACATACAGTTGAGCAGAGTTTTTATTTATTTGGTACTTTCAGTTAACAATCACTGCTTGGGAAAGGCCGAAATGCATGCATTCAGGTCAGGAGTTAGTACTATCACTACCACCGTCTCAAATTGCTTGTCTTTGCCTAGATACGGGTGTACTCCCTCCGATCCACAAGTAATATGGATCAGAGGGAGTATCCAACACTAAAGCGTGTAATTCGGGACAAATCTAAGACAAGTAATTCGGGACGGACGGAGTATGATATTGTTTTTTTTTCTCGAATAATCACAAGCATGCGTATCATTCATTATAGAAAGAAGGGGAGGAGGAGCTCCCGAAGTCATATTTACAAAGCATATTTACATGCGGATTTTCAATCCACACTACCCGGACATCTAATGGAACTACTCGCTAACACCCCACACCACTTGTGTTTCCTCCACCCCTCTTGGCTGTCCTCCAAACAGGCCGACTCGGTCCCATATCTTGGCCTCCTCCTTCATCTTTCCGATGACTTGTGTAGCCGAAGGTGTTGCAGCGTTGAAAACCACATCGTGATCCATTGTGATCCATTGCATAAGTTTTCTCAAATGTACATAGCAGTTGATTGATACGGACCTTCGACCGCGAATACGATATTCACTAGCACATTTTTCAGTATATGATGAACTGCTCATCTATCCCATTTCAATCATGTTTGAGGTTCAAAAGTGTGTATCCATGGGATAACATAAGCAACCTATTACGCAGTGTACTCAATTCTTCAAGTTGCATCTCTGTTTTTGTATGCTCTGCTTTTACCGATTACTGATTCTGCGACTCCACAGCTGAACAGGCCTTTGTTTGCTCTTTTCTGGACATCAGCATTTGCTTAATCTTTTTTCTGATGATGGTCATCCTTTATCTTTATGTCCAGCATGTGCATCATCATTTCCAAAGACTGCTTCAGACCATGGATTGCTGGTGGCAAATGGAACCTATGCACTCACCGCAGGCAACTGTGTGCAGTGCAGCTGTGGGCCGGGCAATCTCAAGTAAAATTCAGCTTACAACTTTTCAGTTCACAAAGCAGCATTACTGATGAAATATAATATGGATCATAACCCCTATCTTTCCCTCTGTGGCAGTTTATATTGCACACCGGCTTCACTGTCAGGGTCATGCCCGAGCACGCAGTGCAGTAACAGCAATGTGCTGCTCGGCAACGCGAGCACCCACGCCACAAATGCGGGCTGCAATGTTTCGTCATGCAGCTATGGAGGTTTTGTCAATGGAACCATTACAACTCTGTAAGCATTGTGTTTCACAACGCTTTTCGGTTTATTTTCTGTTTTTCTGCAATCAAGGTTGATGTATCTTACTTTCCATTTGTAGGCTAAACACTGGACTTCAACCGAAATGCCCAGGTAACTGTTGTTTCTGTGATCCTCTCTCTGCAGATTCAGAGTCTGCTCAAACTATTTTTCAAAAGTAGGAGTTTCATGTGATAGACTATGCACAAACTATAAGCATTGTAAAGGGTTTTCAATTAAGCAATGCTTGCAGTTCTCATCATGAACCTGAACACTTCATCCAAATGACACTACCCTTTGAAAGCAGCAACTGCAGTGTGCAAACTGTATCACCAGAATTTATCTACAGATACAATGAGACTCCACATTTTGTGCAGCAATGTGCAAACCGTATCAGAAATATACATACAAAGGAGCAAGTGTTGCATCTAAATTTATAACTTCTGTTCCACACTGACCCCGGTTACATGCAGTTGCATCATTGAAATAGCCGACATTATACTTTCAGAAAAAAATACAGTAAAGATTTATCTCTGAACAAAGTTCAGATTCCTAAACAAAGTTCAGTTTCCTAAACAGTACACCTGAAAACTCACAAGATTTTCAAACTGAAACACCGGAAACAATATACTTTTTTGTTGTATATATGTTCCATGCTCTTATATTTTATTACTCCCTTCGATCCATATTACTAAATCAGTGACAATTAATATGAATCGGAGGGAGTTGCTCATTCGATCAACATGGCTAGTGTTGCTTCGATATATCTCCTGCTTCTGACAGTTCGTTCCGTGCAGGGCCACACCAAGTTCCTCTACTCACAGACCCACCGACGACGGTGAACCGTGACTACTCGACCTCTCTTGCCCCGCTATCTGCGCCCGTGCCCGCAGAAGCGGGCGGCGTCATGACAGATCCCCCGCCGAAGTCGTCGGAGCATGGAGGGTCCTTCACGCTCCCCAAGGTTTCTCCGACTCATGGCCCCGCCGGAAGCGTCTCAAAGGCACCGCCGCCTCCGACGAGCAAACCGCGGCGAATCCTATTCGGGCTCATCTTGTGCCTACTTCTCCAGTACTTCCATGTGTGAATCGCGCCATTTCAAGAAATTCTTTTGAGCTGTATTTTCTGTAACTGTAAACAACTGGTAGTAGTAGCAGTGGTAGTAGTAACATCATTATGTAAGGTAAGTGGACAGTATGATGGTGGCCATGTTTTTGCATGCAGCTCCTTGTTCTTTCGAGGGGCATCATCACGTTCACGTGTGACTTTATCTCATGGAGACGAGATCTCCCGGTTGTTGTACGTAAGCAAAGCATCTAGGAGGGTATGTTTTGCGGCCTTTTGCACGCACTGATCGAGCACTGGATAATGGTCATGTTTTTTGCCAAGGAAACGAGAGAGCTTTTATTGCTTTGATTGATTAACCAGCGCCCAAGGAGGAGGTACATGCATGCACTTGGGCATCAACGTGTGCAGATCAATTGTCCCCATGACGATCACATTTTCTTCTAGATCGATGGAGCAGCCATGCAGGGCCGGTCCTGTGATTTTGGAGGCCCGGAGCGAGACTAAAATTCAGGGCCCTTAATGTAGACGTCATAAAAAATACATATATATATAAAATAATTCATACATATTACCTTCAAATTTTCTTCTAGCATATGATGACGCTAATCCCAATATCATCCAATAATTTTTTCTCGATGCGTAATGTTGCCAAACCATTTAAATTCTCTTTGAGCCATTGTTCCTCTCCATTGCTTAATTTCCTATTATTATAAGCATATGAAAAATATCTTCATCGTGTAGATGGTATTTCATTTTTTTTATCTTATCTAGTAGGCCCTTTATCAACTACGATGTCTCTTGCTTTATTATCAAGATTATCCAAACTTCTTGGATCATAGATATCAGCAGTATAAACTGATTGTTCATCAATAGTAGCTGACTGTGCCTGTGCATCCAATGAATTATGTACATTCTCAGAGCCACAAGATGTTGGTATAGACATTTTCTTCTTGCTAATCAGATTGGGAATAGGGCTCCACCACCTCCTCCTCCTCCTTCAAGAAAGAAAGTTAGGGTTCGTGCCTCTCACCGGCGCCGGCGCAGGTCCGTCTCATCTTCGGTGGCCCTAGGGCCATGGAGGCGCGGTGGATCCTGCCAAGGGCCGGCGGGAGGGCTCCGTTTTTAGTCGTTTTTTCAATCTTGTTAGGGTTTGTGTCCTATTCAGGAAGGCGAGACGGCGGCGGCTACCTGAAGATGGAATAAAGGTCTCCCCGCCTAGCCCCCGTTCCGGCGGTGCGTCTAGCATCGTTGGTGGGCGTGTGGAGGTGTGTCTCCGGCAGATCTATCTTTGGTGGATTTGCTCGGATCTCGTCGTTGTTCATCTACACTCATGTGTCTTCGGTTTGGATCCTTCCGATCTACGTTATTTTTCATCGGCGGCGGTTGTTGTTCGGGTGTCAGTCCTATGGGGCCTTAGCACGACGACTTCCCGACTGTCTACTACAACAAGTTGTGCCCGGCTCCGGCGATGGAGGGCGATGACGGCGCGCCTTCGGCTCGCTTCGGTACTTGTAGTCGTCGCTAGGTGGTCTACGAATCTGGATGTAATTTTTATTTCTGGTATTCGTTGTACTGCCATGATTGAAGATGAATAGATTGGAAGTTTTTTCGCAAAAAAAAAAAAATCAGATTATTAGTTCCCATGAGTTTATCACCCTTTCTCTATGATAACTATCACCAACTCATCATTTGGGTTTATCGAAATAGTGGAATCACCAGTATTACTCAAAAAATTGATAAATATTTAGGAGCTGTGATTGTACAAATCATCTGCAGCTTTCTTCATTTTCCTTTTATCACGATGGATACTTTCCTCCAACATGATAAGACACAATTGACTATTGTTGAAGAGTGCGGATGTGCCGGCTATTCATCTAGGAGACTAGGAACCGCAATATGAATGTAAGACATATCCGCAAAAAATAAATAAAAATATAAGACATAGCTCAGATGGTCGGATCTTTGATGGACGGAGAGCACAGCGGGGTTGCGACGGACGGCGGGGAATTGAAATCGGCAGAAAATCTGATTAAAGAGAAAAGGAAAAAAAGAGCACCGTGCGCGCAGTAGCGATGAATACGGCGTGCCGGGATAAGATGGAAGGATCAATCAGTTCCTATTTCTACGACATGCACGTACTAACTTGGAACAAATCGGAAGGGATCAATCAGATTTTTTTTTTCTTCGACGTGCACGTACTACTAATCTAGGAAACGAATCGATCACTGGCTCCCTACCTCGATGCGTGAGGCCCTCAGGCCGAGCCGTCCAGCTAATAGAAATTCTCTTTTATCACCGAAAATATGTTGGCCATAGCGTAGCTGTATACCCTGGGGAGGGGGCCCCTCGATTTTGGGGGCCCGGGGCGGCCGCCCCCCCTGCCCCCCCTCAGGGCCGGCCCTGCAGCCATGCATGGGGCGGCGAGGCCATCTTCAGAAAAGATAAATCTTCAGTGCATGCACTGATTGCGCCACTGCAAAGCAGTTCTAGAGGAGTCATGCATGTGCTGTTTGCTTTCTTGATCTCCCTCTTTTGTTTTTCTTCTTCTCCTTCTCTTTGACGCTTTGACTTCACCTTTGGGACCAGCCAAATCCCTCACCCCCACTGTCTAGCGGATCGAGCTTCCGACGCTTTTAGCCGAGCACATTTCATCATGCCACCGTACCAAATGGATGTACTGGTGGGCGGTGTGTCACGTTGTGATCTGCACATTTGCGTGGCCAAATTAGGCCGGGGGAAAACGGCACGATACACTGAGCCAACGAACCAATCCGCCGGAATAGGAGCGTAGCGGTAGCTAGGAGGACCACCTGACCACCGTATCATCAGGCCGGACGGCACAAGTGAAATGCCATTGCTCTTTCTGTGCAATCCGATGCCCGTCTCCAGGCCAAACACCGAGCATCTCAGGTTGCATCGCAGCAAAAGTGGCTGTTGACTCTGGCCAGAACTAGTGAACGCCCCTTCAGAACCGAATGGATCATGTGCCGAAATTTCCTGCTGAGATCGGTGAACGGTCAGACGCATGCATGCATGCAATGCATGGTGGTTCCGGATCGGAATATAAACCAGTGACACGCAAGGAATATCCAACGGTGCAGGCGGGCTTTCCGCGGAGAGAATAATGCCGCTTACTGCTGTAGGATGTCTTGCCGCTTATGCTAAAGGGCGTGATAAGCACGCTTTGGGTTAGAAGATGGGGGTGATTTGGCTTATCGCCTCAAGATGCCGATGCCGCCTCCACACGTACGTACGTGGTCGCTATCCAGATCTGGTAATGGTTGCCATCCATTCCTCACTCCAGAAGCTGGTCAATAGTTGTCTACCCCTTTTTTCATCTTTGTAGCCCGCTCCTAGTACGTATAATATTCCTAGCTAACGCTACAAACCTAGGTAAGCAGGACATGCAATTTTGCTATGAACAAAATTCAGACATGCCCACACGAACTAGTGTCTAGTGGTGTATTGGGTTACGCCAAGTCCGATCAACTCCCTGAGAGAGAAAACACTCACGATCGGACGTACGCGCAGATGCTCGCCGTTCAACCGGCCCCTGTCCCTGTCCCGTCGATGGCCTGTTACGTGCCCAACCCGACTGCACTACGCTCCACTCCGCCACCGTGCTTGTGCGCTTGACCCGACCGGCACCGCACCGCACCGCACGTACGTGTCCTCGCTCGACTGGCCGGCGCCGGCCGGACCCCTAGGGTTTCGTGCTGCGCCGCCATGCTTCATCCATCCATCGACCTCGCTAATTTCCAGCCGATCTCGCTTTGACAGGTCGCGCATGCACCGTCGCCTCGATCGCGCCCTACTATTTCCCCAGCAGATCTCCCGTCACCGAAAGCCCCTTTCACTGGCTCCGAGTTTCAAAGGAAATCACTGTGCCATTGATCGACAGGCCACGCCACCAGCTACGTCGCGTCCCGTACCAGTCTGGTTTCGACTTCGACGTCGATGTGTCTAACGCAGCCTCAGTGGTCACTTGACACGACGACGCAACAAGCCATGGTAGTATTATTTTGTTTCGTTTCTCGGTGCCTAGCTAGGGCTGGGCTAGCATGCACTCCTAGTGAGAGCAGCATGTACTGGATCGAACTTGCACCGTACGCACGTCCCCGTCTCACGTCTGACGATGTTGGCCTAACCTTGTAGTGCCAACCTTCAGTGACAACTGACACTACTAAGGCTAATAGCTGGGTTCAATCGGTCATATTTCCCTTCACTAGAGCAGTAGTACAGAAGAAGTACGTTCTGCCCAATATTCTTTGCATGGCTACAAGTGTAGACTAGAATACAACAACTCTAGCTAGTGCTGGCAAATGCGCGCTTCCGCTGCCGAGATTTCGACGAGCTGTCCAATGGCGCCTCGTTACGCCGGCGGGGGCTCCGAAATTCCGACCTCCACTATGATTATAAACAAGTATAGCAGCCCATTTCGCGCGGTCACACTAAAAAAAAAAGCCCATTTCGCGCGGTCACGTATGCCGTTGCTTTTCCCCTGCTTCGTGCACTCGCATTGCTTCGTTTCCCATAAACGGGTTTCCCTTTTCACCGTGTATAAAAACGTATGCTTTCTTATCGTTTGAGAGGGTGCTTGGATACGTTTTAGTCCCATGACTAAAAGTAGTGGGACTAAAATTTGCTAGCCTCACTCATGCTTGGATACAAATACTAAATAGACTAAAATGAGTTGATGAGCATTTATTATCCTCCAAACCCTCCAATCCCGAACTCGCATGTGTTAAAGTAGAGGAGTTAAATGAGGAGAGAGAGGACTAATTCACATTTTAGTAGGGTTCCCCTGACTAAAATTTTTAGTCTCAAGACTAGTTCTAGCCTCTCTTTAGTCAGGGGTGATTGGAACTTTAGCCTCTAAAAGAGACTAGTTTTAGTCAGACTAAAAATAGTCCCTTAAATCCAAGCATGGCCTGAGTCCTCGGCATCTCGAGAAAAGAAAAATCTGCATTGTGTTTCCTTCGCCTACGCATTTTATGTTATGTGCATCGGATTTTTTTGGCACCACGGTAAAAATGGGAGTGATTTTCCTTTTCGCCATCTATAAAAGTGTGTGCATTCTTATCGTTTTGAGTCCTAGCATCCCCAAAAAGAAAAATCAGAGTTATATTTCCTTCACCTATGCATTTGATGTTATGTTATGTGTTTTTCTTCCGAGTGGAACATCACTATCTCACTGGTCCGTGATACTTTGATACGGATCGTCCAGTGGCCATTACCTATCTTTTGTAGTAGTTTTTTCTATAGTAAGTATTTTCTCCGTAAACTAATATAATAGAGTTTAGTTCACTATTTTTGTGATCTAAATATTTTTATATTAGTTTACAGAGGAAGTAGTTAACTAAAAGTAAGAAAACACTCTGGTTAAAGCGTAGAACAGGGCAAAAGCGATGAGCCGAGCCGGGGGTTAACAGATTGGAGGCAGCGGCGGGACGTTCAGTGAACCAGCTACGCACTCATCCTATAAATAAAAGAGAAAACGGCTCCGCACTCAGTTTGTTTACTTAATCCTGACAGTATAAATTAAGGAGCTCAACTACGAGCGTACGTACACAAACGTACGGACTGAAACGTCCTGCTTTCATCCCTGCGCGTGTGTCTGCAACTGGGCTGGTCGCATGGCATATACGGCGTCTTGTACCCGCTGACAATGCGATGATCACTTAAACAATACTTACGTTGATTAGAAAACACCTAAACAATGGTTACGGGCACCGGTGACTTTTAAGAAAAAACGATGACGAATCGATCGGCTCCTAGTTCCTTGGGTCTTGGCTACCGAATTAGTTAACTCACACTTGGTTACTTTTGTTATTTGACAATGGGAAGTTTAAGGCCTATCACGTCACTTGGTATTGCTTAATTAGAGCATCTTTAACACACACGCTACCACGCACGCTAAAATAAGTGTTACGCAGTGTTATGCTCCTGACATGTCAAGCAACGTAATAATGGTGTGATCCACGTACTCGTAGTATAGTATCTAACTGCATAAACAGACCAGGTTCAAGACAAGATTTGTTGGACCAGGTTCACTGCTCTTCAGAGATTGCTCGTCTAACATTTCAAAAATCATGCTTTCGTTCACGTACGGAGGGGTGAACTCCGTCCTTGACCAAATCAATCAATATAAATCAATCGGCGCCGTTTAAGCAATAACATGGCTGGCTCAATCCGTACGTTCTAGGACTGCGCATGTCGCCCCTTAAAAAAAGGAATACGCATGTCAAACAACAATAAATTAAGTTTATGAATCAAAATGTTTTTCTTGCGAGGTGAATCAAAATGGTTGTTGACCATGGCAGTTAATTGTAGCGTGGAGTTTTTATCGGAAGATTGCAATTACAGTTTTGCTAGAACTCATCTAGATTTGATATAATTTGGTCTCATTCACTTCGAAAACAAGAATTCTAGGTACGTCAAGCAAGCAACACAATATGATGTTACTACTACTAGGTACTCCCTAGCGCTTGTGTAATTGTATGGGACCTCCTAGCACGTACGTCAAGCAACACAATAAGTTGTAGGGCTCCGCATGTCAAACACTGTCAGGTTAAGTTTATACCAGATCAAAGTGGTGATGCACGACCGCATGTACGTACGCGTAATTGTCGTATATACACTAGCTGGTGCATGACTTGTATAAATCCACTACGCTGCAACCTGTAAGGGGTTCAGTGTCGTTTAAAACAAGTAAAAGTGTAATTCGTCGCACAAGAAAGTGAAGTAGAATTAGGTGCTGATTTCTGGATACTTTCAAAAGCCATGCACCACTGAGCACTGAAACTGTACTGCTCTCCGTCAGAAAATGACGGAGGTGCCCGCCGTGCATGGTGTGGTATGCGTGTATATCATGCGTTGCGTTGGCCCAGCTTTGCTTCAAGAAAGCCAAGTTGTGGTTCGAATAATAATCAAGAAATGAAGAAAGAGAGAGAGAGGTAGGGTAGTGGAAGGAGATAGATATGGAAGAGGATCAGGCCTGAAGCGAGTGCTGCCTGTTCTCACCTCTTTCATCACCTCCTCCACTGAAACTTAATGCCGATGAACCCACACCCTGGACGACACGACATGAATCTAGCTACCAGCGGAAAGAAACGCGGTACCTGATATTCTCTTAGGACCCCATGCATCATGATTAACTGGAATATGTGATTGCTTTCATGTCCTGCTGAGGCTCGATGGGCATGATCGAAAGGAGAGGGTTGAAGCGATAAGAGATGTTCGTTCATCTGTTTGGCATAGCATTTTAGCACTGCCGAGCTATGTATTCCAATTCGAACTTGTTCAATTTGAGCTGGAAGTTTGCAACAAAAAAAAAGACGACAGGAAAGCAGATCAAGTTGTCATAGTAAACCGGGCTGTGACGACTGTGATCGAATTCAACTGTTAATTATACATCGGGTCTGTTAACTAATCAGTGGTACACATGCATGTGTAAGAATCAGAAGAACAACAAGGCCGAAATCATAGGCAATATGGATCATAGACTAATCACCTACTGCCTCTCAAGCATCTCCGTATCTCTCTGCCTCTCTATGTACTACGTGTACGTGTGCGTCGTCTCCGGTGGACAGACGGCCTCCTCCCCGGACGCGAGCTCCGGTGCCCACAGTCGCCATGCGCACGCACGCACGAAGGGCAGCCGCGGCTCGATGATCGGTCGGTCGATCAGGAGGTGACTTTGGCGCGGGTGCACGGGGCGAAGGAGTAACCGTGCTGCTGCTGGTGGTGGCCGCCGGCCTGCACGTGCACGCGGTGCGAGGAGGAGGAGTGCGAGTGCGCCGTCTCCCGGTCGACGAGCGCGCGGAGGCGGAGGAACTCGTCGACGGAGCAGGGCAGCCAGAGCGGGCCGGCCGAGTTGTAGCCGTACGTGTCCCGGGCCGCCTCCAGCAGCCGCTGGAAGAGCGGGTGGTAGAGGTAGGCGATGGGGATGACGAACCGCCGGAACCCGTCGCCCTGCTGCTCCGCCTGGGCCTGGGCCTGGCCGACCCGCACCGCCAGCCACCCCTTCTTCACCTTCCCCCTCTTCTCCGCCTGGTCCCCTTGCATGATGATGGCAGCTCCCTCGCCGGCGGTCCAACTGCAGCCGCCCTCTTGCCGTCGCTGCCGCTGCTGCTGTTGGTGCTAGCTAAGAGATGAGATCGATCACTGCTCGATTGCAGGCAGCTAGAGCCAAGGAGGCAATCCAGAGGGGTGTATGGTGCGGTGTGGTTCGCGGCACTCACGGTGGTTTTTATAGGACTTGCACGGCTCGTGCGGGCCGCGAGGAGATTACAAGATTAGATTAGCCGGCGGTGCGTGGCGCACCCGTGCGCCGCTGCCTGTACGTACGGCGTCCTTCGCTACGGAACCCGGTCCTCGGGGCTTCCGTGTCGGGCGATGGATCGTCTCGTCTGCGTCGCTGACACGCCGGCCCGTCGGAATGATCGGGTTATGGCGTCAGGGTCGCTGGCCGTACTGGACGATCGTCGCGTGCGCGTCAGGGCTCAGTTGCGGTGAGGGGGATTGGTAAGGTGGAGCCGTGGGAGTGGAAGGTGGAGGGATGGCTACGGTGAACCCGATCCTCTAACATCAAGAAGGAAAGTCATGTAAGCTACAGTGTAAACTAGTGCAATGTAAAGAAGAAAAGTCAGAGTATTTATGAATACTGTACGGATCTACTGTAGCTGGTATTGTACGTAGTTACTGTTTGACAAAAATAAATCTAAAATTAATTTTATTGCATTATAATTTTGTTTGTATGTAATTTTTATAGATTTATACAATAAATTTGTAATTTGCAAATTAATTTAAGTTATTTTAGTCTTAATCATATAAATGTGAAGGAGGAAAGTTAGGATACTGTAGCTTACATTTTCCAACCGGGCTCACACCCCTTTCCATTAATTTTGCAATCAACGGAAATACATCAGTCTGTTACTGTTTTTGGAGAGTATCGCAAAATGAGCATCGAACCGAATAAGGCCAACTACCAAGCAAAGGAGACTGAAAGGGGAGAGCGAGTTGGTGCATCGCCAGGAAACCCACTGCATGATAGCCTTGTAACGGACTATCAGCCGTAGTAAAACCTGGCGACACAATCAACCAAAGTTCGCTACAGACTTAACCTGACTAGAGGCTAAACTTGAAAGGATAGGACCGCCAACACCGAAAGAGCAATCCAGCGGGCATCAAACCCCAGTGGATATAGACCAAGCTAAGATGGAGACTAACATGATCTAACCAATCAGTATGCCATCTTCATCTCCCGTAAGAAGCTCGCCACGCCAAGATAAGGCCTGTCGCCAAAGGTCACCGCCACATGAGCCAGCCTCTTCACACCATCCTCGAATTTCCTCCTGTCATCCTCCTTAAGCAGCCCCGCCCAAGATAACATAAAAGAGCAAGCGGTGAAGACAGCCTCCGGAGAACGAGCATTATACTTATCAAAAGTAGTTTTGTTGCGAAGGCACCAAATCCCCAAAGACACTGCAGCAATGATCATCATATAGAATTTTTGCCTCCAGAAGCAAATTGTACATCCAAGCCAGACTTTGCCGATTGATGCTGGGAGCACAGGAAGCCCCAACAATAACCCCAAAGACCCCCAAACTGTGCGGGCGAGAGGGCAAGCGAAAAAAAGATGGTTAGCAGTTTCCACATTAGTACAAAAGGAGCACACAGGATTTCCTGGCGAATTCCTCCGCCGCATGTTATCGCGCGTGAGAACAACATCTTGGAATAATTGCCATAGGAATATTTTTATTTTCAACGGGATTGCCGCTTTCCACACCCATTTATAATTAGGGCCAGATAGATCTCTCTCCAGCCACTTATATACAGATTTAGTGGTGAATCTACCTCCACTATTCAGGGACCAGGAGATAGCATCAGGATTCTCATTCAGAGGCATCTTCTTAGCCTCACACACCATCCAATTCCATTGTTCCTCCAGCTCTCCAAAGAGCCTACGTCTGAAGGGAAGATTATAGTCATTGTCTACAAAGGAGGCAATAGTACGATCTTGATCTTGACAGATGTCATACAAAACAGGGAAGCGTTCTCGCAGGATACCATTATCCACCCATGGGTCGTGCCAAACCCTTGCCAGTCCCCCTTGTTAATGTTGACTTTTCTCCCGCCATATAAACATCTTTGACCTTCATGATAGATTTCCAACAGGAGAATCGAGAAACGATCGCGAATGTTCGCGACCGCTTTGTTTCTCGAAATATCTTGCACGGACGATGCGCTGCCATAGCCCATCACCAGTTTCCAGCTTCCACCACCACTTCACAAGCAGGCTAATATTTTGTTTGTGAAGGTCTTTTATACCCAAGCCACCAATATTTTTCGATTGGCAAATTCTAGCCCATTTAACCATATGATAAGCTCGCTTCTTATTCCTCCTTCTCCAAAAGAAACGTCTGCGATGTTTGTTTATCTTTTCTATAAAGGTTTTGTTAAAAAGAAACATCGACATCAAGTAAGATGGGATACCATCCAAACTGAGTCAAGCAGGGTGAGCCTAGCACTGAGGAGGCTGCATATGCTACCCATGCATCCAATTTCTTAACCATTTTAACATCCAGGAATCCAACTCAATGTTCTTAATAGCGGAATATGTAATGGAACTCCCAAATATTTCATAGGTAAAGATCCCACACGACAGCCAAACAGATCAGCATATATACTGTCCGTGTCATTATCCCCTCCCACCACAAACACTTCGCTCTTATCATAGTTAATTTTTAAACCAGACATGAGTTCAAAGATACAACAACAGCTTGATGTTGACAGCTTTGTCAACATCATGTTCAAAGCACAGACAAGATCGTCTGCTGCATCAAGGATGCCTACCCCTCCTTCTATCAGCCCAGAAGCTAGCCCCTTAATGAGATTATTTTTTTGGGCTGAAATGACCATCTTAGTCAGGCATTCAACCGCAAGATTAAAAAGGAACGGAGAATGTGGGTCACCTTGTCTCACCCCCTTAGCGCTCTGGATATAGGGTCCTATCTCATCATTGATCTTAACACTAACCGTGCCATCCCTAAGGATTGAGCCACCCACCCGCACCATTTTGAGTTAAAACCCCGTTTAACATGACAATCCAGTAGGAATTCCCAGTTGACTTTGTAATAAGCTTTCTCAAAGTCAATCTTAAATATTACTCCCACATCCTTTTTTATATGAGTATAGTGCAGTACCTCATGCAAGGATAGAATGCCATCCACAATGTGTCTCCCCTTAATGAAAGCATTTTGCTGGATGCTAAAGATTTTGTTAGCAACCTTCGCAGCTCTAAGATCCATAACTTTCGTGATCAATTTGTACGGGCACCGCAGCAAGCAAATAGGTCGATATTGTTGTATTCTGTTTGCCTCCGCAGATTTAGGGAGTAATGTGATAACCCCATAGTTCAAGCGTTGAACATCTAATTTTCCCTCATAGAACCACTCAAAGAGATTGAACAACTCCGGACTCACAACGTCCCAGCAGTGTTGATAGAATTCTGCAGGAATATTGTCCGGTCCAGGAGCGCGATTAGGTTTCATCGCAAACAATGCTGTCTTGATTTCCTCAAGAGAGAAAGGGCGGGTCAGGTACTCATTATCCTCAGGCATGATGTTTTCATCCTGGGACCATAATGAAGCATCGATTTGGCAAATGTTGCCAGGGGCAGGTCCAAACAACTCTCTGTAGTAATTGGTAGCATGGGATAGCAGGTTTTTGGTCCCTTCTATAACCACAGAACCACACTCCAATGAAACCATGGAATTTTTCCTACGACGCCCATTGGCTACCTTGTGAAAGAAGCCAGTGTTGTTGTCCCCTTTTAGGAGCCATCTCCCACTCGAAAACTGGTACCAATGGGTCTCTTCCTCGGTATACATGTCATTAAGTTATACTAGGATATTCAACTTCCTAGTATAGGCTTCCCCACACAGGTCATTTTCTTCTTCCATTTTCTCCAGCTCCTGAAGCTCGAGTCTGATAAGATTTTTCCTAATCTTATTCCGACCAAAAATGTTTGATCCCCATCCTTTGAAGAATTTCTTAATTCTTTTCAACTTGATATTTAACACATCAATAGGATCACTAGTGTAAACAGGCTGCGCCCAAATTGCAGCTACTAGAGGAAGAAACTCAGGATTGTTCAACCAAGCGTTATCAAATTTAAAAAATGACTTTTCTTTTTGATGTTAGAGGATCCGGAGGGCACGCTGTTGCAGGGCCCGACCGACGGGTGGTGCACAGGTCGTACGTACGTCGTCCTTTGGTCGTGGCGCGCCTGGCCCACGACGGCGGACAGGCCGTGGTCGTGGGAGGTGCAATTGTTTTCTCTAGCTGTGCAAGCGGGAAAATTGGCATGTTTGCTGTACGTGACTGCTGCCACACGGACACAGGAGATGTTGACGCATGGAGGCAATTAAATTGGTCGGGCTGTAGTCTGGCTGTGCTCATCCATCGCCGAATCGTTGGATTGTAGCTGTTGGAGCGACCCTCTGGATAAGTTCCTGTTCGGATTTAGGAAGTAGGTTTAGGCAAGGTTTCTTTCTTTGTTTGGGCCCTTTCTGCTAGTTGTTTCCGTTCAAGGTCTCAAACAGGGTTTATCTCTCGTGGCCTGTATTTCATCTAGGGTTGCAGACATGCTACGTGTGTAAAACGTAGCTTGTTTCTACTTATTACTAAAAAAGAGGGCGGGGGTTAGTTGTTGTTTTTCTCATGGCCATCATGTCATCATGAGCAAGTTGCCATCATGGCTTGTAGGGCTTGCTACATTCATGTACTCCATCCGTCCCAAAATAAATGACTCAAGTTTGTACTAGCTATGGAGGGAGTATGTCGGAAGTGCCATAGTTATCTAGGCTGTGATACGCTAGAGGGCGTCAAAGATTTGATCAATCATAAGAGATACATTGTAAAAATCAATTAATCATCAATACCCAAGATCATAATCACGTTGATTATTCATAAGATCAAGAAAATGGGGTATATGACACGTAGCTACTACCACAAACCCTCAGCCTCGAAGGCGGGCTTCCCCCGGATCATCATGAGAGCAACAAAGGTTGATGAAGAGTTGAACAGGGAGTGGCGACAACATGAAAAATCTATAATAATTTGAGGTAGGATTTTGGGGGTGTATATAACTAATTGGGCACCGGAGGTGGCCTGGGATCCCCACATGCTATACCATCCCTTCCCCTAGGCGCCCTTGTAAGATGGAGGTCTAGAGGGGGTAGGGGGTCTAGACACTGAGGAGCCCACTAGATGTTGTGCCTTAGTTCATTGGTCTTCTTTCGGTGAGAAAACACCTCTTGTTTTTCTTTTATTTTTTTAAACATTTTATATGGTGATTTCCTAAAATTCTAAAAACAGTAGAAAATAGGAATTGACTCTTGGGAACTGAATTAATAGGTTAGTCCAATAAATTTGGCTAAATATTTCCAATCTATGTATATATGATAATATAGTAGCATGAAACATAAAAAATTATAGAAATGTTTGGGATGTATCACTTCTCGGGTCACAACGAGGAAAACGTCGGGCATGGCAAGAAACATAAAAAAATTATAGCTCTACGCACCACCACTTCCACAGCAGAGCAGACGTCATGGCCACTCACTGCTACACCCCTCGCTGCCCGACAACCAAGAAGCACATCCACCACTGCCACTGGAGGCCCGCCGGAGAGCCAACCGAAAAGCCCACCACCCATGGTCGCCGCCTCGACATCCATCTCCGAACCGCTCCCTGACGCCATGATACACGGACGCCACCGGCCGCAGGGGAAGCCAACACATCCCCACCTACCCACAAGGTCCCAC
Organism: Aegilops bicornis; assembly: GCA_021605145.1. NCBI lineage: Eukaryota > Viridiplantae > Streptophyta > Magnoliopsida > Poales > Poaceae > Aegilops > Aegilops bicornis. Next base: position 614,449,335 of record CM038674.1, on the reverse strand, counting down.
CACAAGGCTCGGTCGGAGGGGGGAAATAGCCAGGCAAGCATCGCCGTCGCAGCTGCCCAACGAACATAAGTTAGGCCACGTGTGAGGCCAGCCAATCCTGGAAAATGGGGAGCGCCCCTCCCCTGCACCCAGGCTTGCGCCGAGAGTAACAATTAGTCGAAGAATACCATGCATTGATGGGTGTTGCGGGCTGACACCTCCAGGTAGCACATCGGAGGGAGCGGCAGCCAACGCCCCGTCAGATATGGCCTTTCCAGATCATAACGGGAAGCTGCCCAAGGACAGGCAACTCCGGCAACCTAGCAACCTCGACCACGACTACGACCGGACATCTCAGACGAACCGCCATCACCACCATAACCCACCAAGGGCCACTGTCTTGCCATCTTCATGAGATCGGCGTCCCCGAGGAAAAAGGTTGTCACCGCAGGAAGTTGCCACCGCGCCACTCACCAGCACGGCGCCCCAGCCCAACAGTACCACCCCGTACTGACGCCCCCGCGCGGGGAAGTGAAGCGCCCCGCCGCCGGCTAGGCTTTTCCTAACTGCGCCCTCTGATGGCGATGAGAGAGGAAAGAGGGGGGGGGGGGGGGGGGGGAGGGAGCACGCTGCGACGGGGAAAGATTGTCCCTGTCGTCTACAAAAGCGACACTGGAGGGTAATTGGAGATAAGGATATGTTCCCAGACAACATATCTAATATGCTGAATTTTTCTTTATGAAGTATCTTATATGCAACCTTCAAAGCAGCTTTGTGATATAATTAAGCATTGGTGTGAGGTCTGTTTTAAATCCACAAAGATCGTCTTCAGTTATGCTCCCACAACTTCATATTACATCACGACAAGTTTCGGTTCCACTTTACCGTTACTGCAAAATTGTTTATAATATCCAACACTTCGTCAGAAAGGTCCGTTAGTTATCTTTCATAGACGATAAAATATTCTTACGTGTGGAGATGCTAATTAAGGTTGCTGCTGAGCCTTCTAAGTTCTAATTAACCACGACATACAAATTAAACATAGTGTAAATAATTAGGTTCTTCGGGGTAGAACTAGCTCATCCTGAATCAAGCTCTAGACTTGAAACGGGTGCTCGTATATTTTTTGAATTTATTTCTATATTCTTTTACTGGTATGGTGTGCTTATCAATTATAAAGCGTCTGTGGCGACTTAACCAATCTCAAGATCTGTTAGCTTAGTCTTTCTAGTATACTCATAGGGGTGAGTGTGTATGTAGTCGTTAGCCTTTGTACCGTGTTTCAAAAGAAAAAAACACAACATATGAATGCATAGATAAACCAGCCAAATCTCAGGCTCCCAGCTTCCAGTGATATAGGAGGATTCGTTACCACTTCCCCTCTTCGCACGCACCCAGCAGTCTGCCCACCTGATCATAGAAGACAAAATTAAACTAAACCGGCCGTTGTACGCTCGAACGGCCATGACCACACGGCCGACGCTAGGGCCAGCCGCACTCGGTCGGCACCGGCATCGCACCTCGATCGATCCGACGGCATAATGCCCCCCTGGCCGGGCCGGACGGTTGCGTACGGCAGACGTCCATCCATCCATGATCCATCATCTATGCGTGTTAGTACATATTACTACGATACGATTGGATAATCCAGTCAGGCAAGGGCGATGGCGCTGCCACGGCACCATGGACGGCGATAGGCAGATGGACGCGGTGCGCGCGCGCGTGCGTGCGTGGACATCGCGGTCACCCTCGCGCGGTCGCGCCCGTGACAGCCATCGACAAGCCCGCCGCGTACTGGCTGCGCTCAGTGCGCGCGCGCGCCTCGCTTCCTCGCCGGCTGAGGGGCCTACACGTGCCAGTTTCGCTCTCTTCTGCCCCGTTTCGGCCGGTGAAAACGCTGGACCAGGTACGGTGGATTTCTCTCCTAGTTTCCTCGAGCCCGCGCTGGGGAGCAGGCCGGCATGGACATGGCTGCATTGGTGCGGTGCACGCGTCGTGCAACGCAAATCACCAGCCGGATATTTGCTTTGCATGTGCGGCTGGTGAGTGGCACACTCTAACTACTAGTACTACACTGTACCCCACTGCAGCTGCCGCGGCATGGCAAACGAGACCATCTTTTGTGTGTGCTTGTGTGTGTCATCTCGCAATCGCATCGATGCCGTCGGCTCTTCGTGAGTAGCTAGCCGGGCAAAGTTTGCACGGCACGTACTACGTACTTCTCCACTGGCCTCTTTTGGGTGGTGGTGGTACCCAAGTGATGAACTGAACGTACCGTACTTTAGTTAGGTCTTCAGTTTGCGCGTGATAACTTTGAGTTTGTTTAATTACCAAGTGATCGACATTCTGCTTTGGCACTTGTTTCGCTCTCGACCCGGGTGAAAAGCGATCCACCCATGAGCTCGACCGCCAGGATAGAAAGCGGGAGGCGACGTCGCACGACCGATCAATCAACTTGGTGTGCCCGTAGTATAACTCTTTTCTAGCCCAATCGCTCCTCTTTTCGAGTCCGAGTCATTCTAGTACTTCACCTACAAGAGACCACACGATCGATCGGCTCTCCTGATTGGCCATTGGAGCAGCTAGCTAATCCACCGATGATCATTGTCGGTGTCAAAACCGGCGGATCTCGAGTACGGAGTTCCGAACTATGCGTCTAGGCGGATGGTAACAGAAGACAAAGGACACGATGTTTTTACCCAGATTCAGGCCCTCTCGATGGAGGTAAAACCCTACTCCTGCTTGATTAATATTGATGATATGGATAGTACAAGAGTGGATCTACTACGAGATCAGAGAGGCTAAACCCTAGAAGCTAGCCTATGGTATGATTGTTGTTCGTCCTATGGACTAAAACCCTCCGGTTTATATAGACACCGGATAGGGTTAGGGTTACACAGAGTCAGTTATAATGGTAGGAGATCTACATATTCGTGTCGCCAAGCTTGCCTTCCACGCCAAGGAAAGTTCCATCCGGACACGGGACGAAGTCTTCAATCTTGTATCTTCATAGTCCAAGAGTCCGGCCAACGGTGATAGTTCGGCTATCCGGACACTCCTAATCCAGGACTCCCTCAGTAGCCCCCGAACCAGGCTTCAATGACGATGAGTCCGGTGCGTAGATTGTCTTCGGCATTGCGAGGCGGGTTTTTCTTCAAATTCCATATACTTGTCGAATAGTGTCCGGCTTCTGATAAATGCTGCGCTCCTTGGCTTCCACGCCTAATAATGGCCATCTTCCACGCGTTGAATGAATGCGAAAAGCCAGGGTATTTTTACACTTATCCCCCTAGCTGCGTAAATGAACCGTCTATAAAAGGGACGAGGATCTAGATCCGAGTCACACCATCCTCCCTCCGCGAGCTTTCATCGGAGCGCCTCTGACAAAAATTCATTCCATCATGGACAGTCGACGCGGCTCCTCCTCTCGCGCTCCCAAATTTCACACGAAATTGGGAGAGATGCTCAGTCCCGCATAGCGAGCTAGTGACACTCCAAACCAAGGGATTTCTTCCCCGGCCTTCATGGTTCCGGTTCGAGCCGGACTCGCCACCTATAAGGGCGGAAAGCAAGCGGAGAGTGTCCCCGATTCCTCCAAAGGAGAGCGGGTATGCTTTATCTCTTATCTAGTAAGAGGACTCGGATTTTCAATTCATCCGTTTCTCCGGGGGCTCTTGGAGTTCTACGGCCTCCAGGTGCACCACCTTACGCCTGCCTCCATTTTGCACATCGCAGGCTTCGTGGCCTTTTGCGAACTGTTTTTGGGCGTCGAGGCTCATTTTGCGCTGTGGAAGAGATTATTCTGCCTTGTACCCCGTTCTCATGAGGGGTCAATATATCAAGTGGGCGGAGCCGAGCTGTGGCGCATCGCCGGGATCGGATATCTATCCGGAACCCCAAAGAAGGCGTCTGAAGACTGGCCTTCGGAATGGTTTTATATAGAAGACGTCCCGTTGCCGGATCCTGTTCGAATCAGTCTCCCGGAGTTCAGCAATACTCCTATGAAGAAACGCCTGAGTTGGCGCCCGCGGAGCCCCTAGAGGGAAGACGACAGGGACGTCCTTTACTTCATGAGCCGAATAAGATTGTTAGCTCATTCCGGACTGACCATGATCGGTGTCATGGCCACATGTATTATGCGGGGGGTGCAGCCGCTCCAATATAGGGGCCACCCCATGTGGGATTTCAACGGGAGGACGATGCCACCCGTCATGGCCGTAAGGGGCCGGATCGGTCACCGATCTGGTGAAGATCTTGTCCGCTGTACAAGGGAGAAGAGGAGGATTTTCTCCGCTATCCATTGAACGGATTTTCTATGAACAATCCTCGAAGCTGGGTAAGCGGACATTTCTTTTTTGCACATCCGATCCGTATTCCCATGGTTAGGTATCTCATTTTGTGACTTTGACGCAGGAACTGTGCCAGGCCGTAAAAGACATAAACAGCCCGCCTTCACAATCCGAGGATCCGGAACGGCTCCTCGATCCGGCCTCCCAAGAGGATCCGGACATATTGGTGGAGCTGATTGATGGGGTATTTCACCAACTGAGCATCGATAATGCCTTGGTTGCCATTACGGCCGATTACCCCGGAATATTTCCAGCCTCGCAGGTAACTGAGACCTAGGTCCAAATGCTCTGATAATGACCCATCCGTGCTTATTTTTGATCACCGTATATCAATGGTGTTTCGCAGGGGGTGCCTTCGAGGCAGGAGGCCGAGCCCGCGGCGGCTAGCCAACAAGGGGCCGCACGGCCCCGCAGGCTAAAAAGAAGTGCGGTCCGGATCGAAATGCCGCCGCATCGGTATGGCGCGTCACCATATTCCCAGGATTGATTCCTGGAAGGCGTACTAACGCTGGTGCTCTTTTTAGGAAAAAGAGCGCTCGCCGGACTGTGTCCGGAGAGGTTGCCAATCGAGCCTCCGCCAGCCAGGCTCCAAAGCTGGGTCCAGAAGCGGAGGCGAGCATGAGGCGTGCGTCGGATGCTCCTCCGACAGAGGATGCCGACAGATTGTCCACCACCAATCCGAGGTGGAGAGTGCCATGAATCATAGGCGCCGCCGGACAGTTCTTCGTGACGCATGTTTCTCCCAAGAGGCAGTGAATGCCTTCAATTCGGGAGATGCGCACCTCCGTGCCGCTCAAGATGGTCTAGCCAGAGCCACGGAGCAGTATGTAAAGGACATACGGGTGAGGAAATTTGACGGTTATATATGCCAAGAGCCCCAAGACTTAAAATAGTTAGAATAACTGATTTAAGGATCATTTGTTATGCAGGATCTTACAAAAAGAATACCCGACTGTCCCAGAGCTTGAATAATGCAAGGCCCAACTTGAGGTCGCACTAGCCGCCATAGGGAGCCACAGAGACCCCTCCGTAATATATGCTTCAAAAGATAAGTAGTTTGTGAAGTGCGGCGTGTGTAAATCGACAATAATATTGCAGAGGGCGCCGAATAGATCCGCATAAGCAACAGCTCTTGGCGCGGTTGAAGGCGGCGAGAATGTGCTTACAAGGGTGAGGCAAGAGAAAATAATCTCCAAGATGCCAACACCCAGCTGGGTGAGGAACTAAAGGATGTTCGTGCTCACGGTATGCGACTCCGTGAAGGAGAAATTGGCGACTTCGTCGCGGCATTTATAGTAAGTGCTTGAGCGAACTTTGAAAAAGAGTTCGCGAGGAAGTCAACTAACAGAGTTATGTCTCAGTAGGTATGCTCACGGGTCGCCCCTGCAGAGGAAATGCCCGGTTCTCTGGTGACCTTCTTCCCGAAGCTATTATGCATCGCATCGAACGAGTTCGGCAGGTGATGAAAGGCGTCGCCCAGGCCTTGTGGCCATCTATCTCCCTGCCCGAAGGCCTTGGAGAGCTTGCAGAGAAGCTTCAGGGAGCACGGCGGCGCTTCCGACTATGGAAGATATCGGCCTGTCATCAAGGCGCCAGGGAGCCTAGGCCATGGTGAAGACGCGATACACGAAGGCGGACCCAAACCACATGGCCGAGGTCGGACCTGTGGGGCCCGACGGGAAGGAGATCCCTGTGAGCTTAGTGTACGACCAAGTAGAGTTGGCCGCAAAGTATTCCCAGCAGGATCAGTAAACTAGACAGCCTATTAGACGACATTGAAGAGGAATACGATCAACCAATTTGACTATGTAATTTAAAATGACATGTAAAATGCCTTCTAGCCGGATTGTAGATCGTTTGTCGTAGCGGACCTTTTTTGCTTCAACCTCGGGACCAATAGTCCGGAGTGTGTCCGACTACCCTCGCGGTTATGTAAAAACCGGGGCATGCATGGAGACCAGGCGTAGGGGTCATGAGTGCTTTATCAGACAAGTGCCCAACTAGTTATGTTATATTACATGGTTAGTAAGAAACATCTTCCGTGGAGAATAGTTCCATTAGGGGTTCCTTTCTGGGAGGCATGCCCTAAAGTGCATGTCCGGACTGCGAAAAAGCGTAAAAGCATCTGGGGCAGATAAATGAAAAATAAAAAATCTTCTTTTAGTTCACCGACCGAATATTCTCTTAAGAACGCTAGCTTTCGGCTTCACCCAGTCTGAGGTACACGTCCGGCTGACCCGCGGTAACAATCGCAGAGGTGCTCCCTTTACCACCTAGCCGAACAATCGGGAACGTAGGGGTAAGCACAGGAGCCAGGCAACCCAGCTTGGCCAAAACTTAAGTCATATCGATGCATGTAATGGTGAATAAAAGTTACATGCGGAAGTGTGACACATGTGCTGGGCATAAAGCCCAGATAAATAAGCTTCGTTAAAGAAGCCCCGTGTATAATGAGCGGATAGCGCGTCAAGTGTGTGCGAACACGCGCAAAACGAGCCTTTAACGGCTTCGGAAAAAAGGAGGAAGAAGGAGAGAAATAAAAGACAGCTTAAAGTATAAAATATAGATAGAGGAAGGAGACGAACTCAGACTCCGGCGCTAGGCGTAGAATCTTCGGAGACGGGCTGCGTTCCATGGGTTCGGCTCGAGTCGGTTATCCGATGCGTTTACGTACGGGTACGCTCCGCCGGTCGACTTGGTCAATGATGAAGGGACCCTCCCATTTGGGCTTGAGTTTGTCCTTTTTCTTGTCCGGCAGGCGTAGAACTAGTTCGCCAACATTGTAAGCTTTGGCCCGCATTTCCTGCTTTGATATCTTCGAGCCTGCTGTTGATAGAATGCGTAACGAGCTTTTGCCACGCCGCTCCTCCTCCAAGGCGTCAAACTGTCCCGCCGATCGAGCTCGGCTTCTCTTTCTTCGTACATGCGCTACACGAGGTGAGTCATGAATTATGTCGCAGGCAAAACTGCCTGCGCCAGATACCATAAAAATGGTGTGAATCCGGTAGTGCGATTCGGCGTGGTCCGTAGCCCCAGTACGGAGTTGAGCTCCTCTACCCGGCGTGTTAGATTCCTTGAGGGACCGCACTAGTCCGGGTTTAATGCCGCTCATGATTAGACCGTTTGCTCGCCGACTTGACCGTTAGTTTGGGGGTGATAGACTGAAGCGTAGTCGAGCTTGATGCCCATGTTCTTGCACCAAAGTTTGACCTCGTCGGCCGTGAAGTTCGTGCCATTATCAGTGATGATGCTATGGGGGACGCCGTAACGGTGTACTACCCCTGATATGAAGTCTATCACCGGTCCGGATTCGACCGTCTTTACAGGCTTGGCCTCTATCCATTTGGTGAATTTATCTACCATGACCAATAGGTATTTTTGCTTGTGAGTTCCTCCTTTAAGGGGTCCAACCATGTCAAGCCCCCAGACCGCGAAGGGCCAGGTGATGGATATAGTTTTGAGGGCGGTGGGTGGCATGTGGCTTTGATTAGCAAAGAGCTGGCAACCGACGCATCGTTGGACTAAGTCCTGAGCATCTGCCCGGGCCGTCGGCCAATAAAATCCTGTACGGAAGGCCTTGCCTACAAGGGCCCGGGCTGCGGCATGGTGCCCATCGAGTCCGGCATGAATTTCAGCCAGGAGATTCTGCCCTTCCTCTTCGGAGATACACCTTTGAAGGACTCCGGTTGTGCTTTTCTTATAAATCTCTCCCTCATGGACCTTATAGGCTTTAGACCGCCGCACTATGCAGCGGGCCTTGTTTTGGTCCTCGGGAAGTTCCTGCCTAGTTAGGTATGATAGGAATGGTTCTGTCCACAGGGCAATGACTGCCATTATTGCGTAATGACGGTGTTATTTCGTTGGCGGAACCACCAACTATGTCGGAATGTTCGGTGTGGGGCAGTGTGGTTGGGTCCGGGTTGTTATTTCCGGACTCTCCCTCCCATAATACGGATGGCTTGAAAAGCCTCTCTAGGAAGATGTTGGGGGGGGGGGGGACGACATCGCGCTTTGCGCCAATGCGTGCCAACACGTCTGCTGCCTGGTTGTTATCCCGGGCTATATGGTGAAATTCGAGCCCCTCAAACCGAAATGACATTTTAGGACGACATTGCGATAATCTGCCATTTTCGGATCCTTGGCATCAAAGTCCCCATTTATTTGGGATATCGCGAGGTTCGAATCCCCGCGCACCTCTAGGCGTTGAATGCCCATGGAGACTGCTATCCGGAGACCATGTAGAAGGGCCTCGTATTCTGCTGCGTTGTTGGAGTCCGTGTACATTATTTGAAGTACGTATTGGACTGTATCTCCGGTTGGGGACGTCAGAACGACGCCAGCCCCCAGGCCGGCCAACATTTTGGAGCCGTCGAAGTGCATGATCCAATTGGAATATGCGCCGCATTTTAGGGAGTTCGGATTCTGTCCATTCGGCGACGAAGTCAGCCAAAACTTGTGACTTGATAGCTCGCCGTGGCTTGTAGGTTATGTCGAACGGGAGGAGCTCAATGGCCCATTTAGCAATCCGTCCTGTTGCGTCGCGGTTGTTTATAATGTCATTAAGAGGTACTTGGGAGGCTACTGTTATCGAACACTCTTGAAAATAGTGTCGCAGCTTCCGGGATGCCATGAACACTGCCAGATGCTATCTTTTGATAATGCGGGTACCGTGACTTGCATGGAGTTAGGACAGTGGACACGTAGTAAACTAGTTTTTGGAGAGGGAACTTGTGTCCGCCCGTTTCTCGTTCGACAACGAGCACCGCGCTTACAACTTGATGGGTTGCTGCGATGTATAATAGCATTGGTTCTCCCATGTTGGGCGCGGCCAGGACCGGATTTGTTTCCAATATGGCTTTGATTTCTTCGAGTCCGGCCGTGGCGGCATCCGTCCACTCGAAGTGTTCGGTGCGCCGGAGGAGTCGATAGAGGGGTAATGCCTTTTCTCCTAAGCGGGAGATAAAGCGGCTTAGAGCCGCCACACATCCAGTCAGTTTTTGTATTTGTTTGAGGTCTTTGGGGATATCCAATTGTGCCAAAGCTCGGATCTTGGCTGGGTTTGCTTCAATTCTTCGGATACAATGAAGCCCAAGAGCTTTCCGGCTGGTACGCCGAAAACGCATTTTTCCGGGTTGAGCTTGATGTCATATGTTCGGAGATTATCGAACGTGAGCCTCAAGTCGTCGACTAGGGTTTCAACATTCTTGGATTTGACGACCACATCATCTATGTATGCCTCCACTGTTTTGCCGATCTGGTTTGCCAGACATGTCTGAATCATGCGCTGATATGTTGCGCCGACGTTTTTGAGCCCAAAGGGCATTGTGTTAAAGCAGAATGGGCCGTATGGAGTGATGAATGCCGTTGCGGCTTGGTCTGGCTTTGCCATCTTAATTTGGTGGTAGCCGGATTATGCGTCGAGGAAACACAATGAATCGTGTCCTGCGGTGGCGTCGATAATTTGATCGATGCGGTGGAGGGGGAAGGGATCCTTTGGGCAAGCCTTGTTAAGGTCCTTAAAATCGACACATAGGCGCCAGGATTTGTCCTTCTTTGGTACCATTACCGGGTTTGCTAGCCAGTCCGGATGTTTAATATCTCTGATGAATCCGGCCTCCAATAGTTTGGCTAGCTCCTCTCCCATGGCCTGTCTCTTGGGTTCGGAGAAACGCCGAAGAGCTTGTTTGATCGCTTGAATCCTTTTAGAATATTTAGGCTGTGCTTGGCCAGCCGGGCGGATTCCCCGGCATGTCTGAAGGGTGCCAGCAAAAATGTCCCAATTTTCGCGTAGGAATTCTCAGATTGGCGCGTCCACATCAGGTTTAATTGTTCCCCGATGGAGGCCGTTTTTGTAGGGTCCGTTGGATGGACTTGGAATTTGACTATTTCGTCACGGTTTAAAAGAGGTGGACTTGGATCTCTTATCGAGTATCACATCGTCCCTGCACCGTGGGAGCGCAGTGTTGAGTTCCTCTGCAGCTAGGGCTTCGGATAGTGCCTCAAGAGCAAGTGCGGCTGTTTTATTTTCGGCTCGGAGCGCTATGTCCGGGTCACTAGCGAGAGTGATAATTCCGTTGGGTCCGGACATTTTGAGCTTCATGTACCCGTAATGGGGTATAGCTTGAAAACTGTGAATGCCTCTCGCCCTAATAGAGCGTGGTATACGCTGCTGAACGGGGCCACTTGGAATGTGACCTCCTCAGACCTATAATTGTCCGGCATGCCGAACACCACATCCAGTGTGATCTTTCCTGTACAGCATGCTTCCCGACTGGGGATTATTCCTCTAAAGGTTGTGCTGCTTTGCTCAATGCGGCTCCGGTCTATTTCCATTTTTTGAAGGGTTTCCTCATAGATGAGGTTTAATCCGCTGCCGCCGTCCATGAGTACCTTGGTAAGGTGAAAGCCGTCCACTACTGGACCGAGGACCAATGCGGCTGGTGCTCGGGCTGTTCGGAATTTAGGTTCGCCAACGACGTTAAAGGTAATAGCCGTTTCACTCCATGGATTTATTGTTGCTATCTGGTAGACTTCGCAAGGCTGGAGTGTTCGCTTCCGCATATTATTTGATGCGAAAGTCTCTAAGACTGTTAATACCGTACTGGTATTGCTGGGCTGGTGCTCTGGAGCTAAGAGCTCTTCGCCACTTTTGGCCACCTGCCGTAGTATCCAACATGCTCTAAGGCTATGAGTTGGAATGACGCCCTCTGTGCTATGAATTTTGCAGGGTCCATTGAGCCATCCCCTCCAGTACGGTTTCATGCCCTTTGGTTTTTTTTTTGCTTTTTGGTATGTAATCCAGGTGCCTGGTGATGATGCACCCTTTTATTTCGGACTAGGGTCGTATTCGGGGCCGGATTATCCCAAAATTTGATTTCGGTTTTCAGCGCTCTCCATCGCGCAGATTTTCGTACTATGGACGCCAAGTCAGCTGCGTGTAATTTCACGACGACTTATGGTGTTTAGGATTCCCTTGTCCGTGCAATTATTGCGTAAGAATGAGATTATGCCTCCTCGCGGCAATCCTTTATCCCATCCATAACCAGGAGGAATCGCCCAAGAATGATGTAATCGTTTCACCAGTCTCTTGCCGGATTTGGGATAGATCGCTTATGTTTGGGTGGGCGGGTGGAATTAAATTCCAAACCCCGTCCGATCTAAGACTCAGGGGCCAAGAAGTTTCCGAACTTGGAAGCTTGGGTTCTTGGAGGTTGTCCAATGAATCTAGCCCGCTGCCTGACTTTAAGTTCAGGGCTTGAGTGGTGTCCTCCCCTCCGCGGGAATCCGGCATGGAGGGGTCAGGAATCCGGACATAGCTAGTCCTTAAGGTAGGAGAAGAGTCGCCGTATTGTTCCTCTACCACAACAACATGGTGGGTAGCCTGGGGAGAGTTGATCTCTCTCAGTTCGGTTTTAGGCCCAATCTGATCGTAGTCTGTAGCGACTCCCAGGGCAGCGATTCGATCCAAGAGCTCGTTTAAGTAAGAGAGCTCCATCGGATCTAAATGCTCGGCAAGTTCCGAGTTAACGTGAAGATTGCTTTTGATGACCCGAGAAGTCATCATCGGCGCGGCGGCCGAACATGCGGTCATAAGAAAACCGCCTAGCCGGAGAGTTTGGCCGGTGACCAAAGCTCCTTTAGCAACGGTGCCATCTTTAAAGATGGGATGAGGCATCCTTCCTGACAGCGATGGCACAGAGGAACTCTCAACGAAAGCACCAATGTCGGTGTCAAAACCGACGGATCTCGGGTAGGGGGTCCCGAACTGTGCGTCTAGGCGGATGGTAACAGGAGACAAGGGACACGATGTTTTTACCTAGGTTCGGGCCCTCTCGATGGAGGTAAAACCCTACTCCTGCTTGATTACTATTGATGATATGGGTAGTACAAGAGTGGATCTACCACGAGATCAGAGAGGCTAAACCCTAGAAGCTCGCCTATGGTATGATTGTTGTTCGTCCTACGGACTAAAACCCTCCGGTTTATATAGACACCGGATAGGGTTAGGGTTACACAGAGTCGGTTACAATGGTAGGAGGTCTACATATTCGTGTCGCCAAGCTTGCCTTCCACGCCAAGGAAAGTCCCATCCGGACACGGAACGAAGTCTTCAATCTTGTATCTTCATAGTCCAGGAATCTGGCCAACGGTGATAGTTCGGCTATCCGGACACCCCCTAATCCAAGACTCCCTCAATCACCTTGCGCGCCGGCGACGGTAACAAGACAGCATGGCGAGGACGGTAACAAGCGTGCATGCAGAAGCAGTGACTCCGTTCCATGCAATATGCAAGGCCGGTAGTATAGAAGAAATGGAGCAGCGGCGGTCCATTCAAGGCCAAGAAATCAAGAATGGTATAGCACTTGAGGTTTGCGGTGCTCGATGCCCGGCGGAGCACGGCTGCCGTCCCATCTGTCTCGTCTTTGATCAACTGATTGAACAAACCGTGTCGATCCGGCCACTAAGTTATGAACCTACGACAAGCGATGGGACTACCCGTGTCGCCGTCGCCGATGTTGGGCCAAAGAAGGTTACCGACCAGTCGGATCATTACGCCACGGGAATCACCGGGAGAAATACGTGTGTTCATACTGCTAGACTGCCTCACGGCCTCACATGCACGACCGACATGACCATTTACCACGGCCTGCCTGCACAAGAAACAGCTTCCTGCAGCGGAAATCAGCTGCTGCTACCCCGCGCGATCGTTCCAGAGGATGTGTACCACCACAGCTCGACCAGTCGCTCGCGGTTGCTCTCGTGCATACAGTACGTAGAAAGGTGCTGCGTGGCTGCGAACGATCAAGAAGCAATGTTCGTGGAATCGGAGTCGATGATGCCATGCCATGATGGATGGGGGTGTGGTGCAGGAGGGATTCGATGGGCGGTAGTACGTGCTCGCTATCTATCTATCCCGGACGCTTGGCGCTGAGAGCGACGGAGCCACGGGGGTACGCAAGCCCAACGGACGTCCATCGAAAGCCACCATCATCGATCTCACCGGCAAATATTCCTTCTAAAAGCCTCACCATCGGTGGGCGTCACTGCTCACGATGCCGATCGTATACACGCAGCGCTGGGATGCCAAGCAAACGCATGCGTGGTGAACTGCAAGTTGGGGCCGTGCGGACTAGTTCGTAGTACGTGCCGCCAACCAAAGGAAAAGCCGAATGGAGGGAGAGGCTCCGGAGGGCGGCGGTAGTAGTGCCCCGGTCCGGGCTAATCGGCCGCCAAATCTCCCGGAAAGAGAAAGCCAAGCCCAACCGCGTCTGGAAAAGTCCTACACCTACACTTGCGTTGCAATATGCCCATTTGCCGTGATAAGGGACACCGCGACAGTGGCGGGCAGCGCGATGATGCCTGGCCTTTCTCTTTCTTTCTTCATCGTGGTACGGAGGAGAGACGAGAGACCTTTCGGTGGAGCTGGGGACGCTTTGCTCGCACGCTCACCGGCCTGACAGACATGCCATGGAAGCTTCTACAACTGGCGCATGTGTTTTTGTCTTTATTTTCATGGGATTGGATGTGTGCGTACCTACATGGTTGGCTTCGGTCGAACCGGCGTCTGCGCCTCTGTCTGTCCATGCAGCCTGAGAGCTGAGAGCACCTGCGTGCTCCGCCTCCTGCTAACTACGGCGTCTGGCCTCCGCATCCGACTTCATCCGGAAGGAATCGAGAATCTCCTGCTGCTCTGCTTGCATATCCCAGTCCTTAGCGCCCCCACACCATCCTCCTCCTCCTCCTCCTCCTCCTCAACCTCACCCTATACTTAACACAAATAAGATATCAGAGTGAAGGACCTGACTAAAGAGAGGGGAGCAACAAAAGACAACTATGATAATGATACTATCCCTGATCTTCTTGAGTTCTTGACATGAATAACCCTTCACTTTTGACCATGTCTTCTTGCATTGTGATTGATTTGGGTTGCACTATAGATTTGATTGGGCATAACATAAAGATTCTGGGAAAAATAGAGTTGGCTTGATTGGGCATAATATTATTGCTAAAGATGATCTTCATATGAGCCCTCCAGGTCCTATTGACATTGGAGATGAACTCTGTTCTGATGGAGACAATTCTCACATTGATTTGGAGGAGAATACTTCGATAAGTTGAAACAAGTTTTCTCCTCTTAGAAATTGTCAGGCTGCAAGACGACATACCCGAAAGGATTATTCTGAAATGCCAGAGGGGTTGGTGGAGAAATAAAAAAAATTATTAGAGAGAGTGTATTGGACCACTCTCTCGATTTCCTGGGTATTCAGGAAACCATGACGGACCACTTCTCTAAGAGTGAATTTCACTCTTACGGGGAGGATTTTTTGTTTTAATAGCATTAGGCTCCTACTAGGGGGAAATCTGGTGGTATTTTGGTTGGAGTTAATAAGGATTTTTCTGGAGGTTTTGGATTCTAAACATGAGAATTATTTTGTCATAATATAATACTAGTGTATGATAAAAAAAGTGGATCTGACTTGGAATTTAATTACTGTGTATGGAGCTGGTCAACCTGAGAGAAAATTGAATTTCTAGTTGAACTCTCTAGAATATATCAGAAAAATACTTTACCTTGTGTGATACTGGGTGATCTCAGTATTATTAGGAAGAACTCTTAGAAGAATAAGCCGAACACACCTGGTCACTGGAGCTTTGTTTTGAATGCTATAATTGAGCATGCTAGACCTAAAGAGTTACCACTTGGTGACTAGAATTATACACAGGTAATAATTTAGATGATCCTACATTTGAGAAATTCGGCATAATTTTAATTTGCTCATATTGGGAAGAGAAATGCCCTTTGTCAATGGTTACTACATTGGAAAGAGAGATATATGATCATACCCCTTTAATACCGGATACTGGGGAACAAATCATAAATCCGCTCTAATTAGATATGATAATTCTTGTGCACTAATAGAGGATTTAAATGTTGTAGTGGTGAAAGTTTGGAATGCTAGATATTCTGTTCTAACATTGTGATTTGGTAGTAGAAATTGAGAATGCTTAGGAGAAAAGTAAGATGATGGGATAACCATGTTACTCTTTGGTACAGGCTTGATGCTATTAATAAACACTTTGAACTTTTTGGACTCATTGTTGATGCTAGCCTGGAGTATGAAAGAGCTTAGGGATCAATTAAAAAAAAATTGAAATAGGAAGAGTTAAAATCGTTGCAAAGATGTAAGGAGAAAGAAATTAAATAAGGGGACTCTAACACTGGATATTATCATGCTAAGGCCAA
Source organism: Aegilops bicornis (assembly GCA_021605145.1). Classification (NCBI taxonomy): domain Eukaryota; kingdom Viridiplantae; phylum Streptophyta; class Magnoliopsida; order Poales; family Poaceae; genus Aegilops; species Aegilops bicornis. The sequence continues at coordinate 614,433,762 of CM038674.1, read as the reverse complement.
TAGTAGGAGAAGAAAGAATATTATTACTTCTTTGGACCAGGAAGAAGGGATAATTATAGCCAATGATAATCTTATGAATTACATAACTAGCTTTTACAAAACATTTTAGAAGACCAGATGAATCTAGCATTACACTGAATGTTGATGATGCCAGTAAAATATCTTAGATTGAAGTTGACCGGTTGACAAGAGATTTTACTATGAAAGAAATATACAAAGTTGTCTTTTCCGAGGAACATAATAAGAGCCCATGTCCTCATGGTTCCACGAGCTAATTAAAATAGATTTAAAAGCCACATTAGATGATTTTCTTAGAAATAATTTAAAATTTTCCATGTTGAATTATGGTATCATTACTTTAGTTTTTAAATCTAAAGATGCGAAACAAATCATGCCGTGGTTCTAAATCTGATAGTAAGAGATGTGAAGTAACGATGCTTGATCTTTCGAGACATAGAGAGATGACACAAGATGACCAGGCCCCTCGATGATGGAGGTACAAATCCTAGTCCTGTTTCTTTTGGAGTGTTTTTGCGTATGATATTGGAATTACAGATGTTGCAAACCTTTGGTCAGCACCAAGGGTAGGCTTATATAGATTATGCCATAACCCGGGGCTACTCTTGGGGAAAGTTGCATGTGAAACAAAAAACCTATAGTTTGCGCCTATGTTTGTCCATGCAGCCTGAGAGCATCTGGGTGCTCCGCCTCCACCTCCTGCTAATTACGACGTCTGGCCTCCACATCCGACTTCATCCGGAGGGAATCGAGGATCGCCTGCTGCTCCGCTTGCAGATCCCAGTCCTTAGCGTCCCCCACACCCTCCTCCTCCTCCTCCTCCTCCTCCTCCTCAACCTCATCCTCCTCCTCCTCCTCCTCCTCCTCCTCCTCCTCTTCCAAGTCCTCCTCTGGATCCACCGCGTCCGGACGTAGCCCCATGGAGATATGAGCTTCACGCCTTGCTCGAATCTGCTCAAGAAGCTGCAGCCGGCACTCCGGCGTTAGATATGGATAGCTCCTTACCCGGTGACGTGGGGGCATGGCTACTAGTGCTGGCGGACGACTAGTGGAAAGTGGCGGTGGCAGTAAACGGGAGGGGGGAAATGTGGACGTGTAGAGTTTTTTCAAATTCATGAACAATCCGTAACCTTTCTTCAGTTCACATTTTTTTCAACAGTATTGTAAAAAACCGTCCGTTATTTTTCCTGCCAGATCAACAACAGAAAAGAATGGGGGAAAACACCAGTTGGCGAAGGGAGCGAGGAGCAGGCGTGGCGAGCGAGCTGCGTGGACCACTTGCATACGCGTGAGGATTTTCTCAACTCTGTTAGCTGGCGCTTAAAGGCATCTCTAACTCTGTTTGATTATCTCCCCTCAAAACAAAAAAATCTGTTTGATTTTCTCAACTTGTGATCGCCTCTTATTGCAAGACTGTGATCAAGGACATCAATGGAGGCACTTGTCGGTGTCAAAACCGGCTGATCTCGGGTAGGGGGTCCTGAACTGTGCGTCTGAGGATCGAAGGTAACAAAGGACAAAGGGGACACGATGTTTACCCAGGTTCGGGCCCTCTTAATGGAGGTAAAACCCTATGTCCTGCTTGATTGTCTTTAATGAGTATAGGGGTTACAAGAGTTGATCTACCTCGAGATTGTAATGGCTAAACCCTAGCTGTCTAGCCTATGTGAATTCTGATAGCCTCTACGGACTAAACCCTCCGGTTTGTATACACATCGGAGGGGCCTAGCTAGGGTTGTACAGAGTCGGTTTGTAGATGAAGGAAATTACATAACCGGACACCAATCTTGCCATCCATGCATAGGGGAGTCCTACCCGAACACGGGGGAAAGTCTTCCGCTTTATATCTTCACGGCCCATCAGTCCGGCCCACACCAAATAGCCCGGACATCCGAGGACCCCTTAATCCAGGACTCCCTCAGTAGCCCCTGAACCAGTCTTCAATGACGATATGATCGGCACGCGGATTGTCTTCGACATTGCAAGGCGGGTTCCTCCTCCTGAGTACTTCAAAGCAATCTTCAAAAGAACTATATCCGGCTCTGTATAATTGTGGCAACCCTTGGTCACGATGGTAAGATATCAAATAGAACAATGTCTTCCCACTAACAACTTTTTTCGGTGAAACATCAAGTCTGGCCTTTTAACATTCAAACCGTTTTTACACCTCCCGCTTCGCGTTTCGAGACACAGCCTCCATTGACACATCATGTCAACACAGAGATCGTGTTCGCCCTTTACGGGATCCTCATCAATACGGGTTTGGGTAATCCAACCGTGACATTCGTACGACCCCTCGGGAACAGGCGAGTTTTATAGCTTGAGGGGGGTGTTGCATATTCACTGCCTATATAAGAGGATAAAGATCCCTCTTTTTCCCCACGCCTTCTTCTTCTCCTGCTTTCCCATCCTCAAGCTCCAGCGCCCAATCTTCAATCTTTCCCACCGCCACTAGCCTCCCTAGTCATGTCAGGATCTGGCTCAAAGGGAAAATGGGAGGCTTCCTCCGTCACCGATAAGGACGTCAAGGAGCTCCGGGAGGTGGGATACCTATCTGCAGATATCGTGCACATGCTCCTTGCCAAAGATCAAGTCATCCCCACTCCGGAGCCCGGCAAAAGGGTTGTATTCATCCCCCACTTCCTCCGTGGGCTAGGGTTTCCCCTCCACCCCTTTGTCCGGGGCCTTATGTTCTACTACGGGCTAGATTTCCATGATCTGGCCCCAAATTCTTTCCTCCACATCTCGGCGTTCATTGTCGTGTGCGAGGCGCTGCTCCGCATCCCCCCACACTTCGGCCTATGGCTCAAGGTCTTCAATCTGAAGCCGAAGGTGGTCGATGGGCAGCATGCGGACTGCGGCGGCGCCATGGTGAGCAAGCTTCCCAACACCGTTTGGCCTAAGGGGGCCTTCGTGGAGACTGTCATGGTGTGGCAGCAGGAGTGGTTCTATGTCACCGAACCCCGCGACGCCAAGTGGGCGGCCACTCCTGAGTTCAAATCCGGACCCCCTATGCGGCTCACCTCATGGACTGCTAAGGGTCTGGACCGGGGATCCACAACGGAAGTGTTGATGCTGCAAAAGCGCATCACAAACATGATAGGCAAGAACACCAGTCACACTAACATGATTCAGGTGATGCTCTTTCGCCGGATTCTTCCCTGCCAACTCCTGCCCTCTCACATGTGGGAGTTCAATCCGGAAGATCCACAGAACCTGAAGCACTTCTTCGGCACAACACACGAAGACATCTGGAAGCTATTGTTCAAGGCCCAAAAAGCGTGGCCGAAGAAGACCGAAGACATCGGTCTCGACAGCGAGAACCCGGCCACACCAGTAAATATGATTTTCCCAAATATATATTCGGTCATAGGTTTTTTAAACATAATGAATTTTCTGTCCCTTGTATAGGGCTGGATAGCAAAGGCGGAGCGGATTAAGTGTCCGAACCCACTGCCTGAAGACCCGGCCATACCCCAGCTGACGAAGATGCTGGTCCCGGCGCCCTATCAGGCGCCGGACAAGAAGGCCAAGAAGACGAAGGGCAAGGAGGCCAAGGGAGGCCTCCTCCACAAGGGTCCTTCGGACGCAGTGTCCGGAGAGACCAAAGCCCCCTCCTCCCATGAGGGAGATGAGGAAGAAGAGGAGGAGGAAGCGGAAAGTGACTCCCCTATCAAGGGGAGGAAGAAGAAGAGGGCGGCCTACACAGGCCTAGAGGAGGAGGCGCTTAAGAGGGGGAAGATGGACCTCTCGGATGGTTCGGATTCGGAAGCCGAACCCTTCCCCAAGAGACTCCCCAGGGTGAAGCCCTGGCCAGATCGTAAGTATCGAAGGATTTATTATATGTCTTCGGTTCTCTATGTTTTGTATAATATAACATATTACATTGTGTGTCTTTTAGCCCTGCTCGCGACCTCCCCAAACCTTCACTGTCTGAGGAGAGTTCTCTTCCACCAGAAATGGCAGAGAGCAAGACGCCCCCGCGAGCTCTTTCACCAACCATCGCGGATGACACCGAGATGTTGTCTTGAAGGACCTCTCCTGGCCGCGGAGGGTCAAGCGAGGCAGCTGAGAAGGCGCCCGAGGGTGATACCTCGGCTGTCGAAGACACGGGGGGTGCGACCCCCATGGCGACCGACGGCGGGCCCTGATCAATTCGGCCCCCAATCGGACATCATTCCGGAGACCCAAGTGGCTCCGGAATCGGGCGAGCAGCCCCCTTTGAAGGAGAAAGGATCATCAGCTCCGATGGCGACTAATACGTCTCCAACGTATCTATAATTTTTGATTGTTCCATGCTGCTATATTATCAATCTTGGATGTTTTATAATCATTTTATAGTCATTTTATATCATTTTTTGGTACTAACCTATTGACATAGTGCCAAGTGCCAGTTGTTGTTTTCTGCATGTTTTTTACATCGCAGGAAATCAATACCAAACGGAGTCCAAATGCAATGAAACTTCACGGAGACTTTTTTATGGACAAGAAGACACCCAATGGGCCAAAGGCAGCGCTGGGGTGCTCGAGGGTAGCACAACCCACCAGGCGCCAGAGGCCCAGGCGCGCCCTGGTGGGTTGTGCCCACCTCGGGTGCCCCCCCGGACCGCCTCTTTGCTCTATAAATACCCCAATATTCCAGAAACCCTAGGGGAGTCGACGAAAATCAATTCCAGCCGCCGCAGAGTCCAAAACCACCAGATCCAATCTAGACACCTTAAGGGAGGGGTTCACCACTTCCATTGGCGCCTCCTGGATGATGCGTGAGTAGTTCTTTGTAGACCTCCGGGTCCGTAGTTAGTAGCTAGATGGCTTCCTCTCTCGCTCTCGTTTGATTCTCAATGCAATGGTCTCTTGGGGATCCATATGATATAACTCTTTTTGCGGTGTTTTTGTTGGGATCGGATGAACTTTGAGTTTATGATCAGATCTATCTTTTTATATCCATGAAAGTTATTTGAGTTTCTTTGATCTCTTATATGCATGATTGCTTATAGCCTCGTATTTCTTCTCCGATATTTGGTTTTTTTGGCCAACTTGATCTATTTATCTTGCAATCGGAAGAGGGGCTTTGTAGTGGTTTCGATCTTACGGTGCATGATCCCAGTGACAGAAGGGGAACCGGCATGTATGTATCATTGCAACTAAGGATAAAATGACGGGGTCTTTCTCTACATAGATAGATCTTGTCTACATCATGTCATCGTTCTTATTGCATTACTCTGTTTCTCCATGAACTTAATACACTAGATGCATGCTGGATAGCGGTCGATGTGTGGAGTAATAGTAGTAGATGCAGCAGGAGTCGATCTACTAATCTTGGACGTGATGCCTATATAATGATCATTGCCTGGATATCGTCTTGATTATTTGAAGTTCTATCAATTGCCCAACAGTAATTTGTTCACCCACCGTTTGCTATTTTTCTCGAGAGAAGCCACTAGTGAAACCTATGGCCCCCAGGTCTCTTCCTCATATTATTTGCCTTTGCGATCTACTTCCCTTTGCTTTTATTTCTGATCTATTAAACCAAAAATACAAAAATACCTTGCTGCAATTTATTCTTATTTATTTTATTTGGCGTTCGATCTATCAATCTACTACAATTTATTTCACGCCCGTTTGCCTATCTTGGGGCGCCGCTACCCGAAAGGGATTGACAACCCCTTTTACACGTCAGGTTGCGATTATTTGTTATTTGTGTGTAGGAGCTGTTTACATTGTGTTGCTTGGTTCTCCTACTGGTTTGATAACCTTGATCTCATAACTGAGGGAAATACCTACCGTCGTTGTGCTGCATCATCCCTTCCTCTTTGGGCAAACACCGACGTAGCTTCAAGCCGCATCAACGACCTCCACTAATCAGGAGGCGCCGAATACTCTAGTGGAAGCACTACAACGTGCTTCCATCGTGGAGGAGCACCGCAACCTGATGGGTGTGGTGGTAGAGAAGGTTCAGTCTGCCAAGAGCGGGCTGAACGAAGCCTTCACCAGCCTACTGACAGGCTTCAAGGTATGCGACGTAATGCTCTAGACGCTTTTTTTATATCAGGGAAATATACCTGTATATAGATAGTAGCCCCAGAGACTCTGTCTGGTTAAAAAAGCTGGACAGAGGATCACATAGTATTCTGAAGAGGTGATGTACTTTTCTACTCTATAACAGGCTTCTCTGTTGGCGGCAACACCCCAGGCCGCCGAAGTCTCCAAGCTTAATCGGAAACTAAAGTTGGCCGATGACGAAATCGACCGATTAACAAGCGGTTCGATGAGATGCAAGGTATGCGTGCACTTTACGGAGTTTTATCATATATCTGAATTGATATGCAAATTCAAAGTTTAACTCATGTACTGCTATGACTATGAGTGCAGTTGGAGCGGCCGAGATCGAGACCCTCAAGAGCGCCCTTGCCCAAGCCAAGGAGGAGGCGAAGGCGAATAAAGCAGCCGCTGACAAAGCAGTTGCGGAATTAAAGACCGAACAGGTCGCCCACCGCCAGCATGAAGAGAGGGTGGCCGAAGTGGAGCAAGAGCTGAAGGACGCCATCGGCAAGTGCGAGGCCTTGGAGGAGAAGACTACGGCCCAAGCGGCCGGACTCGCCAAGGCCCTCCAGGAAGCAAATGAGGCGCAGACCGAGTCCCGAGGTGCTCGTGAAGAGATCCGGCAGGCCGAACAGATAGCGGCTGGTAAGCCCTTTCTTTTGCAGAGTATATTTAGGGGTCAAAGATATGCCTTGCTCACTTGACTATGGAGTTCTCCAGATGCATTTGTGGATCTTCCGACGAGTGCCGCCAACGCCGCACAGTTTTTCTGAGCCCAGGAGGGGAACTCGACAGAGAAGTCGTTCTGGTCACAGTTCCTGGCGCCGGAGCACCCGCCGCTGTTGAACAACAAGATGAAGCAACTGTCGGAGCTGCATAGGGTGTCTGGTTTGGCCATGAAGGACATCATATTCCGGCTTTGGCCGGCCGAACCCATTCTAGGCAGCTACTTCAGCTTGGTGAGGCGACTCGTCGATGCGCTGCCCCGAGTTGAAGCTGTGAAGCGCTCAACGTGCATAGAGGGTGCGTGGATGGACTTTACCCGTGTCAAGATGCACTAGGCGAAGATGAAGGTTACCGACGTGGCAACCGCAGGCCCGCCCAAAAGCAAGGACCACTGCAAGCCGGAGAGATACTTTGAAGATGTCCTAGCGGGTGCCCGAATAGTTGAGGGCCAATGCTTAAAGGATGTTATGTTTGAGTGAATGTATCAGGGCTGTTAAAACTTTGTTTTATGAACCAAGGCTTGTAATATATTTATGCCTTTATCTGGAATTATTTTCCTCCTGTGCGGCTGTTTTAATTCTGAAAGTTTGCCTATCGTCGGCTTTAGCCCCTACGTAGATGCTATGAGGGTGTTCGGTATAGCGTGTGATCTTGACCCAACGTCTTGGTTCATAAAGGAGGTGTCTGTGCAGCGAACTAGGAAATCAGACTATGCGGCTTTATTACTTTCACTTAGCCATAAGAGTTTGACAGTGGGGCTAAGTACTAGCCCCTGGTGCGTATGCGGCCGTCCAAACTAGGATGCCTTTATCGCATGACTGGGTGAAGAACAGCCCTTCACATAACACGGAGTAAATCAGAAAAGATTTGTAGTAAGTTGCCAAATCGTCGACCATCTCTCGCCATATCATGACAGTCAGTTTTCGGCTTTCTCTACTTAGGTGTTGACCGGATGAACCAGAAACACAATCGCAGTAGTTCTCCCTTTACTACCTTAGCCAAACTAGCGGAACGTAAGGTGGTAAACACAGGAGCCCGGCAACCCAACTATGGACCAAAGACATGATTCGTGAGTCGATGCATATAATGCAATATTTGGGATGCCAAAGTATACCCTAGAGGTGTTCGACTTTTGCAAATATACATTGTCAAAAAAGCCCCCGTCATTTAGGCCGGGCCAAAGCATATGTGGCAATTTGAAGCACGGAGGGAATACATATGGTAAAATAGACCAATACCGAACAGGGGTTGGCAATCAACTGTTTCCTTTATACTTTGATTAATACGTCAAGACGTGCTATTACAGATAATGCCGTAAACATCAAGGCTATTTTACATGCCAAGAATTTGTACACAAAGGGAAGCTGTATACAAGGCCTAAAGAGAAGAGGTAGTGTTGAAGATCCCATTGATGCCCTACCGCACATCTGCGCTGTTTCTCCTTGGTAAACAAATTCCTTTGAGAGGAGCAGTCGATGGTCGTCTGTAAAAAAAGGGGCCTGCAAAAGAGCCCTTGCGCGACCGTGGGGTAGCTAGGTTTTAATGAACTTGAGAGAGAAAAAGGGAAGGAAAAAAGGTTAAGGTACAAATAGGGTCAAGCCGCACTATAGACCTTGTCCGCAGTGTGCCTCCGTCGCTGCCCAGGGTATTTTAAGTGCGTAATTATGCACACGCGGTACATATGCCATGGTTTTAGGGGGAGATCGGCGGAGGAGAAATTGCTAGTCCAGCTCTGGGTCTACCGAGCTGTCGTTATGCAGAGTAGGCCGGACTCGCTTAGCAGTGTCCTGGGTCTTGATGACCGATGAAGTGTTCGGCTTAATGAGGCCTTTGTATACCTCGGCTGCAAGGGCCGTGGTATGCTCCTCAGTACGGAGGGAGCGCTCCATGTTTCCATTGACTGTGATAACGCCGCACGGTCCGGGCATTTTGAGCTTTAAATACGCATAGTGCGGGACTGCATTAAAGCGGGCGAAGGCAGTTCATCCGAGCAGCGCGTGATAGCCGCTGCAAAAGGGGACAATGTCGAAGATCAAGTCTTTGCATCAGAAGTTATCCGGCGCATCAAAGACTATTTCCAATGTTGGTGAGCCTGTGCAGTGGGCCTCTACGTTGGGTATTACTCCTTTAAAGGTGGTGTTACTAGGCTTGATTCTTGAAGGGTCAATACCCATTTTACGGATAGTGTCTTGATAAATCAAGTTAATACTGCTGCCGCCGTCCATAAGGACTCGAGTGAGATGGTATCCATCAATGATTGAGTCGAGTACCAGGGCCGCCGAACCTCCGTGATGGATACTGGTTGGGTGGTCCCTGCGATCGAAGGTGATTGGACAGGCCGACCATGGGTTGAATTTTGGGGCGACAGGCTCTACGGTGTAGACGTCCCTTAGTGCGCGCTTGCGCTCCCTCTTGGGGATATGTGTGTCATATATCATGTTCATTGTTTTCACCTCAGGGGGAAATTTCTTCTGTCCCCATGTGTTCGGTGGGTGGGGATCATCATCGTCCTTGCTTTGAGGCCCCTTCCCCTTGTGTTTGGTATTTAACTTACCGGCCTGTTTAAAAACCCAACAGTTTCTGTTGGAATGGTTGGCAGGCTTGTCGGGGGTGCCATGAATCTGGCAAGGCATTTCGAGTATTTTGTCCAAATTAGATGGGCCGTCCCTATTTCCTTTGAATGGATTCTTCCACTGACCGGGTTTAGAGCCACTGAATCGGGCGTTGACCGTTGTATTTTTAGTTTCTTCATTATTGTTCCGACGCTTGTTTTTGTTAGGTCGTGGCCTTCCGTTGCCATCTCTTGCCTCAGAGGTGCCAGGGTCGCTGGTATTGTTGCTTCTACGAGCTAACCAGCTATCTTCTCCCGCGCAGAAGCGGGTCATGAGTGTGGTAAGAGCTGCCGTGGTTTTCGGCTTTTCTTGACTGAGGTGTCGAGCGAGACATTCGTCGCAGATGCTGTGATTAAATGCCGCTAAGGCTTCGGCATCTGGACTGTCGATGATTTGGTTCTTTTTAATTAAGAACCGAGTCCAGAGTTTACGGGCTTACCCTCTGGGTTGCTGGACTATGTGACTAAGGTCATCGGCGTCCGGTGGCCGGAATTTAGTGCCTTGGAAGTTGTCTCGAAAAGCATCCTCCAAGTCTTCCCAGCTGCCAATGGAGTTCTTTGGGAGGCTATTCAACCAGTGTCGTGCTAATCCCTTTAGCTTTAGGGGGGGGGGGTATTTAATGGCATGGAGATCGTCACCGCGAGCCATGTGAATGTGGAGAAGAAAATCTTCAATCCATACAGCGGGATTTGTTGTTCCATCGTATGGTTCAATGTTGATGGGTTTAAACCCTTCTGGAAACTGGTGTTGCATTACCTCGTCGGTAAAACACAAGGGGTGTGCGGTGCCCCTATATCAGGCAACGTCACGACGGAGTTCGGATGACATCCGTGGTCGGTGTTCGGCCCAAGTTTGGTTATGCTTATCACGCCAAGCTTGGCCGTCGTCTCGTGTTGGAGCACGTCCCCGTGATCCGTAGATTGATCTAGTCTGGCCAGCTCTATTATCCAGGTCCTGTCATAGGTCATAGGTATAGCCCGGAGCTGCTACCTCTTAGCCTCGACGGCGAGGTGGCGCGGGCTGGTGTTCGACATAGGTAGCCGGTTTGTCCCGTCCACGAGGTGGTCGGTCCGGCTCGTCAGCATGATTATATTTTGATGGTATTGGCTCAAGGGCCTCGTCGTGGAATTGTGGTAGGAGCCTTCGTTTTCGATAGCTCTTTGCTGGATGCTCGAGGCCGCATTCTTCGGCAGCAAGGACCTTGGTCCAGCTGTCGTTGAGTGTATCCTGTTCGGCTTGAAGCTATTGCTGTTTCTTTTTCAGGCTCCTCGCGGTGGCGATGAGCTGCCACTTGAAGCGTTCTTGTTCGAGGGGTTCCTCTGGTATGATGAAATCCTCGTTACTGAGGCTAACTTCCTTCTCAGAGACCGGTAAATAGTCACTATACTCTGAATATTCGCGATCGATAGGTTCGTCTGGGTTGACTTGTCCTTCTTCCCACTCATCCTGCTCGAGAGCAGGCTCGACGGGGCGGTCGGAGTCTTCGGCATTGTCCGGGGTGTTATTTTCTCCGGTGCCGGTGTTGCTGTCCTTTTCCTAACGTGGTCGTGAGCGGCACCGCTGATGTCGACGCTTTGGTGGTGCTTCGACTGGCTTGTCCTCAATCGGGTCTTGCATGCCATCGTCGTCATCCTTTTTGGGTGTATCCACCATATACACGTCGTATTTAGAGGTGGCCGTCCAACGCCTGGTGATAGGCGGGTTCTACGGCATTGTCGTATATACCCTCAATGTCCTCAGAGGCGTAGTCTAGCATGTCGGTTAAGTCCTCGATAGTGGCTATCAAGTGGGTGGTGGGTGGGACGCAAAATTCACCGCTCTCAGCCCCTAGTTCGGGCTGGGCATAGTTCAGAGGTGATACTTCCGTAATGGCGAGCGATCGCATTAGGTCCACAGCCTCGATTAGGAGCGAAGGCTGGACGGGTGGCCGAGGACCTACGGAGCTGGGCATGGTGGACGCCGCCTGACAGTGCTCAATGAACGCAGGCCTCAAGAGTGAGGTTAGTCCGGCTTTTCGATAACAGGGTGAGTCCTGCTTGATTCCAGTCCTGCCGATAATATAGTCACCTCTGGGTCTCCGGCAGGGAGCTCCGTAGTAGGCGAGGGTTTGGCAGGGTTCATACTTCCGTCTTTGGACAGGGTGGTCCGCTCTGGATCTAAGGCCAGGGCAGGAATGATAGTTGATTCTTGAACGGAGCCTGATGGTGGATCCGACAGGTTTCCCTCTTGTAGATGAGGAACAACGGTCGAGGCCGAGAACCTTTCAAAGATGAAATCTCCCCGGATGTCAGCGATGTACTTCAGGCTTCCGAACCTGATCTGATGACCAGGGGCGTAGCTATCGATCTGTTCAAGGTGACCAATTGAATTGGCACGCAGACCGAAGCTGCCAAACATAAAAAGTTGACCAGAGAGGAATGTTTCCCCAGAAGCAGCATCGTTGTCGATGATCGAACGAGCCATTGATCCTTCTGCCGACGATAGAGTGGAACTCTCAATGAAAGCACCAATGTCGGTGTCAAAACCAGCCGATCTCGTGTAGGGGGTCCCGAACTGTGCATCTGAGGATTGAAGGTAACAAAGGACAAAGGGGACACGATGTTTACCCAGGTTCGGGCCCTCTTAATGGAGGTAAAACCCTATGTCCTGCTTGATTGTCTTTAATGAGTACAGGGGTTACAAGAGTTGATCTACCTCGAGATCATAACGGCTAAACCCTAGCTGTCTAGCCTATGTAAATTCTGATAGCCTCTACGGACTAAACCCTCCGGTTTATATACACACCGGAGGGGCCTAGGGTTGTACAGAGTCGGTTTGTAGAGGAAGTAAATTACATATCCGGAAACCAATCTTGCCATCCACGCATAGGGGAGTCCTACCCAGGCACGGGGGAAAGTCTTCCGCTTTATATCTTGACGGCCCATCAGTCCGACCCACACACTACAAAAAAAAGACATATCCGTGACATTTTGGGCCGAATGAATTTTTTTCTGTCATGCTTATGACACTTCTATGAGGATAATTGTGACAAAACCCGGTATCATCATAGATGTGGTGGGCTCCTACTTCTATGACAAAAAATCATGACAGAAAATGGGCTTTTCGTCCTGGGCGGGCCGGAGACGCAGCCTGCATGACATTCTTTGGGCCATCCATGACGGAAAAACCGTGGTAGAAGCGAGGGCGAGGAAAATATCGGGAGTTCCCGACACGGTGGGTGGTCGGGGCCGAGCGATGCGCTGCTTTCTCTCGCATAACGCACGCTGCGGGTGCGAGGCGTTGGGCTATAACTCGAACCCGAGCGAGGCGTTCTCCTACTTAACTCCGAAAGGACAGAATCGCAGTTACGCTACATCGAACCCGAGCGATCGATCGATGGTTGTTAACTGAACGCGATCGAGTGATTCCTTCGTTCGCTACTGCTGCTAACTGAAGCCGATCGAACCTGCTGGCTCCTTCCCTTGATGAACAATGAGCGTTGTTGGGGGGTTGGATGAACAGTTCTCGGTTGGGGGTTGGATGAACAGGACTCCGTGGTGTTGCCGCTGGATGACCAGGACCCTGATCGATCGAGCCGGTTGGGCCTGGATGAACATGACCCCGTGGAAGGAAGGTTGAACAGTAGCCGATGGAGGGCTGGTTGAACAGTAGCCGGTGGAGGGCTGGATGAACAGTAGCCCGTGGAGGGGTGGTTGAACAGGACCCCGTGGAGAGGGCTGGTTGAACAATAGCCGATGGAGGAGCAGTGGAGGCTGGATGAACAGGAGCCCGTGGATGAATAGTCGCAAGTGGAGGCTGGAGGAGGTCGATGGTGGATGAACAATAGCCCGTGGAGGCTGGAGGAGGTCGACGGTGGAGATGAACAATATACCGTGGAGTCCCGTTTTGCGGTACGCCACACCCCTCCCGATGAACAGGACCCTCGTTCCAACCTAGCGCTCCAACACAAGTCCGTTTCCTCTGTTTTGTGGTACGCCACACCCCTCCCGATCAACAATACCCCATTTAGACTGCAGGAGGTCCAAGAGAAGTCCGTTTCCTCCATTTTGCGGTACGCCAGACCCCTCCCGATGAACGGGATCCCGTTTCGACCGAGGCCGGTCGAACGCAAGGACGTTTCCTCCATTCTGCGGTACGCCAAGCCTCGTTTCGATCCGTTGTACCGTACAAGACGGTTGGCTCCCGATGAACATGACGTATTCCATTGCCTCCCCATGAACACGACAACGACGCAGTTTCTCCGTTCCGACCCAGCCATGTACACGAGCCCTGGTCGTACGTATGCGCGAGTAGGCGTTCGAGACCTCGCCGTAATGTACGTGCGGGTCAGATTTACTTTCTTGCACCCTGGCCGCTGTATGTACGTGTACACAATATTAACAGGACTGCATGGCATGCTACGTGTGCGTCTCTACTACGACACATGCGCGCCTCTACTCTGACACGTGCCCTTCCTTGCACGGCCACGGTTCATCGCTGCAGCCTGCAGACAGACCGATCGACAAGTATATACGAACACGTTCGCGACTAGAATGACAACGCTACGTACGCTTCGACCAGGTGGGTCCCGACTGTCAGGCACTTCCTTGCGTGCGAAGATGTAGCTGGTGGGTCCTAGCGATGTGGGAGAATCGTGTTTTTGCTCAGAATATGGACGCACTTCCTTGCGTGCGAAGATGTAGCCGGTGGGTCCCAGCAATGGGGAAACATTTTTTCACGAATACGGTGGCCCGTCAGTGGGTCCCCTGTCGTGGAGGAATAATTATTTTGCGCGTAATAAGGAGGCACTTCCTTGCTGTTGCCGTGGACCCAGCTGTCAGCCTCTCCACGTACAGTACTCCTCCGATGGAAGTCGTTCCTTGACCACGTTGACCATGCCGCGCCGAGAGCACCAGGGCGGTGCACGACGGTGAGGCTTAGGAAGGGGACGATGCAGAGCCAGGGAAGACGCGACAGTGGAAGCCCACGTGGAGAGGCGTACGAGGGTTCACTGGTTCGGCAGCGGTGTGAGGCTACCGTCGCCGCAGAATAACAGGGGGGGGGGGTGGGTGAGTGGATGGCCTGGCCAGCGGTGGGAGTAGTAGGGGGCAGTGAGGCCTCCGCGGCATCACAGCCGACCACGGGAGGCACGAGCACGCGGCACGACCGGTGCTGGTTTGGGTAGCTGGAGCAAGAAGACCAGAGGTTGAAGAAGCACTACAACCATTGGATGGACATCGTACGGTCACTGGAGCTAGAATCGTTCATATTGACTAAGTTGACAAAGCCCTCCGTCCCCGTCAACTTAGTAGGCCCACAAGTCAGCCTCCCACTATGGTGGTCCCAGCTGGCAGGGGGTATTCATTTTTTGTGTGTAATTATGAGGCATTTCCTTGCGTGCAAAGATATAGCTGGTGGGTCCGACCTCTCAGCGGGGGGACCATTTTTTCGCGAAATAAAGAGGCCCTTCCGGTGGGTCCCAGCTGTCAGGTGGAGGAATCATTATTTTGCGCGTAATAAGGAGGCATTTCCTTGTGTGCAGTCGTGGACCCAGCTGTCAGCCTCTCCACATACAGTCCACTTTCGATAGATGGCATTTGTTCACCACGTTGACCACTCCGCGCCGAGCGCATGCAAGGTGGTGGACGACGGCGATGCCCCAGACAGCAATGAGCCAGAGATGGGAAGACACGGGAGTGGAGTCGCAGACGGATAGGTGTACGAGGGTTAACTGGTTCTGCTGCGATGTGGTTCGGCAGTCGGTGAAGAAGAAAACGAGGTGTGAAGGGGTGGAGGGATGGCATGGCCGGCGGTGGGGTAGCGCTTCA
Source organism: Aegilops bicornis (assembly GCA_021605145.1). Classification (NCBI taxonomy): domain Eukaryota; kingdom Viridiplantae; phylum Streptophyta; class Magnoliopsida; order Poales; family Poaceae; genus Aegilops; species Aegilops bicornis. The sequence goes on along the minus strand of CM038674.1, from coordinate 614,418,557 downwards.
CAGCAAAGCGTGCTAAGCAGAGCTACTAGTAGCGGGAGGCGGGAGAAGGTGGTCCCGGCGGCGCTGGAGGAAGAAGATGAGAGATTGAAGATGGATGCCGGTCGTTGGATGTAAATCCAACGGCTAACGATGTCAGAATCATTTGTTGACTAAGTTGACAATGACTTGCCACTAGTAGAAAACAGGGCTTTGGTTCAGGCCTGGCCAGCCCATTATTACAGATGAGTTTTCGTCCGAAACCCTGATACTTCGAAAGAGAGTGTCCATTTTGTACATGAAGTGCATCTAGTTTTTGCCGTAACCTTCTCAACTTTTTAGAACATGCTATGTGGGTGAAATGATGATACCATGCCAACTTCCAACCTCTTCAGAGTTCATCTGAAGTGCTTTTAAATTTCAGGGTCATTTAGCTCAAAGAATAAACTAATATAAAAAAGAATGAACTGGAAAACTTTTATGAAACTCTAATAGCAAAAATAAACTAAAAGAATGAACTAGAAAACTTTAATGAAACTCTAATAGAAAAAAAAGAATGAACTAGAAAACTTTAATGAAACTCTAATAGCAAAAGGAATCAACTAAAAATCTTTTATAAACCTCTAGTATTATTGAAACTAAAATTATATAAAATTTATGCAACTAAAATTATCAAAGTATTTTCTGTTCAAAACATTAAAAGCAAAAAGAATTTTCATAAATAACTTTTTTTGTTAGAAACTTTAATAGCAAAAAAAATTATCATAAAGATTTTTTTGTTAGAAACTAAAATAACAAAAACTGTTTTTGAATATAATGATAAAACACAATAATATTAAATAGCAGGAAAAAGAATCACTCCAAAATCTATTTTTATAGTAAAGTTAATCACAAACTAGTGATTCACACAAATTTCAAAGAATAAAAATTTAAACTATTCAAATTGGAAAACTAATGGCACTAACAGAAAGTTTATAATTTTTATTACCTAAAAGCAAAAATAATCACTGAAAAACAGTAAGTATTTTGTTGTAAGTAGAAACAAAATAAAATAAATAAAGCAAACAAGAAAACTGGAAAAAAAATAAAAAAATGCCACCTACTGGGCCACCACGGCCTGAATACGACTAGAAACCCAACCATGGGCCAGGATTCAGGCCCGCAGTAGGCCCACATGCAAGGAGTGACAGAGTAGGTCCGAAAGCCTGCAGTTGAGAGGAGCTAGAGAGGGTGGGCGCAGCTACGCTTATAAACCACTCTCGAGCTCTCTCAACTAGCGAGGTGGGACTAAATATCCCACCGCACCGCGCCAGTTCCAGGACAAGTCCTTTGGTCCTGGTTCATGGCTCGAATCGGGACTAAAGGGTGCCTTTGGTCCCGGTTGGTGGCACCAACCGGGACCAATACCCCTTTAGTCGGTTGGTCTCTGCCGGGACCAAAGGTCTCTTTTTAGCATCCCAATGGGCGGGAAGAGACCTTTGGTCCCGGTTGGTGGCACGAACCAGGACAAAAGGTGGGCATTCGTCCCGGTTGGTGCCACAAACCGGGACCAAAGCTTCATGTATATAAGAAACACTTGTGGAAATTTTCATTTTCATCTCGTAGTTACCTCCTCGACCCAGACGACACCAACTACCGCCAGGCTGCCCCGACGCCGTCAGTTGCTCCACCTCTCCATCGTCACGACGCCGTCTGCCCGCCCGACGCCGCCCGCCCGACACCGCCGCCGCCCGCCGACGCCGCCCGCCCGATCTGCCGCCTCGACGTCGCCTCACCTGCCCCTGCCCGCCTTGCCGCCGGCCGACGCCGCCCGAGCCGCCTCGCCTTCCCGACGCCTCCTCTATGAGCACCGCGCCCCTGCCCCGCCACCGCCGCCGCGTTGCTTTTTTTATATATGCTTTATATATATATGCTTTCTTTTTTTATGTATATATGTATGTATGTATGTATTTTTTTGTATGTATGTATGTATTTTTTAAACTTTTTATATGTATGGAAAAGAGGAAGAAGGAAGAAGGAAGAAGGAAGAAGGGAAGAAAAGAAGGAGAGGAAAGGGGAGAAAAAAGAGAAGAAGAGCAGACAAAAAATAAGAAGAGAAAGAAGGAGAAGAAGAAGAGAAGAAGAGGAGAGGAAGAAGAGGAGAAAAAAATAAGAAGAGGAAGAAGAAGAAAGAAAAGAGGAGAAGAGGAAGGAATAGAGGAGAAGAAGAAAAAATGATTAATATTTAATCTATTTTTTCTTTTTCTCCTCTATTCCTTCTTCTTCTCCTTTTTTTTTCTTCTGCTCCTCTTTTTTTATTCTTCTTCCTCTTCTTAATTTTTATCGGGAACGAGAGTGTCAAGGATCGCCGAGCGGTCGAGGGTCGGGAACTAGGGTAGAGGGTCGAGGGTCATCGAGGGGTAGAGGGTCGCCGAAGGTTCGAGGGTCGAGGGTCGTCGAGGGGTCGAGGGTCGAGGAACGCCGAGGGGTCGAGAGGTTGCCTTGTGTCAAAGTATTGAAGAAACCCATGGCTTCATCATTAGCCGGAAGTAACCGGGGCATGATTGTACGAAGTTCTCCAGAGTTATTTTGGAACGGAGCCCCGGATAGGATAATTCGCCTTTTGTTATGAATTTCAGCAAAGGCCTTCCAAATAGCGATATTCGGAAGGCTCTTGCTGAACTTTGTAGCAAAAAGCGAAATCCTATCTGGGACTACGTTCCAAAATAACTTTGGAGAACTTCGTACCATCATGCGCCTATTACTTTCACCTAATGATGAAGCCATGGTTTTGTTGAATCCTTTGACACTAGACAAACATGACATGAGGGGGTCAAGGGTCTTGAACTAGGGTAGAGGGTCGTGGATCGCCGAGTGGTCGAGGGTCGTGAACTAGGGTAGAGGGTAGAGGGTCGAGGAACGCCGAGGGGCTCGCCGAGGGTTCAAGGGTTGAGGGTCGTCGAGGGATCGAGGGTCGAGGATCGCCGAGGGGTCGAGAGGTTGCCTTGTGTCAAAGTATTGAAGATATCCATGGCTTCATCATTAGCCGGTAGTAACTGGGGCATGATGGTACGAAGTTCTCCAAAGTTATTCTGGAACGGAGTCCCGGATAGAATAATTCGCCTTTTGGTATGAATTTCAGCAAAGGTCTTCCAAATAGCGATATTCGGAAGGCTCTTGCTAAACTTTGTACCAAAAAGCGAATTATCTATCTGGGACTCCGTTCCAAATTTACTTTGGAGAGCTTCGTACCATCATGCGCCTGTTACTTTTGCCTAATGATGAATACATGATTTTATTGAATCCTTTGACACTAGACAAACGTGACATGAGGGGGTCGAGGGTCGGGTACCAGGGTAGAGGGTCATGGATCGCCGAGCGGTCGAGGGTCGTGAACTAGGGTAGAGGGTCGAGGGTCGCTGAGGGGTCGAGGGTCGTCGAGGGTCGCCCAGGGGTCGAGGGTCGTCGAGGGGCCACCCCAAACCCTAGAAGCATTGTCGAGGTCACCCAAATTAACCAAGTTAAAAGAGCGTCATTGTCGAGGCCACCCCAAACCCTAGAAGCGTTGTCGAGGCCTCCCCAAACCCTAGAAGCATTTCCGAGGCCACCCAAATTTACCAAGTTAAAAGAGCATTGTTGTCGAGGCCACCCCAAACCCTAGAAGCGTTGTCGAGGCCACACCAAACCATAGAAGTGTCGAGCTAGCTAGGTCTATGTTTGCCACTAATAATATATCCATCTGTCATGTTTGTATATTAATGTTGGGGTTCGCAGTAATTTTAAAAAATTTCCTACATGCAAGATCTATCTAGGAGATGCATAGCAACGAGAGGGGGGAGTGTGTCCATGTACCCTCGTATACCGAAAGCGGAAGCGTTATATCAACGTGCTTGATGTAGTCGTACGTCTTCACGATCCGACTGATCCTAGCACCGAACGTACGGCACCTTCGTGTTTAGCACACGTTCAGCACGATGAAGTCCCTCGTACTCTTGATCCAGTTGAGGCCGAGGGAGAGTTCTGTCAGCATGACGGCGTGGCGACGGTGATGATGAAGTTACCGACGCAGGGCTTCGCCTAAGCACTACGACGATATGACCGAGGTGTGTAAACGTGGAGGGGGGCGCCGCACACGGCTAAGAGAAACTTTGATGTGCTCTAGGGTGCCCCCCTCCCCACGTATATAAAGGAGGGAGGGAGGAGGCCGGCCGGCCCTAGGGGGCGCGCCCAAGGAGGGGAGTCCTACTAGGACTCCGAGTCCTAGTAGGATTCACCAAAGAGGGAGAGAGGGGGAAGGAATGAGCAGGAAAGGGGGGCGCCGCCCCCCTTTCCCTTGTCCTATTCGGACTCCAAGGGGGGGGGGGGGTGCGGCCTGCCCTGGCCGCCCTCCTCTCTCTCCAATAGGGCCCATGGTGGCCCATTAGTTCCCCGGAGGGTTCCGATAACCCCTCCGGCACTCCGGTTTTACCGTAAACTATCACTTCCGGTGTCCAAATAACATGGTCCAATATAGCAATCTTTATGTCTTGACCATTTTGAGACTCCTCGTCATGTCCATGATCTCATCCGGGACTCCAAACAACCTTCGCTACGTCAAATAACATAACTCATAATACAAATCGTCATCGAACGTTAAGCGTGCAGACCCTACGGGTTCGAGAACTATGTAGACATGACCGAGACACATCTCCGATCAATAACCAATAGCGGATCTTGGATGCTCATATTGGCTCGTACATATTCTAGGAAGATCTTTATCGGTCAAACCGCATGACAACATACGCTGTTCCGTTTGTCATCGGTATGTTACTTGCCCGAGATTCGATCGTCGGTATCATCATAGCTAGTTCAATCTCTTTACCGGCAAGTCTCTTTACTCGTTCCGTCATGCATCATCTTGCAACTAACTCATTAGTCACATTGCTTGCAAGGCTTATAGTGATGTGCATTACCGAGAAGGGCCAGAGACACCTCTCCGAAACATGGAGTGACAAATCCTAATCTTGATCTATGCCAACTCAACAAACACCATCGGAGACACCTGTAGAGCATCTTTATAATCACCCAATTACGTTGTGATGTTTGATAGAAGACTAAGTGTTCCTCCAGTATTTGAGAGTTGCATAATCTCATAGTCATAGGAACATGCATAAGTCATGAAGAAATCAATAGCAATAAACTAAATGATCATAGTGCTAAGCTAATGGATGGATCTTGGCCATCACATCATTCTCTAATGATGCGATCCCATTCATCAAATGACAACACATGTCTATGGCTAGGAAACTTAACCATCTTTGATTAACCTGCTAGTTAAGTAGAGGCATACTAGGGACACTCTATTTGTCTATGTATTCACACATGTACTTACTTTCCAGTTAATACAATTCTTGGATGAATAATAAACATTTATCATGATATAAGGAAATATAAATAACAACTTTATTATTGCATCTAGGGCATATTTCTTTTAGTATCCCACTTGCACTAGAGTCAATAATCTAGATTACATAGTAATGATTCTAACACCCATGGAGTCTTGGTGCTGATCTTGTTTTGCTCGTGAGAGAGGCTTAGTCAACGGATCTGCAATATTCAGATCCGTATGTATCTTGCATATCTCTATGTCTCCTTCCGACACTTGACGATGGATAGAATTGAAGCATCTCTTGATGTGCTTGGTTCCCTTGTGAAATCTGGATTCCTTCGCCAAGGCTATTGCTCCAGTATTGTCACAAAAGATTTTCATTGGACCCGATGCACTAGGTATGACACCTAGATCGGATATGAACTCCATCATCCAGAATCCTTCATTTCCTGCTGTCGAAGCAGCTATGTACTCCGCTTCACACGTAGATCCCACCACAACGCTTTGCTTAGAACCGCACCAACTAACAGCTCCACCGTTCAATATAAACATGTATCCGGTTTGTGACTTAGAGTCATCCGGATCAGTGTCAAAGCTTGCATCGACGTAACCATTTACGATGAGCTCTTTGTCACCTCCATAAACGAGAAACATATCCTTAGTCCTCTTCAGGTATTTCAGGATGTTCTTGACCGCTGTCCAGTGATCCACTCCTCGATTACTTTGGTACCTCCCTGCTATACTAATAGCATGGCACACATCAAGGAATGACTTTCATTTTCTCTCTATCTTCTGCAGTGGTCGGGCATTGAGTCTGACTCAACTTCACACCTTGTAACACATGCAAGAACCCTTTCTTTGCATGATCCATTTTGAATTTCTTCAAAACTTTATCAAGGTATGTTCTTTGTGAAAGTCCAATTAAGCGTCTTGATAGATTTTGATGCCCAATATGTAAGCAGCTTCACTGAGGTCTTTCATTGAAAAACTCTTAGTCAAGTATCCCTTTATGCTATCCAGAAATTCTATATCATTTCCAATCAACAATATGTCATCCACATATAAGATTAGAAATGCTACAGAGCTCCCACTCACTTTCTTGTAAATACAAGCTTCCCCAAAAGTCCGTATAAAACCATATGCTTTGATCACACTATCAAAACATTTATTCCATCTCCGAGAGGCTTGCACCAGTCCATAAATGGATCACTGGAAATTGCACACTTTGTTAGCATCCTTTGGATCGATAAAACCTTCTGGTTGCATCATATACAACTCTTCTTCCAGGAATCCATACAAGAATGCAGTTTTGACATCCATTTGCCAAATTTAATGATCATAAAATGTGTCAATTGCTAACATGATTCAGACAGACTTAAGCATCGCTACGGGTGAGAAAGTCTCATCGTGGTCAACTCCTTGAACTTGTCAAAAACCTTTCGCAACAAGTCGAGCTTTGTAAACAGTAACATTACCATCAGCGTCAGTCTTCTTCTTGAAGATCCATTTATTCTCTATGGCTTGCCGATCATCGGGCAAGTCAAACAAAGTCCATACTTTGTTCTCATACATGGATCCCATATCAGATTTCATGGCCTCAAGCCATTTCGCGGAATCTGGGCTCATCATCGCTTCCTCATAGTTCGTAGGTTCGTCATGGTCAAGTAACATAACCTCCAGAACAGGATTACAGAACCACACTCGTGTGGATCTTACTCTGGTTGACCTATGAGGTTCGGTAGTAACTTGATCTGAAGTTTCATGATCATTGTCATTAGCTTCCTCACTAATTGGTGTAGGAATCACTGGAACTGATTTATATGATGAACTACTTTCCAATTCAGGAGCAGGTAAAATTACCTCATCAAGTTCTACTTTCCTCCCACTCACTTCTTTCGAGAGAAACTCCTTCTCTAGAAAGGATCCATTCTTAGCAACGAATATCTTGCCTTCGGATCTGTGATTGAAGGTGTACCCACCAGTCTCCTTTGGGTATCCTATGAAGACACATTTCTCCGATTCGGGTTCGAGCTTATCAGGTTGAAGCTTTTTCACATAAGCGCCGCAGCCCCAAACTTTAAGAAACGACAACTTGGGTTTCTTGCCAAACCACAGTTCATAAGGTGTCGTCTCAATGGATTTAGATGGTGCCGTATTTAACGTGAATGCAGCCGTCTCTAAAGAATAACCTCAAACAATAGCGGAAAATCAGTAGAGACATCATAGATCGCACCATATCTAATAAAGTGCGGTTACGACGTTCGGACACACCATTACACTGTGGTGTTCCAGGTGGCATGCTAATCCACATTGTTTCAAATGCAGACCAAACTCGTAACTCAAATATTCACCTCTACGATCAGATCACAGAAACTTTATTTTCTTGTTACGATGATTTTCCACTTCACTCTGAAATACTTTGAACTTTTCAAATGTTTCAGACTTATGTTTCATCAAGTAGATATACCCATATCTGCTCAAATCATCCGTGAAGGTCAGAAAATAACGATACCCGCCGTGAGCCTCAACACTCATCGGACCGCATACATCGGTATGTATTATTTCCAACAAGTCTGTTGCTCGCTCCATAGTTCCGGAGAACGAAGTCTTAGTCATCTTGCCCATGAGGCATGGTTCGCAAGCATCAAGTGATTCATAATCAAGTGATTCCAAAAGCCCATCAGCATGGAGTTTCTTCATGCGCTTTACACCAATATGACCCAAATGATAGTGGCATAAATAAGTTGCACTATCATTATTAAACTTATATCTTTTGGCTTCAATATTATGAATATGTGTGTCACTAGTATCGAGATTCAACAAAAATAGACCACTCATCAAGGTTGCATGACCATAAAAGATATTACTCATATAAATAGAACAACCATTATTCTCTGATTTAAATGAATAACCGTCTTGCATCGAACAAGATCCAAATATAATGTTCATGCTTAACGCTGGCACCAAATAACAATTATTCAGGTCTAAAACTAACCCCGAAGGTAGATGTAGAGGTAGCGTTGTGACGCCCCCGATTTAATCGTACACTAATCATACACGCAAACGTGTACGATCAAGATCAGGGACTCACGGGAAGATATCACAACACGATCTAAAATTAAAATAAGTCATACAAGCATCATAATACAAGCCAGGGGCCTCGAGGGCTCGAATACAAGTGCTCGATCATAGACGAGTCAGCGGAACCAACAATATCTGAGTACAGACATAAGTTAAACAAGTTTGCCTTAAGAAGGCTAGCACAAACTGGGATACAGACCAAAAGAGATGCAGGCCTCCTGCCTGGGATCCTACAAAAATACTCCTACTCGTCATCAGCGGCCTGCACGTAGTAGTAGGCACCTCCGGTGTAGTAGGGATCATCGTCAACGGCGACGTCTGGCTCCTGGGATCTAGCATCTGGTTGCGACAACCAGGTAGAAGGGAAAGGGGGAAAAGAGGGAGAAAAGCAACCGTGAGTACTCATCCAAAGTGCTCGCAAGCAAGGAGCTACACTAAATATGCATGGGTATATGTGTAAAGGGACATATAGGTGGACTGACCTGCAGAATGCAACAATAAGGGGGATAGCTAATCCTGTGGAAGACTACGCTTCAGGCCACCTCCATCTTGCAGCATGTAGAAAAGAGTAGATGGTAAGTTCACCAAGTAGCATCGCATAGCATAAACCTACCTGACGATCCCCTCCTCGTCGCCCTGTTAGGGAGCGATTACGGGGTTATATCTGGCACTTGGAAGGGTGTGTTTTATTAAGTATCCGGTTCTAGTTGTCATAAGGTCAAGGTACAACTCCAGGTCGTCCTTTTACCGAGGGACACGGCTATTCGAATAGATAAACTTCCTTGCAGGGGTGCACCACATAACCCAACACGCTCGATCCCATTTGGCCGGACACACTTTTCTGGGTCATGCCCGGCCACGGAAGATCAACACGTCGCAGCCCCACCTAGGCACAATATAGAGGTCAGCACGCTGGTCTAAGTCCTATGGCGCAGGGGTCTGGGCCCATCGCCCATTGCACACCTGCATGTTGCGTGGGCGGCCAGAAGCAGACCTAGCCTAGCAGGTGTTCCAGTCCAATCCGGCGCGCGCCGCTCAGTCGCTGACGTCATCAAGGCTTCGGCTGATACCAAGACGCCGAGTGCCCATAATCGCTCCTCAGCGTAGTTGGTTAGTGCGTATAGACCAAATAGCCAGACTCAGATCAAATACCAAGATCTCGTTAAGTGTGTTAACTGAAGTATCCGCGAACGCCGACCAGGGCCAGGCCCACCTCTCGCCTAGGTGGTCTCAACCTGCCCTGTTGCTCCGCCACAGAGTAATAGTCGGGGGCCTCGGGAACCTAGGCCCACCTCTACCGGGATGGAGCCACCTGCCCCTCCAGCCCCCATCTCCGAACAGTATCATAAGTAATGTAACAGTATAAAGTATATAGCATATGCCCACGATCACCTCTCGAAGTGATCATGGCCCAGTAGTATAGCTTGGCAGACGGACAAGAGTGTAGGGCCACTAACGGAACACTAGCATCCTATACTAAGCATTAGGATAGCAGGTAAGGGTAACAACTTTAGGAACAATGACAGGCTATGCAGCAGAATATGATTAACGAAAAGCAGTAACATGCTACACTACTCTAATGCAAGCAGTATAGAGAAGAATATGCGATATCTGGTGATCAAGGGGGGGCTTGCCTGGTTGCTCTCGCAAGAAGGAGGGGTCGTCAACTCCGTAGTCGAACGGGGTAGCAGCAGCTTCGGTCTCGTACTCTACCGGAGAGAAGAGGGGGAAGAAACAATAAATACAGTGCAAACATAAGCATGACGGTGCAAGACATGACAATGAGTGGTGCTAGGGGTGCCCAATCATGGTAGTAGGCGATACCGGCGAAGGGGGGAACATCCGGGAAAGTATTCCGGTGTTTCGCTTTTGACAGATGAACCGGAGGGGAAAGTTGCGTGTTTGCTATGCTGGGGACGCGTGGTGGACGAACGGGCTGCGTATTCGGATTCGTCTCATCGTTCTGAGCAACTGTCATGTACAAAGTTTTTTGATCCGAGCTAAGGTTTATTTTATATGATTTTCTAAATTTTTAAAATCATTTTTACAATTTATCTAATTAATTTAATCCAACATTATCCAGAATAGTGTTTGCTGATGTCATCATGATGTCAGCATGACGTCAGCAGTCAACAGAGGTGTTGACTGGTCAAACTGACGTGTGGGCCCAGTGGGACCCACGTGTCATACACTGTTAGGTTGATTAGGGTTTAGGTTAAACTAATTACTATTTAATTAAACTAACAGGTTAATTATATTAATTAAATAGGATAACTAACATAATTAATTTACTAATTAATTAATTAATTAATTTTATTAATTCATTTTTATTTTATTTTCCTTTTCTTTTTTTATTAAAATGTTCTGGGGTGGGGCCCCCTTGTCATTGGCCTGTCTTGGGCTAGCTAGCGGCGGGCGGGCGTAGCTGAGCAACGGTCACAGTCTTGTGAGGCATGACAACGCACGCCGGCGTGGCAAGCGATCGACCCGGCGCCGGCTAGCAGCAACATGGGCGTGGCGGGCATGCCGTTGCAAGCGGGAGGAGGCGCTGGTGCGCGCGACAGGAGGCAAAGTGAGCGGCTGAACAAGATTATCATAAGTAATGTAACAAGTATAAAGTATATAGCATATGCCCACGATCACCTCCCAAGTGATCATGGCCCAAAGAGTATAGCTTTGGCATTTGGACAAGAGTGTAGGGCCACTAACGGAACACTAGCATCCTATACTAAGCATTAGGATAGCAGGTAAGGGTAACAACTTTAGGAACAATGACAGGCTATGCAGCAGAATATGATTAACGAAAAGCAGTAACATGCTACACTACTCTAATGCAAGCAGTATAGAGAAGAATATGCGATATCTGGTGATCAAGGGGGGGCTTGCCTGGTTGCTCGCAAGAAGGAGGGTCGTCAACTCCGTAGTCGAACGGGTAGCAGCATTTTCGTCTCGTACTCTCTGGAGAGAAGAGGGGGAAGAAACAATAAATACAGTGCAAACATAAGCATGACGGTGCAAGACATGACAATGAGTGGTGCTAGGGGTGCCCAATCATGGTAGTAGGCGATACCGGCGAAGGGGGGAACATCCGGGAAAGTATTCCCGGTGTTTCGCGTTTTCGGACAGATGAACCGGAGGGGGAAAGTTGCGTGTTTGCTATGCTGGGGACGCGTGGTGGACGAACGGGCTGCGTATTCGGATTCGTCTCATCGTTCTGAGCAACTGTCATGTACAAAGTTTTTTGATCCGAGCTAAGGTTTATTTTATATGATTTTCTAAAGTTTTAAAATCATTTTTACAATTTATCTAATTAATTTAATCCAACATTATCCAGAATAGTGTTTGCTGATGTCATCATGATGTCAGCATGATGTCAGCAGTCAATGAGGTGTTGATCGTCAACCGACGTGTGGGCCCGATGGGACCCACCCTGCCATACAATCGTTAGGGTTGATTAGGGTTTAGGTTAAACTAATTACTGTTTAATTAAACTAACAGGTTAATTAGATTAATTAAATAGGATTAACTAACATAATTAATTTACTAATTAATTAATTAATTAATTTTATTAATTCATTTTTATTTTATTTTCCTTTTCTTTTTTATTAAAATGTTCTGGGGTGGGGCCCCCTTGTCATTGGCCCGAGGCGCGGCTAGCTGCTGGGCGTGCGCGTAGTGTCTGAGCAGGCGCTGGGCACGCATAACGCACGCCGAGGGCGGCGATCGACCCGGGCGCCGCCGCCAGCACATGGGCGTGGGCGGGCATGCCGTTGCAAGCAGGGGAGGAGGCGCGCGCTGGTGCGCGACAGGAGGCAGCAGAAGCGTGCAATAGGCGCAGCAGGCGCGGACGCTATGGCGAAAAGTGCTCGAGCGCGGGCAGCACGCATCAAGGGGTGGAGGTGGCGGCCTCGAGCGGCAGCAGCGCACAAGACGCGAGATGCTGCTGGCGGTTATGGATGCGCAGGCCGGGCGGCGGGCAGCGAGCGACGAAGCGAGGGGACGCAGCCGCCACGGCGGCGCGCGGCGCTGGTGCGGGAAGGCGCGTTAGCGCGCGTGAGCGGCAAGGCGACGGGCGAGCCGGCGTGGTGGTGCTCGCACGGGGATAGAGGGGAGAGGGGATAGGGGAGAGGCCGGGGCCTCACCGCGGGGCTGTAGGGGTTCGGGCATCGGGGGTCGAGGAGGTGGACGGGGACGACCGGGCGACGGGGAGGCGAGCGGCAGCTACGATCCAGGCGTCGACGGGGTGGCCGAGGCGATGACGTCGAGCGGCGGGGCGGAGCCGGGCCGAGGCGGTGCGCGGCGGTGGCGGTGGTCGCGAGGGGACATAGGCGCGGCCCGGGCGTGGCGGGCGAGGGGCGAGGCGAGGACGAGGCGTCGGGCGGTTCGGTCCCCCGATCCCGATCTGGATCGGGAAGGGGAGAGAGACGTGGGGGGAGTGGGGAGTGGGCTAGGGTTCGGTTCGGTGGGAGAGGGGTTAAGCGGGGCAGTGGGGGAGGCCGGCTGGGCCAGGTGGGCCGGTTGGCTAACTAGTTCGGGTGATCCAGTGGGGGAGGGGCTGTTTCTTTTCTTTTTCTTTCCTTTCTGTTTTCCCTTTTATTATTTATTTCCTTTTTGTTTTTATTTTACTTTCTTTTAAGTTTACTTTTTTACTTAATATTAAAATGATCCCTAAATTAGTAATACCACGAAACCCACTGCCACAAAAGGCTTTATCCCAAAACAATTTAGTTTAGTATTTTATTAATTATAAAAGCATTGAAATATTGGTTTTTACTCTTGTTTTATTCATTTTAGATTATTTAAACATTTTATAAAAGTGTGGTTTCTCCATCATAATTACCTATGCATTATTTGGCTCCACCCGAACATTTAGTTTCTAATATTTGAAAACTTTTATTGTTTGCCTTTATTCTAAATTTGAAATTTCAACTGGGTTTTGAACTGACGTGAGTTTATCAACAGTAACCGAGGTGACATGGAATCATTAGAGGAGGTTCACTGTAGCTTAATTATCCGGGCGTCACAATTCTCCTCAACTACAAGAAATCTCGTCCCGAGATTTAAGATGGGGAGTAAGGGGGAAGGGATTTGGTTACGACATTCTAACGAATCTTCTCGGTCTTGGTTGCTCTTCTCGAAGAGGTCGATCCATTACTTGAGGTCTTCATTTCTCTGCTTCAGTTCGTGTCAGGACCGGATTTTCGGGATATCAATTTCCCAGAAGATGGCCCTTGTGCTCACCAGCCCCAGGATTACTGTTAGCTGATGAGGCACCAACTTGATACAGATATTCCAACCAAAATACAAAATGTGTAGTACAAGACCATTCTGGCCTATGAGTACAACAATTGGTTTCTAGTGGCTGATGGCGGAAGTGATTTGTGGTTCATCTGCGTCTTTGGGACTCCATTTCCCACAGGAACAGCTGACCTGGATAACTCCTATCTTTGCGAGGCTGCTACCACCATTGCTTAGGTTCCGGGGCTGCCATCGCAACGCTCCTCTCCAAGCAGGAAATCTGGCCAAGACAATAGCCAGGGACAAGCCAGTGAGTACTTTTGAATGTACTCGCAAACATTATGAACACGGGTATAATATAACAAATGATAATCATGCTCCGAATTATTCTACGATCACAACGTCAGTCACGAAATAAAAATCCATGATGCACGCAAGCAGGTTGTTGATATAAAACATGAATATGCAATCAGAGAGTAGAAATGGAATGTATCGATCGGGTGTCTGAAGCGACGCCTCGAAAGGACAATAACATAGAGCATGCCTCAGTCGGGCGTCTTAGCGACACAACATAAAGGGCTTATAAGTGAATTAAGTAACAAACTTGCCACAGTTGGGCGTCTGTGCGACAGCACATAAAGGGCTTATAAAGTAAATTAATAACAAGCATGCCACAGTCGGGCGTCTCAGTGACACCACATAAAGGGCTTATAAGTGAAATAAATAACAAGTATGCCACAGTCGGACGTCTCAGCGACACCACATAAAGGGCTTATAAGTGAAATAAATAACAAGTATGCCACAGTCGGGCGTCTAAGCGACACCACATAAAGGGCTTATAAAGTAAATAAATAACAAGCATGCATGCCACGAAGGCCTCAATGACACCACATAAAGGGCTTATAAGGGGATAGTCACAGTGAATATCCAGGAGGCAGAACCGTCCCAAGGATACTCAATAATTCAAATAATATAAAGGGTTAGTCCATAATAATGATAATCATAATCATCATAAGTCACAAGTCATGATCCATGTTCTGGTTTAGCAGTTTCTCCTCCAAAGACCGACACTAAGACCGACACTTGACCTATCCCAGACTGTAGTCCTTAACCATGGACACAGCTATTCAAATAGATATAACCTCTGCAGAGGGTGTACTCTTTACCCTCGAGTAACGAATTCCTTTAGTCCATCGGGACTAATTCCATTTTCGGTCTTTTAATTGAAAACACACCTGACCCGCACACACCAGCTTAACTTACCGGTGTCTCGAATCACCCACGACACCTGTTAAGCAAAACTCTAAGTGGGGAGGCTAAAACCTCGATTAGCATGGGATCAAAACTATACCGCGCGCTACTAAGGGGTGCCCCCCTCTCGGTCTCAACTGGAAATATCCATGCCCCCGGACCAGGTGGCATGCCTACCGGCTGCAGTCGGTATCTTCCACCATGGCCTCTCTGTACGGTGTGTGCTAGAAAGGGGTTGACAACTTACTGAACCGTACCCTACCTATGGCAGGGATAAGTGGTAGCACGAAACAAGTATGGGGGTTTGTGGAACAAGACTTGATCTATGGTCGACTCAGGAGGTTTAAGTATTCCCTGTATGATTAGCATAACAAATATATTTCACCAACAGACAGAATCACCACTCATCATACCTCATCATGCCACACCAGACACAACCGTCTCGACGAGGAACTAGAGACAAGCTCGTGTCTACCCAAGACAGAGACTTTCCCGGCTTCCTTCCAGTAGGCATGGAAGGCATACGAGGGTGATTACTATCACAAGCATATCCATTTCCAACAGCAAAGTATCTTCATTATGCACTCATGCGTATGATCATATCATCACATAAAATAACGAATGCTCCATGTCCTGGTGGTGTTGTAACCATATCAAACAACACACAAAAATATTATGCCAGGGTTCAGAATGCTTGCCTTCAAGAGTATGCAAGTGGGGGTGCACTTTTTGAAAGTTGCCTTGTTCTTCAAAATCCTGTTTTATGAAAATTTGAATTAACACATAGTTTGAAAACAGTACAAAAAGTTTTTTGGAAATTTTTTCAAATAAATATGAAAATACACTAGACAGAATTTGAGAAACAACAGAAAAAGAATCAAGTCAATTGGACTTATATTTTAAAAGTTATAGCCAGTCAAAGTTTAGTCAAAATTCTGTTTTTAAAATAACTGAAAAAGAAAAACGTTTCAAATAGAAATACGGAGGAGGCGTACTTCTCGGTTTACGCTTTCACATAACCAGCGTGGACCGGCTCGTGGGTCACTGACAGTGGGTCCCTTGGGCCCACAGGTCAAGTTTGATCAGTCGCCCTCCTCCTTCCTCCTCTGTCCGAGCAGAGGCGGGGCTCCTGCGATCAACACCGGTGAACGGCGGCTCCCCACTGGGTTCCGAGGGCAGGGATGGATCCGCCAGTCCAGGGTGGTCCTCCCAGTGGTCGAGAGGGTGGCGGGGACGGAGGGAGTCGCCGGCGGCGAGCTCTGCGGCGAATGGTGGCTTCGGGAGAATTGGGGACTAGAGCTACGGTGGTTCCCCGTCGAAGCTGAGAGGTTGGGCGGATCCGCAAGATCGAGGGGAAGAGGATGGTGGCACTGGATGGACTGGGGAGGCTCTGCCTTCGACGAACGGGACCGGAGGGCGGCGACGGCCGAACTGGCCGGAGACGGGGATGACGGCCTCCCTCCGCCGATAGCTGGGTGTGGGGGCACTAGGAGGATGGTACGAGGCTGCCTGAGTGTCCGGATGGGCTCGGGGATCCCTATTTATAGCGCGACTAGGTTGGTTCCGCGGTGGCCGGGGATAAGATCGGCGAACCGCCATTCTATAGCTTGCAGCGTGACGTGTCGAGGCTGGGGATGGCGGCAGGAGCTAGCTGACGAGAGGGCACTGCTCCAGGGGCGAGCTAGAGAGCGAGAGTGGCTCGGGCGGCGCCGTCCATGGCAGAGGCCGGTGGGGCGGCAGTGGCGGCTTGCGGTGGTGGTGCTGTAGGGTGCCAGGAGGGGCCAGGGCGGCTATGTGACGAGGGAGGGGTCGGGCGCGTTGGCGGCGAATGGCCAAGGATCAGAACAGGTGCGGGAGAGGGCGGCAACGAGATGCGGCGGCTCGGTGCGCGCACGTGGAAAACGTGCGCTTTGGGCGCGCCCAGCGCACACATGCGAGGTGTTCGGCAAAATGCCAAGGTATGCCAGGGTGCTCCAATCCACATGAGGTTTAGCAGGGTGGGGCTATAGACTAAGGTAGAGCCATGAGACATGCTGGTTAGGCAAAGCAAGAAGGTCCAAGGTGCAAACTAAAACCTATGACAAAACTGACCATGCACACAAGGTGCTTGACAGAATGCCAAGGGCATCTAGGCAACTCTTGGGGTGGCCAAAAACTCCAGATCATAGTATCTTTAGAGGTGATGGTGGCAAGGTTAGTTTGACAAAACCAGAAACTTGTTAGTGCAAGTTTTTGAGAAAACCAAGTCTGCACAGAAACTAAAGGCTACAATTGCATGGACCAAAAATACTCCAATGGGTCCACTCTCCTGGACTTAAGGGTTTTGTAGGGTGGTCTATAAGCAGGAAAAAGAATCATGGGTAAAAGGGCAAGTTAAAATATGGTTGCAGGAGAAAACACCTCATTGAACCAGAGAGCAAAAAGAGGATGTTCTGCTCAAATTTTTCAAAGAACATCAATGGGTTTTTGCATAAAGTTGAATAATATACTCCTACTAACATCCCCTAATTTGGGTGGAAACTTTAAAGAAATATTTAAATAGGTTGTAGTGCAATTCTACAAACTGGACCTGATTTGAAAACTTGGGGTAGAGCTCAAAATCCACAATTTATTAAGAGAGGTTTTTGCATAAAAGTGACTTAGGAACACCAAATGTCATCCCCAAATTTTGGTGGAATTTTTAAATGAATCTATCAAAGGGTTGTAGTGCAAAAGAGCCTCTAAAACTTATGAAAAAACATTTTTAAAGAAATAAAGTTCAGGAACAGTTATTATGCAAATAAATCCACTGATAATAGAAATGTTTCTAGAGAGGGTAAACAAGTCCAACAACATTTGAAAAGTTTTTACTTGGGGTGGAGACTCCACAACTCAGAAGAAAAGAGTGGTTCTGAATCAAAGAAAATCCAGAAAATAAAAACTTAATTTACCAAGGCAAAATTTTAATCAATAAATCATGGTTAAATTTTTGGGGTGATACAACACTACCCCCCTTAATAAAAATCTCGTCCTCGAGATTTGCTAAGGGTGGTTTTGAAATTATTACTCCTATTAGCTGAAACCAAACAGTTTACTTATAGCACAAACTTAGGGTATAACGCATGAGCTGCAACACATAAATAAATGCTGGAACAATAAACATAGCAGTGACGTCTACAATGAAAATGGTAAATGGACAGGGTCCTGCAAAAATGTTTCTGGTATCGGGGCACACTCCTCTTCTATCGGGGGAAGCGGATTGACTAGCCGATGGATGCGTCTTTCTTGGTCTGGCCTCAGTGGTCTGCCGATGGCGATCTGAGGATTTGAATCGGCGAGGCTCTGGAGATAACCCATCACTCGATGGGTTAAACGCTCTTGAGCGATAACATACTGGGCAAGGTTGCGCAGTATTGGGTCTCTCTCAATTCGTCCACCGGGAAAAGATGCTACTTCTCCGGGTGCTGCACGACCCGGGAAGTAATAATACCCTCGTTCGCTAGCATAGGGTACCGCGAATCAAAGGTGGGCAAGTGCTTCGTACGCAGCAGCTTCTATGGCCATCTGCGGAGTCGGCATAGATTTCCCCACGAAGGAGACTTTCGTTGGGTCTTGGTTTGGGTTTGCGGGAGGGATGTGTACCACTGCCCAATATTTCGAGGTGGATGGGGTGACCCTCGATTTGAGTAACTTGTACTGGGGTGGACGGATGGCACTCATGGTACTTCAGGTAAAGTCCCATAATATTTTAACAAAGCTACCTGGGGTTGCATCTGGAGTTCTCAAATAAATACTAGGGCTTGGCATGGCAAAGTAATGGCTGTGAGTGTTGTGCACAAGGTGAGGGGTACCTGGGAAGGTCATGGGGTGGCCTTTTATATAACATTGGGGCTGGGTTATTTACCGTGGCGAGGGGCAATCTATTTGTCGGTTCTGCTCTGTGGGATCGGGGTCAATGATACAGATACACATATCCCACAAAAGTGATGTATTAATGTGGGTGTCGTCGGGGTGGTTTTTGGTATCTGTGCCCGGAATTTAAAAATGTAATCATACACCAACATACTTATGCATGGCTACTATTAGAAATAGGGGCGCACAATCAAACATCATTTAATTATGGCGATACAGGATCACATAATTACAGGGCGTAGAAATACTAAGGCTTGGTACTACTCGAGTGACTTAGTCTACCTTGTTAATATCTAAGCGGGCGTGCCTTGTGGACGCCGAGGCTTCTCCACGGGTTTCACCGTCGGGGTTAGCTGGAGGGGATTGAGGAACTGCAGGGTCGGGGTAGCGATGATGACCATCGCGGGGGTTGTTGGCCACAATCCCGTTGGAGCGTGTTCCTAAAAGGCGACGAGGCACTTCTGGGGACACCAAAGTATTTTGGTCGATGGCTGGGGCAGACCTCAAGGACTCGATCGGTTCTCCGAACAGCACGACTGGGTTGTCGGTGTCGGGCTCATCTTCTCCTCTTGCCGGGGCTCGGCGAACTAGTTCTCCACGAGCTGCAATCAGATCAAGGGTGATTTGATCGAACAGTCCCTCTAGTGCACTTACATAGCGCACTAGATGCAACAATGCAGGATCCGTCTCGTGATCTCCGTTGGCAACCTAGGGTGGCCTACCATACCCATCACGGCGAGGGTAGTAGTAGAAACGGCGACGCTAACTTTGGGCGACAAGTGCCGGAGTTGAACTATAGCCTCTCGAGCAACTAGTTGGATGGCTTGTGGCTCAAAGGAAGTTGTCCTTCCGGTGAACCTATAGGGGCGTTCTGGCGATAGACCCCTACCATAGATGTGCACTGTGGCGCAGAATTGACGGCTCTCACCGCTCATGGTCCCTTGATACACAACATATTCTGGGGGCTCTTCTAATGCAAAGGCACGGCGGGTGAGGTTTGCTAGCATGGCCACAAAACCTCCAAGGTTGGTTGCTGTGGTCTCATTGTGAACAATGGGTCCGGGCATTTTATCTTGGTTTGGGGTAGAAGTTGTGCTGTGCTGAGTTGAGGCTAGCGTGCCCTTTTTATAGAAAAAGGGGACGGAGTCTTCCTTCGCATGCTTGCGGAAGAGACACTTTAGGTGTCAGTCACTGGCGCGTGATCAACAGGCTAGGCTGATAGGTTGGGCACCGACTGCCAAAAGGTGTCGGGTCACGGTGTGGCTATCTTACATGAGAAGCTTGGCTGGGGTTAGGTTAAGGTCTGGTGAGTTGGTTAACCTAGGTTTTTCGACCTGGCTAAGATAGGATTAGCCAATGGTCAGCCTGGCTCTAATACCAAGGTTGTCAGGACCGGATTTTCGGGATATCAATTTCCCAAAAGATGGCCCTCGTGCTCACCAGCCCCAGGATTACTGTTGGCTGATGAGGCACCAAGTTGATACAGATATTCCAAGCAAAATACAAAATGTGTAGTACAAGTTCATTCTGGCCTATGAGTACAACAATTGGTTTCTAGTGGCTGATGGCGGAAGCGATTTGTGGTTCATCTGCGTCTATGGGACTCCATTTCCTACAGGAACAGCTGACCTGGATAACTCCTATCTTTGCGAGGCCGCTATCACCATTGCTTAGGTTTCAGGGCTGCCATCGCAACGCTCCTCTCCAAGCAAGAAATCTGGCCAAGACAATAGCCAGGGCCAAGCTAGTGAGTACTTTTGAATGTACTCGCAAACATTATGAACATGGGTATAAAATAACAAATGATAATCATGCTCCGAATTATTCTACGATCGCAACGTCAGTCACGAAATTAAAATCCATGATGCACGCAAGCAGGCTGTTCATATAAAACATGAATATGCAATCATAGAGTAGAAATGGAATGCACCGATCGGGTGTCTGAAGCGACGCCTCGAAAGGACAATAACATAAAGCATGCCTCAGTCGGGCGTCTCAGCAACACCACATAAATGGCTTATATGTGAAATAAGTAACAAACATGCCACAGTCGGGTGTCTGTCCGACACCACATAAAGGGCTTATAAAGTAAATAAATAACAAGCATGCCACAGTCGGGCGTCTCATCGGCATCACATAAAGGCTTATAAGTGAAATAAATAACAAGTATGCCACAGTCGGGCGTCTCAGCGACACCACATAAAGGGCTTATAAAGTAAATAAATAACAAGCATGCCACAGATGGGCGTCTCGGCGACACCACATAAAGGGCTTATAAGGATAGTCACGGTGAATATCCGTGAGGCGTAACCGCCCCAGGATACTCAATAATTCAAATAATATAAAGGGTTAGTCCGTAATAATGATAATCATAATCATCATAAGTCACAAGTCATGGTCCATGTTCGCTTAGCGTTTCTCCTCAAGACCGACACTAAGACCGACACTTGACCTATCCTGCATCAGTAGTCCTTAACCATGGACACGGCTATTCAATAGATATAACCTCTTGTAGAGGGTGTACTCTTTACCCACGAGTAACGGATTCCTTTAGTCCATCGGACTAATTCCATTTACGGTCTTTTAATTGAAAACACACCTGACCACATTACACCGTTTAACTTACCGGTGTCTGGAATCACCTACGACACCTGTTAAGCAAAACTCTAAGTGGGGAGGCTACAACCTCGATTAGCATGGGATCAAATTTGTACCGCGTGCTACTAAGGGGTGCCCCCCTCTCGGTCCCAACCAGAAACACCCATGCCCCCGGACCAGGTGGCATGCCTACCGGCTGCAGTCGGTATCTTCCACCATGGCCTCTTTGTACGGTGTGCGTGCTAGAAAGGGGTTGACAACTTACTGAACCGTACCCTACCTATGGCAGGGACAAGTGGTAGCACGATACAAGTATGGGGGTTAGTGGAACAAGACTCGATCTATGGTCAACTCAGGAGGTTTAAGTATTCCCTGCATGATTAGCATAACAAGTATATTTCACCAACAGACAGAATCACCACTCATCATACCTCATCATGCCATACCGGACACAACCGTCTCGATGAGGAACTAGAGACAAGCTCATGTCTACCCAAGACAGAGACTTTCCCGGCTTCCTTCCAGTAGGCATGGAAGGCATATGAGGGTGATTACTATCACAAGCATATCCATTTCCAACAGCAAAGAATCTTCATTATGCACTCATGCGTATGAGCATATCATCACATAAAATAACGAATGCTTCGTGTCCAGGTGGTGTTGTAACCGTATCAAACAACACACAAAAATATTATGCCAGGGTTCAGAATGCTTGCCTTCAAGAGTATGCAAGTGGGGGTGCACTTTTTGAAAGTTGCCTTGTTCTTCAAAATCCTATTTTATGAAAATTTGAATTAACACATAGTTTCAAAACAGTACAAAAAGTTGTTTTAAAAAAATTTCAAATAAATATGAAATAAACTAGACAGAATTTGAGAAACAAAAGAAAAAGAATCATGTCAATTGGACTTATATTTAAAAAGTTATAGCCAGTCAAAGTTTAGTCAAAATTCTGTTTTTAAAATAACTAAAAAAGAACAAAGTTTAAAATAGAAATACGGAGGAGGCGTACTTCTCGGTTTACGCTTTCACTTAACCAGCGTGGTCCGGCTCGTGGGTCACTGACAGTGGGTCCCTTGGGCCCACTGGTCAGGTTTGACCAGTCGCCCGCCTCCTTCCTCCTCTGTCCGAGCAGAGGCGGGGCTCCGGCGATCAACGCCGGCGAACGGCGGCTCCCCACTGGGTTCTGAGGGCAGGGATGGATCCGCCAGTCCAGGGTGGTCCTCCCAGTGGTCGAGAGGGTGGCGGGGACGGAGGAAGTAACCGGCGGCGAGCTCTGCGGCGGACGGTGGCTTCGGGAGAATTGGGGACTAGACCTACGGTGGTTCCCCGTCGAAGCTGAGAGGTTGGGCGGCTTCGCAAGATCGAGGGGAAGAGGATGGTGGCACTAGATGGCCTGGGGAGGCTCTGGTTGCGACGAACGGGACTGGAGGGCGGCGGCGGCCGAACTGGCCAAAGACGGGGATGACGGCCTCCCTCCGCCGATAGCTGGGTGTGGGGGCACTAGGAGGATGGTACGAGGCAGCCTGAGTGTCCGGATGGGCTCGGGGATCCCTATTTATAGCACGACTAGGTCGGTTCCGTGGCGGCCGGGGATAAGATCAGTGAACTGCCATTCTGTAGCTTGCAGCGCGACGTGTCGAGGCTGGGGATGGCGGCAGGAGCTAGCTGACGAGCGGGCACTGCTCTAGGGGCGAGCTGGCGAGCGAGAGTGGCTCGGGCGGCGTCGTCCATGGCAGAGGCCGGTGGGGCGGCAGTGGCGGCTTGCGGTGGTAGTGCTGTAGGGCGCCAGGAGGGGCTAGGGCGGCTCTGCGACGAGGGAGGGGTCGGGCGCGTTGGCGGCGAATGGCCAAGGATCAGAACGGGCGCAGGAGAGGGCGGCAGCGAGAGGCGGCGGCTCGGTGCGCGCGCGTGCAAAACGTGCGCTTTGGGCACGCCCAGCGCACGCACGTGAGGTGTTCGGCAAAATGCCAAGGCATGCCAGGGGGCTCCAATCCACATGAGGTTTTGCAGGGTGGGGCTATAGACTAAGGTAGATCCATGAGACATGCTGGTTAGGCAAAGCAAGCAGGTCCAAGGTGCAAACTAAAACCTATGACAAAACTGACCATGCACACAAGGTGCTTGACAGAATGCCAAGGCCATCTAGGCAACTCTTGGGGTGGCCAAAACTCAGATCATAGTCTCTTTAGATGTAGGTGATGGTGGCAAGGTTAGTTTGACAAAACCAGAAACTTGTTAGTGCAAGTTTTTGAGAAAACCAAATCTGCACAGAAACTAAAGGCTACAATTGCATGGACCAAAAATACTCCAATGGGTCCACTCTCCTGGACTTATGGGTTTTGTAGGGTGGTCTATAAGCAGGAAAAAGAATCATGGGTAAAAGGGCAAGTTAAAATATGGTTGCAGTAGAAAACACCTCATTGAACCAGAGAGCAAAAGAGGATGTTCTGCTCAAATTTTTCAAAGAACATCAATGGGTTTTTGCATAAAGTTGAATAATATACTCCTACTAACATCCCCTAATTTGGGTGGAAACTTTAAAGAAATATTTAAATAGGTTGTAGTGCAATTCTACAAACTGGACATGATTTGAAAACTTGGGGTAGAGCTCAAAATCCACAATTGATTAAGAGAGGTTTTTTCATAAAAGTGATTTAGGAACACCAAATGTCATCCCCAAATTTTGGTGGAATTTTTAAATGAATCTATCAAAGGGTTGTAGTGCAAAAGAGCCTCTAAAACTTATGAAAAAACATTTTTAAAGAAATAAAGTTCAGGAAAAATATTTATGCAAATAAATCCACCGATAACAGAAATGTTTCTAGAGAGGGTAAATAAGTCCAACAACATTTGAAAAGTTTTTACTTGGGGTGGAGACTCCACAACTCAGAAGAAAAGAGTGGTTCTGAAACAAAGAAAATCCAGAAAATAAAAATTTAATTTACCAAGGCAAAATTTTAATCAATAAACCATGGTTAAATTTTTGGGGTGTTACAGTTCGTCATGATGAAGTCGGCATCCTTTCTTCGGGAACTCCATCGTACTTACGAAAGAATAAAGGGTGGGTAATCCAGAAGAATGGACCTCTGCATGGTTGACTATCTGGTCGATAACATCGGGGGAAGGTGGGAAAAAGTAACTCTCAAATTGAAACTTAAGAAAAATATCAAGAGCAAAGTAAGGAGGTATCATGGGAAGTTTCAAGCAGGTAGGCAATCGTTTGTTGACTGAAACAAAGTGTGAAAGGGGTTCAGAGCAACGAAAATAAATATTTCGTTTGATACCAGAATATATCACTAGGAATGTGGCTCGTGAGTTGCATACGAAGCCAAGCTCAAGGAATATCTCTGGCAATAGGATCTACAAGAGAGTCAGGTTTCGATCCCGTGGAACTGTGGGTTAAAAGTAGGAAGGGCGGAGACCTCTTGCGTGATCATGCAAGCAAGGCATGTCAGAGGGTAGCCTGTCGATTATGTCGGCAACAACGTCATTACCAAGGGCGAGGGACGAAGAGAACCATTTTCCTGCTTGTTGAACGAGGCAGACCAATAGGCAAAGTTCTCGTCCATCGGTGGCTACCGGAATGTCATCAACAATAGTAACAGGGTCTTGCTGACAGAGTGGTACAACAAGGTGCTTACCTAAGCAGGGAATTACCACTGCTCAGTTAAGTAGATTACAATAAAGTTTGAACAAAACAACGGAAAGGAAAATGTGTTTAAACACATATATCAGGGGTATATCCTTCCCAATGTCAAGAAGAGGATGATATCCAAGACATGATATAAAGTAGAAAACCCTTTAGGTAAGGGGAGAGAAATTTCATGACATTACCCATACAACGGTGTTTGGGTAATTTGAACAAGAAACATTTAGCATGGTGCTTCAGATGTTCTTATTGAAAATCGGAGTACCATAGACAGGCTTCGAGATAGCACTGACATGGTCTTCAAGCAAAGGTCAGACCTTGGATACACAAAGGATCCATCGGGATCAACTTATAGAATAAGTCTTACAATTCCCTAATAGAAGAATGAGTAACCTTGCTAAAAAGGAAACTATAATAGGTCCTCCGGCCAGGTGTGCTAGGCATGACATCACCTTACCGGGTCATATAAAGACCAACGTTACAACTCTTGGAAAATGCGTCCCAACTATCATATCTGACCGGGATCCATATCTGATTGGTGTTAGGATATCTCAGACTCAGGATGCCTGAGAAGAAGAGGTGCAACACAATTTACGAGATGACATTATATGATTCTTGGGAAATGAACTATGGAATCGGGTTTCGAACAAGGGTTCATCATTAAGCCAAGGAGAGGATGAGGAGGTGGCTGATGGACTCAACGATAATTCAACGAGGTATCCAAAAAGATGGATCTCCACAATTATGTGGATAAGGAGATAACATTTGTCAGATCAAATGATGTAATGAAGTATGCTCGAGGAAAACATACACAATTAAACATTGGTTTAAGGTGCGACGAAATATAGGTTGGGTTGCACGACCAATGTCAGAATGGTGATTCAATAATCAATAGACAAAGAATGAATGGCCGACCATTAACTTCAAAGCAATAGGATTGCTAGAAGGGCAGAATCCAAACAACACCGTTCACTTGTTGGTACCCCGTTTGAAATCATCTCGAGGACCAAGAAAGAATGATGATGGGGAGAAGTATCACTATACCAAGAATTCTTAAGAGGTGGAGCAATCCTCACAACATCCTTGACATAAAAGATGGTAATACTCCAAGGTAGAACATAACATAAGTTGGATATCAAGGATCTCAAGGTACAACACAAAACATGAACAAGTTTGTGTTGGAGGGAAAGCAATAATGTTGCCGATGATAACACAAATCATCGAGGGGCAAGGATGGTATTTCTCATCACGAATTCAATTGATATCCTGGAGGAACTCAGAATGTTGATGATGATCATGACAAATTTTGTTGAGAGGTTTCATGGAGATGTAATCGGTCGGTGATGACATCAAGTCAAAGGAATGATGAAGCGAAATGTTCTTGGGACCATGAGTATGACACAAGATCGAATTCAAGCTTGTTGTTCAAGGTGGAATGATAAGACGAGGAAATCGGCGTAAGCTTAGCTCATCATCGAAAGTTGCGCTCCGGAATTAAGGACCAGGCAGCACAGTTAAAACCATCACGACATTGATATAGCCAAACAGGCTAGGAATGGCGTGATCGGGTACAAACTCGTACGTAAAGAAAATTACTAAGAGTTGTTGAACCATAGTGCAGACTCGGTTCATTTATGGTGTCCTTTAGTGTCTAACAACTCAGAACCCGGAGAAAAATTGGAATCGGTGAGAATAATAGTAGATGAAGAACTCATAAGGAGTTATAGTTCCGTGATATTCTCGAGATACCAGAGGGTAAAACTAGAAGGTAGAGCAGAGTAGAGGTTGGGGAGGCGTATTAATCTGCAGAAGGCAAGTACTTTAACTTGTCTGAGAAATAGAACCAAAGGAGAACAATAATGGTCGTAACCACGGTTGCACAGGACCAAATCCCAGATATAAGATGAACTTATACCAAAGGGGTAAATAATTTTAAGAGAAGCTTCCATGATAAGATCAGCATCGTGTCCATGGGCATGAACACAAAGTTCTAGGTCGACTCCCACTTCTTCAATGCATAACCTTTCATTCACTTCTCGCTTTCGAAGAAGTTGTAGCGTTGAAATTTTACATGACCAAAAGTCAGTAGAATATAACCCGCATAACTTTCGAGTTCACACGCACTAAGGAAGGCATAGCCTCAACCCATCGGGGCATCTTAGGAACATATAACGCAAACTTTAGGAGTAAATTATACAAGTTCGAAAGCAGAGCATGGTTGAGAAGCAGAGGATACAATTTACCAAAGGCATTACGTATTTGAGAAAAGGCTCACAAGGCTACTAATAATGAAGGACGCCGTCGGATAAAAATCCAACAAAGGATCTGACAGTCCCTAACGGAGCTGATGTGAGCATCAACACACAATCAAAGGAAGAAACAATGGAAAGGCATTGGATTATAGAAACAACTGACTAATTCAAAGCTCAAATGCAAAGGAATCATGATTTCAAATTCAAGGGATCAGAAGCAAACGCTCTGATCAAGGGTGGATACGTTCAATAGACCTAAGGGTACAATTAAAGACAAATAGATTGGTCGAGAACAAGCTCATGTTCAAAATGACGTCTGAGCCGAAAAGATAATTTAAAAGGATCAACTGATGATTGCGTGCATTCACACACATGTTGAATAAACAGGATCAGAATGTCAATCACAAGGATTTTAATGGTTATTGCTAATCAAATGGAATTATCCAGACTGCAAGCAGACAAGTATTGCAGAGCAATAGTTTGCAGAAGATTACCGGAAGATCGGGTTGTATTCAATGTATCTAGTGAATTCTATGAACAACTAGTAATGAGTGGTTCTTCGATAAGTGTGAAGAAACAAATCGTAGGGATATTTTTGCGGCAAGGAACCGCAAGGCAGTGGAAACAGAGAGGATTTCAGGTGATCTTGTAATAGCAAGAGCAACTGGGGACTGATGTAAGAATGACAAGTGCATGTAGTTATCAATAGGGGTTGACGGTGGAAGGGAATTGCAAACACAATGAGCACAAGTTCTCGGGATAATATCAGAAAGTATCTTCAGAATCTTCTGGTGCAGCAAGCGATCATCTGGAGTGAGGGGCTCTCCGGGAGAAGGTTGTAACGAGAACCTAATGTTAGAGTTCAGCAAATTCATTTAACCCGAATAGAAGAGAGATCAGAGTTTGGAGTATAGACGAGGAGTAAAAGATCCTAATACCACCCAATGGCGACATGAGCCCGTAAGACACACAACCATGTTAGTAAAAGTTTTGCAATGTCTAGACTCGACTTCGACCAAGGAGTGTGGAACGGGGATTCCTACAGGCAATCGGCTCTGATACCAA
Organism: Aegilops bicornis; assembly: GCA_021605145.1. Taxonomy (NCBI): domain Eukaryota; kingdom Viridiplantae; phylum Streptophyta; class Magnoliopsida; order Poales; family Poaceae; genus Aegilops; species Aegilops bicornis. The sequence continues at coordinate 614,390,206 of CM038674.1, read as the reverse complement.
CTTGTGACGCCCCGATTTAATCGTACACTAATCATAGACGCAAATGTGTACGATCAAGATCATAGACGAGTCAGCGGAAGCAACACTATCTGAGTACAGACATAAGTTAAACAAGTTTGCCTTAAGAAGGCTAGCACAAACTGGGATACAGATCGAAAGAGACGCAGGCCTCCTGCCTGGGATCCTCCTAAACTACTCCTGCTCGTCGTCAGCAGCCTACACGTAGTAGTAGGCACCTCTGGTGTAGTAGGGATCATCGTCGACGGCGGCGTCCGGCTCCTGGGCTCCAGCCTCTGGTTGCGACAACAAGGTAGAAGGGAAAGGGGAAAAGAGGGAGAAAATCAACCGTGAGTACTCATCCAAAGTACTCGCAAGCAAGGAGCTACACTACATATGCATGGGTATATGTGTAAAGGGCCATATCGGTGGACTGAACTGCAGAATAAGAGGGGGATAGCTAATCCTGTCGAAGACAACGCTTCAGGCCACCTCCATCTTGCAGCATGTAGAAGAGAGTAGATGGTAAGTTCACCAAGTAGCATCGCATAGCATAAACCTACCTGGCGATCCCCTCCTCGTCGCCTTGTTAGAGAGCGATCACCGGGTTATATCTGGCACTTGGAAGGGTGTGTTTTATTAAGTATCCGGTTCTAGTTGTCATAAGGTCAAGGTACAACTCTGGGTCATCCTTTTACCGAGGGGCACGGCTATTCAAATATATAAACTTCCCTGCAGGGGTGCACCACATAACCCAACACGCTCGATCCCATTTGGCCGGACACACTTTTCTGGGTCATGCCCGCCGCTGAAGATCAACACGCCGCAGCCCCACCTAGGCACAACAGAGAGGTCAGCGCCGCCTAAATCTTATGGCGCAGGGTGCAGGCCCATCGCCCATTGCACACCTGCATGTTATGGGCGGCCGGAAGCACACCTAGCCTAGCGAGCGTTCCAGTCAATCCGGCGCCGCCACGTCCGCCGATGTCACGAAGGCTTCACGATACCACAATGTCGAGTGCCCATAACTGCTCCCAGAGTTGGTTAGTGCGTATAGACCAAATGGCCGACTCAGATCAAATACCAAGATCTCGTTAAGCGTGTTAATCAAGTATCCGCTAACGCCGACCAGGGCCAGGCCCACCTCTCGCCTAGGTGGTCTCAACCTGCCCTGTCGCTCCGCCACAAAGTAACAGTCGGGGGCCGTCGGGAACCCATGCCCACCTTTACCGGGATGGAGCCACCTTCCCCTCCAGCCCCCATCTCCGAACAGTATCATAAGTAATGTAACAGTATAAAGTATATAGCATATGCCCGTGATCACCTCCCGAAGTGATCACGGCCCAGTAGTATAGCATGGCAGACGGACAAGAGTGTAAGGCCACTGATGGAACACTAGCATCCTATGCTAAGCATTAGGATAGCAGGTAAGGGTAACAACTGTAGGAACAATGACAGGCTATGCAGCAGAATAGGATTAACGGAAAGCATTAACATGCTACACTACTCTAATGCAAGCAGTATAGAGAAGAATAGGCGATATCTGGTGATCAAGGGGGGCTTGCCCGGTTGCTCTGGCAAGAAGGAGGGGTCGTCAACTCCGTAGTCGAACGGGGTAGCAGCAACGGCGGTCTCGTAGTCTACCGGAGAGAAGAGGGGGAAGAAACAATAAATACAGTGCAACCATAAGCATAACGGTGCAAGACATGACAATGAGTGGTGCTAGGGGTGCCCAATCGCGGTAGTAGGCGATAGCGGCGAAGGGGGGAAACATCCGGGAAAGTATTCCCGGTGTTTCGCGTTTTCGGATAGATGAACCGGAGGGGGGAAACTTGCATGTTTGCTATGCTGGGGACGCGTGGCGGATGAACGGGCTACATATTCAGATTCGTCTCATCGTTCTGAGCAACTTTCATGTACAAAGTTTTTTTGATCCGAGCTATGGTTTATTTTATATGATTTTCTAAAGTTTTAAAATCATTTTTAGAATTTATCTAATTAATTTAATCCAACATTATCTAGAATAGTGTTTGCTGACGTCATCATGACATCAGCAGTCAGTAGAGGTGTTGACTGGTCAAACTGACGTGTGGGCCCAATGGGACCCACCTGTCATACACTGTTAGGTTGATTAGGGTTTAGGTTAAACTAATTACTGTTTAATTAAACTAACAGGTTAATTAGGTTAATTAAATAGGATTAATAAACTTAATTAATTATTTTTATTTATTTTCCTTTTCTTTTGTTTATTAAAATGTTCTGGGCGGGGCCCCCTTGTCATTGGCCCGGGGGGGGGGGATGCGGGTTAGCGGGCGGTGGGTGGGCGAGCTGAGCAGTCGCGTCTTGTGGGCGCCAGACGACGATGCAACGCTGGCAGCAGCGCGGCGATCGACCGGCGCCGCGGCCAAGAACAAGATGGGCGCAAGGCATGCTGCTGCGAGGGGGAGGAGGTGCACGCGGTTGCGACAGAGGCAAAGTGAGCGCGGAAGGGGCGAGAAGAAGGCGTGGGATGCGCGCTGCAGGCGAAGTGTGGCTCGAGCGCGGGCTGGCGCGATCAGGGTGGAGGCGCCGGCCTGAGCGGGCAGCGCACAAGAGGCGAGGGAGCGCGTGGGCGGCTGCGGATGCGTGCGGGGGCCGGCGATGGGCAGCAAGAGCGGGCGAGCAAGGGGGGACGCAGGCCGCGGCCACGACGGTGCGGTGGGCGGGTGCGGGACATCGCGGTTAGCGCGTGAGCGGCAAGGCGATGGGCGAGCTGGCGCGGTGGTTCTCGTGCGGGGACAGAGGGGAGAGGGGATAGGGGAGAGGCCGGGGCCTCACCGCGGGGCTGTAGGGGTTCGGTCAGCGGGGGTCGAGGAGGTGGACGGGGACGACCGGGCGACGGGGAGGCGAGCGGCATCGACGATCTGGGCGGTGATGGGGTGGCCGAGGCGATGACGTCGAGCGGTGGGGCGGAGCCGGGCCGATGCGGTGTGCGGTGGCGGGTCACGAGGGGGACGGGTGGCGCGGTGCCGGGCGTGCGGCGAGGGGCGAGGCGAGGACGAGGCGTCGGGCGGTTCGGTCCCCCGATCCCAATCTGGATCGGGGAGGGGAGAGAGACGTGGGGGGAGTGGGCAGTGGGCTAGGGTTCGGTTTAGTGGGAGGGGGGTTAAGTGGGGCAGTGGGGTAGGCTGGTGGGCCATGTGGGCTGGTTGGCCAACCTGGTCGGGTGGTCCAAAGGGGGGTTGTTTCTTTTCTTTTTCTTACCTTTCTGTTTTTCCCTTTTCTTATTTATTTCCTTTTTGTTTTTATTTTACTTTCTTTTAAGTTTACTTTTTATTTAATATTAAAATGATCCCTAAATTAGTAATACCACGAAACCCACCGCCATTTAAAGGCTTTATCCCAAAACCATTTAGTTTAGTATTTTATTAATTATAAAAGCATTTAAATATTGGTTTTGCTACTATTTTATTCATTTTAGATTATTTAAACATTTTATAAAAGTGTGGTTTCTCCACCATAATTACCTATGCATTATTCGGCTCCACCCGAACATTTATTTTTTAATATTTGAAAACTTTTATTGTTTGCCTTTATTCTAAATTTGAAATTTGAACTGGGTTTCGAACTGACGCGAGTTTATCAACAATAACCGAGGTGACGTGGCATCATTAGCGGAGGTTCACTGTAGCTTAATTATCCGGGGCGATCACATCGACTTTGGAACCATTTCCCACGCGCATCGTCACCTCGTCCTTAGCCAATCTTCGCTTAATCCGTAGCCCTTGTTTTGAGTTGCAATTATGAGCAATAGAACCAGTATCAAATACCCAAGTGCAACTACGAGCATTAGTAACATACACATCAACAACATGTATATAAAATATACCTTTCACTTTGCCATCCTTCTTATCCGCCAAATACTTGGGGCAGTTCCGCTTCTAGTGACCAGTCCCTTTGCAGTAGAAGCACTCAGTCTTAGGCTTAGGTCCAGACTTGGGCTTCTTCACTTGAGCAGCAACTTGCTTGCCATTCTTCTTGAATTTCCCCTTCTTCCTTTTACCCTTTTTCTTGAAACTAGTGGTCTTGTTGACCATCAACACTTGATGCTCCTTCTTGATTTCTACCTCCGCAGCCTTTAGCATTGTGAAGAGCTCGGGAATAGTCTTGTTCATCCCTTGCATATTATAGTTCATCACGAAGCTTTTGTAGCTTGGTGGCAGTGATCGAAGAACTCTATCAATGACACTATCATCGGGAAGATTAACTCCCAGTTGAGTCAAGTGGTTGTGGTACCTGCACATTACGAGTATATGTTCACCGATGTAACTATTCTCCCCCATTTTGCAGCTATAGAACTTATTGGAGACTTCATATCTCTCAATCCGGGCATTTGCTTGAAATATTAACTTCAACTCCTGGAACATCTCATATGCTCTGTGATGTTCAAAACGTCGTTGAAGTCCCGGTTCTAAGCCGTAAAGCATGGTACACTGAACTATCGAGTAGTCATCAGCTTTGCTCTGCCAGACGTTCATAATGTCCGGAGTTGCTCTTGCAGCGGGTCTTGCACCTAGCGGTGCTTCCAGGACGTAATTCTTCTGTGCAGCAATGAGGATAATCCTCAAGTTACAGACCTAGTCCGTGTAGTTGCTACCATCATCTTTCAACTTAGCTTTCTCTAGGAACGCATCAAAATGCAAAGGAATAGTAGCACGGGCCATTGATCTACAACAACATAGACATGCAAAATACTATCAGGTACTAAGTTCATGATAAATTAAAGTTCAATTAATCATATTACTTAAGAACTCCCACTTAGATAGACATCCCTCAAATCATCTAAGTGATCACGTGATCCAAATCAACTAAACCATGTCCGATAATCACGTGAGAAGGAGTAGTTTTCAATGGTGAACATCACTATGTTGATCATATCTACTATATGATTCACGCTCGACCTTTCGGTCTCAGTGTTCCGAGGCCATATCTACATATGCTAGGCTCGTCAAGTTTAACCTGAGTATTCTGCGTGTGCAAAACTGGCTTGCACCCGTTGTATGTGAACATAGAGCTTATCACACCTGATCATCACGTGGTGTCTCTCACGACGAGTCAGAAAGTAGCAATGGTGAATACTCAGGAGAACACTTATACCTTGAAATTTAGTGAGAGATCATCTTATAATGCTACCGCCGTACTAAGCAAAATAAGATGCATAAAGGATAAACATCACATGCAATCAATATAAGTGATATGATATGGCCATCATCATCTTGTGCCTTTGATCTCCATGTCCAAAGCACCGTCATGATGACCATCGTTACCGGCTTGACACCTTGATCTCCATCGAAGCATCGTTGTCGTCTCTCCAACTATTGCTTCTATGATTATCGCTACCGTTAGTGATAAAGTAAAGCAATTACATGGCGATTGCATTTCATACAATAAAGCGACAACCATAAGGCTCCTGCTAGTTGCTGATAACTTTTACAAAACATGATCATCTCATACAAGAATTTATATATCATCACGTCTTGACCATATCACATCACAGCAAGCCCTGCAAAAACAAGTTAGACATCCTCTACTTTGTTCTTGCAAATTTTACGTGGCTGCTACGGGCTTAGCAAGAACCGTTCTTACCTACGCATCAAAAACCACAACGATTTGTCATCAAGTGTGCTGTTTTAACCTTCAACAAGGACCGGGCGTAGTCACACTCGATTCAACTAAAGCTGGAGAAACAGACACCCACTAGCCACCTGTGTGCGAGGCTTTCAGTAGAACCAGTCTCACGAATGCGGTCTTGTAATGTTGGTCTGGGCCGCTTCATCCAACAATACCGCCAAATCGAACTATAACATGCTGGTAAGCAGCATGACTATTATCGCCCACAACTCTTTGTGTTCTACTCGTGCAAACAACATCTACGCATAGACCTGGCTCGGATGCCACTGTTGAGGAACATAGTAATTTCAAAAAAATTCCTACGATCACGCAAGATCTATGTAGGATATGCTTAGCAACGAGAGGGGAGAGTGTGTCCACGTACCCTCGTAGACCGAAAGCGGAAGCGTTATATCAACGTGTTGATGTAGTCGTACGTCTTCACGATCCGACCGATCCTAGCACCGAACATACGGCACCTCCGTGTTCAGCACACATTCAGCACGATGACGTCCCTCGTACTCTTGATCCAGTTGAGGCCGAGGGAGAGTTACCGGCGTAGGGCTTCACCCAAGCACTATGATACGTCTCCAACGTATCTACTTTTCCAAACACTTTTGCCCTTGTTTTGGACTCTAACTTGCATGATTTGAATGAAACTAACCCGGACTGACGCTGTTTTCAGCAGAACTACCATGATGTTGTTTTATGTGTAGAAAAGAGAAGTTCTTGGAATGTCCTGGAAATCCACGGAGGCACTTTTTGGAATTTATAAAAATTATTGGGCGAAAGAAATACCCCAGGGGGCTCAGGGCCTGTCCACGAGACAGGGGGCGCCCCCCTTAGGGCGCGCCCCCTATCTCGTGGGCCCCCTGGACCTCCTCCGACCTCAACTCCAACTCCATATATTCCGTCTCGGGGAGAAAAAAATCAGAGAGAAAGTTTCATCGCGTTTTACGACACGGAGCCGCCGCCAAGCCCTAATCCCTCTCGGGAGGGCTGATCTGGAGTCCTTCGGGGCTCCGGAGAGGGGGATTCGTCACCGTCATCATCATCAACCATCCTCCATCACCAATTTCATGATGCTCACCGCCGTGCGTGAGTAATTCCATCATAGGCTTGCTGGACGGTGATGGGTTGGATGAGATTTACCATGTAATCAAGTTAGTTTTTTTAGGGTTTGATCCTTAGTATCCACTATGTTCTGAGATTGATGTTGCTATGACTTTGCTATGCTTAATGCTTGTCACTAGGGCCCGAGTGTCATGATTTCAGATATGAACCTATTATGTTTTCATGAATATATGTGTGTTCTTGATCTTATCTTGCAAGTCTATAGTCACCTATTATGTGTTATGATCCGATAACCCCGAAGTAACAATAATCGGGATACTTCTCGGTGATGACCGTAGTTTGAGGAGTTCATGTATTCACTATGTGCTAATGCTTTTTTCCAGTTCTCTATTAAAAGGAGGCCTTAATATCCCTTAGTTTCCGTAAGGACCCCGCTGCCACGGGAGGGTAGGACAAAAGATGTCATGCAAGTTCTTTTCTATAAGCACGTATGACTATTTGCGGAATACATGCCTACATTACATTGAGGAATTGGAGCTAGTTCTATATCACCCTATGTTGTAACTATTGCATGAGGAATCGCATCCGACATAATTATCCATGACTGATCCATTGCCTACGAGCTTTTCACATATTGTTCTTCGCTTATTTACTTTTTCGTTGCTACTGTTACAACTACTACAAAAACCGAAAAACATTTATCTTTACTTTTGCTACCGTTACCTTTATTGTCATACCACTTTTGCTACTAAACACTTTGCTACAGATACTAAGTTATCCAGGTGTGGTTGAATTGACAACTCAACTGCTAATACTCAAGAATATTCTTTGGCTCCCCTCATGTCGAATCAATAAATTTGGGTTGAATACTCTACCCTCGAAAGCTGTTGCGATCCCCTGTACTTGTGGGTTATCAAGACTAATTTCTGGCGCCGTTGCCGGGGAGCATAGCTCTATTCTCTGAGTCACTTGGGATTTATATATGTTGATCACTATGAAGAACTTGAAAGACGCTAAGACCAAGATTTTGCCCTCAACTACGAGGGGAGGTAAGGAACTGCCATCTAGCTCTGCACTAGATTCTCCTTCCGTTATTAGTAAGCTTGCGACACCTAAACCTGCTACTGCTATGAATTCTGATATGTCACAAGTTATTGATGATGCCACTTCTGCTATGCATGATGAAACTACTTCTGTGCGTGATACTACTTTACCATTAGGTGAATTTCTTGATGAACAACTTGCTAGAGTTAGGGGGAACGAAAATATTGAAGAACCTATTATTGATGATAGTGATGATGAAGGTTCCCCCAATGATTATGTATTACCTGTTGTTCCTAAGGGTTATGTTATGCATGAAAAAGCTGCTATGGAAATCCTTGCTTGCAATGATAGAAATGATCTTAAGAAATTATTAGCTAAATGGAAGCAGCAGTCTCTTAGTGCTAGAATGAAACCCGATCCTACTTTTGCTACTTCACCTATCTGTGTTACTGATAAGGATTATGAAATCTCTGTTGATCCTGATATTATTACTTTAGTTGAATCTGATCCTTTTATGGCCTTGAATCAAACTGTTGTGTCACATCTTACCAAGTTGAATGATATAGCTACCCTATTTACTCATGATGAGAAGTCTTGCTATTTATATATCCTTAAGATATTTCCGTTCTCATTAAAGGGTGATGCTAAGACTTGGTATAATTCTCTTGCTCCTGGTTGTGTGCGTAGTCCCCAGGATATGATTTATTACTTCTCACGCTAAATATTTCCCTGCTCATAAGAAACAAGCTGCCTTTATGGAAATATATAATTTTGTGAAATTAAAGAAGAGAGTCTCCCACAAGCTTGGGGAGGCTTCTCCTACATCGAATGCTTTGCCTGATCATCCTCTTAAGAAAAATGAAATACTTGATATCTTTTATAATGGACTAACCGATGCTTCCAAGGACTACTTGGATAGTTGTGTTGGTTGTGTTTTCAGGGAAAGAATAGTCATCGAAGCTAAAATACTATTGAATAATATGTTGACTAATGAAAATAATTGGACTCTTCCCGAGCCGGTTCCTGAAGTAATTCCTGAACCAATTGAGCCAATTCCTGAGCCTATTCCTAAACCCACTCCGAAGAAGAGAGGTGTTTTATTTCTCAGTCCTAAAGATATGCAAGAGGAAAATAAATCAATGAAAGAAAAAGGTATTAAAGCTGAAGATGTTAATAATTTACCACCTATTGAAGAAATACATGGTCTTAATATACCGCCTCAAGAACCACATTGTCTTGATAACCCGACACATGTAGTAAAGGTAAATTATCTCTATAGATATGATAAAGTTGAAATACCCTCTACTAAATATCATAGCCCATGCTTAGATGAATTTGATGACTTTATGGCTAGGCAAGAAAGTTTTAATGCTTATGTTGGTAGAGAGTTAAAGAATAATAATTTCGAGATAGGACATGTAGGTGATAATCTGGCTAGAGTTAAAGATGAACTTCACCGCGTTAGCAAATATGCTTCTATGGTTGCTACTCAAGCTGAGCAAATACTTAAAGCTCAAAATGATTTGCTTGATGAAGTAAATAATAAAAATGACTTTGCTGTTAGAGTGGCTACTAGAACTGGTAGAATGACTCAGGAACCTTTGTATCCTGAAGGCCACCCTAAGAGAATCGAACAAGATTCTCAGAGAAATAATTTAGAGGCACCTAGTTCTTCTAAAAAGAAGAAGAAGAAAACAATAGAACTTTGCATGCTTCTAGTGAACCCATCAGAGAGACACCCGAGAACCCCAATGATATTTCTATTTACGATGTCAAACACAATCGTGTGATGAACATGAACCTAGTAATAATGTTAATGATAATGTTCATGTTGATGCTCAACCTAGCAAAGACAATGATGTAGATATTGAACCTGCTATTGATCTTGATAACCCACAATCAAAGAATCAACGTTATGATAAGAGAGATTTTGTTGCTAGGAAGCACGGTAAAGAAAGAGAACCATGGGTTCAGAAACCCATGCCCTTTCCTCCTAAACCATCCAAGTCAAAGGATGATGAGGATTTTGAGCGCTTTGCTAAAATGATTAGACCTATTTTCTTACGTATGCTTAATCGATATGCTTAAAGTAAATCCTTATGCTAAGTATATGAAGGACATCATCACAAATAAAAGAAAGATACCGGAAGCTGAAATTTCCACCATGCTTGCTAATTATACTTTTAAGGGTGGAATACCAAAGAAACTTGGAGATCCGGGTGTTCCAATTATACCATGCTCTATTAAAAGAAATTATGTTAGAACTGTTTTATGTGATCTTGGAGCCGGTGCTAGTGTTATGCCTCTCTCTTTATATCGTAGACTTGAATTGAATAAGTTGACACCTACTGAAATATCTTTGCAAATGGCTGATAAATCTACTGCTATACCTGTCGGTATTTGTGAGGATGTGCCTGTTGTGGTTGCAAATGTCACTATCTTTACGGACTTTGTTATTCTTGATATTCCTGAGGACGATAGTATGTCTATTATCCTTGGTGGATCTTTTCCTAATACTGCAGGGGCTGTTATTGATTGCAACAAAGGCAATGTCACTTTTCATGTTAATGGTAATGAGCATACGGTACACTTTCCGAGGAAACAATCTCAAGTTCATAGCATCAATTCAATTGAAAAGGTTCCAACTATCATTTTTGGAGGTTTTGAATTTCCTCTCCCTACTGTCAAGAAGAAGTACGATATTCTTATTGTTGGGGATTTTCATATCCCCGTTGAGGTAACTTAGTGTTATTCGAAATTTCTCCGGTTCCGTGTTATTCAGAATGAGTTCGTTAACAAGACTTGATCAACCTTGTTAGTGGGTTCATTTTAATGATCACGAGATGGATGAAACTAGAAGGCACAACCTTCTGTACCCTTTTTTACTTTCTGTTATTTAGAATAAATAAAGCAAAATTAGTATTATCCGTCCGTTTTCTGAATTATCCGTGCATTAAAAAATAGTACGAAAATAAAAGTGCTCCAAATGCCCTGCAAATCTAGTATGATTTTTTCTGGAATATTTGAGTATTTTAGGCACTGAAAACACTGCAGGTGGGCCAAGCACCAGGCCACGAGAGAGGAGGGCGCACCCCCCCTATAGGGCGCGCCCCCTGTCTCGTGGGCCCCTGGTGGCTGCCCTCCACCTATGCCAGCATCCACACACTTCATCTTCTACCCAAAAAATCCCCATCCAGCTCAAGCACAAGTTCTAGCTCATTTTGCTGCGATTTTCGATCTCCTTGCTCAAAGCTCCATTCACAAAACTGCTTTGGGAGATTGTTGCTTGGTATGTGACTCCTCCATTGGTTCAATTAGTTTTTGTTCTAGTGATTTATTCATTGCAAATTTTTGCTGCATAGGTGACCATGTTCTTGAGCTTGCATGTTAAATTTTTGGAGGTCCCAAGCAATTCCAATGCATGATATAGGCTCTAGGAACTTGTAGGAGTAGTTGCTATCAATCTTGTTTAGTTTTATTCACTTTTATTTTGAAGTTACTAAAATTTCAGAAATTTTCAGAGAAAGAAATATGCTTAGAAGAATGTACCAAGGAGGTTCTTCGGCAAAGAAAGGGCCAAGGATTGCTATACGTGAGCAAGATGTTGAATTGCCGAGGGACGCAAATGTACGGGCTTGCGAGTGGCCATCCGATGATTTTATGGTTGAAGCAGGCTTCAAGGAGAAATTTGACGCCAGAGCAAAGCGTAATGCCGAGCTGGAGGACTTCTTACAAGATAATTGTCCGCAGTACTATCAATTGACTGATTCTTTTGTGCGGAGGTTTAGATATAACTGTGCGCGTAATTCTCCTAGTGTCATGTTTGATATTTATGATACATCTTATACCATGGATTTAGAGGACTTCACAACTGCTTGCAAACTCCCGCAGTGGGGTAATATTAATGATCCTCCCAAATCTGAATTTAGAGATTTTCTTGCTAGTATTACTGTGGGAGAAACTAGGGACGTAGCACAAGCTACCATAGGGAGCATTCATTTTCCTGCTATACATTACTTTGCTCTCTTTATTGGTAGATGCATTAACGGTAAGGACGAAGTATGTCACATGATTTTATGGTTGAAGCAGGCTCCTGATCTTTGTGTCCTCAAGAGTTCTGTGTCAGGTTATAAAGGTTATTTCTTGGGGGCAATAGTTGCACGTAGGTTGCAGAATAATAGTAGAAAGGGAGATTTATTTGGAGGAATTTATGCAACCCGTGTGGCTAATTATCTTAATTTATCCCCACGAGAGGGGGATATGATTTTACCTCCTTTTTATTTGGATAAATAAGCTATGTTCAATCATCATTTTCTTGAGAGGAATGAACAATTCCTCCGTTATCGACTAATCTATGATGTATTACAACGTCGTCCCCTCAAGTACTCTTCCAGCTCCCTACCTTATTGATTATCAGGCAAAAAGAAGATATGTTGTCACCAGGGAAGAAGCAACTGAATATGAGAGGGGAATGGAGGCAGCTCGCCAACACGCTGCTGCTCAGGAGGCTGTTGCCTCTGCATCTCTGTACAACTCCGGTTCACTTATGGATATCAGCCAAAGTGTCCTTGGTACTAGACCAACTTAGGCCAAAAGCCTAAGCTTGGGGGAGTACGTATTTCTCACCAACTTTACATTCATGTTCACACACTAGTCGTCGGTGCTTATACTCTTTCATTGTATTATCCATGCTAGTTTAATTTTCTTTTTCTAGTTTTCTTCTTGTGTGTTTGATAAACCTTAAGAAAAACCAAAAAAATTAGTTAGTTTAATTTCCATGCTCGTAGTAGAAATTAAAATGAAAACCCAAAAAGATTTATAGTTCTTCTTCTTACTTGTTGGGAGCTTTCCCGTGTAAATAGTTTTATTTTCTCTTCTTTCTTTTGGGGTCGAAGACCATATTGAAAATGCTTAGTGGCTCTTATATGCATGATTGTTTATTTGATTTAGAGCCCATATTACTTGTCTTCTCTCTTGAGTTGAATGCTTGCAGATTCCAGCTTAGTCCAATGCACGTGCACTCTTATTATTATACACATCGTCCTGTCGTGTGAGTGAAAAGCAATAATGACGATATATGATGAACTTATTGGGATGAGAAAAGCTGGTATGAACTCGACCTCTCTTGTTTTTGTAAATATGATGAGTTCATCGTTTCTGAGTCAGCTATTATGAAATAAACATATTTGCAATGACATTTAGAGATTATAGTTGCATGTGCCATGCTTAATTAGCTATGAGTTATAATGGTTTACCTTGCGTGCCAACATGCTATTAGAATGATTATGATGTGGTATGATGGGATGGTATCCTCCTTTGAATGAATTGAGTGACTCGACTTGGCACATGTTCACACATGTAGTTGAATCAAATCAACATAGCCTTCATGATATTTATGTTCATGGTAGATTATATCCTACTCATGCTTGTACTCGGTGTGAATTAATTTTAATGCATGTTTACGACTGTTGTCGCTCTCTCAGTTGGTCGCTTCCTAGTCTTTTGCTAGCCTTCACTCGTACTAAGCGGGAATACTGCTTGTGCATCCAAACTCCTAAAACCCCAAAAGTTGTTCCATATGAGTCCACTATACCTTCCTATATGCGGTATCTACCTACCGTTCCAAGTAAATTTGTATGTGCCAAACTCCAAACCTTCAAATGAAATTCTGTTTTGTATGCTTGAGCAGCTCATGTTTCAACTAGGGCTGCCTATATCTTCCATGTTAGGTGGGTTATTCTCAAGAGGAGTGGACTCCACTCCTCATTCACGAGAAAGGGCCGGTAACCAGGATGCCCAGTCCCATGATCCAAAATATCAAAGCAAATCAAAATGATTCAACAAAACTCTCCCAGGGCTGTTGTATGTTGGAGGCACTCGTTGTTTCGAGCAAGCCATGGTTTGATGCTTGTTGGTGGTTGGGGGAGTATAAACCTTTACCATTCTGTTTGGGAACTGCCTATAATGCATGTAGTATGGAAGATACATCCATCTCATAGTTGTTATGCTGACAGCGAAAGTATGCCGCTCAAAATGTTATTCAATCTCTATTTTAAAATCGAGCTCTGGCACCTCTACAAACCCCTGCTTCCCTCTGCGAAGGGCCTATCTATTGACTTTTATGTTGAGTCATCATCCCTTCTTATTAAAAAGCACCCGCTGCAGAGCACACTGTCGTTTGCATTCATTATTATTAGTTTATATTGGGTATGACTTGACTGCATCTCTTTTACCATGAATTACAATGTTTAGTCAGTCCTCGGTCTTTAAAGGTGCTCTGCATTTATGGTTTGCGGTCTCAGAAAGGGCTAGCGAGATACCATTTTGTTATATCATGTTATGATTATTTTGAGAAAGTGTTGTCATCCAAGTTTTATTATTATGGCTCGCTAGCTGATTATGTTATTGATATGAGTAATTGTGAGACCTATGTGTTATTGTGAGTATGGTTAGTTCATAATATTTGCTGAAACTTGAATGCTGGATTTTCATGTTTACAACAACAAGAGCAAACAGAGTTTGTAAAAGTTTTTCTTTATCACTTTCAGTTTATCAACTGAATTGCTTGAGGACAAGCAAAGCTTTAAGCTTGGGGGAGTTGATACGTCTCCAACGTATCTACTTTTCCAAACACTTTTGCCCTTGTTTTGGACTCTAACTTGCATGATTTGAATGAAACTGACTGACCGATGATGCTGTTTCAGCAGAACTACCATGATGTTGTTTTATGTGTAGAAAAGAAAAGTTCTCGGAATGTCCCGGAAATTCACGGAGGCACTTTTTGGAATTGATAAAATTATTGGGCGAAAGAAATACCCCGGGGGCCCAGGGCTGTCCACGAGATGGGCGCGCCTCTAGGGCGCGCCCCCTATCTCGTGGGCCCCCTGGACCTCCTCCGACCTCAACTCCAACTACATATATTCCGTCTCGGGGAAAAAAAATCAGAGAGAAAGTTTCATCGTGTTTTACGACACGAAGCCGCCGCCAAGCCCTAATCTCTCTCGGGAGGGCTGATCTGGAGTCTGTTCGGGGCTCCGGAGAGGGGGATTCGTCGCTGTCGTCATCATCAACCATCCTCCATCACCAATTTCATGATGCTCACCGCCGTGCGTGAGTAATTCCATCGTAGGCTTGCTGGATGGTGATGGGTTGGATGAGATTTACCATGTAATCAAGTTAGTTTTGTTAGGGTTTGATCACTAGTATCCACTATGTTCTGAGATTTATGTTGCTATGACTTTGCTATGCTTAATGCTTGTCACTAGGGCCTGAGTGCCATGATTTCAGATCTGAACCTATTATGTTGTCATGAATATATGTGTGTCTTGATCTTATCTTGCTAGTCTATAGTCACCTATTATGTGTTATGATCCGACAACCCTGAAGTGACAATAATCGGGATACTTCTCGGTGATGACCGTAGTTTGAGGAGTTCACGTATTCACTATGTGCTAATGCTTTGTTCCGGTTCTCTTAGTTTCCGTAAGGACCCCGCTGCCACGGGAGGGTAGGACAAAAGATGTCATGCAAGTTCTTTTCTATAAGCACGTATGATTATTTACGGAATACATGCCTACATTACATTGAGGAATTGGAGCTAGTTCTATATCACCCTATGTTATAACTATTCCATGAGGAATCGCATCCGGCATAATTATCCATCACTGATCCATTGCCTACGAGCTTTTCACAAATTGTTCTTCGCTTATTTACTTTTCCGTTGCTACTGTTACAACTACTACAAAAACCCAAAAACATTTATCTTTACTTTTGCTACCGTTACCTTTATTATCATACCACATTTGCTACTAAATACTTTGCTGCAGATACTAAGTTATCCACGTGTGGTTCAATTGACAACTCAACTGCTAATAGTCAAGAATATTCTTTGGCTCCCCTTGTGTCGAATCAATAAATTTGGGTTGAATACTCTACCCTCGAAAGCTGTTGCGATCCCCTATACTTGTGGGTTATCACACTACGATGATATGACCGAGGTGTGTAACCATGGAGGGGGGCACCACACACGGCTAAGAGAAACTTTAATGTGCTCTAGGGTGCCCCCCTCCCCACGTATATAGAGGAGGGACGGAGGAGGCCGGCCGGCTCTAGTGGGCGCGCCCAAGGAGGGAAGTCCTACTAGGACTCCAAGTCCTAGTTGGATTCCACCAAGAGGGAGAGAGGGGGAAGGAAGGAGAGAGAGAAAGAGTAGGAAAGGGGGGCGCCGCCCCCCTTCCATTGTCCTATTCAGACTCCAAGGTGGGTGGGGGCATGGCCTGCCCTGGCCACCTGAGGGAGTCCTGGACTAGGGGGTGTCCGGATAGCCGAACTATCATCACGACCGGACTCCAAGACTATGAAGATACAAGATTGAAGACTTCGTCCAGTGTTCGGATGGGACTTTCCTTGGCGTGGAAGGCAAGCTTGGCGATACAGATATGTAGATCTCCTACCATTGTAACCAACTCTGTGTAAACCTAACCTACCCGTGTCTATATAAACCGGAGGGTTTTAGTCCGTAGGACGAACAACAATCATACCATAGGCTAGCTTCTAGGGTTTAGCCTCCTTGATCTCGTGGTAGATCTACTCTTGTACTACCCATATCATCAATATTAATCAAGCAGGAGTAGGGTATTACCTCCATCGAGAGGGCCCGAACACAGGTAAAAACATCGTGTCCCTTGTCTCCTGTTACCATCCGCCTAGACGCACAGTTTGGGACCCCCTACCGAGATCCGCCGGTTTTGACACCGACATTGGTGCTTTCATTGAGAGTTCCTCTGTCGTCACCGATAGGGCCTGATGGCTCCTTCGATCATCAACAACGACGCGGTCCAGGTGAGACTTTTCTCCCGGACATATCTTCGTATTCGGGCGGCTTTGCACTGCGGGCCAATTAAGCAGCCATCCGAGCAAATCGAAGCTTCGCCCCGCCATCGTGTCAGATTTGGAAGTTTGAACTATACGGCCGATATCCGCGAAGACTTGATCTTCGATGGATTCGAGCATGCGCTAAGCGATGCCGCCTCGATGGGCATGACCTAGCTCTGCAGCGAACAAAGGCCTGGAGGCCTCACCAGCATCCGCTCCGACCCTTAATCCGGAGCCGGATTCCCCGATCGAGGACGAGTGGTTGGACACCGCCTCGGGGGCTACAATCTCTATGGCGATTGAGCCGAACTCTATCCCTGTCCTTTGCGAAGACCTCGACTCCAGGGTGCCGGACTCCTCTCCGGACTCCGAACCCTCCGCGCCCCTGCCAATCGAATCCGATTGGGCGCCGGTCATGGAGTTCACTGCCGCGGACATCTTTCAACACTCGCCCTTTGGCGACATCCTGAATTCACTAAAGTCTCTCTCTTTATCCGGAGAGCCCTGCCCGGACTATGGACAGGAAGTTTGGGATACAGACGAAGAAGAAATTCAACGCCCACCCACCACCCACTTTGTAGCCTCTGTCGATGATTTAACCGACATGCTCGACTTCGACTCCGAAGACATCGACGGTATGGACGACGATGCCGGAGACGACCAAGACCCAGCGCCTACAGGGCACTGGAAGGCCACCTCGTCATACGACATATACATGGTGGATATCCCAAAAGATGGGAACGGCGATGGAACAACTGAGGATGACCCCTCCAAAAGCAACCAAGCGCCCGACGTCGGTGGCGCGCTCTAAATCCCGCCACAGCAAAAATGGTGATTCCGCACGGGAGATAATAACACCCCGGACAAGATCAAGACAACCCCTCCAAAGCAGGACTCGGCGCAGGAGGAGGGAGAAGCAAGTCCGCATGATGACAAGTCGGGCGTAAAGAGAGGTCGAGGACGATAATTATGCGCCTCCTCCGAAGATGAGGCAAGCCTCGACGACGATGAATTTGTCGTGCACGAGGATCCCGCCCGAACAGAGCTGTTTCAAACGCAGCTTATAGCCACGGCAAGCAGCCTCAAGAAAAGCAAAGCAATGACTTAGAGCTGACCAAGACCTGCTAGGCGACAGATGGACCAAGTCCTTGCAGCCAAGAGTATGAACTCGAACGCCTCCAAAAGCTACCCCAAACGCAGGCCGCGTTGCCTCGATCGGAGGAGGAAGCACCAAAGTCACCAACGCGACGACATGGCAGATCGGCCACCCGTGGCGGTCAGCGACAGAGAAGCCTCTCGGCCCTCCGCTCAAGCCACACCCGGCGCCGCTCAAAAGTATCAAGGCACGCGTGGGCGCCTGGCAGCTGGATGATTACCGTCGCGCCGGATACAGCAAACCCGCCGGGCGAACACGATGAACAAAGCTCATATGAGCTACGTCGTGATATAGCCCAATACAGAGGCACCACACACCCACTATGCTTCACAGATGAAGTAATGGATCATCAAATCCCCGAGGGCTTCAAACCTGTAAACATCGTATCATACGATGGTACCACAGATCCTGCGGTCTGGATCGAGGACTATCTCCTTCATATCCACATGGCCCGCGGTGATGATCTACATGCCATCAAATACCTCCCACTCAAGCTTAAAGGACCAGCTCGGCATTGGCTCAACAGCTTGCCAAAGAATCAATTGGTTGTTGGGAGGACCTGAAGCCGCTTTCCTCGATAACTTCCAGGCACATATGTGCAACCACCAGACGCCGATGACCTTAGCCACATAATTCAGCAGCGGAAGAATCGGCCGGAACAATTCTGAAACGGTTCCTCACAAAGAAAAATCAAATCGTTGACTGTCCGGATGCAGAGGCCCTTGCAGCCTTCAAACATAACATCCGCGACGAATGGCTTGCCCGGCACCTAGGACAGAAAAAGCCAAAATCCATGGCAGCCCTCACAACACTCATGCTTTTGTGCGGGAGAGGACAGCTGGCTAGCTCGAAGCAACAACTTGGCCAAACATCCTGATAGTTCGGATACCAAGGACAGCAATGGCAGGTCGCGTCGCAACAAGAACAAGCGCCACATTAATGGCGATAATACTGAAGATAGGGCCGTCAATGCCCGATTTAGAGGCTCTAAACTCGGTCAGCGGAAGAAGCCATTCAAAATAAATACCCAGGGCCCGTCCAACTTGGACAGAATACTCGATCGCTTGTGCCAGATACATGGCACCCCCGAAAAACCAGCCAATCACACCAACAGGGACTGTTGGGTGTTCAAGCAGGCAAGTTAAGTGCCGGACTCAATGACAAGGGGCTGCATAAGCGATGACGAGGAAGAGCCCGCCGCGCATAACTGTTGAGGGCGTAAGGGTTTTCCTACACAAGTGCGGACGGTGAACATGATATACGCAACCCACATACCCAAAAGGGAGCGGAAGCGTGCACTAAGGGACGTATATGCGATGGAGCCAGTCGCCCCAAAGTTCAACCCATGGTCTTCCTGCCCGATCACCTTCGATCGAAGGGACCACCCCACTAGCATTCGTCACGGCGGTTTCGCCGCATTGGTTCTTGACCCAATTATTAATGGATTTCACCTAACGAGAGTCCTGATGAACGGCGGCAGCAACAGACCTGCTTTATCGGGATGCGATGCGCAAAATGGGCATAGACCCCTCAAGGATTAAACCTACAAAGACGACCTTTAAAGGCGTCATACCGGGTGTAGAGGCCAGTTGTGCGGGCTCAGTTACACTCGAAGTGGTCTTCGGATCCCCGGATAACTTCCAAAGTGAAGAGTTAATCTTCGACATCGTCCCATTCTGCAGCGGCTATCATGCACTGCTCGGACGAATCGCATTTGCAAAGTTCAATGCGGTGTCGCACTATGTCGGGGAGGCTAATCGTACCCATGGACACCTATGGGGCCGGCGGAGCAGGCCCCTTGTGGTTCGGAGGGGGGCGGAGATCGCACGAAGAGCGGATCGAGGCGAGGCACACGAGCAGTTTACCCAGCTTCGGAGCTCTCCGGAGAGATAAAACTCCTACTGCTGCTTGTTTGACCTATTGTGTTCTTGCTAGGGAGCAATGAGAGCTACAAAACCTAACGTGAGTGTATCTAGTCTCTGGTGAGTCGAATGAACCGAACCCGCCGAACCCCCCCCCCACGTTGCGCATGGGCCTCCTTTTATATGCTCAAGGGGTCTCCGACAGGTGGCAACATAGATGAGGGTACAAATGTAAAAACAGGAGTTGGTACACCTACTTGAACAGTGTACAGTGCAAAATAGCTAACTCTGATGGCAAGGGACAAAAGCAATAAATGCGTCATTGTCGCCCAAAGCGATTATACAGAGACCGTCAGTGCGCCTCGCTTCGCCACGATGGCGAGCAGCCTGCCGCTTATCGCTGCTCTCCGCTGGCTGCACAACCGCCGACACGCTGCGCATGGAACGGTCCCATGGCGACACGTCGCTGGGTGAGCTGGAGCGGAGACGGAGAGAAGTTGCATGCCGCGGCAAGCGCCTTGCCGCGGCCGAATCCTTGTCGCGCCCGGAGACTTGTCGCGCTCCGAGTCTTCCCGGCAAGTTTCTCTTGCCGGGGCCTTGTCTTCCGTATGCTTGGAGTGGCCTTCCCGACAAGCTCCTCTTGTCGGGGCCTTGTCTTCTCAATCAAATACTTTGTTCTTGAATGGCTCCAAAGGAGCCACGGAGGATATTGGCGGTGATGAGGCAAACCTTGCCGCGGGGTGTTGCAACTGTCCGTGCACGAGTACGGGATACTAGGGTACCCCTACTCTAGTACACCGACACACTACGCATACCTCAAGCTCAAGATGCCAGGCCCTCGAGGAGTAATCACGGTCAATGGAAACACCAAACGCTCTCTCCGAACGGAGGAGCACACGGCGGCCCTCGCGGCGGAGGTACAAAGCAGCCTCTCGCAGCAATTCTCGAGTCCGGCCACTAAGCGTCCGGACACTATCAAGCGCGCCCGGAGTAGCCTACAACAAGACCGCCTGGCACGATTCAAGCACGCGTAGCAATCCGGCCCCAATCCCAGCCCTCACGAAATTGCGAAGCTAGTATTACGCGTACATAATTACGCTCTAGAGATACCATGGGCATATGGGGAGGGGCACGACCACGGCATGCCAAGAATGCGGCTCGACCGCACCAGGGGCTCCCGATTGTGTCATTATTTTTCTTTTTTTCTTTTTCTTCTTTTTTTTCTCACTTTCAGGACTCCGTTTTCCAGAAGTCCTGTCCTGCGCTAGAATCGCCGGACTCACGATGCAACAGCCAGGGAAGAATAAAACCACGTCGAGTGTTCAGGTGGTCTCTATTACGAGCATTATACCTGTTTTACATACCATCCCGCAGCTTACCCCTGGAGGGGGACATGTTAGACAGTCCCACCCCTTGCTTATTGCACTATTTGTATCGTTCTGCTTTCATTGCAGTACCTTTTTGATATAAACAATACATAGCTTTTTCCTATTATTGCACTCTTGTCTTTATCTATATATATGTTCATTTCATGACATGTTGCAACCGTACACTTTGGTACGGCCAACACACCAGGGGCTTAACTATCCCAAAATTATGGTGTGATAAGTCCGAACACTTTCACAAGTGCAGCACCCCAAACTTATAGCATTATATGAATCGGCTCTGAATCAAGTCTTGGGTCAATAGTTGGGTTTGCCCGGCTCCCGTGTTTTGGTACCTTACATTCCGTTATATTGGCTAAGGTAGCACCGGGAGAACCACTGCGATTATGCCCCAGTTGAGCTGGGTCGAGCACCTCAGTGGAGAAAGCTAAAACTGACCGTCATGATAGGGCGAGAGCCGGTCGCTGTTCGAGAGGTTTTTTCAGGTCCCTAAAGACTTATGCCACTTCGAGCGAGGAACCGGAATTGTCCGGCCAAGGCGTGGATAGCGCCCCGAACTCGGTCTTCCGAATACTAGGGGCTTCGCCGAAATTTAAAATTATAGAATTCTATGGCTAAGTGAGAGTGTTCGAGCATTATAAGTCCGGTTGCCTTGTTCGTTGTGTTGAGCGCCTCCCTAGATGGACCCAAAATAGGAACAAGAGTGCTCAAGTTTATCCCGAACAACCCAAAGACTTTCGTGGCTTGGGGCTGAAGCCAACGACTTGCCATCTCTCAAATTTGATAAACGGCCGCACAAAAGGTAATATTTTAAATTAACAAGCGTTGCTTAGCGCATATGAACAAGTTTTCAGCGTCTGTGATAACAAATGCGAGTCTATTCAAAAATTACATCTTTGGAGCACTCATCCGCTATTCGGCGGGCACCCTTGAGGAGGCCCTCATAGTACATTTCGGGCGTGCGATGCTCCTTGCCCTTCGGTGGCCCGTCCGTCACGAGCTTCTCCGCATCCAGCTTGCCCTAGTGCGCTTTAGCACGGGCAAGGGCCCGACGGACACCTTCAATGCAGACGGAGCGCTTGATGACTTCAATCCGTGGACAGGCGTCCACCAGCCGCTGCACTAAGACGAAGTAGCTCCCAGGCATGGCTTCTAATGGCCACATCCGCACTATAAGGCCCTTTATGGCCTGTTCGGTGACCTTGTGGAGCTCGACTAGCTGCTTCAGCTGGTCGCTCAGGGGCACCGGATGTCCAAATTTCAAAGATATCGAGACCGTAACACCTTTTCGTCGAGCTCCCATCCTTGGCGCGGTAGAATGCGGCAGATCGTAGACACTACGGGCAAATCTGCGAATGCTCTGGAGAGCTCCGAATCCGTAAGTAATAGGTAATTCACTTTCACATGCTTGCTTTGCATAAAGAATGCCTTACTACGCCGCTATCTTCTTTAACGACTCAATTTCTTGGAGGGCTTTTTGGGCCTCGGCCTTAGCAGCTTTGGCACTCTCAAGAGCCGAGGCGAGCTCGGACTCTCGAGTCTTCGAGTCACGCTCCAAACTCTCGTGTTTTTTCACGAGAGCTTGGAGCTCTTGCCGTACCTTGGCCAGCTGCGCCTCCCTCTTCTCTTGCTCGGTGCGTTCCGCAGCCGCTTTGTTTTCGGGCACGGACACCGCTTCCTTCAGGGTCGCCACCTCGTTCATGGCCCCTGCAGTACCCATGTTATTCCTGTTATTTTTTGCAACCGAAACCTTTCCATAAGGTATTTCTTTAATAAGGTACTACTTACCTTCCTTGTCCTCGAGCTGCTTCTTGGCTTGGCCGAGCTCGTTCTCGGACCGCTCGAGGCTCTGCTTCACTGCATTGACCTCCGCAGTCAGTGCGGCAGAGGTCAAGCCAAGAACTCTGCATTCCCATATTGACATACTTATGTTAGACTTCTTCGTATATCTTTTTAGATCCTTAGTACGGCTTTTCTTTCCGAGCACCGAACTAAGCATCAGGGGCTACTGTCTATGCGGTAATATTTTTACATATTCTAAACTTACCTCAAAGCCTGTCAGAAGGCTTGTACAGGCTTCGGTCAGCCCGCTCTTGGCGGACTGAACTGTTTGGATCACCGCACTCATAACAGTGCGGTGCTCCTCCTTGATGGAGGCGCTGTTAAGCGCCTCCAGTAAGCTATCCGGTGCCTCCGGTTGGACGGAGGACACCGGCGTCTTACCTTCTTATGAAGGGACCACTTGCGGACTCGGAACGGCTGAAGGTTCGGCGTGGAGTCCGGACAAGGGTCGGGCTTAGAGCCCTGGGGTCTTGCCCCCCACGCGCCTGGAGTCCGGGAGGTTGCCTTGTGGCGCCTCCTGCGCCACCTCCTCTTGACCAAGCCCCCCTTGGGGCCCCACCGTGGCGTTGTCCGTAGCATGGGGTGAGGAGGCGGTCGGAAGTGAAGTACTCTCCATTTCCGACGAACTCAGGGACCCGCTCGACGAAGTGGCGAACTCGCCCTTGGGCGGGCTGCATGATTGTTCGGCGTTAGAGAACACTATGCAATGAATAAAAAAGGCATGGGTATCCATACACTTACGATCTTGCCAGGGGCTTGGCCCTTGTCGGCCAATCCTCCTCGTCGTCGTCGATGTTGGTGGAGAAGTCCGGAGGAAGGGTTCTTCCCTTCTTGGACCCTCCGGCCTCCCCAGCTGGGGTGTCCTTCCTTTTCCTCTCCTCCCCCGCTGGGGGAGAAGCTTCTTTTTCCTCCTCCTCGTCCTCAGGAGAAGATTCTGCTTTAGAATCTGACAGCACCTGGCGTCGGGAGCTCCTTCGAGTTCCCGTGGCCTCCTTCTTGGCCTTCTTCTCCGGCACCACATGGGGTACCGGAGCCAGCATCCCCGTCAATCGGGCGTCCGCCGGCTCTTCCGGCAAAGGAGCCGGACAGTTAATCTGTCCGGACGTCTTCAACCAGTCTTGTCAAAGATTAGGGAGTTTTGGATCCCACATAGAGTCAATCTATGAAAAAAGAGTCCCGTAAAGGGTAAAATAACTTACCTCGCCGGCTTGACGCCGCGAGCTGTATCCGCGATCTTTGTTAGCGGATGCTGGGGCTTCGGCGCCGTTGAGCAAGACCTTCTAGGCATCTTCGTACGTAGTGTCGAAGAGCCGGCTCAAGGTTCGGTGCTGTGCCGGATCGAACTCTCACAAATTAAAGGCCCATTGTTGGCATGGGAGAATCCGGCGGATGAGCATCACCTCGATTACGTCGACAAGCCTGAGATTCTTGTCCACCAGGTTTCGGACGCATGTTTGGAGTCCGGATAGCTCTTCCGAGTTCCCCCACGTCAGGCCCGTCTCTTTCCATGACGAGAGCCGTGTGGGGAAGCCAAATCTGAATTCGGGGGCCGCCACCCATTCGGGGTCGCGTGGCTCGGTGATGTAGAACCACCCCGATTGCCAGCCCTTAATTGTGTCCACAAAGGCGCCCTCGAGCCATAGGACTTTGGCCATCTTGCCGACCATGGCACCTCCGCACTCCGCTTGACGGCCGCCCACTACCTTCGTCCTGACATTGAAGATCTTCAGCCATAGGCCGAAGTGGGGCTGGATGCAGAGGAAGGCCTCGCACACGACAATAAACGCCGAGATGTTGAGGATAAAATTCGGGGCCAGGTCATGGAAGTCCAGGCCGTAGTAGAACATGAGCCCCTGGACAAATGGGTGAAGTGGGAAACCTAGTCCGCGGAGGAAGTGGGGGAGAAACACCACCCTCTCATGGGGCCTGGGGGTTGGAATAAGCTGCCCCGTGTCGGGCAGCCTGTGCGCGATGTCGCCGGACAAATATCCGGCCTCCCGCACTTGCGTGATGTGCCCCTCCGTGACAGAGGAGGCCATCCACCTGCCTCCCGCTCCTGACATGGTTGGAGAAGGTTGAGGTGGGATGTGCGGACTTGGGCGCTGGAGCTCGAAAGTCTTGTGAAATGGATGAGCAAAGGAGGAAGAAGGCGTAGGTGAAAAGGTGGATCCTTATCCCCTTATATGGACGGACGAAGCTATGCGTCCCCCACCAGCCTGGTAAAACTCGCTTATCTCCCAAGCACCATAATCAATGGCGCGGATGGGTTACCCACATCCGTATTGATGAGAATCCCGGAATAAGGGGGCGCGATCTATGCTTTGATAAGACGTGCCAAGGAAACCGCCTCGCTAAACGCGCTAAGGTGGAACAGTAAAAAACGATTCATATAAAGGCCTGGCCGTGGTGCAATGTCACGCCGCAGAATACGTCAGCAGATCTGTGCAAAAATTATTCTCTCTACGTGTCATGTGGAACTTGTTTTGCAGAGCCGGACACTATCCTGGTGTTCAAAACCTTCTATGAAGTATTCGGAGGAGGAACCCGCCTTGCAATGCCGAAGACAATATGCGCGCCGGACTCATCATCATTGAAGCCTGGTTCGAGGCTACCGAGGAGTCCTGGACTAGGGGTGTCCGGATAGCGAACTATCATTACGGCCGGACTCCAAGACTATGAAGATACAAGATTGAAGACTTCGTCCCGTGTCCGGATGGGACTTTCCTTGGCGTGGAAGGCAAGCTTGGCGATCTGGATATGTAGATCTCCTACCATTGTAACCGACTACGTGTAATCCTAACCTATCCGGTGTCTATATAAACCGGAGGGTTTTAGTCCGTGGGGACGAACATCAATCATACCATAGGCTAGCTTCTAGGGTTTAGCCTCCTTGATCTCGTGGTAGATCTACTCTTGTACTACCCATATCATCAATATTAATCAGCAGGAGTAGGGTATTACCTCCATCGAGAGGGCCCGAACCTGGGTAAAAACATCGTGTCCCTTGTCTCCTGTTACCATCCGCCTAGACGCACAGTTCGGGACCCCCTACCCGAGATCCGCCGGTTTTGACACCGACACCGCCCTCCTCTCTCTCCAATAGGGCCCATGGTGGCCCATTAGTTCCACCGGGGGGGTCCGGTAACCCCTCCAGCACTCGGGTATTACCCGAAACTATCCGGAACACTTCCGGTGTCCGAATAACATGGTCCAATATATCAATATTTATGTCTCGACCATTTCGAGACTCCTCATCATGTCCGTGATCTCACCCGGGACTCCGAACATTCTTCGGTACATCAAATCACATAACTCATAATACAAATCGTCATCGAACGTTAAGCGTGCGGACCCTACGGGTTCGAGAACTATGTAGACATGACCGAGACACATCTCCTGTCAATAACCAATAGCGGAACCTGGATGCTCATATTGGCTCCTACATATTCTACGAAGATCTTTATTGGTCAAACCGCATAACAACATACGTTGTTCCCTTTGTCATCGGTACGTTACTTGCCCGAGATTGGATCGTCGGTATCATCATACCTAGTTCAATCTCGTTACCGGCAAGTCTCTTTACTCATTCCGTAATACATCATCCCGCAACTAACTCATTAGTCACATTGCCTGCAAGGCTTATAGTGATGTGCATTACCGAGAGGGCCCCAGATACCTCTCCGAAACACGGAGTGACAAATCCTAATCTCGATCTATGCCAACTCAACAAACACCATCGGAGACACCTGTAGAGCATCTTTATAATCACCCAGTTACGTTGTGACGTTTGATAGCACACTAAGTGTTCCTCCGGTATTCGGGAGTTGCATAATCTCATAGTCATAGGATCATGTATAAGTCATGAAGAAAGAAATAACAATAAACTAAACGATCATAGTGCTAAGCTCACGGATGGATCTTGTCCATCACATCATTCTCTAATGATGTGATCCCGTTCATCAAATGACAACACATGTCCATGGATAGGAAACTTAACCATCTTTGATTAACGAGCTAGTTAAGTAGAGGCATACTAGGGACACTCTGTTTGTCTATGTATTCACACATGTACTAAGTTTCCAGTTAATACAATTCTAGCATGAATAATAAACATTTATCATGATATAAGGAAATATAAATAACAAATTTATTATTGCTTCTAGTCCTTCAATTGATTGCCATGTTGTAATATTTGCAGAAACTATGGAGCACCGAGACTTCGAAGCAGAACAGTTGTTGGGGGACATAATCCTCGGCAGAGGTGATGTCATGTCGTATCTCAACGACACCGATGGTCTGGAAGGAGAGGGTGAAGCAGGCTCCGGTGATTGAACAATGGAGGTGGAAGGACATGATCATGATGGCTCTGGTGACCGAATGCCGGTGGAAGAAGAAGACCGTGATGACGGCTCCGGTGAGCGAATGCAGGAAGGAGCTGTTGCAAAGTACGGCGAGGTACATATATTAATTAAGCCTGTGCTGACTAGCTAATTGATGCATTAATTGTTTTGGTATGTACACATATTAACTCTCTTCTTTCTTCTTTTCTAGCCCTCCGGATCAAGCCAAACATTGGTAACAAGACGAGGCCCGAAGAAAAGGTTGCGTCAGGATGAAAGGTTCACGATCACAGCAATAAAGGGCGATGGCCAACCGATTGATCCCAGCCGGACCAAGGAAGCATTTTTTGCTCAGTGCGGGGTTCTTGTTAGGGACATGATCCCAATCAGCATCCACCAATGGAATAAGCCTAAGAGCGAAGACCCTAAAGTGTCTTATGTCAACGATAGACAGAAAGATGATCTTTGGACCGAGCTGAAGGCAAATTTCACCCTATCGCCAAAGGAGGATCCGGATAAGCCTGTTATAGATCCATTGGTCAAGGCTCATGCTCTTAAGAAGATGGAAGATCTATTCAGGAGGTGGAAGAATGGGTTGAAATCAACGTTTGTCGACAAAGGGAAGACTCCAGAATTCACCGGCCGATTTGAGAAGATAAGAGATCACTGGGCCGCATTTGTGGCCCACAAGACATCGGAGTAGAGTAAGAAGACGTCAAGGCGACAAACAAGTTAAATGCTGCAAAGAAGGAGCATTACCTTCGCACGGGATCAGGTGGCTACCTCAAAGTCCGGCCGTTGTGGGACAAGGCTGAGAAGTACCTGCTTCATAAAGGGGTCGAACTAGAGACATTCAACCGGCCAGACCGTTCAAGGACTTGGTTCTTCCGGGTTGGGGGAACCTTAGACCCTGAAACAGGGAAGTGCCGTTGGACGAATGAGCAACTTAAAATACCGGTAAAGAAGCTTCAGAAGTATATCGCCGCAGCGCAGGAAGGGACGCTCATTCCCGATAGAGAGAACCAGGAGCTCACGCAGGCCCTCGGCAATCCTGAGCACCCAGAACAAACACGAGGCATGGAAGGCTCTGTTGCATGGAAGGTTGGGTTTCCCAGCGCAGGCGGTTACAAAAGCCGGGGGAGGAGGAGGAAAGTGGAGCTGACCGAACTGCAGATGCTGAATGCAAGGCTACAAGCGCTAGAGGAACATGCAGTTCAGAGCCAGCGACCTGCCGGAGCTACCCCAGAAGCTACGCCGCCATCTCAGCGGAGAAGCAGCATGTCTTCCACCGAGCTCCTTCAGCCGCCTGACTTCATGGCTCCGAGCTACCCCGTGGATGCTATCATGGAGGCTCAAGATTGCCACCTTATGACGCAATGGCATCACCTCAAAGTCAAGGCGGCTGTCGGCTCTGTTGCACCTCCTCAACCCGGTGCAACTTTTCACTGCCTTCCGTTTCCACAAGGTTATGATGTTGTCATGGTTGATGAAATAACGGAGGGATTTGTGAAGCTCGAGCTTGACCACCCTTTCGGTGAAGGGGAGACTCAGCTGGGTCTTGCTCTGAAGACTCCATGTCTATGGCGGAAGGAGCTCATCAACCTTCCGAACTAGACGCCTCTGCCTCCTCCTCCTCCTTCGGCGAGTTAGGGCACTCCGCCTCCTCCTCCGCCTCCTCTGGCGAGTGATCAAGGCACTCCACCTCCTTCTCCGGCTGCTCAGGCGCGTGGCGGCATTCCACCTCCTTCTTCGCCTGCGCCGGCGCGTCCGAGCAGGCCGCCTCCTCCACCGCCTCATCAGCAACAGCGGAAGACAGCCGCCGCCGCTCTGGCTGCTCCGGCGCGTTGTAGCACTCTGCCTCCTTCTCCGCCTCGTAAGCAACGAAAGAAGACAGCCGCAGCCGCTCCGGCTGCTCCTGACGTCTAGCAGTACAGCCAGAGGCGGGAGGCACTACAGATTCGGTCCATCTCTCAAGCCTCTAGAGAAGTTACCATATGAGATGACCGAATAGGAAAACGCAGAGATCTATCAAGCCTATGTGAATGGTTTTTTTGCAAAGAAACATCCACCTCCGGAAGCGAAGATAGATAAGGTGAAAGTTTCTCGCACTTTGGATGCCCTGAAGCGACCACCACCTTCTCCGCCGCAAACCAACTATGATCGCATTATTGAAAGGTCATATAAGGAAGCGTCCCGATTGGGAAATACTTGTAGTGATCGAAGGTTAGCAGAACGAAGAAGTGGGAAAAAAATCCCCAGCTCGGCGAACAAATGAACCAATCATGCCCCCCGCTCAAGGTTTCTAGCAATATCGTCGCTAATCATCCGGGGATGGTGCCTGGTACCAATCCTGGAGATTACATGCCCGACGATGCACATTTTGATACAATGGAGGTGGAAGAATTCAAATACCGGCACGGGAAGCCTCTCGTTAAACCTGGTCATCCTCCTCTAACAACGATGATGCGAAGATCCATGAGTGGTACATGGACACCTGCAGCAAGTCTGGGAAGTATACTTCGATGCTGAGAGTTAAAGAGGAGCACGACCTCGTTGGAATTAATCGGTTGTCTGTTCCATTTGAGGAGTTCTTGCAGTTTTTCAATCAAAAGGCCCTCGATAAAACAATCATCACTTGCTACTGTCTGTAAGTACTACTTCTGTAATTAAGTCTCTATATATAGCTCAGCTCTTTCATTGCATGTATATATAATTATCCTCACTATAATATGCAGATTGAAGATCGCCGAATGCAAGAAAAGACAAATCAGTGATATTGGGTTCATTAACACATATCTCATAGTTGAATGGAATGTTAAGCATGATGCCAAACAAACCAAGGCCAACTTGCTATGATTGTTGCTTCAAATCAAAACAAAGATAAAATACTCTTTCCTTACAACTTCAAGTGAGTGTTACTGTCTTGTGCATATTCGGTTTCCCTTATTACTCGAGGTTATAATAATATAATTGATGAGTTATGAATGCGTGCGCAACTTCCACTTTATTTTGCTAGAGATTAAGCTTGAGCAGGGACTAGTAACCATCATAGACTCGAGACGAAAAGATCCCGAGGGGTATGCGCGGCCCTGACTAAAATGCTCAAGAAGTAAGTTCAATCGATCATTATCGCACCATATCAGCAACTTTGTTCATTTCCTGATATCAAGTAATTTTTTTCTTTGTCTGGCAAGGTTTGGAAAAAGTTCACCACAGAAGCTCCGGGACTGTCGGGGGAGCTGCAATTTACACACCTGAATGTAAGTACTACTAGCTAGTTCCGTGCATCACCAATTGATTCTAGCTAGTTTCATCAATACCATTTAGCATGCTTACTTATCAGTTTGATTGACCTCTATTTCTTGTAAAGTGGTTGTGGCAGGAACCCTGGAATAATAACTGTGGATACTACATTTGCGAGTTCATCCGCCACACGACCTGTGAGCGGGGCTACTCTAAAAAACAATTAGGAGTGCGTAAGCAATAATATTCACAATTTTATTTCATTATCATCATTTGTGTTGAGTTTCATTCATGTATATGTATTGACCCCCTTCTTCAAATTAGATGTTTCAGATGCGGGATGAACTCCTACCACAAGATCGCATACGAGCAATTCAAGAGGAATTGGCGGGATTCTTTCTTGACCACGTCATTGATAAAGATGGAGAATACCATGTGGAACTTGAGTTCAGATGTTAGGGGATTGTAAGAGATCTTATATTGTATATATGTAGCCAGTAGCGTTCGATAGATATACGAAAACTTGTTGTTTGACCAATGTCTCAGAGAAGGAGAGGTCGATCACTTCTCTCTGTATATGTTCATGACAATCTTCTGTACTTAATGGTTTCCTTCGTTTGCTTGCCAGCTAGCTAGCGTGTCGAGTCCTCTCTATACGTATAGTACGTAGCGTCGACCAAGCACGGAGATAAGAGAGTACACTTCTCTCTATTACCTAGCTAACACAATATATGAAACCCTAAATTAACCCTACAAAACCCCCAAACCTCCCCCCTTAAAAAAACCACAGCCCCTGAACTGCCGACACGTGGATGCCTTTTGGTCCCGGTTGGTGCTACCAACCGAGACAAAAGGCCCTCCTGCCTGGGCGAGCCGCAGCGTCCACGTGGAGCCCCATCTGTCCCTATTCGTAGAAGAACCGGGACTAAAGGTATTGGGCTTTAGTACAGACCCTTTAGTCCCGGTTCCGACACCGGGACAAATGGCGCTTATGAACCGGGACAAATGGGCCTGAAAGTGCGTTATATCGACTAGAGGGGGGGTGAATAGGCGATTTTTATGAATTCTTCACTGAGGAATTTGCCGGTGAGGAAATTCCTTAGCGAAGAACTACTTGCAGCGGAATAAGTACTCGAGTAAGCATAACAGATTACAAGCATAGTCATCATGATGAAATGAAGACAATCACAGAGTACGAGAAGCGTAATCACAGGATAACACAAGATGAAGACAAACCGATCAAGAAATTGAACTGAGGAAATTGAGAAAGTCTTGATCAAAGTCTTCAAACACAGATATGAACAAATACTCAACACGAATGAGGAAATGAAAGGGTTGAGGAAATAGAACCAGTTAGGTTGGTGAAGACAATGATTTGGTAGACCAGTTCAAGCTGCTGTCTCGGTTATGCGTCTGGTTGGAGCGGTGAGTATTTAAACTCGAGGACACACAGTCCGGACACCCGATCCTTGAGCACGCAGCTCAGACACCAAGTCCTCACCGTATTCTCCTTGAACTAAGGTCACACAGACCTCGTCCAATCACTCGTGGTAAGTCTTGAGCGACTTCCAAACCTTCACATACTATTTCACTCGGCGATCAACAATACCACTTTGATGCTCTAGACCTTGACGCCTAACCGTTTGGAAGAAGCACAGTCTTCAAAGGTAACAAGCGTCGGATCCACGCAGGATCAATTTCTTAAGTGATGCTCAATCACTTTGGGTTTGTATGGGTTTGGTTTTGGGGTTTTTCCTCACTTTTGGGTTTTTCCTCACTTGATGATTTTCTCTCAAAGTCCTCAGAGGATGGGTTGCTCTCAAATGACAAGTGTCAAGTTCTCTCGGAGCAGCCAACCAGCTAGTGGTTGTAGGTGCGGATATTTATAGCCTAGGGAGAAGACCAACATGTTAAGTCATAAATGCCATTCAATGATATGACCGTTAGGTGGATAAGATATTTTGGGACAGGTGGCGCCAAGACAACGGTCGGAAATTTTACTCTCAAATTCCTCGGGGCTATCATGTTCCTCACTGTGTAGGCAATTACATGGCGAATTCCTAACTCCTCGGTCGAACAAATTCCTCGGTGACTGTAAGAGCTTCGTCTCATCCTTTGAAGAAATTGACTGAACTGTATGAGATTTCCAAGGGCTTCACTCGAAGGGATTGGTAGGTGTAGGATTTTGAGTTGAGCATCAATTGGAAAATTTTCCTTAGTATTTCCTCGACCCCCTTTAACAGTACGGTGTTTCATATGACTCAAGAAAGAGAAAATGAAACTACGAAAACAAAAGTCTTCACGCTTCATGTTCCTCAAATGAATACCAAGTCTTCAAGGTCACACCAATTTCTTCACTTTCAAAGTCTTCAGAAAGTCTTCAGAATATCAAAGTCTTCGATGAAGAACTTCATTTTAGGGGTCGACTTTCTCTGTAAATATCAAACTCCTCATAGACTTATAGACCTGTGTACACTCACAAACGTATTAGTTACTTAACCTATAAGTCTTCAATACACCAAAATCACTAAGGGGCACTACATGCACTTACAATCTCCCCCTTTTTGGTGATTGATGACAATATGGGTTAAGTTTTCAACGGGATAAACATATGAATTGTAAATACGATAATGAGGAATTTGATTGCAAGATATAGTAGAACTCCCCACGAAGATGTGCATAGTGAGGAATTTGCTTTTGAGGCAATGCACATTTGAAGAATTGAATCATGGAGATCTCCCCTATATCTTGTAATTCATACACGCATTTGACATATAATATGAAGAATTTGAAATGCATGATGAAATATGGTGCTTGATGACATTCAGATGAGGAATCATAACACATAAAGTATCGAGCACAAGTAGATTTGCTATGAAGCATAGTGCAAAATCATAATGCATCAAAAGTACCAAAGCACCATAGGGTTTAAGATTACAACTCGATCCAATAAAAGTTTCAGAAGAACGAGAGTTGTAACTTAACAAAAAAACTGTATATATGCAATAAACTAGACCCGCTTGAAGACTAACTCAAATTTCTCCCCCTTTGTCATCGAATGACCAAAAGGATAGAAACTGAGGACTAACGCTCTTGAAGAATTATCAAGTTGAAGACGGAGCGCCAGCATTGTCGGGGTTGTTTGTTGAAGTAGGACCAGCCATGTGTCTTCCAAGTCTTCATTTTCATCGATTGTCGCGAGATGAAGAATAGGAGCTAGCCACCAAGGAAGGAACTTTGACCTTCTTGAATTTCTTCGGAGGAGGTGCAGACCAGTCAAATTCTTCCTTGAGACCCATTGAAGTCAGTTCTTCTTCACTTTGTAGACATGTGAAAGAACAGCCCAGTGCGCTTGAAGGTTTCATGAAGGTAGAAGTGGTTTTTCTTCACTGCATTGTGTGTTGAGGTCATGTTGTGAAGAATTGAACCAAACTGACGCTTGACCCATTTATGATTGCGATCAACCTTCTGATGAAGACTGAGGAGTAACTCACGATCAGTCATCACCCTGGGTGCAGTAGCTTGAGGACTTTGCTTGACTGAGGTATTTGCGGCTGAGTCATGTGTGGCAGAGTCATCATTGGTGGAGTAGGATGCTGCTTTGCGAAACTGTCCATCCAATGGACGAATGCCTTCATCGATCACAGCAGTAGCCTTGCCCTTGTCATCATCTGAGGTAAATGTCCGTTTGAGGACTTCAATCGGGGGCAAGTAGCTGCAGTGGTTCAGAGTATCAGCCTTGTAATTGAGTGAAGACCTTGACCGGATGAATCTCATAATCCAGGGCGCATAAGGCTTCAGCTCAAATGGTGACATGGCAATGTTAGCCAGAGTCCTCAGGAAGAAATCATGGAAATTGACGGGAACGCCATGGCTGATATTGAAAAGCATATTCTTCATGATGCCAACGACTTCTTCATCATTCGAGTCGTGGCCTTTGATAGGACTCATAGTCTTCGTCAGAATCCGATAGACTGTCCGAGGCACATATAATAATTCCTTGACGAGGAATTTGGTTCTTGGGGCCTGCCTTGGCTTCAAAGGCTTCGTCAGCACTTGCATATAGTGATTTGAAAGTTCTTTTTCTTCATAGATACGACGTGCACCATCAAGCGGAGGACTGAGGGGTAGGGCACGAAGCAATTCAATTGCAGGTGCCTTGTAGTGAGTATTTTCGGTCATCCAATCTAAGACCCATGAATTTATGTCTTGACGTCTCCGGTGATATGCGAGGTTGCATAGAACTCAAGAATTAGCTCTTCATTCCAGTCACAAATATCGGTCAGAAGTTTAGAAGTCCTGCGTCAGAAAGAACACCGAGGACTGGCTCAAAGCTGGCGGTGACTCCATATCCACATGAGGAATATGAGCATGATCGAAGATT
Organism: Aegilops bicornis; assembly: GCA_021605145.1. NCBI lineage: Eukaryota > Viridiplantae > Streptophyta > Magnoliopsida > Poales > Poaceae > Aegilops > Aegilops bicornis. Next base: position 614,355,356 of record CM038674.1, on the reverse strand, counting down.
TTATCCTTGTTGAAGAGCACCGAGGAATAGAAGTTTGCTTGGCTGGCAGTCCGTAAGCGCCTCTTCCTAATGCGAGCAGAATCATAAGGATTATATTGATGAAGAACACGTGCTCGGCAAAGAAATCTTCAGCCTTGAACTTTTGCTTGGTTGAGAACGGATTCTTTTGCTTGGGCGGAGGGGTGTCGATGATTTGCATCACCACCTCGGGAATCACAAGTTCGCTTTCTTCACCGAGGAATTTCTTGCTCCTCAACTTGTGCAGTCTAAGGATTAGCAGCAGTTTCATCAGCACTAGTGGCTGGAATTTCTTCATGCACAGAATCAGTGGGTTGATTTTCTTCAGAGTTGATTCAGACTGTTTGTGCAGGAGACTGAGGAATCTGTTGGAGCGGGGTGAAGAGAGGAGTATTGGGATGCTGACTTTCCCAAAAGTCATCATTGATAACTGGTGTGGTGCATCCAATATCCACATTTTCATCGTCGATTTCCTCAAAGACCAGCTGAGGAATTTCATAGTCCGAGGAGGGAATAATCGGGGTTGAAGGGATGGCATCCACTTCAATTTCTTCATCAAGTCTGCTCGACGAAGCAGCAGATCGATGTTCTTCATCGGATCCGACCGATCTCGTATTCTTCTCCAAAAGGAACAACTTCCTTTGATGGTATGGAGGAAATTGGAACGTCATCAATTGGTTTTTCGAATGAGCTGGTCATTGGCTTCATTTTCTTCACGGCCGAAGAATCTGACGCAGCTGATGCTTTCCTTTTCTTCACAAAGCAGCTCGCTCAAGAGCCTTGGTTTTCTTCACATCAAAAGTAGATGGAAGAATTGGAGATGGAGTTGGCGCAGGAGGAGCTGAGGAATTTGGTTCAGTTACTTCAGGAGTAACTGATGCAGTTCCCCTGTCTTGAGCAATTTCTTCAGGCGCACCACTAGTGGGTGCCCTGGCAATTTCTTCATCAGCCCTGGAAACAGTGTTGTCATCAGCAGGCTGAACGTCATCAGCGGTGCTGGCATTTTCTTCAGTAGGCTGAGCTGAGGCTACAGCCTGAGGAATTTCATGTTGCATTGGGACAGCAACATTTGTGAGATTCTTCGTCAGGTTGACGAATCTGTCCTTGGCTCCTTGCCAATCAGCATTGTATGAATCAAAGTTTTTTCTTGAGGTTTTGAATTTCGATCTGGACTTGGAGAAGCTCCTCGGGTGTCATCTTGACAACGCTTTTCTTGAGAACTTCTCCTTCCTGTATTGAGCCTTTTGATTTCCCTCGCCTTTTCATACTTCCATTTTTCTTCAGCTATGAAGTGAGTCAACATATGACTTTGACCAGGTGTCAAGTGAAGATCGAGCGAGAGGGTATTGGGATCATTGTGCCGTAGATCAATAAAGTCGAGGACTATCTTCGGTCCAATAGCGCAGGGCACAGATGTACCTTTGGCTCTAGCGGCCCTTGCTTGTCGGTCTCTGATGATTTCTGCGAGTTCTTCATCAGATGCCTCATCATCAGATGGCACATGGAATGCAACCATTTTCTTCGTTGGGCTAGGCCGAGGACCTCGTCTAGCTGTTGCTTTGGTCTTCAGCTGAGTCGGACCAGTTGAAGAAATGGGAGCTGCTGAGGAACTTGCAAAGATGCCCGAGGCAATTGAAAATCCAGCAGTCCTTTGACATGTAGCTAGGTGCACATGAACTGAAGGTTTTGACGGAGCTGTTGAGGACTTTGGTGGAGCAGCAGCAGTTTGAGGAATTTGCTTGGAAGGTGTCACGAGGAACTTGGCCGTGAGGGCGCAGATGATGAAGCACTTGGCTTATTAGCAGGCTTCTTTGCATTGATTTCCTCGGTTTGACCGAGACCTTCAGGCGATAGCAGCAGCAGAATCCTCATTGAATTTCTTCACTGCCTCCTTTGCTTGCTTTGCCAATTTTGCTTGGCGTTTAGCCCATTCCTCAGGAAAGTCCTCACCGCGTTTGATGCTAGTGGGATCAGCTATTTGGCCAGGTGCCAAAGGAGCTCTTGGGCATGGAGGATTTAGAGCGAATTTCTTCATGTACTTAGGAGTTACATATCTATATTCCCTCCATTCTCGTGCCCATCTCCGTTCAATCTTCTGAATACGCACCTTGCGTTGATTTTTGCTTTCTTCATCTGGTGTGCAGTAGTCAGCATATATATCCTCAGGGATTTCAAACGCAGTCATAACCTCAGGTTCTTTCCTCCCTTCTGTGGCTTCTTACCATCTACCATTTTCTTCAGTTGAGGAAATTGAACAATTGAGTTCTCTGAAGAAGTGTGCAGTTTTTCTTCGAGGAAAGCTGCAAATGAGTTAAGTTGATGAGAACCTAGGGATTCAGCAGCGGACATTTGTACCCGTGAATAGAGTATAGGTGCGAGGAATTTGGAGAGGTCATATGCGTTCTCAGAAGGTTTTTCAAAAGGAACAAGTTTTGAGGATTTTGACCAGATGAACCTTGAAGAATTTCAATAAGCGTTCTTTGTCTTAGGTTCCAGAGTTGTATAGATCGAAGATCCACACAATTGAGGAATCTTGAAGAAAATCATAGCTTAGAGAAACGAGTCAAGAGATTTGAGGTGTTCATATGTGTGAAGATTTGAGAAATAAACACCTTTGAAGAATTTGAAGAAAATTTGAGAATCAAAGCGAGTAATAAAAGTAACTTTTATTTACCCGAAGTGAAGAACACGACAAACTGAGAAGAACAGTTTGGAAGTTCGTCCGTTCAGATCTTCCACGCCCTAACTTGGCGGAGGAAGACAACTATGGCGACGGCGGAGTGAAGATTTCCGCGGTCGGCGCGAGTACGTCGGCGACGAGGTCAAGGCAGTGAAGCTTTTCCTCACCGGCGACGATGGAGTAGCGGCGGCGCTAGGGTTTGAGGAACTCGAGCGGGAGAGAGAGGTCGAGCAGAGTAAAAGAGTGAGGAAGGGGAGAGGGATATTTATAGATGCGGTGAAAAACGGGTCGCCTAAAGATTTAGGACGAACATGCCCCTGACCATTTCCCTTCTCACAACATGAGTCACCCACGTACTGTGTAGTGGAGATCGTGTACGATCGTGGGTGAATAAAGTAATGCATCGTGGGATGCGGAACGGTTTGAGCGGCAAAAACGAAGGTTTGGATAAGATTCGTTTTAAAGTTCCGTTCGCAATTTCTTCAAATTGTCAAGGACACAAAGTGCAGATTTTGAACGAGTTTCAAAGTAGAACGCACATGAAGAATTTGTGAATGGATTGGGTTGAGTATAGCATAGAGGGGGAAGGGTCCGATCACATTCACTTAGCATAAAAAGCGACTTGAGGAAATAGCCATAAGTGAATGTCAGTAGAGGACATAAACCCATATATATATATATATATATATATATATATATATATATATATATATATATATATATATATAGCCAATGAAGAAAGACGACGGAAATAGTGAAGATTTTGCAAAGTTGAAGAATTTGAAAAACTGAAGAATTTCAAAACTAAGGAAAAACTCAAATTGAAGATTTCAACTTTGGTGGTGGCGTGACCCAATCAGTATAAGAATGATGATTTCAGACACCGCATACAATTGTCGTAGGGTTCTGAGAATCAATTTCTTCATTAATTTCTTCACACTTAGAGTGTTATTCTTCATTGATTGAAGAAAAACGTTTCTTCATGTGTTGCACATCTAAGTCATCAATTTTGCATAAGTGTTAGGATGTGTGTCCTTTTCAAAGAACATTCAAGATTCTAAGATATTTAGCTCACACCGCAACTTGCTAAATTTCTTCTCATCCAAGGGCTTAGTGAAGATATCAGCTAGCTGTTCTTCAGTCTTCACGTGCTCGATGGAGATGTCGCCCTTCAACACATGATCACGAAGAAAATGATGACGAATTTGAATGTGCTTTGTCTTCGAAAGTGCTGAATCGGGTTGTGAGCAATCTTGATGGCACTCTCATTGTCACAATAGAGAGGCACATTCTTCACGTTGATGCCGTAGTCCTTGAGGGTTTGCTTCATCCATAGTAATTGAGCACAAAGACGAGCCAGAAGCAATGTATTCAGCTTCCGCAGATGAAGCAGGTGATACGCAGTTCTGTTTCTTCGAGGACCAACGGACCAAAGATCGTCCGAGGAAATGACAAGTACCAGATGTTGACTTATGCCCACACGATCACCAAAGATAGTCGAGTCAGAATATCCAATGAGATCAAAAGTAGAGCCCTTGGGGTACCATAATCCTAGTGTTGGTGTGTGAGCTAGATATCGAAGAATATGCTTCACAACCTTATGGTGTGATTCCTTCGTGTAGCTTGAAATCGGGCACACATGCAAACACTAAGCATTATATCTGGCCTAGATGCACATAAGTACAATAAGGAACCAATCATGGAGCGGTATACCTTGTGATCAAAGTCAATACCATTTTCATCGATTGCATAGATGGCCATTTGTGGGCATAGGAATTTTGACACCTTTGCAGTCTTGCATGCCGAATTTCTTCGTGACATCTTTGAGGTATTTCTCCTGAGATATGAATATGCCATTGTGTTGTTGATTTAATTTGAAGACCTAAGAAGAATTTCAACTCTCCCATCATAGACATTTGATATTCTTCACTCATCATGTAGGCAAATTCATCCCTATAGCGTTGGTCAGTACAGCCAAAGATAATATCATCAACATATATTTGGCACACAAAAAGTTCACCATCATAAGATTTAGTAAAGAGAGTAGGATCGAGTGAACCAGGTGTGAAGCCATTCTTCACGAAGAATTCTTTCAATGTATCATACCACGCGAGGGGCTTGCTTGAGGCCATAGAGGGCCTTATTGAGTCCGAAGACTTTGTCAGATTCTTTGGATCTTCAAAACCTGGGGTTGAGCAACATATACTTCTTCCTCAAGCTTACCATTGAGGAATGCACTTTTCACATCCATTTGATATAAAGTGATATTGTGATGGTTAGCATAGGCGAGTAATATGCGAATAGACTCAAGTCTAGCGACAGTGCAAAAGTTTCATCAAGTCAATTCCTTCAACCTGCGTGTAGCCTTGAGCTACTAGTCGCCTTATTCCTCACCACAAGACCATTTTCATCTTGCTTGTTGCGATAGATCCACTTTGTGCCAATGATATTATGCTTATGCGAGGATCTGGGCGTTTGACCGGTTCCTACATTGTTGAGCTCGAATCGATGTAATTCTTCTTGCATGGCCTGAATCCACTCAGGCTCCGTAAATGCTTCATCTACCTTAGAGGGCTCTGTGATAGAGACAAAAGCATAGTGCCCACAAACGTTAGATAAATGTGAAGCTTTTGAGCGTGTGAGAGGACCCGGCGCTTCAATGTCATCGATGATCTTGTCAACTTGCACTTCTTTTGCAACGCGAGGATGAGCTGGTTGTCGTCGAGGAATTTGATCATTTTCCTCAGCACCATTTTCTTCAAAGCATTATCTTCAGTGCATCAGCTCGATGTTCTTCACGCGACAGGAATGAATTCTTCAGCTTTCTTCAAGAGGGAATGACATCCTCAGCTGCCTTGAACCTGATAGAATCCTCAGTGCTGGTTCGTCTAACATGTAAGGTAGGTGCTCTCTTTGCGAGCCATTAGTTTCATCGAACCGCACATCTACAAAGGTCAACAATCTTGTGAAGAGCGATGTTGAAGACTCAGAGGTGTGCGAGTCCTTTCCGTAACCAAGCATAAAACCTTCATGTGCTTTCGGTGCAAATTTAGAGTTGTGGTGAGGATTTCTAATCCAAAGCATTTAGCAATCAAGACTTTGAAATAACTTACATTAGGTTTCTTGTCGCGAGGAGTTCATAGGCAGTCTTCTTGAAGAATTTGTGAAGATATACTGTTGATGATGTGGCACGCAGTGTCGATTGCTTCAATCCAAAAACGACTAGGCGTTTTGTATTCATCAAGCATAGTGCGAGCCATCTCAACAAGAGTTCTGTTCTTGCGCTCCACGATGCCATTTTGCTGAGGAGTATAAGGAGCAGATAACTCATGAGTAATACCAAGTTCATCAAGATAATCATCAAGACCGGAATTCTTGAACTCAGTTCCATTGTCACTCTGATGTGCTTGATCTTCACACCAAAGTTGGTTGAAGCCCTCGAGGAAAATCGTTTGAAGATTTCCTGCACTTGATTTTTGTAAGTAACAATGTGTACCCATGTGTAACGAGAGTAATCATCAACAATAACAAAGCCATATAGTGATGCTTCATTAACGACAGCTGAATAATGATTGGGACCAAAGAGGTCCATGTGAAGCAATTCGAAGGAACGAGTAGTGGTCATGATAGTCTTCGCTGGATGCTTGGCCTTGGTCATTTTTCCAGCTTCACAGTTCAAGATAGGTGATCCTTGAGGAATTTGACATTCTCAATGCCAATGACATGCTTCTTCTTCGCAAGCGTGTGCAAATTCCTCATGCCTGCGTGACCAAGTCGTCGATGCCATAGCCAGCCTTCTGAAGCTTTTGAAAGTAGGTACACGGCTGGTTGTGGTCCTGTAGAGAAGTCAACAATATACAAGTCTCCTCTCCTAAAGCCTTCGAAGACTTTGGAATTGTCAGCTTCCATAATCACAGCACAACGATACTTGCCAAAGATAACAACCATATCAAGATCACAAAGCATTGAGACTGACATGAGGTTATATCCTAAGGACTCAACAAGCATGACTTTGTCCATGTGCCTGTCCTTCGAGATAGCAACCTTACCAAGTCCCAATACCTGACTTTTGCCTTTGTCAAGAAGATGATATGCTTCGGATGTGACGGTGATAAGGTAGCATCCATCAATAGATTCTTGTCACCAGTCATGTGATTTGTACATCCACTATCGAGAACCCACTCAGTGGCTTTGGGTTGATCATCCTGCAGATGAATTAGTACAACTTACGATCTCATATACTTCATCGATGAAGAATATGATATCAAGTTCATCGATGAATTTCATCGATCAAGATTCAGATAAGCAAGAGGAGGACGTGTGAAATGAAAGTTCATTTCATCATGATTAGCCTCAAGGCCCTTTCGTGCATTTTGTCGGGCCCCCAAAGAAATTCTTCAGACGTTTAGGCACGTCTGGAGACCTGACCCTGCAGAAGAGATTAGTTCTTTTTCTTCACCACCCACATCTGAAGGGGTGGCAAAGAGTTCATCATTCTCATGAAAGCACCATACGAGAATGGTGGCATAGAGGCCAAACCATTTTGTTTCACATAAGAGGAGTTAGGGTAAGCATATGAATAAGCGGAGAAATTCTTCGAGGACTTATGAACATATTGGTTTGAAGAATAATGCACATATTCATAGCCCTTAGCTCTACCCTGCGAAACAGAGTTGTTAGCACGATGATAATCATATGAGGACTTTGATCCTTTTGAGGAATTTGATCCTCGTGAGGAATTTGGTCCGTATGAAGAATTTGATCTGGGGTTCCTATTCTTCACTGGTGGTGTCATGAGGACATTCACCTGAAAACTTTCAAGGCACTTCTTGGGAACCCAGATTTTCTTCATAGGGGAACCGTTCCTGCAGTTAGTGCCAACATATCTAGCAAATACTTCACCATTCTGATTTTTGAACAGTTTATAGTTGGAGTCAAATGACTCATCAGGAGAATGAGGAAATTCGCACGTAAAACCAGATAAGGTAGATGGATCAATCGAGGTCCCTTTGCAGCAACCCATGAGGTTTTGGGATACCGCTCGGGCTTCCAATACGTTCCATCAAGATTGAGTTTCCTCTCAAAGGCAATGCCCTCTTTCCTAGGGTTCCTATTGAGGATCTGCTTTTAAGCACATCACAAAGAGTCTGATGCCCTTTGAGGCTTTTGTACATGCCTGTCATGTACAATTCCTTCATCTGCATCGTCAAGGATACTAGCAATGTCCTCAGATGAGGAATTAGTGATAGCAGAGGCAGGTGAAGAATTTGTAACAGTTGAAGCATTTGAACATTCAGGTGAAGAATTAGTAGTTTCAACGTTCAATGCACTTTAAGCATGGAGGAACAAATTCTTCTTGAGAAGCGCTGATTTGTTGAGCAAGTAATGAATCGCGCTCCTTCTCAAGATCTTCATAACTCACTCTTAGCTTCTCAAGATCTTGCTTTCTTTGAAGAAATTCATAAGAAAGTTTCTCATGATCGAGATAAGAGAGTGTTATGATGACCTTGAAGGTTGTCAAGCCTAGACTGAAGTCTCTCAAGATTTTCAATCGGGCTTGTGTGCGATCCATTTCTTCACCTAACATGTCATCACTCTTATCTAGCATGTTTTGAACCTTCTCAAAAGCCCTTTGTTGTTTTATAGCAATCTTAGCAAGTTTAGAGTAGCTGGGCTTGAGATCCTCATCGTATTCATTTTCACTAGATTCAGAGGAGGTGAAATTTAGTACCTTAGCACCTTTTGCCATGAAGCAATAGGTGGGAGCGTAGTCATCATCATCCTCATCAGGCTTGTCGGCGGAGTCAGTTTCTTCAGTGTTGAAGATGGACTTGCTAACAAAAGCAGTAGCAAGAGCCAGACTAGCCACACCAGATTCGGATTCTTCAGACTCCTCCTCTTCTTCATTTTCCTCAGATTCAGCTTCAGAGTCCATTTCCTTGCCAACGAATGCCCGAGCCTTTTTGGAGCTGCTCTTCTTGTGAGAAGAAGGTTTTGAGGATTTTGATGATGAAGATTTTGATGATTTCTTTTTCTTCTTCATGTCATCAGAACTGTAATCCTTGTGTTTCTTCTTTCTTAATTCCTTTTCCCAATCGAGGACAATCTTGGATATAGTGACCAGGTTTCTTGCATTTGTGACAGAGTCTTCTCTTATAGTCACTAGATGAGGAATCATCGCTTCTTGAGGATTTTCCAAAGCGACCACATCTTGAGAATTTCTGGAATTTCTTCACGAGCAAAGTGCTAGCTCCTCGCCAAATTCTTCAGGATCTCCTAGGCTACTACCGTAGTCTTCACTCTCGGTTTAGGACACAGCCTTGACCTTGAGGCACGTGTTTTCCATAGCCGTAACCATAGAGATCTCTTTTCGCAAGTCGAACTCGTGAGTATTTAGCCTTTTGAGGATATCGCCAGGATCAAGAGACTTGTAGTCACTTCGTTCTTGTATCATCGCGCTGCGAGTATCAAATGAGGAATCAAGCGATCTTAGCAATTTCTTCACCACCTCATGGTCGGTGATGTCAAGGCACCCAAAGTGCTTGAAGCTCATTTGAGATGTCGTTGAGGCGATCGAAGGTTTGTTGAACATTTTCGTTGTCGAGTCTTTTGAAGCGGTTGAAGAGATTCCGAAGAACATCAACTCAAGAGTCACGCTGAGTTGAAACACCTTCATTTACTTTGGACAGCCTGTCCCAGATGAGTTTGGCAGATTCCAAAGCACTCACTCTTCCATACTGACCTTTGCTCAGATGGCCACATATGATATTCTTCGCTTGAGAATCGAGTTGCTTGAATCTCTTCACATCAAGATCATTCGTGAGAAGGTGTGACTGAGGAAACACCTTTTGTCACAACATACCAGAGATCGTTGTCAATTGCTTCAAGATGCATTCGCATTTTATTCTTCCAGTAGGGGTAGTCCGTCCCATCGAAGGTAGGACACCCTGCTGAGACCTTGATCATACCTGCGGTCGACATAACTAAAACTCCAGGTGGTTAAACCAAAATCACACGTAACAAGGGAGTACTGTGCTCGATACCAATTGAAAGTGCGTTATATCGACTAGAGGGGGGTGAATAGGCGATTTTTATGAATTCTTCATCGAGGAATTTGCCGGTGAGGAAATTCCTTAGCGAAGAACTACTTGCAGCGGAATAAGTACTCAGAAGTAAGCATAACAGATTACAAGCATAGTCATCATGATGAAATGAAGACAATCACATAGTACAGAAAGCGTAATCACATGATAACACAAGATGAAGACAAACTAACTGAAGAAATTGAACTGAGGAAATTGAGAAAGTCTTCAGTCAAAGTCTTCAAACACAGATATGAACAAATACTCAACACAGTAATGAGGAAATGAATGAGTTGAGGAAATAGAACCAGTTAGGTTGGTGAAGACAATGATTTGGTAGACCAGTTCCAACCGCTGTCTCAGTTGTACATCTGGTTGGAGCGGCTGAGTATTTAAACTCGAGGACACACAGTCCGGACACCCAACATCGAAAGCACGCAGCTCAGACACCAAGTCCTCACTGTATTCTCCTTGAACTAAGGTCACACAGACCTCGTCCAATCACTCGTGGTAAGTCTTCGCGAATTCCAAACCTTCACATACTTGGTCACTCGGCGATCCACAATTCCTCTTGGATGCTCTAGACCTTGACGCCTAACCGTCTGGAAGAAGCACAGTCTTCAAAGGTAACAAGCGTCGGATCCACGCAGGATCAATTTCTTCAGTGATGCTCAATCACTTTGGGTTTGTAAGGGTTTGGTTTTGGGGTTTTTCCTCACTTTTGGGTTTTTCCTCACTTGATGATTTTCTCTCAAAGTCCTTAGAGGATGGGTTGCTCTCAAATGACAAGTGTCAAGTTCTCTCGGAGCAGCCAACCAGCTAGTGGTTGTAGGGGGCGGCTATTTATAGCCTAGGGAGCAGCCCGGCATGATAAGACATAAATGCCCTTGAATGATATGACCGTTAGGTGGATAAGATATTTTGGGACAGCTGGCCAAGAAGACAAAGAACGGTCGGAAATTTTACTCTCAAATTCCTCGTATTATCATGTTCCTCATCGTAGGCAATTCGCATCAAGCGAATTCCTAACTCCTCGCCAGAACAAATTCTCGGACTGTAAGATCTTCGTCTCACATCAAGAAATTGACTGAACTGTATGAGATTTCCAAAGGCTTCACTCGAAAGGATTGGTAGGTGTAGGATTTTGAGTTGAGCATCAATTGGAAATTTTTCCTTAGTATTTCCTCGACCCCCTTTAACAGTACGGTGTTTCATATGACTCAAGAAAGAGAAAATGAAACTACTAAAACAAAAGTCTTCACGCTTCATGTTCCTCAAATGAATACCAAGTCTTCAAGGTCACACCAATTTCTTCACTTTCAAAGTCTTCAGAAAGTCTTCAGAATATCAAAGTCTTCGATGAAGAACTTCATTTTTAGGGGTCGACTTTCTCTGTAAATATCAAACTCCTCATAGACTTATAGACCTGTGTACACTCACAAACGCATTAGTTACTTAACCTATAAGTCTTCAATACACCAAAATCACTAAGGGGCACTAGATGCACTTACAGGGCCTTTTCTACTAGTGTGCGTTGGCTTCGACCTATTGGCCCACATTTTAGCCTCCAAAAATGTGGCACGTATTCAACCCATTTTTTCAGAATTTATAGTCAATTTGATCTTTTTTTTAGAATTACAGTCCATTTGCTGGCCTGGGTGAACAAATAATGTAGCGTCCATGTGGCCCATTTATTTTTTTCCTAAACAATTACATTCCATTTGCACTTTCTCGAAATACACGATTTTGCTGGGTTGATTCTAATTATAATGTTGGGTTGGGCGCAACAATGTTATAAAAAAGTAAACAGGGGCTAAGCATTTTGTTATAAATATATTTAAATAATAAAGTGATTTATTATTACATTGGTCCTTTAATCTTACCAAGCTTTTGTACACAATCACTGGGATTTTCGTTGCCAAAAAAATCCAGAATTTTATTGTTAAGAAATTATTTTTATAAGTTAATAAGATGTGGGATATTGTTTTCTTACATATGTAAGTATTTGTTAAGTATAAGATGACAATAAAAATAATATATAATAACATATAAAATAATTTAAATATATATAATATGGTTAGAAGGGAAACATAAGTTGGAGCAGGCGTTCCTATTATCATATAGAAAAATATAACAGACCTCTGCATTCTCTTCAAAAAAATACATAAGTTGGGCTGCTGATGTTTCAGGAAAAATAAAACCTCGGATGGGAGGTCCATAGGCCGGTTGATACATGACAGCCCTCAAGAAAATACAAATCGGCGTGTCGTGGGCTACACATGTTAAAAAAGAAAGCCTAGACGGGGCATGCAGCCCACAACCTAACTAATACTTGTTGCCCCAGTGATAATAAATGATACCTGCCAGCTCCCCGTTTTCGTTGTGAATTTATCTCCTTTAGTAACTACATTGAAGCACCTAAAAAAATATAAATATGTTGACAAACCCGTGGGCCCCAACGTCAGTATAGCATTAGGAGGAAGTATTTTTTTCAATGAGGCACTTGCTTGCGTACGGCCATAGACCTGGTGGGTCCCGACTGTCCGCCTCTCCACGCACATTCCTCTCCAGATTCCTCTCGTTTGTTCAACATGTTCACAACAGCAGACAGCGGCGCCATGGCGAGCACACAAAGGCGCAGGAAGAGATCGGACCACCTGAGGCAGTGCCTTCTTTGTAAAGAAAGTACTGAACTAGCCCAGTGGACAAGTGACACTACCCGACAGCTGTTTCGCCCGGGTTCGGTTCCACCTAATGCAGGGAAATTATCTCAAATTTTTTTGCCTCTGCCATTATTGACATGTGGGTCCCCATTGTCATCTACGCACACCACGTCCAACACTTGCCAAAACATCGTCCCTCATTTTCTCTGTTTTTCGCACACTCGACATTGTGTGGGCATTTTGAAAATAGCATATCTTTTTGACTGTGCATCATATGAAGATGTGCTATGCATGAATGTTGATCAGCATGATGTTAACTGGCTGGTAGTTCAATTTTCGACCATGAATAAAACTTCCAACATGATGTTATCTCTGTTTGAGAAGGCCGTGTTAATATAAATGCTCGCCTCAAAGTTGCAGTTTCTTATCTGAATCGAACTTGCGCTTTCTTATCTGGCCCGAAACTTGCGCTTCTTCTCTAAGAATCACATTGCCTGCACTTTTATGCTCTTATGAAACTACATGTTTTTAAGTACTAAAAATAGATCTCTAGAATTCATAAAATACTTCATATGCTCAATACTGCAAATCTGAAATTCAAAAGACATCAATATATGAAAATACTCTCAAAATACACAACACAAAACACAATTCACGACCTGCAAATACTGACAACCCTAAGCTCCTCCTGACAATTCACAACTTGCCCGACTATTGGGCTGGGGGGCAGTCCCCTCCTATTCCTGGCGGCACACAGCCGTCCCGTGAGACGATGTGAACGGCGAGGGAGAGGATGGCGGGCCAACTGCTTTTCTCCTCTTGCAGTTGGGTTCGGTCGATGAAGACTCCACCGGCTCGCTCTGGCATGACACCCTCACAAACGGCACCCTGTAGATGCTCGATGCTTCAATCTTTGGTGGATGCTCCATTTGGGATTGATACTCCCACCATCGCTCCCTCACGATCAGATTCGGTGAATCTGTTTGCTCCATGGCCCAGAGGAGCAGCTCTATGTACTCCCGCGCGACTCCCTTCAGGAGTATCGCCGCCTTTTCGCTCTGTTGCAGATATTTGGCCATGGATGTCGCCGTCGCCGCTAGTTGGTCCTTGTTGTCAAACCAAGACTGTATCTCCAACATCCTACCTAGCTTCACAGGGTCGCCGTCTGCAATCCTCACGTATCGTTTGTACTCCTCCATCGATCTACTTCTCCACAGCACCTTCACTCGCCGACGGTGGTTTTTGAATGGAAGAGGAGAGGAGCAGCGCTGGTTTGGATTAGAATGGGAGAGGAGCGACGCTAGTTTTGGATTGGAACAGGAGAGGAGGGGCGGTGGTTTTGAAATGGAAGAGGAGAGGAGCGGCGCTGGATTTAGATTGGAACAGGAGAGGAGTGGCGATGGTTTAAGAGGAGAGGAGCGGCGCTGGTCTTGGAAGTATTTTTTTGTTTTGCGTATTTTGGGTCAAAGTTTGACCACGTACTATGTTTGACAAGCAAAATGGGAATGCATGTCACCAAAAATTGTATCGTTTGGTTCGTATCTGAATGTACTTTCAAATTATATTATTTTTCCAACGTATAACATATATTTTATTTGTGAAAATTGTCAGATTTCAGGTTCCGACAGACCCTCTATGTTCGAACTCTGGGGTGCGCACGGAGATCTCGCCCCCTACCTACCTGCACCTCGTCGCCTCGCTAGGATCTAAACTACCAGAGGAACAATGCAAGAGACACAAGGTTCATACTAGTTCGGGCCACCATTGTGGTGTAATACCCTACTCTAGTTTGTGGTGTGGTGAATTGCCTCTGGGCTGATGATGGATAGCACAAGGAAGAACAGCCTCGCGAGGGTCTGTTCTTGGCTGGTGCGATGAACTGCTAGGGGGAGTTCAGTCGCTTCTCTCTCGCTCTCTCTGCGGTTGATCTCTCGATCTCCCAGCCCACTCGCCCTGTGGGTGGCTAGTCCTATTTATAGGCAGAGGCCCTGGGCCTCTTCCCAAATATTGAGCGGGAAGGGCGCCAACAATTGGCCATTCTGAAGGGGAACATCTGGTACACTTATCCTGACTAAAGTTGGTCCTCGCCTGTCAAAGGCTCTGGTGGTGACGCCGACTTGGGCTCCACGATGACTTCCTTCCTGCCATTGCGACGGTCTTGGTCTTGTTGCACCGAAACGGGTGCCTTTGGTTGATGCTCTCGCCTGCGCTGGCCCCCTTTGCACCAAAGAGGAAATGAGGACATCACTGGCGGGCTGGCGCCCTGGCGCCCTTGGTCGTCATGGCTTGCGTCATGGGCACCTCGTGACGTACCCGCCTTGATCTCTCTGCCTCCTCGCGAGCCAGCCTGACAAGGCCGTGCCTGAGGAAGCTTCCTGTCGTCCGCCCCGTGAGGCTTGGCCCCTCGCGAGGGTCTTGAGCTTGTGCTGATGAAGATGGGCTGCTGGCCACCCCTTGAGCCACGCTGCAGCAGCGCAGTGCAAGTCTGGGTACCCGTTCCCGAACGCCGACAGTAGCCCCGGGCCCAAGGCGCGCTGGACTTGGCTGGCCGGAGAAGCTAAGGGCAAGTCTGAGCGCCCATGAGCCCTAACAGCCTGCGGCCTCGGGCGCCGCGTGGCGGTTGATTGGACGTGGGCGTCCCTGTTCCCCCACGCCTCCTTATTTTGCGCCCAGCTAGGCGGACCCGTGGTTGCACACAGTTATCCCTCTTCTCGCCGTTCGAGCGCCTCCTGCTCTTCCTCCTCTCGAGCTCCAGTCTCCGCTTCCAATCCGAATCCTCCCCCTCCCTGCCGCCATGGCTCCGACGAAGAAGGGGAAAGGGAAAAAGACTACGCCTGCACCTCACTCGCCATCGCCGACGGCTCCTGCTGTCGATCGATCGATCATACTCAACCGAGAAGGCTTCGACAAGGTCAGCTCTTGTTGGAAATATGCCCTAGAGGCAATAATAAATTAGTTATTATTATATTTCCTTGTTCACGATAATCGTTTATTATCCATGCTATAATTGTATTGATAGGAAACTCAGATACATGTGTGGATACATAGACAACACCATGTCCCTAGCAAGCCTCTATTGGCTAGCTCGTTGATCAATAGATGGTTACGGTTTCCTGACCATGGACATTGGATGTCATTGATAACGGGATCACATCATTAGGAGAATGACGTGATGGACAAGACCCAATCCTAAGCCTAGCACAAAGATCGTAGTTCGTATGCTAAAGCTTTTCTAATGTCAAGTATCTTTTCCTTAGACCATGAGATTGTGCAACTCCCGGATACCGTAGGAATGCTTTGGGTGTACCAAACGTCACAACGTAATCGGGTGGCTATAAAGGTGCATTACAGGTATCTCCGAAAGTGTCTGTTGGGTTGGTACGAATCGAGACTAGGATTTGTCACTCCGTGTAAACGGAGAGGTATCTCTGGGCCCACTCGGTAGGACATCATCATAATGTGCACAATGTGACCAAGGGGTTGATCACGGGATGATGTGTTACGGAACGAGTAAAGAGACTTGCCAGTAACGAGATTGAACAAGGTATCTGGATACCGACGATCGAATCTCGGGCAAGTACAATACCGCTAGACAAAGGGAATTGTATACGGGATCGATTGAGTCCTTGACATCGTGGTTCATCCGATGAGATCATCGTGGAACATGTGGGAGCCAACATGGGTATCCAGATCCCGCTGTTGGTTATTGACCGGAGAACGCCTCGGTCATGTTCAGCATGTCTCCCGAACCCGTAGGGTCTACACACTTAAGGTTTGGTGACGCTAGGGTTATAAAGGAAGTTTGTATGTGGTTACCGAATGTTGTTCGGAGTCCCGGATGAGATCCCGGACGTCACGAGGAGTTCCGGAATGGTCCGGAGGTAAAGATTTATATATGGGAAGTCTTATTTTGGTCGCCGGAAAAGTTTCGCACTTTATCGGTATTGTACCGGGAGTGCCGAACGGGGTTCGGGGGTCCACCGGGGTCCACCTGCCCGGGGGCCACATGGGCTGTAGGGGTGCGCCTTGGCCTATATGGGCCAAGGGCACCAGCCCCAAGAGGCCCATGCGCCAAGATATAAGAAAAGGGAAGAGTCCTCAAGGGGAAGGCACCTCCGAGGTGCCTTGGGAGGATGGACTCCTTCCCTCCCTTGGCCGCACCCTTCCTTGGAGGAAGGGGCAAGGCTGCGCCTCCCCTCTCCCTTACCCCTATATATAGTGGAGGGAGGAGGGCAGCCGCACCTGAGCCCCTGGCGCCTCCCTCCTCCCGTGACACCTCCTCCTCTCCCGTGAGGTGCTTGGCGAAGCCCTGCAGGATTGCCACGCTCCTCCACCACCACCACGCCGTTGTGCTGCTGTTGGATGGAGACTTCCTCAACCTCTCCCTCTCTCCTTGCTGGATCAAGGCATGGGAGACGTCACCGGGCTGTACGTGTGTTGAACGCGGAGGTGCCGTCCATTCGGCACTCGGATCTCCGGTGATTTGGATCACGACGAGTACGACTCCTTCAACCCCGTTCTCTTGAACGCTTCCGCTTAACGATCTACAAGGGTATGTAGATGCACTCTCCTCCCCTCGTTGCTAGTTTCTCCATAGATAGATCTTGGTGACACGTAGGAAAAGTTTGAATTTATGCTACGTTACCCAATAGTGGCATCATGAGCTAGGTCTATTGCGTAGATTCTTTGCACGAGTAGAACACAAAGTAGTTGTGGGCGTTGATTTTGTTCAATATGCTTACCGTTACTAGTCCAATCTTGTTTCGACGGTATTGTGGGATGAAGCGGCCCGGACCGACCTTACACGTACTCTTACGTGAGACAGGTTCCACCGACTGACATGCACTTGGTGCATAAGGTGGCTAGCGGGTGCCAGTCTTTCCCACTTTAGTCGGAACGGATTCGATGAAAAGGGTCCTTATGAAGGGTAAATAGCAATTGGCATATCACGTTGTGGTTTTATGCGTGGGTAAGAAACGTTCTTGCTAGAAACCCAAATCAGCCACGTAAAACATGCAAACAACAATTAGAGGACGTCTAACTTGTTTTTGCAGGGTATGCTATGTGATGTGATATGGCCAAGAAGAATGTGATGAATGATATGTGATGTATGAGATTGATCATGTTCTTGTAATAGGACTCACGACTTGCATGTCGATGAGTATGACAACCGGCAGGAGCCATAGGAGTTGTCTTTATTTATTGTATGACCTGCGTGTCATTAAACAACGCCATGTAATTACTTTACTTTATTGCTAACCGGTAGCCATAGTAGTAGAAGTAATAGTTGGCGAGACAACTTCATGAAGACACGATGATGGAGATCATGATGATGGAGATCATGGTGTCATGCGGTGACGATGATGATCATGGAGCCCCGAAGATGGAGATCAAAAGGAGCAATATGATATTGGCCATATCATGTCACTACTATATAATTGCATGTGATGTTTATTATGTTTATGCATCTTGTTTACTTAGAACGACGGTAGTAAATAAGATGATCCCTTACACAAATTTCAAGAAGTGTTCTCCCATAAATGTGCACCATTGCTACAGTTAAATTCTTCTAAGCACCACGTGATGATCGGGTGTGATGGATTCTTACGTTCACATACAACGGGTGTAAGACAGATTTACACAGCAAAACACTTGGGGTTAATTGACGAGCCTAGCATGTACAGACATGGCCTCGGGAACACAGAGACCGAAAGGTCGAGCATGAGTCGTATAGTAGATACGATCAACATGAAGATGTTCACCGATGATGACTAGTCCGTCTCACGTGATGATCGGACACGGCCTAGTTGACTCGGATCATGTAATCACTTAGATGACCAGAGGGATGTCTATCTGAGTGGGAGTTCATAAGATGAACTTAATTATCTTGAACATAGTCAAAAGACCTTTTGCAAATTATGTCGTAAGCTCGCGCTTTAGTTCCACTGTTTAGATATGTTCCTAGAGAAAATATAGTTGAAAATTGAAAGTAGCGATTATGCGGACAGTAGAAAGCTTATGTCCTTAATGCACCGCTTAGTATGCTAAACCCCAAACATCGTTTGTGGATGTTGCGAACATCGGACATACACGTTTTGATAACTACGTGATAGTTCAGTTGAACGGTTTAGAGTAGAGGCACCAAAGACGTTTTCGAAACATCGCGGAACATATGAGATGTTTCGAGGGCTGAAATTGGGATTTCAGGCTCGTGGCCACGTCAAGAGGTATGAGACCTCCGACGAGTTTTCTTAGCCTGCAAACTAAGGGAGAAAAGCTCAATCGTTGAGCTTGTGCTCAGATTGTCCGAAAAGTGCAGCAATCACTTGAATCGAGTGGGAGTTGATCTTCCAGATGAGAAAGTGATGTTTCTCCAAAGTCATTACCACCAAGCTGCTAGAGCTTCGTGATGAACTATAACATATCAGGGATAGATATGATGATCCTTGAGGTATTCACAATGTTTGACACCGCGAAAGTAGAAATCAAGAAGGAGCATCAATTGTTGATGGTTGGTGAAACCACTAGTTTCAAGAGGGGCAAGGGCAAGAAGGACACTTCATGAAACGGCAAATCAGTTGCTGCTCCAGTGAAGAAACCCAAGGTTGAACCCAAACCCGAGACTAAGTGCTTCTGTAATAAGGGGAACAACCACTGGAGCGGAACCACCCTAGATACTTGGTAGATGAGAAGGCTGGCAAGGTCGATAGAAGTATATTTGATATACATTATGTTAATGTGTACTTTACTAGTACTCCTAGTAGCACCAGGGTATTAGATACCGGTTCGGTTGCTATGTGTTAGTAACTCGAAATAAAAGCTACGGAATAAACGGAGACTAGCTAAAGGTGAGCCGACGATATGTGTTGGAAGTATTTCCAAGGTTGATGTGATCAAGCATCGCACGCTCCCTCTACCATCGAGATTGGAGTTAAGCCTAAAATTGTTATTTGGTGTTTATGCGTTGAGCATAGACATGATTGGGTTATGTCTATCGCAATATGGTTATTCATCTAAGGAGAATAATGGTTACTCTGCTTATTTGAATAATACCTTCAATGGTCTTGCACCTAAATAAATGGTTTATTGAATCTCGATCGTAGTAATACACATTTCCATGCCAAAAGTATAAGATAGTAATGATAGTACCACTTACTTGTGGCACTGCCATATAAGTCATATTGGTGTAATACGCATGAAGAAACTCCATGCAGATGGATCGTTTAGACTCACTTGATTTTGAATCACTTGAGATATGCAAATCATACCACATGGACAAGATGACTGAAAAGCCTCGGTTTCGAGAAGATGGAACTAGATAGCAACTTGTTGGAAGTAACACATTTTGATGTGTGCAGTCCAATAAGTGCATGAGGCATGCAAAGGAATATCGTTATGTTCTTACTTCACGTATGATTCGGGTAGATGTTGAGTATATTTACTTGATGAAACACAAGTTTGAATTATTGAATGGTTCAAGTAATTTCAGAGTGAAGTTTAAGATCTTCGTGACAAGAGGATAGAATGTCTATGATATGATCATAGAGATGAATATCTGAGTTACGAGTTTTGGCACACAATTAAGACATTGTGCAAATTGTTTCACAATTAATACCGGCTGGAACACCATAGTGTGATGGTGTGTCCGAACATCATAGTTGCACCTTATTGGATATGGTGCGTACCATGATGTCTCTTATCGAATTTCCACAATCGATCATGGTTTAGGCATTAGAGACAACCGCACTCACTTTAATGGGTCACCACGTAATTCCGTTGAGACGACACTGCTTTGGAGAAACCTAAGTTGTCGCTTTCTTAAAAGTTTGGGGCTATGACGCTTATGTGAAAAAGTTTCGTGTTGATAAGCTCAAGCCAAAGCGGATAAAATGCATCTTCATAAGGACACCCAAAACAGTTGGGTATACCTCCTAATTCAGATCCGAAAGCAATAGGGATTGTTTCTTGAATCGAGTCGTTTCTCGAGGAAAAGTTTGTCTCGGAAAGTTGAGTGGGAGGATGGTGGAGACTTGATGAGGTTATTGAACCATCACTTCAACTATTGTGTAGCAGGGCACGAAGTTGTTCCGTGGCACCTACACCAATTGAAGTGGAAGCTTATGATAGTGATCATGAAGCTTCGGATCAAGTCACTACCGAACCTCGTGGGGCGACAAGGACGCGATCGCTTTGAGTGGTACGGTGATCCTGTCTTGATAAACCCTACGAGCTATGGGGAAGCGATGGTGGGCCCAAATTCCGACAAATGGTTAGAAGCCATGAAATCCGAGATAGGATCCATGTATCATAACAAAGCATGGACTTTGGTGGACTTGCCCGATGATCGGCAAGCCATTGAAATAAATGGATCTTTAAGAAGAAGACGGACGTGGACGGTAATGTCACCGTCTATGAAGCTCGACTTGTGGCGTAAGAGTTTTTCACAAGTTCAAGGAGTTGACTACGATGAGATTTTCTCATCCGTAGCAATGCTTAAGTCCGTCGGAATCATGTTAGCATTAGCTGCATTTATGAAATCTGGCGGATGGATGTCAAAACGAAGTTTCCTTACCGGTCTTCGTAAGGAAAGGTTGTATGTGATACAATCGTAAAGTTTTTGTCGATCCTAAGGATGCTAAAAGGTATCTTTGGCTCCCGATCCTTCTAAGGACCGGAGTAAGCATCTCGGAGTTGGAATGTGCGCTTTGATGAGATGATCAAAGATTTTGGGTTTATACAAAGTTCATGAGAAACTTGTATTTCCAAAGAAGTGAGTGGGAGCACTATGGAATTTCGATAACAATATGTTGTTGACATATTGATGATCGTAAATGATGTAGAATTTCCGAAAGCATACAGGGTTATTTGAAAAGTGTTTTTCAAGTGAAAACCTGGATTAAGCTACTTAAACGTTGAGCATCAAGATCTATGAGGATAGATCAAAAACCGCTTAATGGTACTTTCAAATCAGCATATACCTTGACATGATCTTGAAGGTGTCCAAGATGGATCAGTCAAAGGAGTTCTTGCCTGAGATGTAAGGTATGAAGTTAAGACTTAAAGCTCGACCACGGCAGAACAGAGAGAAAGGACGAAGGTCGTCCCCTATGCCTTAGACGTAGGCTCTACAGTATGCTATGCTGTGTACCGCACCGGAAGTGTGTCTTGCCATGAGTCAGTCAAGGGGTACAAGAATGATCCAGGAATGGATCATTGGACGGCGGTCAAAATTGTCCTTGGCATAAATAAGGACATGTTTCTCGATTATGGAGGTGATAAAGAGTTCGGCATAAAGGGTTACGCCGATGCAAGCTTTAACACCTATCCGAGTGACTCGAGTAGCAAACCGGATACGTATAGTGGAGCAACCATTTAGAATAGATCCAAGTGGAGCGTGGAAGCAGCATTTACAATATGACATAGAGAATTGCAAAGCACACACGGATCTGAAAGGTTCAGACCCGTTGACTAAAACCCGTTGACTAAAACCTCTCTCACAAGCAAAACATGATCAAACCTCAGAACTCATTGAGTCTTAATCACGTGGTGATGTGAACTAGTTTAAGACACTAGTAGACTCTTTGGATGTTGGTCACATGGCGATGTGACCTATCAGTGTTAATCACATGACGATGTGAACTAGATTATTGACTCTAGTGCAAGTGGGAGACTATTGGAAATATGCCCTAGAGGCAATAATAAATTAGTTATTATTATATTTCCTTGTTCACGATAATCGTTTATTATCCATGCTATAATTGTATTGATAGGAAACTCAGATATATGTGTGGATACATAGACAACACCATGTCCCTAGCAAGCCTCTATTGGCTAGCTCGTTGATCAATAGATGGTTACGGTTTCCTGACCATGGACATTGGATGTCATTGATAACGGATCACATCATTAGGAGAATGATGTGATGGACAAGACCCAATCCTAAGCCTAGCACAAAGATCGTAGTTCGTATGCTAAAGCTTTTCTAATGTCAAGTATCTTTTCCTTAGACCATGAGATTGTGCAACTCCCGGATACCGTAGGGATGCTTTGGGTGTACCAAACGTCACAACGAATCGGGTGGCTATAAAGGTGCATTACAGGTATCTCCAAAAGTGTCCAGGGTTGGCACGAATCGAGACTGGATTTGTCACTCCGTGTAAACGGAGAGGTATCTCTGGGCCCACTCGGTAGGACATCATCATAATGTGCACAATGTGACCAAGGGGTTGATCACGGGATGATGTGTTACGGAACGAGTAAAGAGACTTGCCGTAACGAGATTGAACAATGTATCGGGATACCGACGATCGAATCTCGGGCAAGTACAATATCGCTAGACAAAGGGAATTGTATACGGATCGATTGAGTCCTTGACATCGTGGTTCATCCGATGAGATCATCGTGGAACATGTGGGAGCCAACATGGGTATCCAGATGTCAGCTGTTGGTTATTGACGGAGAACGTCTCGGTCATGTCTGCATGTCTCCGAACCCGTGGGGTCTACACACTTAAGGTTCGGTGGCGCTTAGGGTTATAAAGGAAGTTTGTATGTGGTTACCGAATGTTGTTCGGAGTCCCGGATGAGATCCCGGACGTCACGAGGAGTTCCGGAATGGTCCGGAGGTAAAGATTTATATATGGGAAGTCTTATTTTGGTCGCCGGAAAAGTTTCGCACTTTATCGGTATTGTACCGGAGTGCCGAAGGGGTCCGGGGTCCACTGGGGTCCACCTGCCCCAGGGGGCCACATGGGCTGTAGGGGGTGCGCCTTGGCCTATATGGGCCAAGGGCACCAGCCCCAAGAGGCCCATGAGCCAAGATATAAGAAAAAGGGGAGAGTCCTAAAAGGGGAAGGCACCTCCGAGGTACCTTGGGGAGGATGGACTCCTCCCCTCCCTTGGCCGCACCCCTTCCTTGGAGGAAGGGGCAAGGCTGCGCCTCCCCCCTCTCCCTTACCCCTATATATAGTGGAGGGGAGGGAGGGCAGCCGCACCTGAGCCCCTGGCGCCTCCCTCCCTCCCGTGACACCTCCTCCTCTCTTGTGATGCTTGGCGAAGCCCTGCAAGATTGCCACGCTCCTCCATCACCACCACGCCGTTGTGCTGCTGTTGGATGGAGTCTTCCTCAACCTCTCCCTCTCTCCTTGCTGGATCAAGGCATGGGAGACGTCACCGGGCTGTACGTGTGTTGAACGCGGAGGTGCCGTCCGTTCGGCACTCGGATCTCCGGTGATTTGGATCACGACGAGTCTGACTCCTTCAACCCCGTTCTCTTGAACGCTTCCGCTTAACGATCTACAAGGGTATGTAGATGCACTCTCCTCCCCTTGTTGCTAGTTTCTCCATAGATAGATCTTGGTGACACGTAGGAAAATTTTGAATTTATGCTACGTTACCCAACAGCTCTGCCATCGCCACCATCTTCAACGAGTGCGGGAGGACGACGGTCTGGCCCGCGTCTCACTTCTCCATTGACAGAATAGTCACCGAGGTCCGGTATTTCGCCGACGCCCTGTGGGCGGGACTGGTTCCCCCCTTTTCCAATTTCTTCAACGCTGTGCTTTCCCATTACCAGATCCACATGATGCATTTGGGTCCCGAATCCATTACCCTTCTTGCCGTTTTCGCTTTCGTCTGCGAGGCGATGATGGGCATTCCTCCTTCAGTTGCCTTGCTGCGCCACTTCTTCTCCTTGCGCCTCAGCGACCCCACCCAATGCTCGGGGTGCGTGAACTTCGTTGCCGCACCAGAAACAGCGGCTTCAGGAATTGATTTCAGTCTTCCTCCGCCCGCGCCTGGGTTCCACGAGCGTTGACTGTATGTGGATGTCGGGGTGCCCAACTCCGCTGTCCCCAATTCGGGCTGGGGCCAGGAGACGCTCACGAGCTCCCGGCTCATCTTCGTCTGGCGCCGCTTCGCGTTCCTGAGGGCGCTCGGCGTGACGGCGCCCAAGGTGGTGAAGGAGTTCTCTTATGCCGCATTGCCCCTCTCCAGCGCCATTCCCGCCGGATGTGGGCTTTCAGCGGGCGTGAAGACCGCATGAGGCTCCAGGAGGAGGACCTGACGCCTGAAGTGTTGAGGAAGGTTCTCAGGATCCTGACCGGGGACCCCTCCCCTGGCAGCATCCGGCAAGGGGGTGCCCTGCTGTACCTGTGCTCGAATAGGGGCGATTTCGTGAAGCAGATGCCCAGCTTCGATGAATGGGGGCTGCGCCCCGCAGGCCTCATGGGGCCTCGCGAGAACACAGTGGTGGTGACTGCCCTTCCAGTCGCCCACGGCGGTCCTTCCTCGAGTGGCGGAGTAGGGAGGCAAGGGCCACCGGGTGCTGAGGGGCCTCCGCAGGGATGACGACGCCAGGCGGCACTTCTGGGGCGGCAGCCCCCGTGGTCCGTCTTGTGCTGGCTGAAGGCGCTGAGCCGCGGCCCGCGGCTCCCATGGCTGAGGCCCCTGAAGCCCCGGCCGCCCTTCCTGACGAGGCGACTGGCGGAGTACGCCAGGACGATGCCCCTGACGCTGGTCGCTTTGATGCTTCTTCCTTGCCACAGGCTGACCCCTGCGTTGAACTTCTGGGCCGCTTCCGCGTGGACTTCGAGGCTCTCCGGAAGAGAAGCGATGCCTTGGGTGACGATTACCCTTGCCACCTGTTGAAGCGCAGGAAGTATTTCGCCATTGATGAGTAAGCCTTCTCCTTTCTTAATTCCTTACTTTTCCCTTGCTTGGTGATCTACATTACTGCAGGCCCTTCCTGCCGAGCTCGCGGAGATGGCTGAGGAGCCATCCCCCCAGGCCTCGCCCTCTCCACCGTCCCCAAGCGCTCCTAGCTCAAGCACTGCCCTCGTGGTGAGGCCGGTTGGAGAGGTGAGCCATCCTGTGGCGCATCGCGGCTCTGCGCACCTCGCGACCCTCCTTCACGAGCCTTCTCGGGGCATAGCCAGCCTGCCTTGGGCTTCTCGTCTGGTCATGGATGGCGACTGGCTGAGGTCGGCCCTTCGTTCTTTGTTCGAGGACGAGCCAGTTCTAGGCCGGGCTTCTGGCGGGGCGTGCCCGCCCATCAGGAGGGCGCCAGCCCCCAGCCCCCTGCCCCGAGGGGGAGTGATGATTCATGGCCCCCCGCGCACACCTGGGGCGGAGGACGACGCGGTAGACGTGCTCAGGCGTGCCCGGGAGCGCCGTGTTCTTCGCCAAGGGTTTCTCCGGAGGGCGGCTGATGTAGTGAGCCAGCT
Source organism: Aegilops bicornis (assembly GCA_021605145.1). Lineage (NCBI taxonomy): Eukaryota > Viridiplantae > Streptophyta > Magnoliopsida > Poales > Poaceae > Aegilops > Aegilops bicornis. The sequence continues at coordinate 614,329,691 of CM038674.1, read as the reverse complement.
TGGTGAAGAGCTCGCTGACGAAGACACCTGCCTTGAGGCTGAGGGCCTGTGCCTGGCTGAAGAGAGGCGCAAGCTGAAGGTGGCTGTTGCCCTTGCGCGCCACCAGCGTGACCTCGACAATGAAAAAGCCGAGGCGTCGCTGGCGGCTTCTCGGGAGGCCCGTTCCCGGGTCGTCGAGGAGGCCCGAGAAGCTGACCGGCGGCGTGAGGCGGCGGAGGAGCGGGCGCGGGAACTCCAGGCTTGGTGCCATTCCCTGGAGCAGCAGGTGGAGCTGCGTGAGACGGCCCTCGCGTCGATGAAAGGGGATTCGGTCGACCAGGCAGAGCTCCAGATGCGTGAGGAGGCACTGACGCTGGAAGCTGCTGAACGCACCCGTGACCTCGAGCAACTGGAGACAAGGGAGCGCTTGGTGGCGCAGGCGGAGGACGATGTCACTGCGCGCGAGGTCCGAGTCCTGGAAGAGGTTGATCGCCGGGTGGCAGTGGCCCGCTTGAGCCTCGAGCGCGAGTTCGAGGAGAGGCTGGTGTTGATCAGGGCCGAAGCGGAAGGCCGGACCGCCACCCTAAGAGCCAAGCTGGATGAAGTGACGCGGTGGGCTGATGCTTCCCGGGCTGCCCTTGGCATGGCACAGGAGGAGCTGACTACCTCCCGCGCCGAGGCGCTTCTTCTCCGTCAACGGGTGGACGAGGCTGAGGCCGTTGCGCGGCAGAACGAGGACGAGATACGCCAGCGGCGGATCCTGGAGCACGAGCATGGCCCCATGCTCTCCACGCTCCGGGAAAGAGCTAACACGGCCTTGGGCAACATCTGTGAGGCAGCCGTTGGCGAGCCTCATGCAGTTAACTATGCTGGTAACCTTCAGTTCTTCACTGATGTGGTGACGCAGCTGGAAGTGCGGTCGGGCAGAGCCAACAGGTTGGTGGAGGAGAGGAGCCACGCCCTGCTCGGGCGCGCCTTTTCTCGCGTCTTCAACCATCTTCGGAACATGGATCCCAACTTTGACTTTGACGCCGCCATTGCCCCAGTACACCAGGCCGTCCGGGACGACCTGGCGCACTGGGTGGAAGACAACATGGACGCCCTCGTCAGGGCCTTCGCTTCTGATAACGACGGCGTGGTTGTGGCCGCTGATGAAGGCGGCGTGGTGAACGGCCCTGACGCCGCTGACGGCGACGCGGAGAGTGATGGCGAGGCCAGCGACGCCAACGGCGATTCAGGAGGTGCCCTTGAGGATGCAATTGGGGATTTATTCGGCTGATCGCGTGTTGTTCCTGTTTCCTTACCCTGCGCAGATAGAGTTCGGGCTTTGCCCTGAAGGTTGTAAGAGCATTTTGGGAGGGGGAGCCCTTCATGTAAAAACTTGCATTCAGCGTATCAGTAGATGCGATATCACCCGTACGCCTGAGCCAAGTGGCTGGCTTTGCGATGAGCTGGCTGGCTTGTTTACCTTTGACCCGCGTGGGCCCCAAGATAGCCTGCGGAGGGTTGTGGTGTCTCGAGTGTCTCCTGAACGAGCCCATTGAACCTGTAATGAAAACCTCCTGAGAGTGTGTGGTGACGGCAGTCCGGGCTGCACGCAAGCTAGGCCTGGCCCGGCTCGCGAGGGGCTCGCGAGGGGCGGCAGCTGAGGGAAAGTGGTAACTAGAACGCGAGAGATTGCTCGAACGAGACTGAACACCCCTTCCCCGAACACACACAAATATCAAGCACAAATTCAACTTAAATCCAAACGGGGAAAACGACAGCCAAGGGGAAAAGCAAGGAAAGCAGAAAAAGGCCGCGTCCGGCACCTAGTCTAGTCTTGGATGTCTTCTCACCAGCACGGAGCTAAGTGCTGCCATCGGGCGTGGGAGGAAGCCCTGTGGCTGAGGCGGCACCCCTGAGACTCGGGGCATGTACAGCCCCACTCCGGGCACCCCCGAGTGTCACGGGCGGCGAAGCTTCACAGCACGGGCCTTCTTCACAGTACCGCCTTGCTTCATATTGCAGACGAGGGCCCCGCCCTGCGCCACACTCTAGTGCCACCAACGACGACCGAAAACCAAGGACGTCGCCGATGGGGTAGAGCGGTCGCCAGCGGTTCCCCCGACGACCACGGGTCCTCTACCGGGGGCAGGCCCTGAGGCACCTCCCCGGTAGAGGGCCTACCTCCTGAGGACGCCTTGCTCCGAACGCCGTGGTGATGATGCTGGATCTCAGCCCCTCTCCTACAGCCCCCGGCGCCCTCCTCCTGAGGGGTAGGAGACTGCGGGATTGGGGCAGCCGTCCACCGCGACGACATGTACCTCTGCGATCCATGGTTAGCGTATGCCTGCTCCTGAGGAATTAGCGGTACCCGATAATCGCTGCCTCCGGCACGGTCGATGGGGCTTCCCCGGGGCTCCTAGAAGAGCTCAGCTTCGGGTGTCTCGTCCCCCCAGCTTGGGCCAAGAAGCGAGCCATGTCCGTCCTCCTGCGCGTGCCCTTGATCCATCATGTGGGGCACATACTCTTCTGGGGCTGCGACCCCGAATGCTTCACCGTAGTGCCCCGTGTGCCACGCAGCCCCGCTTGAGGCGCCCACCTGGGGGTGGTAGCGCGGCGGCCCGCCGAGGCCGTGGGTTGTGGCGAGTCCTCCTTCGCCGGTGCGGGCGAGCAGCGCCGCTGTTAGCCGATCTGGCGAGCGGCCTGGCTGGCGTTGGGGTGGCCTTGGAGTCCGCTTGGAGCTGCGCGGGCGTGCGTGGAGCCTCCGCGTGGGCCACCCTGGACCTGAGGTGGGAGTTGGGTGCAGAAGGGGTGAGCCCCCGATGCGGCGAAGCCCAGGAGCTCTGCCACCCGCTCCAGCAGCACGTCGCGGCCGCCTTCCAGTAGCCTGCATTGCAGTAGCTCTCGGGCCACCGTGAGCGCGGCCCTTGAGTTCGCCTGCTCTCGGCGGGTGTATGGTGCCGTGGCCGCGGCGTGGTTCGAGGCCTCGCCGCCGACCGCGCCTGCCGCGGCGTGAGAGCTGATGTTGCTTGGCCGCGTCGCCGCATGACCCCGCCTGCGGACCGCGAGCTGCCTGGGGCATGGGGTCGCCCGGGGCGAGCGGTTCTGCGCGGGCGGGCCACGCTGCCCAGGGGTCAGGGTTGCCCGCCTGGTCGCCGGACATGATGATGACGATGCGACGGGGCACGAAGCGGCAGAAGGCGGATTCCGGCGCACCCCTACCTGGCGCGCCAAATGTCGGATTTCGGGTTCCGGCAGACCCTCTAGGTTCGAACTCTGGGGTGCGCGTGGAGATCTTGCCCCCTACCTACCTGCACCTCGTCGCCTCACTAGGATGTAAACTACCAAAGGAACAACGCAAAAGACACAAGGTTTATACTAGTTCGGGCCACCATTGTGGTGTAATACCCTACTCTAGTTTGTGATGGATAGTACAAGGAAGAACAACCTCGCGAGGGTCTGTTCTTGGCTGGTGCGATGAACTGCTAGGGGGAGTTCAGTCGCTTCTCTCTCTCTCTGTGGTTGATCTTTCGATCTCCCAGCCCACTCGCCCTATGGGTGGCTAGTCCTATTTATAGGCAGAGGCCCTGGGCCTCTTCCCAAATATTGAGCGGGAAGGGCGCCAACAATTGGGCATTTTGAAGGGGAACATCTGGTACATTTAGCCTGACTAAAGTTGGTCCTCGCCTGTCAAAGGCTCACAGTGGTGACGCCTTGGCTTGGGCTCCACGATGACTTCCTTCCTGCCGTTGCGACGGTCTTGGTCTTGTTGCACCAAACGGGTGCCTTTGGTTGATGCTCTCGCTGCGCTTGCCCCTTTGCACCAAAGAGGAAATGAGGACCTTTGCATGGGCTGGCGCCCGCCTGGCGCCCTTGGTCGTCATGGCTTGCGTCATGGGCACCTCGTGAGGTACCCCGCCTTGATCTCTCCGCCTCCTCGCGAGCCATCCTGACGAGGCTGTGCCTGAGGAAGCTTCCTGTCATCCGCCCCTTGAGGTTTGGCCCCTCGCGAGGGTCTTGAGCTTGTGCTGATGAAGATGGGCCGCGCTAGGCCACCCCTTGAGCCACGCCGCAGGCCGCAGGCAGGCAAGTCTGGGTACCCCCGTTCCCAGAACGCCGACAAAAATCATGGTCAATTATGACCCAGAATAAAAGGGAGACTAGTTAATGTGGGGTCGCTTTCTTAATTTAAGGGTAAATTGATTTTGATTTTGATCCAGTCACAGCGCGCCGGCCCTCTCATCCAATCCTAAATCGCTACCACACGCTCCTCTCACTCTTCTCCATTGAAAAACCACCTCCTCTCCTCTCCATCATCTCCATTCCAAAACCCCCGTCTCGCCTCTCCCTCTTCTCCATTCCAAAACCACCTCCTCTCCTCTCCATCATCTCCATTCCAAAACCACCATCTCGCCTCTTCCTCTTCTCCATTGCAAAAACACCCCTCTCCTCTCCATCATCTCCATTCCAAAACCACCATCTTGCCTCTCCCTCTTCTCTTTTGCAAGACCACCGTCTCTCCTCCCATCTTCCAAAGCTAGCACCGGACCACTCAGAAGAACATCTATGGAGAGGATGCAGTAGCGAATCAGGCAGATCGCCGGCGGCGACCAGGCAAAGTTAGCCAGGTTGAAGGAGATCCTTACTTGGTTTGACAATAAGTGGGAGATTTCGAGGACGGTGAAGGCCATGTGGCAATGTATGCGAAAGAGCGAGACGCCGCCTTCGACCACACCGCCGCCGCCCGAGGCCGCCTTCGACCACACCGCCGCCGCCCGAGTCCGCCCTCGACCTCACAGCCGCCGCCCGAGGCCGTCGTCAACCTCATCGTCGCCTCCCTCAAGCTCACCGCCGCCGCCCTCGACCTCACCGCCGCCGCCCGAGCCCACCCAGGACCTCCGCCGCCCAAGCCAGAGCCTGCCCTCGCCGCCGACCGTAAGGCTCTGCCTCTCCTCACTCCTACCCTCCTTTCTCTCTCTGCTAGGGCAATTCATATATATGTTGATGCTGTGTTGATGTTTATATGAAACCTAGGTGTTCATATGAACCCTAGATTTGTTTAGGGCAGTAGTCATTTTTAGCATTTAGGAAAAATGATTAGCAATTTTATTAGGAAATTAGCTAGGGCAATTTTTATTGAAAATGCCTAAACAGTAATTCCATTTAACTTTAAATTAATAGAGGGTATGTAAATAATAGTAGCATTTAGATTTAAATTAATAGAGGCTATAAACAAAAAACACTTAGCTATAAAAAATTATTTGGACTATGGACCTGAATCTGTTCCAAATTTCATTCAAATGAAATTTGAATTATTTGGACTATGGACCTGAATATTTTTGAAGAAATTGGGTGTAGGTACTAAGGTCTTGCTGTGGAAATTTTGGTGAGGTCAGTAGGGTTAGAGAAAATGGAGTTCCTAGACTTTTAGCTTTAGACAAAAAACAAAAGTATTTAGCTATAAATAAAAAATTGTAGCTATGGCATTTAGCTATAAACAAAAACCAGAATTGTTCTTCTTTTCAAAAACTTGGTTAAACTAAGATTGTTGTTATATGATATATGTTATTGATGTTCATTTGCATATTCCAGTATTGTTGATTACATCTTTTCATTGAAGTGGACATGTTATATGAAAATTCCTCAATAGTGTTTGCTCATGTTATATCTTTTCATTTAAGTGGTCCAATTGTGCCCAAGTGGCTTTGTTGTTTCCAGGGAATGAAGCCGAGTGGCCTATGTTTTGTCGGAGTGTTGATTCATTTCCGTTCCGACAAATTTCAGGTTCTCGATTTGTCCACTTTAAGCAAAAGTCATGCTGAAATTTTCCATGAATTTCGGCATGACTTGTGCTACAAACTAGGACATATATGACAATGTGTCCGTTTAGTCCATACTTTCAATATGAAAAAACTTTGAGTTATCCACGGTGAAACTTTATTTCTGATGTAATTAAACCGTCCTCCTCGACTAGCAAAGATCACTCTAGTTAGGGCATTTTGGGTACGATGAACTTTGTTATTTATGCTTATGATATGTTGCTTCTATTTTTGCCAAGTCTGTCTCTTTCTGTTGCTCAACTATATATGTTGCTTATCATCGACTCATGTGACGATGTAGGTGCATAGATCATCGATGGCGAAGAAGTGCTATGCCAAGAGTATACGACGAGTGGCCGGAGTGTTAGGCCCAGGTGTACCGGTTTCCGGTTTGTTTACGTGACCAAGAGTTAGTTTAGGTTCACGCTAATGCGAGAGAGGGATACAAACTCATGTACTGCATAGTTCCGCTCTCACTCATAGTGATAGCTCTTCTCACGTATATCATTGTTTAGATGCATGCCGATGTAATTGCAAGTAATCGAGACTTGTATCGCTATTTTCGAGATGATGACGAGAGACCACTTTGTGTTGGATGATGATTATGATGATGACATGATTTGATGAGACTATTTGTATGTATACTCTATGATTACATTTGTATGTGTATGATATGCTAAAGATTATTGTATAAAGCCTATTCAAATACAAAACAAATATGCAGAAAAAAACAGAAACTAATAAAACTAGTAGTAGCGAGGGGAACAAAGTTAGCAGTAGCGCTCCCTTACCAGTAGCGCTTCCTGCTTAAAAGCGTTGCAGATATTAGTAGCAGCGCTCTGCACTAAAGCGCGCTACTGCTAGCCATGTATAGCAGTAGCGTGGGATGATAGGCGCCATCGCTACATCGTTAGTATGGCGCCTTATCAAGAGCGTCGTCTCGCCATCGATAGGCAAAATACCCGCGCTACTGCTAGGGTTTTCCCTAGTAGTGGACAACTAATGAAAATCATGCTTACAATCAGTCTCCGAGTACTACGCCAATCACCCTAAAATTGCTCTGGACCTTTGGGTCAAAGTTGTGACACTTTGTACAAATAAAGAAAAATAGATTGGTTCTTCTTTCAGAAAAGAGTACTCCCTAGAAAACTGCCAATATAAGCTACTAGTATTTGGTTAGAGGATTTGCTACCGAGAAAGATCCGTCCACAGAGCGCCACACATCCCACTGGTGGTGGTGGATGCCAATGCGTGCATGGAGCATGGTTGGTGTCAGTAACTTTTACTTGGCACACCTCGCACTCTACATATATGCCGGTTCCATCCGTACATTTGTGCAGTTCCACCAAAAGGCAGCTGAATAACCCTGTTTGCACAGATAATGAAAAAGCGTGATTACACTATAGTGGCACTAGTTGATGAAACATACACTAATAAATAGAAAATATTGCGATAGTATCATAGTATGCCATGCTGAAAGGGCAAGATAGGCCCTGTGACGCCTCATACGGTATGCCTCATACTGGAAATCGACCCAAGTCTCCCCGATACACCTTCTGCCAGTGATGAACATCAGTGTACATCGGTAGTACAAGGAGGGGCCTTGACACATTGCAATCTCTAGTTTTGTGCAGATCAACTAAAATTAAGCACCCCAGTTTGCACAAACGCTTAAACATTAACAATGGGACTAGTTGATGAAACATATACTAACAAAGAGAGGCACTTTCTTTATCTACATTGGAAATGAAATGATAGAGAGGACACTCGCTCTATTTTAATTAACTGTATTAGTACTTCATTTTATCAGTGGCACTAGGGTCGAGCAGGTGGCAAACGAGGTTTACCGTGCGTCGCAAGGATGGAGGCCAGCCGTGCTTAGACTGGGATGTTGAAGCTGGCTCTTTCAGTCCCTATCATCCCCCCTGATGTTTTTGTGGTAGCATTTGGGTTGTAATCCAAACTTGGTCGAGCTGGTGCTGCGTCCCACTACCTGCCTAGCTTATGTGGCGAACTTGTCTCCTGCTAGTACTTAGTCCGTTCTAGTAGTAGTTGCATAACTGCCCGTTTACACTGATATGTTGTCGGATAATGGTTCTCTATGGTTAGGTTTCTTTAATGAAATCCGAGGAAACCCCCTCTTTCGATATATTAAAAAAAATCAGTGGTACTAGTGGTGCCAAAACATTGCCTCAAATTAATAGTGCCACTAGATTAAGGTGCAAAATAATAATATTACTGCTTTATCATGGCAGTGCCAAAACAGTAGCACAAGAGAAGACTCAACATGCAGGATCTTTGGCAAACGGTCAGACCAAAAAACGAACATACCTTGTGATGGGAACCATATCTAAAGTCAACGCCATTGTAGAAGGGACGACACCAGTTGCCAACATGGAGGATTCAATTCATGGGACCTTTTGGTGCAGTTCACCTAAAATGAAGCAATGTCCCATGAGCTAGCAGCTTCTTCTTCATCTTTTATAAGAAAAGGGCTCCAGCCCCGGTTCCATTTCCGTCAGAAAACGAAACCCACAGAGCTTCTTCTTCATTAGTTACAATAAAATTGAGCAATATCAAAGTTGTTTGAGAAGCTCCTGGAATGTTCAACTATAATTTGGATATCATTTGTGCAGTTCAAGTAAGATCAAGTGTGAAATGTATATTACTGTTTGCACAAAAAAGGTGGAAAGGAGGGTGACTAACAAGTGATGAAACATACATCAAATGAAAATAAGCATGTTCCTTATCTGAATGGCAATCCTACACGGACAGTAGCAATTTCTAAAGCAGCAGCATTGCTAGATATTAGTGTGGGCATTGGGATTAACTATGACAACCGTTAAATACGACATTACTTTAATGGTGCCATTGCTTCATTTTACTAGCAACATTACATTAACAGCTGCTACAGAGTTGGTATTTGGGCACGGGAGAGTAGGCGGACCAGGATAGTTGCATTTCTAACGAAAAGAAGGAACTTATCTTAATGGGAAATTTAGCAGGACATGAAAAAAGTGCCATTGATTCATATTACTGGAGGCGTTACATTGAAAACAACATTGGCTTAACGTGTCCTTACTTTTAACATTGCGACTGCTACATTTTACACGTTGCATTACATAAGAGTGGCTCGGGGCAACAAACATCGGAACAGGATATCTGGGTTGGTCCCATTTTTGTTCGGTATAGCCACCTTATACTGTGTGAGGCTAGCAAATCTAGTGCTGGACTTACTCTGTTGACTTCTCCCCCAGTCCCCACTTTCTTTCCTTTTCAACCAATAGATCGGGTTTATATTGAATTTGTACTGCCTTTCCCATTATTCCCTATTAGACCAAGAGACCAGTTGGATAGCCAGTATCTGCTGCTTTTCGCCCCATTATTTCCTCTTTCGACCAAGTCCTAGATTCAGGTAACAAATCTTCCCCCACACCCCACACCCTTTCTTCCTTGTTTGAACCAACTAGTACTAGATTCGAGTGCATGAACTAGTTTTACCTCTTAACAGTAAAAATTTAGGTGGCTTTCTAACAGCCGATCGATCCTATCTATGAGGGGGGTTGAGAAATAGTAAAAGATACAAATGCAGCGACGTCAGGAGCTCGGGAAGTAGAGCAAGGCCGGTTTTGAAGGAAGTTATACCTGAGGGTCGCCGGGATGTTGCTAGGTGGGCGGCGGGAGGCCGGATCTGCCCACACAAAGGCAACGAGGAAGAAGGGGTCGGAGGCCCTCACTAGCCAGTGGTGCTTGGGAGAGAACGGCAAGGCACGCTGATCAGGACGCGCCGGCAGTGGGTAAGAGCCGTCGCCGAGGACGACCACATGAACGTTGCACCTTCCCACCTTCCCCGGCGGAGAGGACCCGACTGGATCTGTGACCAGTGGTGAGCAGAGAGAGAGAGAGAGAGAGAGAGAGAGAGAGAGAGAGAGTGGCCACCGCTGTCCTGTTTAGATCTGTAGAGGACGAGACAGTGTGAAGAGAGCAACACTAGCAAGCAAGCACGGAGGCTCCTGCCTATATAGTGGAGTACTAGTTTTCTTTTGTCTACCGGAGCCGGCTTGACCTCGTCAATGACTGTCGAGAAGTCTTCATGCACGTGCCCCGGAGGCACAGTTGTCGTCATTTTGATCTGAAGCTCCGGATTATAACATATAACATGAAAAAATGCCACATGACAAGAAACCATAACCTCACTGCCCAAAGGAGACAACATGAATCCCGATAGACAAACTAGAGGAGGATGAAAGCTCAAATTAAAGATAAACTCGTAGAAAAGGTTTCCGTCAATAGATGTCCTAATTAACATAGTCGGCTTGACCTAGATGGCAGCTGAGTAGTCTTCGTGCATGTGCCCCTAATGACCAGTGCCTAGGAGGAACTCATTTGTCGCTGTTTAACCCTCGCAGTGATCCGAAGCATATGACACCTAATATTGCGAGATGACAAGAAACATTTTTTTAGATTTCTCATCAGAACTACAACCCTATACAACACAGCCTGCAGCCCTACACGATATGTAGACGATAGCCAATCCAGGCATGTCTGCTGAAGTATGGTCACATGCATCGATGAACTGATTTTCCGTGTCATACAGGGATCATCCAGGCACCAACATCTGCACAACACTTCTCTAGTACTATCGCTCGTCTCTCTCTTTTATTAACTCACCCGACTTGCGGAGCCGGGGAGTGTGCCTATGGTCAGTTCTCAATTGCGGTCCCACATGTGTGTGCAAACACAATATGACGCGTGTTCCATTCAGAGAGTGATACGTCTCCAACGTATCTATAATTTTTGATTGCTCCATGCTACTTTATCTACTAATATTGGGCCTTATTATCCACTTTGATATTATTTTTGGGACTAACCTATTAACCGGAGGCCCAGCCCAGATTTGCTGTTTTATGCCTATTTCAGTGTTTTGAGGAAAAGAAATATCAGACGGAGTCAAAACGGAACGAAATCAACTGGAGAAGTTATTTTTGGAAGGAAAGCCACCCGATGGACTTGGAGTGCACGTCAGGAAAGAAGGGAGGTGCTCACGAGGGTGGGGGGGCGCGCCCACCCCCTAGGGCGCACCCCCTGCCTCGTGGCCCCCCCTTTGGTCCACCGACGTTCTCCTTTCACCCTTATATACCTACGTACCGTAAAACTTCCAGAACAGAACCTAGATCGGGAGTTCTGCCGCCGCAAGCCTCTGTAGCCACGAAAAACCAATCGGGACCCTGTTCCGGCACCCTGCCGGAGGGGGGAACCCTCTTCCGTGGCCATCTTCATCATCCCGGCGCTATCCATGACGAGGAGGGAGTAGTTCACCCTCGGGGCTGAGGGTATGTACTAGTAGCTATGTGTTTGATCTCTCTCTCTCTCTCTCTCTCTCTCTCTCTCTCTCGTGTTCTCGACTTCACACAATCTTGATGTATCGCGAGCTTTCTTTGTTATAGTTGGATCTTATGTTTCTTCTCCCCCTCTTCTCTCTTGTAATGGATTGAGTTTCCCCTTTGAAGTTATGTTATCGGATTGAGTCTTTAAAGATTTGAGAACACTTGATGTATGTCTTGGTGATCAACTTGCGGGTTTCGTGACACTGGGAACCTATGCATAGGGGTTGGCACACGTTTTCATCGTGATTCTCTGGTAGAAACTTTGGGGCACTCTTTGAAGTACTTTGTGTTGGTTGGATGAATCTGAGATTGTGTGATGCATATCGTATAATCATGCCCACGGATACTTGAGGTGACAATGGAGTATCTAGGTGACATTAGGGTTTTCATTGATTTGTGTCTTAAGGTGTTATTCTAGTGCGAACTCTTTTATAGATTGATCCGAAAGAATAACTTTGAGGTGGTTTCGTACCCTACCATAATCTCTATGTTTGTTCTACGCTATTAGTGGCTTCGGAGTGACTCTTTGTTGCATGTTGAGGGCTTGTTATATGATCTATCTATGTTATTATTGTTGAGAGAACTTGCACTAGTGAAAGTATGAACCCTAGGCCATGTTTCCTATCATTGCAATACCGTTTACGCTCACTTTTTTTTCTTAGTTACCTTGCTGTTTTGATATTTTTTCAGATTACAAATACCTATGTCTACTATCTATTTTGCACTTGTATCTTCATCTCTTCGCCGAACTAGTGCACCTATACAATTTACCATTGTATTGGGTGTGTTGGGGACACAAGAGACTTTTTTGTTATTTGGCTGCAGGGTTGTTTGAGAGAGACCATCTTCATCCTATGCCTCCCACGGATTGATAAACCTTAGGTCATCCACTTGACGGAAATTTGCTACTGTCCTACAAACCTGTGCACTTGCAGGCCCAACAACGTCTACAAGAAGAAGGTTGTGTAGTAGACATCAAGCTCTTTTCTGGCGCCATTGTCGGGGAGGTGAGTGCTGGAAGGTATATCTTTAGATCTTGCAATCAAATCTTTTTGTTTCTTGTTTTATCACTAGTTTAGTTTATAAAAGAAAACTACAAGAAAAATGGAATTGAGTTTGTCTCATATGCTTCACCTTTTTAATATCTTTCATGAGTATGATGGAAAGGATAATTGTGCTCAAGTGCTAGAAGAATAAATCTCTAAATTGTTCGGCACTAAATCTTTGAATGATGAGCCTGATTGCAATGTTGTTAGTACGAATTCTTTGAATATCCATGATGCTAATGATGATTGCACTAGTTATGATGAAAATGTCTCCTATAAACATGTTGATTTTTGTGGAGTAGATTGGATTTGCATGAACACACCAAATAGGTAAGATAGATACTGCAAGAGGCATAAGTACTTAGAAAACAAATTGTTGCAAGAAGAGCCAGATGCGTGTGTTGAAAATTTAAACTTTCTTAGCCATACTTGTGAACTTTGCAATGAACGTGATCATTTTAGTACCCAATGCAAATTGTTTCATGATCGTATCGTGTCCAAAAGTTGTGATGACTTGATTTCCCTTGCACATCATAATGAACTTAGTTTGCTCTTGGGTTATGAAGAAATTAAACGTATAACTAAGATTATTCCAGAATTTGCCCTTGATAGAATTCTTCATTTTGATCTAGAGAAGATTTATATGTATTGTGCGATGAATTGTATTGAAAATCCTTATATTGCCAATTACATAAAGAAAAGAAAACAAATAGAGGATGAAGAAAATATTAATGAAAGGGAAGAGACTTCCCAATGTCCTCCTATTATTTCTTATGATGAATCAGGTAACGAGGGGGAGCTTTCTATTCAACCAATCTCATCAATAAGGAGCTCAAAGAGGAAGGTTGAACCCACACATAATGTGAAGAAGAAAAAGAAAAGAAGGGGCAGCAATGGTAGAAAGGTATCCCTCCCAAATGATGTTGCTGCTACTACTCATTGTGATGATGATGATTGCTATACTATTGGTGCTATCAATATTTTTAATGATGAGAGTGATTATGCTTATAATATGAATTGGCCCAAGCTTGGGGAAGCTATGTTTGATGAGGATGAAATATTTGAGAATATATTTGCTGGAATTAATGTTTGTCCCAAGCTTGGGGATGCTATGTTTAATGAAGATGATATTTTTAGCATCCCAAGTTTTGATATGCAAAGTTGTTGTGATGATAGCATGCCTCCTATGTATGATGATTATATTGATGAAAGTGGGTTCGGAAGAGTGTCAACTTTATTTAGTGATTCCACTATCTTGGGAGAGGTTTCAATCGATTATGATGAGAACGAAGTTGCTACTTATGATGATTATTGTGATGAAACTTATGCTATAAAAAGTAGCGATGATTATATTTAAAAATATTGTCATGATTATGATTACCCTTTTTCTGAATGTTACTCTTTTAATGTGGAAACAACTTTTAGTGTTCAAGTTTCTTATGATACTCCTACTATTCCGAATGAGAAGAATTTTGCTTATGTGGGGAGTATTAAAAATTCTATGCTTGTAGATCATGAAAAGAATGTTTTAGGTGCTGGTTATATTGTTGAATTCATTCATGATGCTACTGAAAATTATTATGAGGGAGGAATATATGCTTGTAGGAATTGCAATAATGTCAAGTTTCCTCTCTATGTGTTAAATTTTTTGAAGCTATGCTTGTTTTACCTTCCTATGCTAGTTGATTATTGTTCCCATAAGTTGTTTGCTCACAAAATCCCTATGCATAGGAAGTGGGTTAGACTTAAATGTGCTAGTCATATGCTTCATGATGCTCCCGTTATGATTCAATTCTTATCTTTTATGTGAGCATCATTGTCATCATGATGCCTAGCTAAAGAGGCGTTAAAGAAAAGCTCTTGTTGGGAGACAACCCACTATTTATCCTTACTGTTTTTGTGTGTCCACATGATTATGCTATTGTAGTAATCATGTTTTATAGCTTTTTGTTTCAATAAAGTGCCAAGTAGAACCTTTGGGAAGACTTGGGTGAAGTTTATGTGATCTTGCTGTGAAAACAGAAACTTTTGCGCTCACGAGATTAGTTGCATCTTTTACTGGAGAGTGCTTTTAGGTTGATTATTTTTGCACATGATTAATAGACAAATTGCTCAGGTCCAGCAATTTATTTCATAATTTTTGGGGTTCCATAAGTATACGTTTTATACAGATTACTACAGACTGTTTTTTTGACAGATCCTGTTTTCTATGTGTTGTTTGCTTATTTTGATGAATCTATGAGTAGTATCGGAGGGTATGAACCATAGATAAGCTGTATTACAGTAGATATTACACCAATATGAATTTAGAATGAGTTCATTACAGTACCTAAGTGGTGGTTTTATTTTCTTATACTAACGGAGCTTACGAGTTTTGTGTTGAGTTTTGTGTGGTTGAAGTTTTCAAGTTTTGGGTAAAGATTTGATGGACTATGGAATAAGGAGTGGAAAGAGCCTAAGCTTGGGGATGCCCAAGGCACCCCAAGGTAATATTCAAGGACAACCAAGAGCCTAAGCTTGGGGATGCCCCGGAAGGCATCCCCTCTATCGTCTTCGTTCATCGGTAACTTTACTTGGAGCTATATTTTTATTCACCACATGATATCTGTTTTGCTTGGAGCGTCATTATCTTTTGTTAGTGTTTGTTTTCTCTTAGTTATAATAGTGTTTTTCTTCTTTAGTTTCAATAAAAAAGTCAAGGATAGCCTTTGCCATGCTTATTTTGCTAGTTTGCATGTTGCTGTTTGAAAACAGAAAGTTTACCGCTGTTGCAAAAATTCCCTAGAAAAGTCAGAGCATGGTATAACGTTGAATCTTTTTTCATATTGAGCTATCATAAATTTATTACAGTGGGAATTTTAGTTCATAATTTTTATAGTTAGGGAAGTATGATGACTCTTCCATTCTTTACAGACTGTACTGTTTTGGCAGATTGCTGTTATGGTTGCATTCCTCGCATATGTTTGCTTGTTTAATGATTCTATTTGAGGATAGGAGTATTAAATATGCAGAGGAATTTAGTATGCAATGTTGAATAATAATGTTAGTGATTTGTTACAGCAGAAAATGATAAAGTTTTGCATTAGTTTATACTAACCTATCTCACGAGTTCTTGTTGAGTTTGTTGTGAATGAAGCTTTTGAGCCTAAGTTTTTTCTTCTTCACTTGAGTTGTGCTATCCTTGCAATGTACTCCCTCTGTCCCATAATATAAGAACGTTTTTTACACTACACTAGTGTCAAAAACGTTCTTATATTATAGGACGGAGGGAGTAGTTTTCTTTAGCTTTGCTTGCTGTTTGAATAAAGTATCAAGATCTGAAATTATTAAATGGGAGAGTCTTCACATAGTTGCATAATTATTCGACTACTCATTGATCTTCACTTATATCTTTCGGAGTAGTTTTTGTTATTGCTCTAGTACTTCACTTATATCTTTTAGAGCACGGTGGTGGATTTGTTTTATAGAAACTATTGATCTCTCATGCTTCACTTAGATTATTTTGAGAGTCGTTAATAGCATGGTAATTTGCTTAAAATTAATATACTTGGTATTCAAGATATGTGAAACTTTCTTTTCAAAGGTCGTTGAATACTAAGATAAGTTTGATGCTTGATAATTGTTTTGAGATATGGAGGTAGTGATATTAAAGTCATGCTAGTTGGGTGATTGTGAATTTGAGAAATGCTTGTGTTGAAGTTAGCAAGTCCAGTAGCATGCACGTATGGTTAAAGTTGTGTAACAAATTTGAAACATGAAGTGTGCCTGCTTGTGCATCCTTATGAGTGGCGGTCGGGGACGAGCGATGGTCTTTTCCAACCAATCTATCCCTCTAGGAGCATGCGCGTAGTACTTGATTTTTGATGACTTCTAAATTTTTGCAATAAGTATATGATCTCTTTTGACTAATGTTGAGTCCATGGATTATACGCACTCTCATCTTTCCGCTTTTTGCTAGCCTCTTCGATACCGTGCATTGCCCTTTCTCACCTTGAGAGTTGGTGCAAACTTCGCCGGTGCATCCAAACCCCGTGATACGATACGCTCTATCACACATAAACCTCCTTATATCTTCCCCAAAACAGCCACCATACCTACCTATCATGGCATTTCCATAGCCATTCCGAGATATATTGCCATGCAACTTCCATCATCATATTCATGACATACATTACTTTTGTCATATTGCCATTGCATGATCATGTAGTTGACATCGTATTTGTGGCAAAGCCAACATGCATTATTTTTCATACATGTCACTCTTGATTCATTGCACCATCCCGGTACACCACCGGAGGCATTCATATAGAGTCATATATTGTTCTAAGTTTCGAGTTGTAATCCTTATGTTGTAATAAATAGAAGTGTGATGATCATCATTATTAGAGCATTGCCCAAAAAAATAAAAAAAAAGAGAAAGGCCCAAAAAAAATATAAAAAAAGAAAATCAAAAGGGCAATGCTACTATCTCTTTTTCCACACTTGTGCTTCAAAGTAGCACCTTGTTCTTCATGTAGTGAGTATCATATATTGTGCTTCAAAGTAGCACCAAGCCTTTCATGTAGAGAGCCTCATGTGTTATCACTTTCATATACTAGTGGGAATTTTTCATTATAGAACTTGGCTTGTATATTCCTACGATGGGCTTCCTCAAATGCCCTAGGTCTTCGTGAGCAAGCGAGTTGGATGCACACCCACTAGTTTTCTTTTGTTGAGCATTCATAGCTCTAGTGCATCCGTTGCATGGCAATCCCTACTCCTCATGTTGACATCAATTGATGGGCAACTCCATAGCCCATTGATTATCCTCGTCAATGTGAGACTTTCTCCTTTTTTGTCTTCTCCACACAATCCCCATCATTATATTCTATTCCACCCATAGTGCTATATCCATGGCTCACGCTCATGTATTGCGTGAAGGTTGAAAAAGTTTGAGATTACTTAAGTATGAAACAATTGCTTGGCTTGTCATCGGGGGTATAGAAGTTGGGAACATCTTTGTGTGACGAAAATGAAGCATAGCCTAACTATATGACTTTGTAGGGATGAACTTTCTTTTGCCATGTTATTTTGAGAAGACATGATTACTTTGATTAGTATGCTTGAAGTGTTACTATTTCTTTTATCAATATGAACTTTTATTTTGTATTCATTCGGATCTGAATATTCATACCACAATTAATAAGATTTACATTGAAATTATGCCAAAGTATCACTCCGCATCAAAAATTCTTTTTTATCATTTACCTACTCGAGGACGAGCAGGAATTAAGCTTGGGGATGCTTGATACGTCTCCAACATATTTATAATTTTTGATTGATCCATGCTACTTTATCTACTGTTTAAGGCAATATTGGGCTTTATTATCCACTTTTATATTATTTTTGGGACTAACCTATTAACCGGAGCCCAGCCCAGATTTGCTGTTTTATGCCTATTTCAGTGTTTCAAGGAAAAGGAATATCAGACGGAGTCAAAACGGAACGAAATCAACTGGAGAAGTTATTTTTGGAAGGAAAGCCACCCGATGGACTTGGAGTGCACGTCAGGAAAGAAGGGAGGTGCTCATCAGGGTGGGGGTGCGCCCACCCCCCTAGGGCGCGCCCCCCTGCCTCGTGGCCCCCCTTTCGGTCCACCGACATTCTCCTTTCACCCTTATATACCTACGTACCCTAAAACTTCCAGAACAGAACCTAGATCGGGAGTTCCGCCGCCGCAAGCCTTTGTAGCCACGAAAAACCAATTGGGACCCTGTTCCGGCACCCTGCCGGAGGGGGGAACCCTCATCCGTGGCCATCTTCTTCATCCCGGCGCTATCCATGACGAGGAGGGAGTAGTTCACCCTCGGGGCTGAGGGTATGTACCAGTAGCTATGTGTTTGATCTCTCTCTCTCTCTCGTGTTCTCGACTTCACACGATCTTGATGTATCGCGAGCTTTGCCATTATATTTGGATCTTATGTTTCTTCTCCCCCTCTTCTCTCTTGTAATGGATTGAGTTTCCCCTTTGAAGTTATGTTATCGGATTGAGTCTTTAAAGATTTGAGAACACTTGATGTATGTCTTGGTGATCAACTTGCGGGTTTCATGACCTGGGAACCTATGCATAGGGGTTGGCACACGTTTTTGTCGTGATTCTCCGTAGAAACTTTGGGGCACTCTTTGAAGTACTTTGTGTTGGTTGGATGAATCTGAGATTGTGTGATGCATATCGTATAATCATGCCCACGGATACTTGAGGTGAAAATGGAGTATCTAGGTGACATTAGGGTTTTGATGGATTTGTGTCTTAAGGTGTTATTCTAGTACGAACTCTTTTATAGATTGATCCGAAAGAATAACTTTGAGGTGGTTTCGTACCCTACCATAATCTCTACGTTTGTTCTCCGCTATTAGTGGCTTCGGAGTGACTCTTTGTTGCATGTCGAGGGCTTGTTATGATCTATCTATGTTATTATTGTTGAGAGAACTTGCACTAGTGAAAGTATGAACCCTAGGCCTTGTTTCCTATCATTGCAATACCATTTACGCTCACTTTTTTTTATTAGTTACCTTGCTGTTTTGATATTTTTTCAGATTACAAAAACCTATGTCTACTATCTATTTTGCACTTGTCTCTTCATCTCTTCGCCGAACTAGTGCACCTATACAATTTACCATTATATTGGGTGTGTTGGCGACACAAGAGACTTTTTTGTTATTTGGTTGCAGGGTTGTTTGAGAGAGACCATCTTCATCCCTCGCCTCCTACGGATTGATAAACCTTAGGTCATCCACTTGAGGGAAATTTGCTACTGTCCTACAAACCTATGCACTTGCAGGCCCAACAACGTCTACAAGAAGAAGGTTGTGTAGTAGACATCAGAGAGCGGCATGCCAGACAAGCCGACCATCTGGGGTGCGACGCGAACGCGACGGGCGTGCTGTACTCCGTACATGTGTACCACCATTTTCTTGAGGCTTTGCTCCTTGGCGCAATCCATGGAGTACTATTTAAGAATCGAGGGCGGGGCTTTCCCCGCGCGGTAGGTGGGGCAGTTCCGCCTAGTCGGCGACAGAGACGCGAGAAGATGAGGGAATAGGCTACTGCAAACATAGGGCTGTGTGATTTGACAACGAGTTATTGCTAGGCAGGTGGGGCCGTGATTTGACTTGCCATTATCATTTTAACTGCGACGCTACGACCGGCGTGAGTCTCCCGATTCCTGACCACCTCCATGGTCTAGTATACAGGTGCCTCACCCAATGCTCCACCATGTAGAGGCTGGCTCTTGCATAAGAGCTCACTCCTCCACTTTTTCCTCGCCTCTTTCCTCCACATATGCAAAAATTCCATGTAAGCGGGCTTATAGCCCACTATTGTACTTGCTCATACAGGTGCTAAGCGTGCCACATAGGCATAAAGTCTGATGTGGCAAGTTAATTAAGGAGAGAGAGACTAGTTTGGTGACCCCAGGAAGAAACGGTGCTAAGCGCATGTACCTAGCTGAAAAGACAATTTTGAGTCTATAGCTAATTAAATGAAGCAAACTTAGTAACAAAAAACTAAGCACCTATACATTGGGGAATTGAGTTGCTAAGCCATTTAATGCCCTTAGCACCTCATCTAAGCACCGTTTCATTGGAAGAGGTCACTCCTTGGCAAATGCAATAAATACTACGAAGAAAGAGATAGAGAGAAGTAAAAAAATACTCTTATAGCCCAACTTATAGCTAACCTTGTTGTATGAGTGACTAAGTGATGACTATGTATGACATGCCAACATCAAATAGCCTAACGCACCGTGTTAAATCTCCAAGGGCGCGACCGCGCGAGCGACGCGACGGTCGTGGTAGGCGCGACCATGATACGGGCTGCTAGCAGCCCTTGGATCTGTGATCGAACGGTCGCATGCTAAGTTGCTGAAAATTTCCAGAATAACCCTCCAGGATAGGATATTCACCCATGCAACCGTTCGATATCAGATCCAAGGGCTCTCGGAAGCCCGTATCATGGGAGAATGGAAAGCTTCGTATCACCTGTAATTTTCCCGACGCTTGACATGACATCCAAAGCCATTTAATTGGGCGTCGAGTAGACATGACATCTAATTGGGCCCCCATAGTACTGTCCATGAATCCATTTATCCACCAGGCAAGCCACTACCCTGCCGTTCTTACGTCCCACTCAGCATTTTTACAATCAAAACACCACTGGCAGTTCGCTCCTACTCGTCCCCGGACGTCCTTTAACATTACGGCAGTTCGCTCCTAGTCCTCCCGTCCTTTCACATTACGGCAGTTCCACTAATCCTAACCCTCCTCCCAAATCCATGGCGTCCCAAATCTCCATGATCGGCGGTGAGTACAAGGTTAGAACCATCATCGGTAATGAATTTGATGTCATCTACACCCGTTCTTTCGCGACGATGAAAGGATGTCTTGCTCGCTTAGGACGCATGTTCGAAAACTCAAATGATGAGTGGGTCGCTGGGCTAGATGTTGAGTACACCACAACCCTGGACAAAGAGAAGAATCTAAAGGAGGAAGAGAAGATGAAGCCCTCCGTGATCCAGGTTTGTGTCCATGGCTTATGCTTGGTCTACCACATATGCCATGCCGACATTGAGTGCAAGGAATTTAAGAACTTCCTCAAGGGCGGCCTAGTCATATTCGTTACTGTAGACTTTACGAACGATAGAACTGTCCTGGGTCGGATAGGCCTCGTCGTAGGCAGCCCTTCGACCTCCAGAAGAATTGGATGGTGCCCTCCCGTGATCAGCTTTCGATGCTGACCCTAGCAGGAGCCATGGTTCATCCTTCGTACCGTAAATTGAAGAAACCTCTGCCCAAGTTTCATCGTGCATGGCAGTGGAATGTACTAGATATAGACCACATCCACTACGCTGCAATGGATGCCTACCTTTGTTTCAATATCTACAAGGGTTGGATGAAGAGCAAGAGCCAAGTGTGCGGTTCAAGCAAAGAAGTATCGGCCAAGAGGAAGAGGGATAGGGACGAAGTCAAGCACGTGGACGAGGAGTCCGAGTAAGGTGGCAGTGTCGTTCCTCATGGTGGTTCTAATGCAGTGACTACCAGATTAGTTGCTTCGTTTAATTTCAGGTGTACTTAGTTTTATTTGAGGGGTGTGTTGTGATGAGCCCCCAGCAGAACTATGTTATGTTCCTTCTCGTTACTTTTAACTCTTCAGTACGTACATACTAGTATTTCTTACAGTTCATCTTTTAGTTGGTATAATACTACCACTCGTTTCTTCACATTATATGCGTACAATATATATGGCCAACATCATATAGCTAGCAGTTCAGATGCCGGATGAACTCCTACCACAAGATCGCATACGAGCAATTCAAGAGGAATTGGCGGGATTCTTTCTTGACCACGTCATCGATAAAGACGGAGAATACCATGTGGAACTTGAGTTCTGATGTTAGGGGATTGTAAGAGATTTTTTTTGTTTATATGTAGCCAGTAGCGTCCAATAGATATACGAAAACTTGTTGTTCGGCAAATCTCTCGGAGAAGGAGAGGTCGATCACTTCTCTCTTTATATGTTCATGACGATCTTCTATACTTAATGGTTTCCCTCATTTGCTTACTAGTTAGCTAGCGTGTCGAGTCCTCTCTATACATATAGTACGTAGCGTCGACCAAGCATGGAGATAAGAGAGGACACTTCTCTCTATTAGCTAGCTATCACAATATATGAAACCCCTAAATTAACCCTACAAAACCCCCAAAACCCCCAACCCCCCCCCCCTTCAAAAAAAACCCAGCCCCTGAACTGCTGACGCGTGGATACCTTTTGGCTCCGGTTGGTGCTACCAACCGGGACAAAAGGCCCTCCTGCCAGGGCAAGCCGCAGCGGTCACGTGGAGCCCCATCTGTCCCTGTTCATAGAAGAACCGGGACTAAAGGTATTGGGCTTTAGTACCGACCCTTTAGTCCCGGTTCCGGAACCGGGACAAATGGGCCTTGTGAACCGGGATAAATGGGCCTTTTTCTACTAGTGTGCGTTGGCTTCGACCTATTGGCCCACATTTTAGCCTCCAAAAATGTGGCACGTATTCAACCCATTTTTCAGAACTTACAGTCAATTAGATCTTTTTTTAGAATTACAGTCCATTTGTTGGCCTGGGTAAACAAATAATGTAGCATCCATGTGGCCCATTTATTTTTTCCTAAACAATTACAAGCCATTTGCACTTTCTCGAAATACACGATTTTGCTGGGCTGATTCTAATTATAATGTTGGGTTACGCAGCAATGTTATCAAAAATAAACAGGGCTGAGCATTTTGTTATAAATATATTTAAATAATAAGTGATTTATTATTACACTAGTCCTTAAATCTTACCAAGCTTTTGTACACAATCACCAGGATTTTCGTTGCCAAAAAAATCCAGAATTTTATCATTAAGAAATTATTTTTATAAGTTATAAGATGTGGGATATTGTTTTCTTACATATGTAGGTATTTGTTAAGTACATGATGAAATAACAATAACATGATAATAACATATAAAATAATTGAATATATATAATATAGTTAGAAGGGAAACATAAGTTGGACCAGGCGTTCCTATTCTTATATCGAAAAATACAACAGACCTCTGCATTTTCTTCAAAAAAATACATAAGTTGGGCTGCCGATGTTTCAGGAAAAATAAAACCTCGGATGGAGGTCCATAGGCCGGTCGATACATGATGGCCCTCAAAAAAATACAAACCCGCATGTCGTGGGCTGCGCATGTTAAAAAAGAAATCCTAGACGGGGCAGCCCACAACCCAACTGATACTTGCTGCCCCAGTGATAATAAATGATACCTGCCAGCTCCCCGTTTTCGTTGTGAATTTATCTCCTTTAGTAACTACGTTGAAGCACCTAAAAAAATGTAACTATGTTGACAAACCGGTGGGCCCCAACGTCAGTATAGCATTACGAGGAAGTATTTTTTCAATGAGGCACTTGCTTGCGTACGGCCATAGACCTGGTGCGTCCCGACTTTCCGCCTCTCCACGTACAGTCCTCTCCAGATCCCTCTCGTTTGTTCAGCATGTTCACAATGGCAGACAGCGGCGCCGTGGCGAGCGCACAAAGACGCAGGAGGAGATCGGACCACCTGAGGCAGTGCCTTCTTTGTAAAGAAAGTACTAAACTAGCCCAGTGGCCAAGTGACACTACCCGACAGCTGTTTCGCCCGGGTTCAGTTCCACCTGATGCAGGGAAAAAATCTCCAATTTTTTTGCCTCTCCCATTATTGACACGTGGGTCCCCATTGTCATCTACGCACACCACGTCCAACACTTGCCAAAACATCGTCCCTCGTTTTCTCTGTTTTTCGCACACTCGACATTGTGTGGGCATTTTGAAAATAGCATATCTTTTTGACTGTGCATCATATGAAGATGTGCTATGCATGAATGTTGATCATCATGATGTTAACTGGCTGGTAGTTCCATTTTCGACCATGAATACAACTTCCAACATGATGTTATCCCTTTTTGAAAAGGTCGTGTTAATATAAATGCTCTGCCTCTGAAAGTTGCAGTTTTATTTGAGGGGTGTGTTGTGCTGGACACCATTATTGTGACTCAAATCTCATTTGCCATATCATAATGGGACTGAGCTTCCGTGCCATAAAGGCACCTACCTTTGGGTCTATGATAGGTTGGCCAGCCACCTATTAGGCCCACCTGTCATAGGCCCAAAGGCAGGTGCCTTAAGGCACCGAAGTAGCGTCCATTATAATGACATAAATACCGATGGACCAACATGTCAACTCTCCCTCTATCTCATTACAGTAAAATAAAGTGTGGGGCCTACTTGATCCCAACAACGTTCTTATTTTCCTGTAAAATTATTTGCTTGATTACTCCTGACAAGCGGGGCCACACTTATCATTGTGAGAATTGGCTTATTTTGTCATATAACATGGTCAACGGGTTTTGCGTGAAAATATTACAGTCTAATGGCATTTTTGAGCAAACATCTAACTTAACGATGGCATTTTTATATTTCTAATTGCATTTTTGAGCAGGCATCTCACAGATCGATGGCATTTTTGAGTAGTTGTAACTTCTAATGGCAAAACTAAGTAGTGATACACAACTAGTGGCATAAATAATAAGAACCCAAGAATTAAATAGGTATGCTAATTTCATTAATAGAATTTAGCACCCCATTTAAGCATGTACTAGTATTTTTAATAGTACTATATGCATAATTTGTCGACGAGCGCTCTCTATATGTACCACCTTTTTACTCTAATTTCATCTTATTAATTTTTCTCCACGGAGAAATCCATCGATACTACTACTATACAAAAGTATACATTTTTTAAAAGGCTAGAGAGCGGGGCAGTCTAGCTTGGTCAGTTCATGAGAGGCGAGGGCCTTTGTGATTTGACGGCTCATTACTGCTGGAAGGCGGGGCCTTGTGATTTGACTGCTCGTATAAATGTGCCGACGACCTGAGGAGGAGCAAAGAACACGGCAGCCCAGTGCCATATGGAGATAAAAAATGATCTAATTTGCTAGTCATCTCATTGTTAGCATTGTTCTATTCATGACTCACAGAGAATGTGACACGTGCGGCGAAACACCCGAAGCAAAACAAGAAACAGAGGAGCAAAAGAAGAAGGAACATTATCACCCCCAAAAAAGAAGGAAGATGCGAACACAAGTCTGGGGCGCTGCTCTCTACTACATGAAGGGTTGCTGGTCGTGGAGTCGTAACTACTTCTTCATCGCCTACATGACCTCCATCTCCTTGCGCGTGTCCTCCGCCATCTTCTTCATTCTGTCCATGACGCGGGATTTCTCGACGCGATCCTTCATCATCTGTTCCACGTCCGCATTACGTACCTTGATAGCAGTCGGGTGCTCGATGCGGAGCTTCACGAACTCCTCCTTCTGTTCCATGAGGAGGGCCTGCAACATCTTCATCGAGGAACTACTCTTCTCATGCAGCTTCTTCCAGCAGACGTTATCCTCCTTCAGTAGGTCGAGCTCGTGGCAAAGCTTCGCCTTGCCCTCCTGAAGTTACAGGATTTCGCCGGTCGCCTTCTTCTCCGAGGCAATGCTCTTCTTCAGCAGCATCACCAAGCCGGCGGTCAACTCCCCCTACTCATTGAGCTCAGCGGGCATGTCGTCGAGGCTCTCCTTCAGCAGCTCCACCAAGCCGTGAATGAACTCCTTCTGCTTATTGAGGTGCTTATTGAGCTGATCGGGCATGCCGTTGAGGGATAACGACTCAAACGCCGCCAGCTCGGCATGTTCGCCTCCGCGGCTAGGGCGCTCCTGGGAGCCATCGCCTGCCCGTGAGAGATCTTTTGAGGTCTCTGCGAGGCGGCGAGCCCTCTTTTTTTTCCGCAGCCTTGGTTGCCGCTCCCTTGTTACGAGTAGTTCTTGACCTAGAGCTCTGCACACCGGCTATGGCAAGGACGGACGAAGAAGAAAGACTAATGAGGAGGAAGGTAGAGTAATTTTCGGTTAGGTAGTTCCCCTTTTTATAACCTAAGTACTAGCATTAGTACTAAAACCTGCATAGTGGGAACACGTTCAGGTTTGGTACGTACTAGAAGGTGTGAGCAGGCTTGCACTTAATTGAAGCACTCGTACTTTGGAATGTGATGGGAACAAGGTAAAGATTAATTGATGGTTTTGGTTTCGAGGCCCGAAACGGCACCCAATGATTTTAGTGGAATATAAATTTCAAGTAGTACTACTCTGCTCAAATGCGGTTGCACAAGTCAGTGATGTGACTGGTCGTACATGTCAGACCAAGCCGATGCGTGTCCCTTCGGTGAGACGCGGGTCCGACCGACCTTCTGTTGGTGCGACCGACCGTAAAGTATTACGCGATGGAGACTTCTGGTTGTGGCTTCGGTTGATTGTCACGACCAAGCATTCTAAAACTAGTGATAAATCAATTACCATCACTACTAGAAAAAGGGATATAGATGGGATTGACACTAATGGCGCACCAGACAATGGGTGCGCCATTAGTATATACTAATGGCGCACCACCTGCTGATACGCCATTAGAGTTGAAACTACTAATGGCGCACGGGCCCAAGGTGCGCCATTAGTATCAAATTTTGAACTATCGCGCCTGTCCAAACATACTAATGGCGCATCCGGACCTGATCGCCATTACTAGTTGTAACTAGTAATGGCGCACCATCAAAAAAGTGCGCCACTAATGTTGTTTTTTTATTATATTTTTTATTCCTTTTTTTGCAATACTACTAATGGCGCACTCTTCAACCGTGCGCCATTACTAGTTTAAACTAGTAATGGCGCACCGTAGATCAGTGCGCCATTAGTATTATTTTTTTGCAAAACTACTAATGGCGCACCGCCAGAAGGTGCGCCATTAGTAACCTGGATTACTAATGGCGCATTTAGTGCTGGTGCGCCATTAGTAAGTGGGCAGCAACAAGATATTTTGGACAACCTCCCCTAGCCACACTCACTTTCTCCCCACTTCATTCTCTCCACCTCCTCCTTGTCTCGGGTGCCTCCTCTTTTTCACCTCATTTCCACCATAGATTCATTCAAATTAAGTGGTTAAATTACCTTGTTTTAATAGGTAAGTAAGGGGAAGCTATATTTATGTTGTTCTCCCTACAACAATGTGCACATCCACTTTTTATGGCCTAGCTAGATCTATGTATGTTCGTGGTGTTGCATATGTTTGTGGTGTTGCATATGTGTTTGTGTTTGGAGGTGTACCAGTATTTGAAATGCGATAGTTGCCAATATTTTGCCGGAATGTTGATTCATTTCCGTTTCGGCGAGAATTTTGGCATTAAGCATTCTTTTTGGTCCTATTTTTAGGGAAAGTGATGCCAAATTTTTTCTTGGTTCTAAAATATCATTTTTCTCTACCCCGCAGGCGATCATGGTCCGCACGATGACCGAAGGGATCGTGAATAGGTTTTTGAGGTCCGTGAAGGCCGAGATGCTTCAAAAGAACGAGACAGAGATAAGATGTCCGTGTAGAAGATGCAAGCTGAAGAGCCTTATTGCGGACCCGGATTCCGGGCAGGTGCGGGACCATCTGGGAGCTGAGCTACGCTGGAGAGAAGGTGCCAATGTTCCGTGTCAGATGGGCCAAGAGCGTCCTAAAAGAAGACCGATATTTCACCACCATGGTTATACCCGAAGCCAAATCCAAGATCATGGGCGCATAAGCGTCACCAGCGAAAAATGAGCCATGGGTACTGGCTTCCCAAGTGGACCAATGCTTCTTCATTACCGACCCGCCAAAGCCCAGTCGTGTTGTCGTGAGGAGAGGCAAAAGGAAGATCATCGGAATGGATGGAGTAGCCAATGAGCAAGATTTCGACAAGTACGGCAACCCGAGGATCGAACATGACGACGATGATGAAGTAGAAGCATACACCACAAGAAGAAGAAGGACCACCCTACCTAAAGGACGTCCGTTCCACAGAAGAACTCCATTTGCGAAAAAGAAGGGCAAGAAGATTGTGAACAGATAGCTAGCTAAGATCGATTGTATTTAAATCATAGCCTTCATTTCTCGATTGTATTTCATGGGCACTTTTGAACTATCATGAATATTATTAAATTTCATGGACACTCGATCTCGATCCCTCCATCTCAATCGCTATCCCATCTCGCCAGATCCGGTCCCCTCGCCGAGGACCCCTCGATCCACCCGCCGCCCGACCCCGCACCCTCGATTCCCCTACTCAAGCGCCCGCCTTGACCCCCGCACCCTCCCTACTCAACCGCCGCCACCGACCCCCCGCACCCCCCGCACCCTCCCCCGCTCCACCGGCATTACTGTTTGATGATATTTCTTAAAAAATATTATTGTCTTATAAAAAAAATATTACTATTATGATTTAAACAAGTTTGAACATATTTAAACACAAATAAGTATCAAAAAACATTTTAAATGCATAAAAATTGTCCCTCCATCTCGATCGCTATCCCACCTCGCCAGATCCGTCCCCCTCGCCCAAGCACCCCAGTCCACCGGCCGCCGCCGCTGACCCCCCGCACCCTCGATTCCCCCTACTCAAGCGCCGCCACCGACCCCCCGCACCCCTCCCCTACTCAACCGCCGTCGCCGACCCCCCGCACCCCCCGCACCCTCCCCCGCTCCACCGGCATTATTGTTTGATGATATTTTTTAAAAAATTATTACTGTCTTATTAAAAAAATATTACTATATTGATTTAAACAAGTTTGAACATATTTAAACACAAATAAGTATCAAACAGCATTTTAAATGCATAAAAAAATTGTGGAGCCTGGGAATCGAACCCAGGACCTCCTGGTTTGAGAACCTGGCTCGACCAATCGAGCTAGTAGAAGGAACTTGATGTGGATCAGGTCACGTGGAAGATAACCTGTTGGCTCGAGCAGAAATAAAAAAATTTACTAATGGCGCACCAGGGCGAGATGCGCCATTAGTATGGATGTACTTATGACGCACCGAGGGGTGGTGCGCCATTAGTATTGTGCCGCCATATTTCCTCCCCGGCCGGCCCAAACCTATCCCCTCTCTCTCCCTCGCCCTCGCCCTCGATCCCCTTCCCCTCTCCTCTCCCGACGCCGCTGCCCTGCCGCCTCGACGCTGCCCCAACGCCGCTGCCCCGCCGCCTCGACGCCGCCCCGACGCCGCCTCGACGCCTCGACGCCGCCTCAATGCCCCAGCCGCCGCCTCGGCGCCTCGGCCTTCGCCTCAATGCCCGGCCTTCGCCTCGACGCCGCCTTCGCGCCTGCGTCCGCAAGTACCAGCTCGCCACCGCCGCGTCCGCCTCCCATGCCTCTCCCCGTCGGCCGCCGGTGAAGCACCGCACCGCAGCCCATCGTCTCCCTACATCGCCAACGTCCTCGCCGACCGGGACTTCGACTTGGGCCCCCGACGGCCACGGCATCTTCCACGCCCTCGGCGACCTCCTCATCGACGCCCGCTGCGTCTACGACCGCGACCACTGCCTCGAGGTACCAAATCACCCCCATCCCCGCCCAATCCACCCGATTTCTAAATTCAGATCCTCTGCAAGTGAGCATTGGGAAGGGCTTGCGGTTTGACTCTCGGATGCTTGGGACAGGATTTGGGACTGCGGTGTCTAGTCGGGTAGCTGGATATGGTGTTCTGACGGTGTGTTATTAGTATGTGAAAGACATTGTATGAACTGCTCTAGTCGGGGATGCAAAATTAACTAGTAAGCCTGGTGCGTCTTGGAATTGCCGATGCACCATGAACAATTTGACTTGATAACTTTACTTGGGGAGGACTGCTACCTTGTTTATCTTTGAAACATGTCTTCATGGCATAATTGAACACTTTAGCTATTAATTCTATAATTTGATATGTCAAACAGGCTAACTACCACTGGAACATGCTTGCATGAAAAAGAATTAGTGCGATTCTCAAATGTATTTTGAAGGAAATGTAGCTTCTGAAATGCTGCTGATTTAGTTGATGGTTTCAGACTTTCATGCACCAAAGTACCAAACAAAAGCACGTCATTAGCGTGCTTGTACACTCCATGACAACACAAGTGGATTTTCCCAACAAAATAGTTTTCCAGAGACACCACATGAATGTGAAAATATTGTTTAAACTTGCATGAGGATGGCCTGAACTGAGCAGATTTAAAATAATGGTGATGATTGAAGTGGAATTACTGATAAAGTTGTCCATTCTAATGTACCATGGTTTTGCAAACCAAGCTGCTCTAGCATA
The DNA here is from genome assembly GCA_021605145.1 of Aegilops bicornis. Taxonomy (NCBI): domain Eukaryota; kingdom Viridiplantae; phylum Streptophyta; class Magnoliopsida; order Poales; family Poaceae; genus Aegilops; species Aegilops bicornis. The sequence goes on along the minus strand of CM038674.1, from coordinate 614,299,741 downwards.
AGGATAAGTAAAAAAGATATGCTGTTCATCTTCTTGACATTGCATCTTGAGCATTCTTTATCTATACGCTTTGAATATTTACTGCTCTTTTACCTATCTGAGCGCTTTTCTAATTAGCCTCCATGCAAATGTTTGGATCCTTGGTGCAATGTCTTTGGCCTTCCATATCTGCTTTAAAAGGGCTTTTGTATTATGCGGAATGACGCTTGGTTGCGGCTCTCCTTCTGTTGCATCACTGTAGGCATAATTTATAAGCACTTTTGGAGTTGAATTGTCCTGTTTGAATTAGTTTCCAACACAAAGATCTTCTCCGCCTGATTGGATAATGGGCGTTCGGATTATTCTCTTGGCGGTATCATGATAAAAAAGGTTGCAAATAAGATTAGTATTCCAAAGTTTCTGATTTGGCAGCCAAAGGTCTCTGACTTTTACAGGGTAAACAAAATGACTATCTTGGATAATCAGATGAACGTATATTTTGCTAAAGCCATTATACAAAATAGATATGTTCCCTTCGGTTAGTTGATAAAAACAGTTGTTGACGAGCATAGGTCTAACTTTGAGGATAGCTGTCCAAAAAGTAGATTTAGGAACATTATGGTTGGCTCTCCAAAAGGAAGTATCAGGAAAATATTTAGATTGAAGAACATTGGAAATGTGGTATTGGGTTGTTCCACTATTCTCCAAGCAGCGAAAGAGAAAGAATCATAGCTCTGTTAGTAGCTTGCATGTTCTTGATACCTAATCCACCTTCATTTTTAGGGAACATATGTCCTTCCGTGCTCTAAGGCAAAGAGATTTAGCTTTGGTTTCTTCTCTTATCCCTCGCCCACCAAAAGTTTCTAATGATAGCGATAGCTTTGACAAGAATTTTTAGGAAAAAGAAAGTTAGACATATAATAAACAGGGATTGAAGCAAAAGCAGAATTAATTAGGGTGAGTCTTCACGCATGTGAGAGTTAATTAGGGTGAGTCTTCCTGCGAGGGTAAGCGAGATTTGTACTTCCACTGTGTCATTTTTTCTAAGTGCACTACAATACTTGTTCCTTTGTGCACCATAAGTAAAACTAGCTAATTTTATGAAAATGTATCATGTCACTGTCAGTGACTCTCTCTTTTAAGTCCACATTCTGTTGGTGGCTCGGTTAACTCCTAGGGTTTTAGCAGTTATGTATAAAAACATTACGATCCAAAGTATTGCTTGTAGTGGTTTGTCCAAAATGTTGAATGATACTGCTTGGAGATGCATATATTGTTTCACCTCTTCACATGCCAATGTATTTTCCATGTTGTGATGGAGGCCTTTTTGCCTTGTCCACACGAGAGGCCCTTGAGTTTCTTTGGAATGTCGATTAACTTCCGTTCCGGCAAATTGGTACTCCATATGTCCTATTTTCAGCAAAGGTCATGCTGAAATTTTCCATGAATTTTAGCATGACTTTGCTAAAAATAGGACATATGGGGTACTTGTGACTAATGCGTGGGCCGGGGTACTTGTGACTAATGATGAAAGCTTAGGCTTTTAGGGTGCCTCGGCGTCCAAAAACCCTCAATGACAAAAGCTTAGCTTTTAGGATGCCTCGGTGTTGACAAACCCTAAATGATGAGACCATGATCTTGTTCCTTGACAATAACCAACTTTTTGACCAAACTTTGTTCCTATTTAGAGAGAAACATGGCCAACAACGATGAGGCCGGGGTTGAGGCAAGGCATTCAGGAGCTGTCCCGGAGATGGAGGAACAACGTCACTTGTATGAGGACGCCGCCTTCCCCACCGATCCTGAGACCACTAATGGTACCGCCGAGGATGACCCCACTAATGCCACCACTGATGGTGCCGCCGAGGATGCCACCACTGATGATGGCGGGCGCCTGCAGATGCCAGCCAACCGAAGAGGCAACGGAAGGACGGCGCCCGACCGTGCTCCGCACCCTCAAGGAGGAAGTTACTGAACGGACTCCAGCGGGAATCCAGCAGCGCCCGAGCGAATAGTCAAGGGGTACTCGCTTAGCTCGGGTGCATTCTCCGAGCACCGTCTCGATCAACACCGAGAACACGAGGCATCTGACCGAGGGAATTTGCAACCTCCTCTTCACGAAGCTGCACGAACGATACAAGTTCCCCGCTGAATTTGAAAACACAAGCCTCAAAGGTAATAAAGTGAACAATGCTGCCCTCACGAAGATGAGCAAGGCCCTGTCTACTTGGAAAAGAAATGTGAAGAGAATGGTCGAGAAAGGTGAGAGTTATGAGAAGATCAAGGAGAAAAATCCTTTGATCACCGAAGATGACTACAACGACTTCAAGATCAATTGCTCGAGCACCGCAAACTCCGAATCAAGTCAGTGGGGGAAAGAAATGCGGGAGCTGAACTTAGGGGAACACACACTCGTTCCCGGCGGTTCTGAGTGGCGGAGCCTATATGGGACAAGGAGTGCAGCGGGCGTGCCGAGCAAGGCCTACCGCCCCTCTTCGATAAATCGGTGACAAGCGGACCGGGAACTTTGTCGGGGCCCGGTACAAGAAGGACTCGAAAACAAAGGAGCTTACCACAGATCCGAAGACCAGGGCGCTTGAGGTTGTTACAGTAAGGAATACCACCCCCGTAATTAGCTCCATATGGTTGCATTCTAATTAATGAAGCCAAATTTCTAAATGGTTCACATTCCTTCCATGAGCGATCGAAAGCGATGGCGCAGGGTCGACTAAGAGCAACCCTTGGGACACCACTCTAAATAGGGCGTTGAATGTAATGAAGAACAAGGATAAGCTCGATGAAGCCGGCGTCGGTGGTCGTGTGGCGGTAAAGGCTTGTCCACAAAATGGGGTCATACTATACATTTGGTGTGCGGAAGGAGAAAAAGACCAGCTCGGAAAGCCGGTATACGAGGTTCAAGAACTCAAAGGCACAAGTGGCGCGGATTAGGAGATTGTCCAAGAGCAAGTGCAACAACAACTCGGGCGGCGATCACCGCCATTGTGCCTACCTTGATCCAGGGGTTGAGTCGTGGATTGCGGGCGACCAGGGCCGCCCGATTCCTAGCTTCACGGCCAGCAACTCGCGAGAATGCGATGGAGGGGCCATTGGTGTCTCCGGTGGAGGCGGCATTGGTGTCTCCGACGCCGGCACGGAGCTTAATGCACCGGGTGTACGCCCGGCGGCACCTCTGCGACAAGCGGCCCCTCCGTCAGCTGCCGCCCGCCGTTGGCGGTGCCTCGACATTAGCCGAGCTCGGCGCCATCATCATGGTAACTAATTAAGCCTCTCTCGGTCGAGGACTTCATCTCCTTGCCTTTGACTGGGCATCCCCGACGCCCTACATGTTTTTGCAGGCGCCGCCCGGCGTTCGTGCACTCTCACGCGCCCGTGAACAACGAGTTGGTCGATGTCGCCAAGTGCAAAATCGTTTAACCGGGCAACCCCTTGTTCCACGGTACCCAGATGCCACCCAACTTGTTTAGGGTTGAACTGGTTCGGGTGCTGCCAGGCTGCGACGAGTTGTTACCTCCGATTCGACCCGTCGGGGCCGATGATGATGACGTGATGACCCTCAGCGCCTACCTGAGCTGCCCCTGCTTTGGCCGAAGAGCCAGATTCGTTTGAGGCGGGGACACCACCCAAAGACAACACCGCCCGGTCGTGCGGCGCCAAGTCGGCCCCATGGCAAGACCGCCCGCAGCGGTGCGGACATCCCTATGCCACTGGATCCAAACATGCATATGGCACGAGGATCGGAACGACGATGACGACGATACATTTGCCAGCGTCGATCGGTACTTTGCCGATCATGGGTGCGGTGGCGACTTCATGGGGCCTCCTTCTCAAGAACCCAACCCAACAAAAGGCGTGCGCGATCTAGCTGGTACCGCGGAGAAGCCAAGTTGCAGCGAGCGTCGTCTGCCGTTCAGCTCTCGAGAGGCGCCTCCGGTGCCGACTTCACCGAGCCTCGAGATAGGCGAGGTGCAAAATATTATCAGCCCCAACACACTCAAGAAGGCGGTTTGTGAGCGAACTCGGTCCCATTACAGGAGAAGAAGAAAGCACGCAAAGAAAGACTAACAAGTGCGGGCCAGCCCGGCAAAATGCGATCCGTGCTCGGGGCGGGCCACCTTCACTGAGGATATCTCGAGGAGGGTGCATGTGGCGGGTAGGGCGATGCTACCGACAAAAATGTCAATGCTGCAACCGGTGCTATCACGGAGTCTGCATGACGGTGTTCTTTCTTTGGAGAAGCGGCGTCTGAGAGAAGGATGTGGCATACCGGTTTTCGTGGCTAAGGTGCCAGAGGGCAAGGGCTTTGTGGATAACTCCATCGGGCGTACAATCGTCCTGCGGTTTGATGACATCCATGCTATGTTGAACCTTCATCCGCTGCACTACACCTTCGTTCGGCTATTTTATTTGAGTATGGAGACGCGGATCATTCGCGAAAAGACCCTGGACATCGTGATAGTCGACCCCTTCTACATGCGTGCCAAGATCTTGGGCAGCGCCGGGGACTGGCAAGTCGCGAGTTCTTACCTCGAAGGCGTCATTCTTGCAAACCAAGATAAGGATAACTTCCTCGTGCCTTACTTTCCCGAGTAAGTCCTCCCCTCAACCGGCCCGTAACATATGAATTCTTAGATTTCAATCGTTTTTCTTTTAACATTCCGTGTTTTCTGCAGTGACACACATTGCACGCTCATCCTCCTAAGCCCCAAATATTCCATGGCCACGTATTTAAACCGGACCGTCGATTGAGCGTAGACTACACAAATGTCAAGAAGGTTCTTGATGATGTTCTCCCGGCTCGCCCAATCTGGAGGCACCTTCACCAAGCCTATTCGTAAGTCACGGCAAGCACGTGTTCTCCCACAATCTGACGTTACGCTTTCGTCAAGCAGCCGCTGGCGGTCGAAGGGTGCCTACTATGCCATCCATCACATGCGGGCGATCGTGCGGGACCATCATCAACCACGCTACCGAGTAAACTCAAAAGATTGGGCGCGGCGTGTCGGCAATCCAGACGCGGACATCGGACAAGAATTCTTTCGCATCCGGTCGAGTTTGTGGAAATCATCCATCAAGATGTCGCCGTACCTCGGGGCAGTTCTACCTCAGAAATCAGCCGTCCAACGGTGACATCGACACAATGCTACAAATGCAGGTGACAACGCCCGTTCTTTCATGACTGCCCACGATGAGCGGCGGCTTCATCCACGCTCCGGTCCCTTGAGTCGAGTCGAAAGCAGTGATGCTGTGTTTAGTTCTAAAACATCGATTGCCTCATGTTGTAATTAAACTTTAATGAACTTGTAGTATGTCTCTTTGGTTTTGAGAGTCATTCAACTTAGATGTAATCGATGCTACTAATGTCTTGCTTTTCTCTTCCGATAGTTACATTGCATACTTATATATTGCTTATGTATTGTCTGTGAATTGGTACTAACGTTTAGTTTGGCTAGTGCATGGCGATGCCGTCGTATGTCGTGTACAAGGGTAAGGTTCCCGAGTCTCTGACGACCGGAGGAGTGTCGGAGAGCAGGTTCACCGATTCAGCGTAATGATTACAAAGGGTACACCACTAGGGCCGAGGCCGAATCTAGATACGCCCGCTATGTAGAGGGAGAGGGGAGGGACCGTTGGAGGAACCGGATGAAGAAGAGTTTCATCGTGATGATGCTCATCGTGATGACCCCAACTCTCTTCTATGTGATGGTAGTTTAGATGATCGATATTGACTTGTAATGTGAAGACAAACTCGCTACTCGCGGTCTCGAGACTTGTAATATAATTAATGTTCTATCTTTGTTCGGTCTTTTCAATTCGGAGACTAATATGATGAATTGTATTCAGAGACTAATATGATGAATTGTATTCAGAGACTAATCTTCTATTGTATTCGATGAATCTGTTGTTGATGTGTGCTGTCTATATTTTGTCCAATTATACATTTTGTAACCTGTGCAAAAACAGAAAATAAAAAAAAAAAAAACCTAATATTCATACTAATGGCGCATCACATCACGGTCGCCATTAGTATCTCAAAGATACTAATGGCGCATCATTAAGCGATGCGCCATTAGTATGCCGAATTACTAATGGCGCATCTTGCCGTTGTGCGCCATTAGTATGCCAAACACTGGTATACATGGCCCCACAGGAAGTGTATACTAATGGCGCACTGTTGTATATACTAACGGCGCATCCAGTGGTGCGCCATTAGTAAAATATACTAATGGTGTGGCACTAATGGCGCACCACTAATGCGCCATTAATGGCCAAATTAGGTGCGCCATTAGTAGGCCTTTTCCTAGTAGTGCTTCTTTTTGAAAACGACCAAGTATTTTCAAAGGAATACAATACATATAGATGGAGTGATTGTCAAGGTTGCAAGCCAACATGGTGTTGAAAGTTCACTGCAGCAACAACCGACTAGGTCACTGCATCGCTGGTGGGGAAGGAGGGCAACTCACCTCGCCTATGATGCATGCCCAGCGGCGCCGCCGCAACTGGTCCCGGGATTTGGCTTCTCCTACCGCCCATTTGAATAGTTGCACCGGCTCCTCATTCCATTGCGCATGCATGCGCGTTCTTTCCTCCGCAGTCGACTATGTGAATATGATCTCTGCCAGATGCTGACATCCCTCAGCATCTCTCCCCTGAGATCGACTTGCGCCTCCGCCTTGTGCTGCGCCACGCACAACTCCTTGGAACTTCTCTCCAATCGATGCGATGCTTCTTCAATCCGATTTGCCCTTGCTGCCTGATATGTCTCCAACGTATCTATAATTGTTTATTGCTCCATGCTGTATTATCTTCTGTTTTGGACATGGGCTTTATTATTCACTTTTATATTATTTTTGGGACTAACCTATTAACCGGAGGCCCAGTCCAGAATTGCTGTATTTTGCCTATTTCAGAGTTTCGCAGAAAAAGAAAATCAAATGGAGTCCAAACGGAATGAAACCTTCGGGAACGTGATTTTTGGAACGAACATGATCCAGGAGACTTGGACCCTAAGTCAAGGCAGCTTCCAGGAAGCCACGAGGTAGGGGGCGCGCCTACCCCCTGGGCGTGTCCTCCACCCTCGTGGGCCCCACGTTGCTCCACCGATGTACTTCTTCCTCCTATATATACCTACGTACCCCCAAACGATCAGATACGGAGCCAAAAACCTAATTCCACCGGTGCAACCTTCTGTACCCACGAGATCCGATCTTGGGGCCTGTTCCGGAGCTCTGCCGGAAGGGGCATTGATCACGGAGGGCTTCTACATCAACATCATAGCCCCTCCGATGAAGTGTGAGTAGTTTACCTCAGACCTTCGGGTCCATAATTATTAGCTAGATGGCTTCTTCTCTCTTTTTGGATCGCAATACAATGTTCTCCCCTCTCTCATGTAGATCTATTTGATGTAATCTTCTTTTGCGGTGTGTTTGTTGAGAACGATGAATTGTGGGTTTATGATCAAGTTTATCTATGAAAAATATTTGAATCTTCTGAATTCTTTTATGTATGATTGGTTATCTTTGCAAGTCTCTTCGAATTATCAGTTTGGTTTGGCCTACTAGATTGATCTTTCTTGTAATGGGAGAAGTGCTTAGCTTTGGGTTCAATCTTGCGGTGTCCTTTCCCAGTGAAAGTAGGGGCAGCAAGGCACGTGTCGGATGTTGGGTTCCGGCAGACCCTTAAGGTTCGAACTCTAGGGTGCGCATGAAGATCTCTCCCCTACCGATCTACGTTTGATCACCTCGTGAGATCTAAGGGACAGGAGATTTATACTGGTTAGGGCTACCATTGTGGTGTAATACCCTACTCCAGTGTGTGGTGTGGTGGATTGCCTCAGGGGCTGATGATGAACAGTACAGGGGAAGAACAGCCTCACGAGAGGTGTTCTTGAGCTGGTGCCATGAACTGCTTGGGTGAGTTCGATCGCCTCTCTCTCTCTCTCTGGCTAGGGTTCTATCTCATGCCCTCTACGGTGGTGGCTAGCTCTATTTACATAGGCCCTGGTCCTCTTCCCATATATTGAGCGGGAAGGGCGCCAACAACGGCCATTTCGAAGGGGACCATCTAGTACAAGTTATCCTGACTAAAGTCGGTCTTCGCCAGCCAAAAGCGCTCGCGATGGCCGTCTTGGGCTCCACGGTGACCTCCATCCTGCCGCTCCGCTGGTCTTGGTCTTGTTGCCTTTGAAATGGCAACCTTTGCACGATGCCTCGGTACTCCACGTCTGAGCTTGCCCCCTTTGCACCAAAGAGGAAACAAGGACACTGCGCAGGCCAGCGCCCGCCTGGTCTCGATCATCATGGCTTGCGTCACGAGCACCTCGTGAGGTACCCTGCCTTGATTTCTCCGCCTCCTCGCGAGCCTGCCTTGCGAGGCCGCCCCTGAGGAAGCCTTGCACCGTCAGCCCCGCGAGGCTTGGCCCCTCGCGAGGGTCTTGTGTCTTGTGCTGATGAATATGGGCCGCGCTGGGCCACCACTTGAGCCATGCCGCAGCCCACAAGCAGGCAAGTCTGGGGACCCCGTTCCCAGAACGCCGACAGTAGCCCCCGAGCCCAAGCCGCGCTCGGACTTGGCTTAGCGGAGAAGCGAAGGGCAAGTCACGGGCCTTGGCCCCATCGACTCCTGCGGCCTTGGGCGCCGCGTGGCGGTTGATTGGACGTGGGCGTCTCCGCTTCCCCATGCTGCCTCATTATGCGCCTGGCTAGGCGGCCACGAGGCTTGTACACAGTTACCGTCCCTGCACGCTTCTTGTCGTTTCATTTTCCTCCCCGAGCCTTCACTTATGCTTCCAATCCATCTTGAGTTCTTCCCTCTTTCCATTGCAATGGCACCAACGGAAAAGGATAAGGGGAAGAAGCCTGCGCCTTCGACCAGCGCGCCTCCGGCGGCCGCTCCTGCCGTCGACAAGTCGATCGTACTCAATCTGGAGGCCCTGGAGAAGGTCTGTCCGTGCTTGCCTCCAGCTTCAATGAGTGTGGGAGGACGACGGTCTGGCCCGCATCACATGCCTCCTTTGATAGGACTGTTATCTAGGTCCGATTCTTTGCCGACGCCTTATGGGCGGGCCTGGTTCCCCCTTTTCCAATTTCTTCAATGCGGTGCTGTCCCATTACCAGGTCCACATGATGCATCTTGGCCCCCAATCCATTGCTCTGCTTGCTGTCTTCGCCTTTGTCTGCGTAGCCATGGTGGGGATTCCTCCTTCGATTGCCCTTCTGCGCCACTTCTTCTCTCTATGCATGTCTGATCCTTCCAAGTGTTCAGGATGCGTGAGCTTCCAAGCCGTGCCGGAGACGGCCGCCTCGGGGGTCGACTTTGGCCTCCCACCTTCTGCGAGCGGGTTCCGGGAGCGGTGGCTGTATGTGGATGTTGGGGTGCCTAGCCCCCTGCACGCGCACCCGATGCTACCTGCTATTCCCAATCCTGGTTGGGGTCACGAGGAACTTACGGGCCCTCAGCTTGCCTTCACCTGGCATTGCTTCGAGAGGCTGAGAAAGCTCGGAGTGACGGCGCCGAAGGTGGTGAAGGAGTTCCTTCGGCGTCGCATCGCTCCTCTCCAGCGCCATTCCCACCTGATGTGGGCTTACTCCGGCCATCAGGACCGCATGAGGCTCCAGGAAGGGGATCTCGCGCCTGAGATGCCGAGGAAGGTGCTGCAGGTCCTGACTGGCGACCCCTCTCCCGGTAGCGTTTCTCATGGAGGCGCCCTGTTGTATCTTTGCATAAACAGGGTCGAGTTCGTGAGGCAAATGCCCCGCTTCGATGAATGGGGGTTGTGCCCAGCTGCCCTCGCAGGGCCCCGCAAGAACCCGGTTGCTTTGGTCCTTCCCCCAGCCGCCCGCGTGGTCCTTGCCCCAGGAGTCGCCGCAGGGAGGCAAGCATTGGCAGGAGCTGGGGGGCCTGGCGTCGAGGTGCTGATGTCGTGTGGGACTCATGAAGCGTCATCCTCCGGAGCTTACGGAGCCTCCCGCGAGGCGGTGACTGACGAGGGGCGCGACCTGCAGCTCGCGAGGCCGAAGCCCCCGAGGCCTCGGCGGGCCACCAAGAGGAGGCACCCTATCGCTCCTTGATGCAGGTCGTCTTGATGCTCCGGCTCCTATGTCGCGTGCCGGCCCTCACGTTGCAAGCTTGGGCCGGTTCCACATAGATTTCGAGGCCCTTCTCAAGAGGAAGGAGGCTTCCGGTGGTGATGATCGCCCGTTCCGCCCATTGAAGCACAGGAAGTACTTCGCCATGGATGAGTAAGTCCCTCCTTCTTACAGTCCCTTGCTTGCTGCTCCCTTTGCTGATAGTGGCCTTTCAGGATCCCTCCTGACGAGCCGGCAGGTCCAGCCGAGGAGCCACTTCCTCGGGCTTCTCTTCCACCACCGACCTTGATCGCCCCGAGTCCGCGTGCCATCCTCGGTGCAAGCTCGGCTGGTGGGGCAGGCCGGCCTGCGGCGCGTCTTGAACTTGCCGACGCGCCGCTCTTCCCTCGTGAGCTCTCCTTGGGCACAACCAGCTTGCCCCGAGCTACTCCACTAATCATAGGCAGCGAGTGGCTGAAGTCGATCCTCGGGTCTTCAGCGGTTGGTGGTTCAACGCCCGGTCGGGTCCCTCGCGGGGCCCGTCCGGCGATCATGGGGGCGCCAGCCCCCTGCCGAGAGGGGGCGAACCACTCCAAGGTCCTCCGCCGGCGTCAACAGCGAGGATGGTGTTGACGACGTGCTTGGGCGTGCGCGCGAGCGCAGAGTTCTCCGCCAAGAGTTCCTCCGAAGAAGGCGATCGATCTGATGAGCCAGCTCGGCCTTGTAGCTGGCGAAGACGCTGGCCTCAAGTGAAGGCTTGAGGCTGGTCGAGGAGGCGAAGGCATGGCTGAAGGCGGCTGTTGGTCTCGCACATCACCTGCATGACCTCGAGAATGCCAAGGCCGAAGTTTCCTTGGCGGCCTCTTGGGAGGCCTGTTCCGGGCCTTGAAGAAGCTCGGAGGCGACAAGCGGCCAGCTGGAGTAGCTGCGTGTGGGAGCTCAAGACTGGTGCAACTCCTGGAGCGGCAGGTGGAGCTGCTGTTCATCCTCGCCTTCTTGAAAGGAGGGCCCGCTGAAGAGGAGGAGCTCCGGAGGCGTGAGGAAGCGCTGACGCTGGAGACTTCCGAGCGCAACCTCGATCTGGAGCGGTTGGAGACAAGGGAGCGCCAGGTTGCCCAGGAGGAGGACGACATCGGCACGTGGGAGGCCTGGATCTAGGAGGAGATCGACCATCGGGTGGCGGAAGCTCGCACCGGACTTGAGCGCGCGTATGAAGAGTGGCTGGTGTTGATCAGGGTTGAAGCCACGGGAAGGACTGCTGCCCTCAGGACCAGGTTGGCCCCGAAGCCACCACAGCTGAGGCCACCGCTGCCGCGCTAAGCTCGGCGCAGGCCGAGCTGGCCTCCTCCCGCGCTGAACTGCTTCTTCTTCAACGGTGGGTTGATGATGTCGAGGCCATCGCGGAGCGAAATGCGGACGAGATCCGCCAACGGCAGACATTGGAACACATGCACGACCCCATGCTCCGAACGCTTAGGGAAAGGGCGAATACGGCCTTGGGCAACATCTGCGAGGCGGCCGCCGAGGAGCCGCATGTGACCAACTACGCTGGCAACCTCCAGTTCTTCATCGACGTGGTGGCGCATCTGGCGAACCATTACGAGAGGTCTCGCCCGGTGGTGGAGGAGCGAACCCACGGCACGCTTTCGGCGGGCATTCTCCCGCGTCTTCAGCCATCTTCAGAACCTCGATCCCCTCTTCGACTTTGATGCCGCCATTACCCCAGTGCCTGAGGCCGTTCGAGGTGACCTAGCGCGGTGGGTGGAGGATAACGTTGATGCACTCGTCCGGGCCTTCACTTCCGACGACGGGGTGATCGTTGCTACCGATGAAAGCGTCGTGGTGAACGATGGTGGAGAGGGCGCCAACAACGGTGATGAAGAGGCTGGCGACGACGATGGTGGTGCCAGCGACGCCTCCGGGGATGCCCTGGGAGACGCGGCGAGCGATTTGTCCGACTGACCCTGTGCTTCCTCCCGCAGCTGGCCCTTCACAGGAAGAGACTTGGGCGTGGCCCTGAAGGTTGTGAGAGCATTTTTGGGAGGGGAAGCCCCTCATGTAAGAAAATTGTCGCCTATGCATTGTCAAGATTGGCGCAGTGATTGTCATTTTGAATAGGTTGTTGTGTTTTTACCTTTGTCTTGGCGAGCCTCGAGTGGGCTTGTGGTGTACATTCGAGGGCCCATGGGGGTCCCATTTGGCCATGCGGCGAGAGCCTGGCTGGAGCGAACACTGGCCGCGGGACGGCGGGCGCACGTGCTGGGCCCTGCCCTACTCACAAGGGGCTCGCGAGAGGGAGGCAACTAGTGTGAATTCCAACTTGTGCGGAAATAGGAGCACGAGAAAGCACGCGAATAAGACACAACACCCCTTCCCGCATACGCAAACACAAATTCAACTTCAACTTAGATCTGAGGCAAGAAAGTTTGTTCGCACGAAAGGAGAAAACAAGAGCAAATGGCCGTGTCCGGCACCTAGTCTAGTCTTCGACGTCTTCTCACTAGCACGGAGCTAAGTGCTGCCACTGGGAGTGGGAGGGAGCCCCCGAGGCCCGAGGGAAGCTCTTCGGAGACTCCGGGGTGTGTACAGCCCCAACTCATGATTACGTGAGAGTGTCACGGGCGGCGAGCTTCACAGGCACTGGGCCTTCTTCACAGGTACTGGCCTTGCTTCATATCGCCAGATGAGGGCCTCACCTTGAGCCACCCTTGACCCCATCGACGGTGACCAGAAGCCAGGACGACGCCCATGGGGAAAAGGGGACGCCAGTGGTTCCCCCGACGACCACAGGTCCTCTGCCGGGGGCAGGCCCTAGGGCACCTACCCGGCAGAGGGCCTACCTCCAAAGAACTCCTTGCTCCGCACGCTGTGGAGGGGAGCATGGCTCCCGACCCCCCTCCTGCTGCCCCCAGTGCCCTTCTCCCAAGGGGAAGGAGACTGCTGCACTGGGGCAGCCATCCGCTGCGATGACCTGAACCTCCTGCGACCCATGGTTAGCATAAACCTGCTCCTGAGGAATTAGCGTTACCCAATAGTTGTCGAGGCTCCCGTGAGGCTCCTGAAAGAGCTCGCCTTCTGGTGCCTCCTCCTCCCAGCCTGACCCGAGGAACAAGCCGTGGTCTTCCTCCAGCGTGTACTCTCGATCCACCATGTGGGGCACATAGGCATCCGGGGCCACCACCCCAAAGGCCTCGCCGTGGCGCTCCGCATGCCATGTAGCTCGACTTGAAGCTCCACCTTGGGGACGGCTAGGTGGCGTCCCGTTGGGACCAGAGGCAGTGCTGCGCATGCCCTCGCCTACCAGGGGCGGTGCCGGCACAGCCTGCTGCTCGGCGCTGACGGTCAGGCCGGTGTTGATGAAGCTTTGAAGCGCGTTCGGGGGCGCATGGGCATGGATCGGCCCGCCTCGTGATCCTCCCGGGGCCTGGGGTGGAAGCTGACGCAGAACGGGGGAGCTCCTGACGCAGTGGCATCCAGGAGCTCGGCAACTCGTTCAAGGAGCACGTCGCGGCCGCTTTCTTGTAGTCTGCACCATAGCAGCTCTCGCGCCACCGTGAGCGCGTCCTACATGTTTGCCTGCTCCCGTCGGGTGTGCGGCGCCATGGCCGCAGCGTGGCTTGAGGCCCTTGCCGCCGATCGTACTTGCCGTGGAGTGAGGGAAGGGGACGCCTGACTGCGCCGCTCGCGTCCTGCAGCATTCTGCGGGTCGCGGGCTGCCCGAAATCTTGAGGTTGAGGTCACCTTGGCAGGCGGCACGCGGCATGGGCAGGCCATGCCGCCCAGCGGTCGGAGTTGGCCGTCGGGTCGCCGGACATGGAGGCGGTGACACGGTGGAACCTAGGACGGAAGAACGGAGATCCCGGCGCACCCCTACGTGGTGCGCCAAGTGTTGGATGTTGGGTTCCGGCAGACCCTTAAGTTTCGAACTCTGGGGTGCGCACGAAGATCTCTCCCCTACCGATCTACGTCTGATCGCCTCATGAGATCTAAGCTGGAAACGATGAACACCACAAGGGACACGAGATTTATACTGGTTCGGGCCACCGTTGTGGTGTAATACCCTACTCCAGTGTGTGGTGTGGTGGATTGCCTCAGGGGCTGATGATGAACAGTACAGGGAAGAACAGCCTCGCAAGAGGTGTTCTTGAGCTGGCGCGATGAACTGCTTGGGTGAGTTTGATCGCCTCTCTCTCTCTGGCTAGGGTTCTATCTCATGCCCTCTACGGTGGTGGCTAGCTCTATTTATAGAGGCCCTGGTCCTCTTCCCAAATATTGAGCGGGAAGGGCGCCAACAATGGCCACTTCGAAGGGGAACATCTAGTACAAGTTATCCTGACTAAAGTTGGTCTTCGGCTGCAAAAAGCGCTGGCGATGACGCCGTCTTGGGCTCCACGGTGACCTCCATCCTGCTGCTCCGCTGGTCTTGGTCTTGTTGCATTGAAATGGCAACCTTTGCCTGATGCCTCGGTACTCCACGTCTGAGCTTGCCCCCTTTGCACCAAAGAGGAAAAAAGGACAATGTCGGCGTTCTGGGAACAGGGGTACCCAGACTTTCCTGCCTGCGGCCTGCGGCGTGGCTCAAGGGGTGGCCCAGCATGGCCTATCGTCATCAGCACGAGCTCAAGACCCTCACAAGGGGCCAAGCCTCGCGGGGCGGACGAGAGGAAGCCTCCTCAGGCACGGCCTCGTCAGGCTGGCTCGCGAGGAGGCAGAGAGACCAAGGCGGGGTACCTCACGAGGTGCCCATGATGCAAGTCATGACGACCAAGGGTGCCAGGCGGGCGCCCGCAGTGATCTCGTTCCTCTTTGGTGCAAAGGAGGCAAGCGCGGCGAGCATCAAGCAAAGGCAGCCATTTGGTGCAACAAGACCAAGACCAACACAACGACAGGAAGGAGGTCATCGTGGAGCCCAAGCCGGCGTCATCGTCAGAGCCTTTGGCAGGCGAGTACCAACTTTAGTCAGGATAAGTGTACTAGATGTTCCCCTTCAAAATGACCAACTATTGGCGCCCTTCCCGCTCAATATTTGGGAAGAGGCCCAGAGCCTCCGCCTATAAATAGGACTAGCCACCCACAGGGTAGGGACATGTTGACGTAGAGGCATCTTGGATCCAGAGAGAGAGAGAGAGAGAGAGAGAGAGAGAGAGCTACCAAACTCCCCCTAGCAGTTCATCGCACCGGCCAAGAATAGACCCTCGCGAGGCTGTTCTTCCTTGTACTGTTCATCATCAGCCCCTGCGGCAATCCACCACACCACACACTGGAGTAGGGTATTACACCATAATGGTGGCCCGAACCAGTATAAACATTGTGTCCCTTGTGTTGCTCTTTGAGTAGTTTAGATCCTTGCGAGGCGACGAGGTGCAGGCAGGTAGGGGGTGAGATCTCCGCGCATTGTGTCCCAGAGTTCGAACCTAGAGGGTCTACCAGAACCCGAGATCCGACATTTGGCGCGCCAGGTAGGGGTGCGCCGGTGCTTTCCCTTCCGCCGACCCGCTCTCCGTTAACTTCTCGATTCGCCCTACAATGAGCGGCACGCCGCCCACTCCTGTCGCCAGCGCCGGCGCAGGGGCCAGGGGGCTCCGAGCCTTGGCCCCAGCCTTGCGACAGGTGCAGTGGCCGAACAACTTCATGCCGGACGCCATGCAAGGCTTCAACGCCACCCGCGCTACAAGCGGAGGCAGCAGCAGTCATGGCTAACTGGCTTCCCATGGCCCTCACCGGCGCCCCGCGCATGTGGCTGCTCCACCTGCCAGCGGGTTCCGTGGCCTCTTGGGAGGAGTTCGCAACCTCTTCCTCGCCCAGCATGCTGCACCAGCGTCGCCGATCGTTGCAGCTCTCCTTGGCGGCTCGCAGACACCACCTTCAGGCCGCCACGTCAAGCCATTCGTCCGATAGATCGCGGCTGCCTCCGCGCGGCAGGAGGATCCTCCGGGTCGGTTGGCGCCCAAGGCCGACCTGGCCTTCAGCTCGGAAGACCACCCCTCCAACACAACCTGCTCGGGCGCGCTCCCAATGCTATGCACCCCCACCATCTGCCAAGTGGCCGTCACCAGGACTCTCATCGACGGCGGCGCGAGCCTCAGCGTGCTCTCGGTTGAAGCCTTCAGTCTCCTCCACATACCGCCGGAGCGGCTTCAGCCTAGCAGGCCCTTCTTGGGCGTCGGAGGTGGTTCAGCCGGCTCCCTGGGGCAGATCCGTCTCCCGGTGACGTTCGACACCTACGACAACTTCCGCACGAAGCTAATCGACTTCGACATCGCCCCCATCAGCCTCCAGTACAACGCCATCCTCGGCTACCCAGCACTAGCCCGATTCATGGCCGCAACTCACCCAGCATACAACCTCATGAAGATGCCCGGGAGCAACGGCGTCCTCACCGTGTCCGGAGACGCCGAGGATGCGTTGCAAGTGCTCAAGCTCGTCTTCAAGACTGCGGCGGCGGCACAGCCCGCCGACTCAGACGCCCCTGAGCCCAAGGGGGCTGCGCCGGCCAAGAAGAGGCATCTATTGTCAGGACCCCGATTCCAAGTCACATCGACCTAGCCGGTAACACCTCATATCACTTTGTGGCCTCACGCACGGTATTCCCACGGGTGTCGCCTTACCATGGCCCGGGACCGTTTGCGTCTTTTGGCTCACGTATATGATAGTGTCGCTAAGCGTCCACATGACAAAGAACCGGGCCGACATGGCTAGTCGTGAACCCAAAGCGGCACTAACCTATGGGGACAGGCATACATGAATCACATCGAGCATGTCGGTCATCAACGTATATATTCGGGCTGTAGCAGCTTTGGGCTATCAGGACTCCGGTATACCGGGCTGTAGCAGGCTAAGGCAGGACTCCGAATACCACCAGCGTGACATTTCCCGAAGAGACAGACATAGGAGCAGAAGTGAATCACATGCCGCCAGTCAAGTGTCCAAGCGGTAGTCTTTGGGCTAGCAGGACTCCGGTGAACCGGGCAGTAGCGGACTACTATCGCTCGAAGCCACGAGACTTACATTTCCCCATATGAGAGGCTGCCAAGGATAAACAACTAGTTTGTCGGATCCCACTCATACCAAGCATTTCAATCATACACGCATAATATGCCCGATATGAGTAAATACAACAAGGCATCACAACAAAACTCTACAACTCAAGTACTTTATTTAAAAGGCTCCGAGGAGCCATACATAACATAGTCATATAGGTAGGGGTCACATGACCCAACACTCAAGTCATACAATCATACAAGCACATGCGGAAGCAAACTAGTCCGAGTACAGACTCTAGAAAGAAAGAAAGCTTGTTGGAGCCTTTCTATCTACAATGGCCCTTCACAAGTCTTAGACCGCCACCTGGGTGGCTAATTCACTCGTCGATGTCAAGATCTACATAGAACCCATCGGAAGGGCGGTGTTGTCGTCGAAAAACATTAATTAAGCAAATATGAGTACGGAGGTACTCAGCAAGTCTTCTACCACAGAATCCTAACATACATGCACATACTCAACAAGTTGGTGGAGTTATTTGCAGCAAGCCCGCTTTGACTATTGTCTAAGCTATCATACGAGACACCACTTGAAAAGCATTTGTCGCTTTACACGAGTCCACTAATCACCATCACAATACTCCACCGTGGATCCTCTCTCGTCATCCCACGAGAGGGCCATCCACGATACTCCTACTTATCTTGAGGCTTTTAGTAGTATCCATTTACTTGTCTATGAACTGATATAGATAACCCGAAGTCCTTCTCCGTGGACACGGCTATTCGAATAGATCATATTAAACCCTGCAGGGGTGTACTTCTTCACACGCTCTCACCACTTACCGCCCGTTTACACGACATGTACTCGGCAACCTTCAAGCGGAAGCCCAACGTGGGTGTCGGCCACAGCCTACCTAAACACACAAGTCCCAAGTCCGGAGTTGATCGCCTATTCGGGTTCCATCCGCATGAGGAGTCCGCCGAGGTTTCCCATACGGCCCCGAACGATGTGTCTGAGGTTCCCGAGACACCAAACGGGCGAATCGGTACACCGGGCCACGGTGCCTACCGCAACACAACCCACCCCTATGGTCAGCGTTGCGTGCGGCCCCCAACATGCTACAAACACCAGAAACTACTTGCAACTCCCGAACTGAGGACAAGAGTGGTTAAGAAGCCGAGAGGGTCAATTAAGGATCCCAATGCGTGGTAATGGTAACTGTTTCATGGATCACAAACACAGATCTCAGTTCTTAGGGCGGCTTCAATGAAACAACCCACCATGTACTCCTACATGGCCTCTCATCGATACCTTTACCAAAACGTGTTCAACACTTTCACTCTTGAATCAACACAACCTTTCACTCCGGTCCATCATCCCGATGAGCCAGACTGACACAACTCTAAGCATAGCAAGCATAGCATGGTAGGAATCACAAACATGGCTCAATCAACTCCTACACATACTAGTGGGTTTAATCTAGTTTTTGTGGCAATGACAGGTCATGCTAATGAAGTGGGTTCAACTACCGCAGCACACAACAGTTTGAATCGCGTTGTCTTAATGCAAGAACGAGAGCGTGCGAGAACATGGGTTTGTATCGGAATGATCAATGAGTTGCTTGCCCGATGGGCTGGTAGAGTAATCTTGCCCTTGAGATGGATAGTCGAGGTTATCCTCAGGGGCAGAACCTATCATGAAAGCACACCGAAAGTAAACACACATGAAAATATGCAACAATATGATGCATGCTATGACATGGCAATATGGATGTGTGTTGGCCTAGTGCAAGCTGAAATAACAGGGGATGAACTCATTTGAATCAAGGATTCAAATGATAGCTCATTTGAGTTAGACCTAAAGGTGCATTATCTTGTTCTGGTTAAACAGCATAGTTAACTTGTTTTAACATGCATGAAACCTGTACCAATGGATAGAGTGGATTTTTCTGATAATTTTTCATATATAAATCTTTGCATTTGGAGTTACAGATTAAAAGTTATAAGCATTTGAAATTTGAATTATATTCTGGAATTTACTATTTTAGAATAAATCCAGAAATTGAATTAATACGTCGACCATAAATGCGTCGACGCCGAAATCAATCGACGTCAGGTCAAACCTGACAGTGGGTCCCGCATGTCAGGGTAATTAACTTAATTAAAGTTTAATTAAAACTAACCTATTTAGTTAGCGAGGCTGGGCCCCATCTGCCGATGACTGTCGGGTCAGCCGAGGGCCCGCATGGTCAACGTCCACGTCGGCTGCACCGCGACTAGCCGCCAGCGAGCCCGACACGGGCGGAGAGTGTGCTTAGCGATTCCGCGACCAAACGAGTCGCGGAAGGTAGCTACGGGTAGCTAGGAGCAACCCGCGACTACTGGTGGAGTCAGTTGGGGTCGGGGTGGCCGGAGTTGGCGCCGGCGACGAGCTACGCGGCCGCCGGGGTTCGGCGAGCAATGAGCTAGGGGTTAGAGGGCTCGGTGAGGTGCGGGGAGTACAAGGTAGACCCCTCGGAGTGCGGTGAGTGCAACGGACACCATGGGATGGCCGGAGAGTGACCGGGAGCACGTCGGCGACGAGCTCCATGGCGGCGGGTGCGGGTGAACGTGGCTCGGTTGCTACGTTGCTCGAGGGCGCGAGAGAGAGGGAAGGGGAGGTCGGTAGGCTCACGGGCGACGTGTCGAAGCCCTCGTCGAGGTCGGGATGAACCGGAGCGACGGCGGCGACGAAAGGGATCTCCGCGACGGCGAGCTTGGTTGAGGTCGGTGGGATGGATTCGGTGCACTAGAACGAGCGGGACTCGGCTGGCTAGGGGTAGTGGAGTCTGGCAGAGCTCCTGGACATGATGAGGAGGAGCATGGACGGCGGGGAGCACGACTACGGGCGGGGCAAGCGCGGCGGCAAGGCCGCCAAGATGGGGAGAGCGAGAGAGGCGAGCCGGGAGGAGAGGGAGTGTCCAGGGGTTCGGGAGAGAGGGAGGTCGGTCCTCGTCGGCAGCGGAGGGAGCGGCGAGGCGACCAGGTGCGTGGCACCCATGCGGTGCCCGCCGCCGAAACACTGGCTGCCTGCTGGCCGAGCCAAGCAGCTGTTGGCCGGGCTGCTGGGCCAGTGGGCGGCAGGTGGGAGGCGTCGAGGTAAGTTTCTGTTTTTTTTTATCTTTTCTAATTTCCTGCAACTTTGTGGGGTTTTCTAAAATACCAAAACAGTTTTAAAAATCACCAAAATGCTCCTGGTCCCTTGTTGGAATATTTCCAACATGAAACATTTTGGTTTGGTAATTTTTGGACATTTAAAATATTTTATATAATTTGAAATGCTCAAGTTTAAAAACTTATGAATTAATCCAAGGACCTTTGGATGACCTAGAAAATGATGCAACACCTTTGACATAGGCTCTGAACCAAAGCAAAGATGATGAGCATTTTGAAGGGCATTTCAGGTTCATTGAAATATTTTTTAGTAAACCCTAGTTGAATTAAGGGGGGGGGGTGTTCTGGGGGTTTCCTGTCTTCCCCATTTCAAATTCAAATGAAATTTAAACATGATGCACACCCTAATGCATGGTCTAACTGGGATGTGACATCTATTCACCCAAGACAAGGCGGAAACCAAGCAGATACTGGTCGACGAGGACGGGTCCACTAACGCCACCTTCACCATAGGCACCAACCTCAAGCCCGAGCAGGAGGAAGCCCTGGTCAAGTTCCTGCGCCCGAATAAGAAGGTATTCGCATGGGAACCAGATCAGTTGGCTGGGATCCCGAGAGGCATAATCGAGCACCACCTCAACGTGTGCCCAAACGTACGCCCCGTGAAGCAGAAAGCGAGACATCAGTCCACTGAAAAGCAGGCTTTCATCGTCCGAGAGACCCGCAAGCTAGAAGCGGTAGGTGTCATTCGCAAGGTCGGATACCCAGATTGGTTGGCTAACCCGGTTGTCGTGGCAAAGAAAGGGGGGAAGGAATGCATGTGTGTCGACTTCACCAACCTCAACAAAGCCTGCCCGCAGGATCCATTCCCGCTCCCTCATATCGAGCAGATCGTCTATTCCACCGCCGAGTGCGACCTGTTATGTTTCCTGGATGCCTTCTCTGGCTATCACCAGATCAAGATGGCGGTAGAAGACGTGGAAAAAACGGCTTTCCTGACCCCGTGTGGAGTGTACTGCTACACATGCATGCCGTTCGGGCTGCGCAACGCAGGAGCGACCTTTCAGCGGCTGATGCACATCACCTTGGGTCCGCAGCTCGGGAGGAATGTTGAGGCTTACGTCGATGACATTGTGGTGAAGTCTCGGGAGGCCAAAACCCTGATACAAGACCTGGAGGAAACCTTCGCGAGCCTCAACGCAGTGAACCTGCGGCTCAACCCGGAGAAGTGTGTGTTTGGGGTCCCCTCGGGCAAGCTCTTGGGCTTCCTCGTGTCCCATCGGGGCATCGAGGCTAACCCAGAAAAGGTCAAGGCAGTCGAGGACATGAGCCCGCCGATGACCCTCAGAGAAGTGCAGAAGCTCACTGGGCGCGTGACCGCACTAGGTCGCTTCATCTCCAAGTTGGGGGAACAAGCGCTACCCTTCTTCAAGCTAATGAAGAAAAAGGGCCCCTTTGAATGGACCGAGGAGGCCGACAAGGCGTTCCAAGATCTCAAAAGGTACTTAACCAGCCCTCCGGTAATGGTGGCTCCGCGCCCCCAAGAGCCCCTGGTGCTCTACCTTGCAGCCACCCCCTACTCTGCCAGCGCAGCCCTGGTGGTGGTTAGGGAGGAGCGTCGGACCGAAGCCGCGGTAGCTTCCCGGGTCAAGGCGAAGCAGGATCAAGAGGGCCTCACAGAGACCACTACCGCAGCCGAGAAGGATCAGCTGCCGCAAGGAAGCGCACTCAGAACAGAAGAGACCCCTCCCCCTGGCGACCAGCCACTTGGGGCTCCACTGTCTCAGGAGGCGCCACGGCCTCTGGAGGACGCCAACAACACCAACATTCCCAACCTCGTCGAACACCCTATGTACTTCGTTAGTACAGTGTTGCGGGACGCGAGGGCATGGTACCCTATGCCCCAGAAACTCCTCCTCACGCTCTTTGTGGCTTCGCGCAAGCTGCGGCACTATTTTCAGGGCCATCCCATCAAGGTTGTCTCGGCGTACCCCTTGGAAAGGGTGCTCAGGAGCCCCAACTCGGTTGGAAGAGTCGCTGAGTGGAACATCGAGTTGCAAGCACTCCAGCTAGAATTCAGCACCACCAGAGTCATCAAGGGAGCCGCGCTAGCGGAATTCGTGGTGGAATGGACGGAGGCGCCGAGCCTCAAGGCTGATGAGGATCGATCCCTCTCCCCGGGAAGCGAGGCACCGGACGGTTGGATCATGTTCTTCGACAGGGCGTTCTCCAGACATGGCGCGGGAGCTGGCGCAGTGCTTATATCTCCTACTCAGGACAAGCTCTACGACGCCGTGCAGCTCTGTTTCCAGGATGGAGAAAAGGTCTCCAACAACAGAGCGGAATATGAGGGCCTGATAGCAGGCCTGAAGGCCGCGGTTTCCCTGGGAGTGAAGCGCCTTACCATCAAGGATGATTCACAACTCCTCGTCAACTTCTCCAACAAAGTATACGAGCCGAGGGATGAGCACATGGAAGCCTACCTCGCAGAGGTCCGCAGATGGAGAAGCAGTTACGGGGCTGGAGTTGCGACATGTGCCTCGTGGCACCAATCAAGAGGTCGACGACATCGCCAAACGGGCATCCAGGCGGCTACCTCAGGAGCCCGGCATCTTCGAGGAGCGGCTCTTCAAGCCCTCGGCAACGCCATCGCTGTCAAGCACGGTGCAGCCTCGGGGAGAGCTCCCCCAGCCACGTGCCTTGGGAGCCCCGGTCTGTGCCGGCCTCGAGCGCTGCTCCCTAACGCCTGGAGCCTCAGGAGGGATGCTGGATCACAGAGCTCCGGAGCTACCTGACGCAAGGGACCTTGCCGGAAAAGGAGGAGGAAGCGGAGCGTGTGGCGCAGCAAGCCATGGCGTACTGCATCAGGGATGGAGAGCTCTACCAGAAGCGACCAAATGATGTATCCCTGTGTTGCATCTCCAGGGAGCAAGGGAAGGAGCTGCTGGCGGACATACACGATGGAGATTGTGGGCATCATTCGTCATCATGGACCCTCGTTGGCAAGGCGTTCCGCAGCGGGTTTTATTGGCCCACTGCACTCAATGATGCCGTGGACCTGGTGAAGGCTTGCGAGGCCTGCCAATTCCATGCCAAGCAGATCTATCAGCCGGCGGGAGGTCTGCAAACTATACCCCTCTCGTGGCCATTCGCAGTCTGGGGGCTGGATATCCTGGGCCCGTTTCCTCGGGCGCCAGGAGGCTATCGTTACCTCTACATCACCGTGGACAAGTTCACCAAGTGGACTAAAGTGGAAGCCATCTGCACCATCCCCGCAAGTTCTGCGGTCAAGTAC
Organism: Aegilops bicornis; assembly: GCA_021605145.1. Lineage (NCBI taxonomy): Eukaryota > Viridiplantae > Streptophyta > Magnoliopsida > Poales > Poaceae > Aegilops > Aegilops bicornis. The sequence goes on along the minus strand of CM038674.1, from coordinate 614,276,249 downwards.
ATCAAGGGCATCGTGAGCCGGTTCGGGGCGCCGAACCGCATCATCACCGACAAACGTTCACAGTTCACCAATAACCTCTTCAAAACATACTGTGCTAACCTTGGGACGCAGGTATGCTACGCTTCGGTAGCGCACCTGTAGAGCAACGGTCAGGCCGAGCGGGCCAACGCAGAGGTCCTGAGGGGCCTCAATACCAGGACATTCAAGAAGAAGCTGGAGGCCTGTGGCAGAGGCTGGTACGACAAGCTTCAGTCCGTGTTGTGGTCCATCCGCACGACCGCAACCAAGCCGACTGGCGAGACCCCGTTCTTCCTGGTCTATGGAGCTGAAGCAGTCCTCCCTCACGAGGTCAGGCGTCGTTCGCACGGGTCCTGGCGCTCGATGAGTCGCAGCGAGGACACCATGCGGGGGCGGACCTCGTGCTAGGGAGGAGCATCGCCGAGAAGCCGCTGCACGAAGCGTGCGGTACCAACAAGCACTGCGGCGATATCACTGCCGCAACATTCGCCCCAGAACTCTTGAGGTAGGGGACCTCGTGCTCAGACGGGTTCTCTCCAGGGAGGGACTGCAGAAGCTTTCTCCCATGTGGGAGGGCCCGTTCAAAGTTGTTCATGTTTCCAGGCACGGATCCGCGCGCTTGGAGACTCAGGAGGGGGTGCCCGTCCAGAAGGCATGGAACATCCAGCACCTCCGGAGGTTTTACCTCTAAAAAGGCCCGGTGCCTGTGAAGAAGGCAAACACATGTGAAGCTTATCTTCCTGAGAAAGGCCCGGTGCCTGTGAAGAAGGCAAACGCCTGTGAAGCTTATCTTTCTGAGAAAGGCCCGGTGCCTGTGAAGAAGGCAAACGCCTGTGAAGCTTATCTTTCTGAGAAAGGCCCGGTGCCTGTGAAGAAGGCAAACACCTGTGAAGCTTATCTTTCTGAGAAAGGCCCGGTGCCTGTGAAGAAGGCAAACGCCTGTGAAGCTTATCTTTCTGAGAAAGGCCCGGTGCCTGTGAAGAAGGCGAATTGTGGCGACCGGTTTTCCGGGCATTAAATTCCAGAAAATGGCCGTCGTGCTCACCAGCCCTAGGATTACTGTTAGCTGATGAGGCACCAACTTGATACAGAAATTCCAAGCAAAATACAAAATATGTGGTACAAGACCATTCTGGCCTGTGAGTACAACAAATGGTTCCAGTGGTTTGATGGCGGAAGCGGTTTGTGGATCATCAACGTCTATGGGACTCCATTTCCCACGGGAACATCTGACCAGGTTAACTCCTATCTTCGCGAGGCAGCTATCACCATTGTTTAGGTTCCGGGGCGGTCATCGCAACGCTCCACTCCATGTAGGAAATCTCGCCAAGACAATAGCCAGGGACAAGCCAGTGAGTACTTTGAATGTACTCGCAAACATTATGAACACTGGATTAATATAAATCAAGTGCAGAAATAGTCCATGATCATGTCGTCAGTCATAACTAAAATCTATTGTGCGTGCGAGCAGGTTATGTATATGCAGCATGAATATGTAGCGATGGAGTATAAAAATAAAATGCCACAATCGGGCGTCTGTGCGACACCACATAAAGGGCTTTATAAAGTAAATAAATAACAGGCATGCCACAATCGGGCGTCTCAGCGACACCACATAAAGGGCTTATAAAGTAAATAAATAACCAGCATGCCACAGTCGGGCGTCTTAGCGACACCACATAAAGGGTTTATAAAAGAATATAAAAACATACAATGCCACAGTCGGGCATCTCAGCGACACCACATAAAGGGCTTATAAAGTAAATAAATAACCAGCATGCCACAGTCGGGCGTCTTAGCTACACCACATAAAGGGCTTATAAAAGAATATAAAAACATACAATGCCACAGTCGGGCGTCTGAGCGACACCACATAAAGGACTTATAAAAGAAAATAAAAACATACAATGCCACAGTCGGGCGTCTGAGCGACACCACATAAAGGGCTTATAAAAGAATATAAAAATATACGATGCCACAGTCGGGCGTTTGAGCGACACCACATAAAGGGCTTATAAAAGCAATAAAAACATACAATGCCACAGTCGGGCGTCTGAGCGACACCACATAAAGGGCTTATAAAAACAAATAAAAACATTCCCAATGAATATCCCGGAGGTAGAACCATCCCAGAGATACTCGATAAATAATGTAACGGGTTAGTCCATAACAGAAATAATAATCATGGGGTTAGTCCATAACAGAAACAATAACCATGGTCCTCACAAGTCACTAGTCCGTATCCAAATTTATACTAACCGCTTCTCCTCCGAAGACCGACACAAAGACCGACAATTGACCCATCCCAAACTGTAATCCTTAACATGGACACGGCTTTACGAATAGGTTTAATCTCTGCAGAGGTCGTACTCTTTTCCCACGAGTAACGGATTCCTTTAGTCCATCGGGACTAATTCCGTTTACAGTCTTTTAATTGAAAACACACCTGACTTGCACATACCAGCTTAACTTACCGGTGTCTGGAATCACCCATGACACTTGTTAAGCAAAACCCTAAGTGGGGAGGCTACAACCTCGCGTAGCATGGGATCAAATTTATATCGCGCGCTCAAAGGGGTGGCTCTCCTCTCGGTCTCAACCGGAAACACCCATGCCCCGGACCAGGTGGCATGCCTACCGCTTCAACCGATATCTTCCACCATGGCCTCTCATGCGGTGTGTGCTAGAAAGGGGTTGACGATCGATCAACTGCACCCTACTTGCGGTAGGGACAAGTGGTAGTAAGAAACAAGTATGGGGTTACTGGTACAAGACTTGATCTACGGTCGACTCAGGAGGTTTGCAAATTCCCTGCATGACATGTATCACAAATATATATATCAACCAATAGAATCAACATTCATTATACCTTGCTATGCCATAGTGGACATAACCGTCTCGACGGAGACCGGCGACAAACTCATACCTACCCAAGGCAGAGGTTTTCCTGGATCCCTCTCGGTATGCATGCAAGGCATATGAGGATGATTACCAACACAAGTGTGTTCATTTCCAACAGCATGGAAATCACTAATATGCATCCATGCAAATGATCATATCACATGAAATAACAAGTATTCTGAAACGAGGTGGTGTTATAAACGTGTCAACGACCACACCAAAAATATTATGCCGGGTTCAGAATGCTTGCCTTCAGGTTGTGTAGAGGCAGGGTGCATCCTAAAAACTTTTGAAAGTTTCCTCATCTCCTCCAAAAATTCAATTTTAAAAAATATTCAAACAACACATACTTTAAAAACAGCACAAAAAAGTTGTCTGGATTTTTTTCAAATAAATCTTAAAATAAACTAGACCAAATTTGAGAGAGGTAAGAAAAAGAATCAATTCATTTGGAGTTGTCATTAAAAAGTTATAGCCAGTCAAAGTTTAGTCAAATTCCTGGTTTTTAAATAAAACAGAAAAAGAAAAGAAAACGATTCGAACTGACCACGTCGAAGGCGTATTCTAAAAATACGCTTCCACTTATGCCTGCGTGGATCCGTACTGGGTCACTGACAGTGGACCTGCCTGGCCCACTGGTTAGGTTTGATCAGTCCACGCGCGCGTCGCCTTCTCCGAGCGAAACAGAGGCGGAGCTCCGGCGAGGCTCGCCGGCGAATGACGGCACCATTCGGAAAACAGAGGCCATCTACGGGCTCAGGGGATCAAGACGGTCACTCCGGTGGTTGATATGGTCTATGGGGTGGACGGAGCTGCCGGCGGCGTGCTTCGCGGAGGACGGTGGCCGTCGGGCAATGTGAAATTCTGCCCGTGGCGAGTCCCGATCAAGATTGATTAGGGGGATGGACTCATGAGAGGGAGGGGGAGTTCCTGGTGAAGAGAGTGGAGTGGGGGAGGCCCTGGTGGCGCCGGAATGGACGAGGCAGTAGCGTCGGCTGCGGTTGCCGGAGATGGGGACGGAGACCTCCCCTGGTCGATTGCGAGCTAGGGAAGCGCCATTGGGGTGGCATGAGGTTGCCTACGTGCGGGGACGGCTCGGGGCTTCCTTAAATAGGCGAGTCAAGGCGGTTCAGCGGCGGCCGCGGATAAGGTCGCTGGCGACCGTCTTTCTGTAGCTTGGGCGACGTGGCGGTGACGAGCGCTAGTGGACATGCTTGAGGATGAGCTTGCGCTGTTCAAGGGGGCAGGTGGCAAGCGGCTGCTAAGCGGCACCGACACAGCCGAGACGCTGCGGAAGCCGGCGTGCTTCCAAGGGCTCTTACGGCGGTGTTGTAGGGATCCAGGGGCTGATTGGCGTGATGCGGGGAGAAGGTTAGTGAGTGGCGTGGCTCCGCAGGGCGGTGGCAAACCAGGGGTGCGACGTGTCGGCTCAGGCGCGGCACGTGCAATACGCGTGCTCTGCTCGCGCCCAGAGCACGCACGAGACATGCTCAACGAAATGCTATGGCATGTTAGGGGGCTCCAAACCACTAGGAAGTTAGCAGGGTGGGGTTATAGTCTAAGGCAAAACCATTGGACATGCTGGTCTGGTCAGGGGATTAAGTTCACAGTGTAAACAAAAACTCATGCCAAAACAGATCATGCCCATAAGGTGTTTGACAAAATGCTAAGGGCACTTAGGCATTTCTTGGAGTGGCCAAAACTTCCAGAGTGGGGTCTCTTTAGATGAATGAAAGGGTGGTAAGGTTAGTTTGTCCAAAGCACAAACTTGCTAGTGCAAGTTTTGCAAAACTTCAATTCTGGACAGAAAGCAAATAACATTTTTGCAAGCACTTAGAATCATCCAATGGGTCCACTCTCCTGGACTTAAGGGTTTGGCAAGGAGGACTACCAGTAGGAAAAGGAATCATGGATCAAGGAGCAACTAAAAATGTGGTTGCTGTACAAAACTTTAAGTTGGACCAGAATGGAAAAGAGGATGATTCACTCAGTTTTTCCAAAGGACATCACTAGGTTTTTGCATAAAGTCGAATCATAGGCTGTTACTAAACTCCCATAATTTTGGTGGAAACTCTAAAGAAATAAATAAATAGGTTGTAGTGTAAAAATGCTCTCTGGACCAGATTTTAAAATATGGTGTAGAGCTCAAAATATTTAATGGGCAGAAGATATTTTTGCACAAAAGTGGTTCAAAAACTCCATATGACATCTCCAAATTTTGGTGGGATTTTTGAATGAATTTATAAAAGGGTTGTAGTACAAATGGGAGCATAAAACTATGGGAAACCATTTTTTGAAGAAAATAAAGATCAGGAAGAATATTGTATAATTAATTCTTCTGATAAAAGAAAAGATTTTCTTGAGAAGGTAAACAAGTCCAATATCATAAGTGAAAGGTTTTCATCTTAGGGAACAACTCCAAGATAACCAAGAAAAGAATGGTTTTGAAATCAAGAAAAACCAAGAAAAGGAAAGTTAAATTTCCTGGCAAGATTTTAATTAACAAAACAAGGTTAATTTTTTTTGGGGTGTCACAACACTACCCCCCTTAAGAAAAATCTCGTCCTCGAGATTCGCTAAGAGTTAACTCTATAGCAAAATTTGCATAAAAACAAAAGCGGTAACAGTGAGAGGGCAATAAGTGGTGCAAAAAAAAATACAGTGTGGGGACACTAGCGCTGTGTGGAAAAATCTATGGTTAGGAGAAAAAACGAGAGATTTCTACGCTGGATATAGATTTAGAATAATTTCTAAATCTCAAAAATACGCTGGTCGCACCCGAGAGCATAGTGCTCTCTCTGGCTGACAGGTGGACCCGGGCCCACTATCGGCCTCTTCTTCTTCCTCCGGCTCTCTCTTCTTCCTCTCTCCAGCGTGCTTTCCCGCGCTTTCTCCATCGGCGACGCCTAGCGCGTAGGGCCTCTAGGCCGTACTGCGGTAGTGCGCGGCGTGCTAGCTGCTGATGCAGCGTGCACTCACTTCGCGGGCCAGTGTGCTGTCGGCACTGCTCGAGGATTCGCATCCGAACACCGGCGATCGGGCGACGAGCGGCGCTGGTGGACCTCGCCCACCGTTCATCGAGCTCGAGCTATAAAACGGCCGAGGTGTTCTTATCTTTTCCTCACACCTGGCCTCGCTTCTCCTCCTCCTTCCTTCTCCTCTGTTTCCGTTTGCCGAAGCTCGAGGCGAGGCTCTAATGGCGGCGGTGGTGCCGGACTGGTACGTGATCCTGTTGTGCGGAGGGCTGGCAGCGGTGCTGGGGCTCTCCGTGCTCCTGTGCGCGATGATCCTCGATGATTGTCGCGATGCTGCTGCTCGGGTGTTGGCTCTCTGCGGTGGTGGTGATCACGAGGAGTAGGTGGGGTGTGTCGGGCGCTGACTGTTGTCGGGAGGTGCTCAGTTAGATGCAACACCGTTGCAAATTTTTTTTACAAGCTGTGTGTATGTGTGCTTGAGTAGTTGTGGTTGTGAGTCTGCTGCCGTGGTGCTGCGGAAATAAAAATAATCCAAGTCGTGAGGGGATGTATGATGCAGCACTCAGGGAAAAGAAATCCCACTCCAGGATTTCTCGCGAGAGGACACAGTAATACATTAGAGTCAAACTGCAACAGAACTACTCACATTAATAGAAACTAAATGATTTGCTCGCTGCGCAAACTCGGGGTACCACGCATAAGTTACAACACACAAACAAATGTTGCAGCCATGAACACAGCAGTGACGTCTAAAATGAAAAGCGATGGCGGACGGGGTCCGAGAAAACGTCTCGGTACCGGGATACACTCTTCTTCTATCGGGAAAGTGGATTGACCAGACGATGAATGTGCCTCCTGGTCGGGCCTCGGTGATCTGCCGATGGCGATCGAGGATTTAAATCCAGCGAGACTGGAGATAACCCATCACGCGTTGGGTTAAACGCTCTTGAGCGATAGCGTCGACAAGGTTGGCCAGGACTGGGTCTCTCTCAATTTGTCCACTGGGAAAAGATGTTACTCCTCCGGGTGTTGCATGGCTCGGAAAGTAATAATACCCTCGTTCGCTGGCATAGGGTACCGCGAATCGAAGGCGAGCAAGCGCTTCGTATGCCGCAGCTTCTACGGCCATATGTGGGGTCGGCATAGATTTCCCCACGAAGGAGACCTCCGTTGGGTCTTGGTTTGGGTTCTGGGAGGGATGTGCACCGCTGCCCAAAGATCTCGAGGTGGAAGGGGTGATCCTTGATTTGAACAGCTCGTACTGGGGTGGCTAGGTAGCGCCCATGGTACTGCAGGTAAAATCCCACAATATTTTGACAAAACTACCCGGGGTTGCATCTAGGGTTCTCAGGTAAATACTAGGGCTCGGCATGGCAACAAATGGATGTGAGGAGGGTGCACAAGGCGAGGGATGCTTGGCAAGGTCACGCGGTGGCCTTTATATAGCACTAGAGCTGGGTCATTTTACCGTGGTGAAAGGTAATGAATTTGCCAGCTCGGCCCCGTGGGTCGGGGTCAAAGCCACGATACATATCTCACCAAAGTGACATATCACTGTGGGGGTTGTCAGGGTGATTTTGGTAGTTGTGCCTGGGATAGAAAAATCACACTGCATGCTAATATAGCCATGCAAGGCTACTATTTAAAACAGAGGCACGACGACAGGTTGCGTTAATTTAAGTGTTCACAGGATTACAAAGCGAGGATACACTAGGACTCGACACTACTTGAGTGTCTTAGTCTACCTCGTTTACATCCAAGCGGTCATGTCTTGTGGATGTCGAGGCTTCTCCACGGGTTTCACCGTCGGAATTGGCTGGGGAGGGTTGAGGGGCTGCAGGCTCGGGGTAGTGATGATGACCATCGCGGGGATTGTTGACCATAACCCCGTTGGATTGTGCCCCCAAGAGGCGACGAAGCACTTCTGGGGTCATCAAAGCACCTTGGTGACGATTTGGGGCTGACCTCAGGGTCTCGATCGGGTGTCCGAACAGCACGACTGGGTTGTCGGCGTTGGGCTTGTTCTCTTCTCTCGCCGGGGCTCGACGAACCAGCTCTCCACGAGCTGCGATCAGATCAATGGTGATTTGATCGAGCAGTTCCTCCAGTGCACCTACATAGCGCACGAGGTGCATTAATGCATGATCCATCTCGTGATCTCCGTTGGCAACTTGGGGTGGTCGACCATACCCTTCACGTCTGGGGTAGTAGTGTAACGAGCGACAGTTAACTCTGGGCGACAAGTGCCGGAGATGAACTATGGCCTCTCGAGCAGCTAGTTGGATGGCTTGTGGCTCAAAGTAAGTTGTTCTTCCGGTGAACCTGTAGGGGCGCACCGGTGCTAGACCCCTACCATAGATGTGTACAGTGGCCCAGAATTGACGGCTCTCACCACCCATGGGTCCTTGGTACACAACATATTCGGGTGGCTCTTCTAACGCATAGGCACGGCGGGTGAGGTTTGCGAGTATGGTCACAAAACCTCCAAGGTTGGTTGCTGTGGTCTCGTTGTGCACGACGGGGCCAGGCATTGTGGCTCGATTTGGGGTAGCGGCTGTGCTGTGTTGGGTTAGGGCTAGCGTGCCCTTTTTATAGAAAAAGGGGACGAAGTGTTCCTTCGCACGGTTGCGAATGAGACACCTTGGGTGTTGGTCACGGGTGCGTGATAGACAGGCTAGGTTGATAGGTTGGGCACCGACTGCCAAAAGGCGTCGGGTCACTGTGTGGCTATCTTGCACGAGAAGCTTGGCTGGGGTTCGGTTATGGTCTGGTGGTTTGGTTTGCCTAAGTTTATTGACCTGGCTAAGATAGAATTAGCCAATGGTCATCCTGGCTCTGATACCAAGTCTGTGGCGACCGGTTTTCCGGGCATTAAATTCCAGAAAATGGCCGTCGTGCTCACCAGCCCCAGGATTACTGTTAGCTGATGAGGCACCAACTTGATACGGAAATTCCAAGCAAAATACAAAATATGTGGTACAAGACCATTCTGGCCTGTGAGTACAACAAATGGTTCTAGTGGTTTGATGGCGGAAGCGGTTTGTGGATCATCAACGTCTATTTGTCTCCATTTCCCACGGGAACAGCTGACCAGGTTAACTCCTATCTTCGCGAGGAAGCTATCACCATTGTTTAGGTTCCGAGGCGGTCATCGCAACGCTCCTCTCCATGCAGGAAATCTGGCCAAGACAATAGCCAGGGACAAGCCAGTGAGTACTTTGAATGTACTCGCAAACATTATGAACACTGGAATAATATAAATCAAGTGCAGAAATAGTCCATGATCATGTCGTCAGTCATAACTAAAATCTATTGTGCGTGCGAGCAGGTTATGTATATGCAGCATGAATATGCAACGATGGAGTATAAAAATAAAATGCCACAATCGGGCGTCTGTGCGACACCACATAAAGGGCTTGATAAAGTAAATAAATAATGTGCATGTTACATAAAAGGCGTCAAATGACACCACATAAAGGCTTATAAAGTAAATAAATAACCAGCATGCCATAGTCGGGCGTCTTAGAGACACCACATAAAGGGCTTATAAAAACAAATAAAAACATTCCCAATGAATATCCCGGAGGTAGAAGCATCCCAGAGATACTCGATAAATAATGTAACGGGTTAGTCCATAACAGAAATAATAATCATGGGGTTAGTCCATAACAGAAACAATAACCATGGTCCTCACAAGTCACTAGTCGGTATCCAAATTTACACTAACCGCTTCTCCTCCGAAGACCGATACAAAGACCGACAATTGACCCATCCCAGACTGTAATCCTTAACCATGGACATGGCTTTACGAATAGGTTTAATCTCTGCAGAGGGTGTACTCTTTTCCCACGAGTAACGGATTCCTTTAGTCCATCGGGACTAATTCCATTTACTGTCTTTTAATTGAAAACACACCTGACTTGCACACACCAGCTTAACTTACCGGTGTCTGGAATCACCCATGACACTTGTTAAGCAAAACTCTAAGTGGGGAGGCTACAACTTCGCGTAGCATGGGATCAAATTTATATCGCGCGCTCTAAGGGGTGGCCTCCCCTCTCGGTCTCAACCGGAAACACCCATGCCCCCGGACCAGGTGGCATGCCTACCGGCTTCAACCGATATCTTCCACCATGGCCTCTCTGTACGGTGTGTGCTATAAAGGGGTTGACGACTGACTGAACCGTACCCTACTTGCGGTAGGGACAAGTGGTAGTAAGAAACAAGTATGAGGTTACTGGTACAAGACTCGATCTACGGTCGAATCAGGAGGTTTGCAAATTCCCTGCATGACATGTATCACAAATATATATATCAACCAACAGAATCAACATTCATTATACCTTGCTATGCCATACCGGACATAACCGTCTCGACGAAGACCGGCGACAAACTCATACCTACCCAAGGCAGAGGTTTTCCCGGATCCCTCTCGGTATGCATGCAAGGCATATGAGGATGATTACCAACACAAGTGTGTTCATTTCCTACAGCATGGAAATCACTAATATGCATCCATGCAAATGATCATATCACATGAAATAACAAGTATTCCGAAATGAGGTGGTGTTATAAACGTGTCAACGACCACACCAAAATTATTATGCCGGGTTCAGAATGCTTGCCTTCAGGTTGTGTAGAGGCAGGGTGCATCCTAAAAACTTTTGAAAGTTTCCTCATCTCCTCCAAAAATCCTATTTTCAAAAATATTCAAACAACACATACTTTAAAAACAGCACAAAAACGTTGTCTGAATTTTTTTCAAATAAATCTTAAAATAAACTAGACCAAATTTGAGAGAGGTAGGAAAAAGAATCAATTCATTTGGAGTTGTCATTAAAAAGTTATAGGCAGTCAAAGTTAGGTCAAATTCCTGGTTTTTAAATAAAACAGAAAAAGAAAAGAAAACGATTCGAACTGACCACGTTGAAGGCTTATTCTAAAATTACGCTTCCACTTATGCCTGCGTGGATCGGTACTGGGTCACTGACAGTGGACCCGCCTGGCCCACTGGTCAGGTTTGACCCGTCCACGCGCGCGTCGCCTTCTCCGGCCGAAACAGAGGTGGAGCTCCGGCGAGGCTCGCCGGTGAATGACGGCACCATTCGGAAAACGGAGGCCATCTACGGGCTCAAGGGATCAAGACGGTCACTCTGGTGGTTGATATGGTCTATGGGGTGGACGGAGCTGCCGGCGGCGAGCTTCGCGGCGGACGGTGGCCGTCGGGCAAAGTGAAATTCTGCCCGCGGCGAGTCCCGATCAAGATTGATTAGGGGGATGGACTCATGAGAGGGAGGGGGAGTTCCTGGTGAAGAGAGTGGAGTGGGGGAGGCCCTGGTGGCACCGGAATGGCCGAGGCAGTAGCGGCGGCTGCGGTTGCCGGAGATGGGGACGAAGACCTCCCCGGGTCGATTGCGAGCTAGGGAAGCGCCATTGGGGTGGCATGAGGTTGCCTGCGTGCGGGGACGGGCTCGGGGCTTCCTTAAATAGGCGAGTCAAGGCGGTTCAGCGGCGGCCGCGGATAAGGTCGCCGGCGACCGTCTTTCTGTAGCTTGGGCGACGTGGCGGCGACGAGCGCTAGTGGACACGCTTGAGGATGAGCTTGCGCTGTTCAAGGGGGCAGGTGGCGAGCGCTGGCGACTTGGGCGGCACCGACCTGGCCGAGACGCGCTGCGGACACCAGCGTGCCGCCAAGGGCTCTGACGGCGGTGCTGTAGGGCTCCAGGGGCTGCTTGGCGTGATGCGGGGAGAAGGTTAGTGAGTGGCGTGGCTCCGCAAGGCGGTGGCAAACCAGGGGTGTGACGTGTCGGCTCGGGCGCGGCACGTGCAATACGCGTGCTCTGCTCGCGCCCAGAGCATGCACGGGACATGCTCGACAAAATGCTATGGCATGTTAGGGGGCTCCAAACCACTAGGAAGTTAGCAGGGTGGGGTTACAGTCTAAGGCAAAACCATTGGACATGCTGGTCTGGTCAGGGGATTAAATTCACAGTGTAAACAAAAACTCATGCCAAAACAGATCATGCCCGTAAGGTGTTTGACAAAATGCCAAGGGCACTTAGGCATTCCTTGGAGTGGCCAAAACTTCCAGAGTGGGGTCTCTTTAGATGAAAGAAAGGGTGGTAAGGTTAGTTTGTCCAAAGCACAAACTTGCTATTGCAAGTTTTGCAAAACTTCAATTCTGGACAGAAAGCAAATGGCATTGTTGCAAGCACTTAGAATCATCCAATGGGTCCACTCTCCTGGACTTAAGGGTTTGGCAAGGAGGACTACCAGTAGGAAAAGGAATCATGGATCCAGGAGCAACTAAAAATGTGGTTGTTGTACAAAGCTTTAAGTTGGACCAGAATGGAAAAGAGGATGATTCACTCAGTTTTCCCAAAGGACATCACTAGGTTTTTGCATAAAGTTGAATCATAGGCTGTTACTAACCTCCCATAATTTTGGTGGAAACTCTAAAGAAATAAATAAATAGGTTGTAGTGTAAAAATGCTCTCTGGACCAGATTTTAAAATATGGTGTAGAGCTCAAAATATTTAATGGGCAGAAGATATTTTTGCACAAAAGTGGTTCAAAAACTCCATATGACATCTCCAAATTTTGGTGGGATTTTTGAATGAATTTATAAAAGGGTTGTAGTACAAATGGGACCATAAAACTATGGGAAACCATTTTTTCAAGAAAATGAAGATCAGGAAGAATATTGTATAATTAATTCTTCTGATAAAAGAAAAGATTTTCTTGAGAGGGTAAACAAGTCCAATATCATAAGTGAAAGGTTTTCATCTTAGGGAACAACTCCAAGATAACCAGGAAAAGAATGGTTTTGAAATCAAGAAAAACCAAGAAAAGGAAAGTTAAATTTCCTGGCAAGATTTTAATTAACAAAACAAGGTTAATTTTTTTTTGGGGTGTCACACGAATGCCTGTGAAGAGGTTGCGTTTTGGAAAAGGCCCGGTGCCTATGAAGAAGGCCAACGCTTGTGAAGCGCGCCGCCCGTGACACTCTCACGTAATAATGAGTTGGGGCTGTACACGCCCCGGAGTCTCAGGAGCGCCAGCCTCAGGCCCTGGGGCTCCCTCCCACGCCCAGTGGCAGCACTTAGCTCCGCGCTGGTGAGAAGACGTCGAAGACTAGATTAGGTGCCGGACGCGGCTTTTTTCATTTGCTTTCTGCAGTTGGCTTGTTCATTCTCATTTGAAGTTTTATTGAAGGTGTTGCCGTCTTTGGCTTGCGACTCTTTGCCTTCTTCGCTCTCCTACCTCGATTTCTCTCGCGCAAGTCTCGCGAGGGAGCAACGCGGGCATCCTCACAACTGTTTTCTGTTCCTACTGTTTGAGGCTTCCCTAATCGGGTTTGTTACGGGAGCACCCCTCCAGTCCGTGCCCCACGGGCACCGCGACGCGAACAGAGGACCTGGGTCGGTCGCCTCCACGACTGAGGCCGGAAACTACCTCTCCTGGCTAATCTTTGCAGGATATGAAGCGTTCGACGAGGCCTCAGCCTCGGGAGGCGAAGACCACGACAGGTCGCCCCGAAGCTAAATAATTTCTACGCGCAGGCGTGTGGCACAGAAGCCTAATATGAAAGTAGCAGAAACAGTACGATAATTAAACAGCAACAGTCCGAGCACGCCCCCGCGGGGCCCTACACTACTGTCTCTTTGTGCAGGAAAAGGAAAATAACAAGATAGGCGCGGCTCGCACAACACCAACTCGCGGCGAAGGCTTGAACTGCCTCTGGAGCTCAAGCGGACTCCCTCTCGCGCTTCACCGAGGCGCAACAGCGGGCGGACCCGCTACCTCCCTCCAGGCGGGCGCGGCGGCGCGGAGGCTGGTCACGGCCACCGCTGGAGGAGCCGCTGTCCGAAGAAGAGTCGCTGAAGCTTGACGAACCCCGAGCGCCGCCAACCACGCGCGCGCCGCCATCTTCGTCCCGATCGCCGCCGGGACTAGGCCCACGGCCGTGATGCCGCCCCTCGGGGCAGCACCCGGCGCGGCGACAGTCTTCCCCGAACACCCTCACGTAGAGGGTGGCGTCGCCGTCAAACTTGAAGTGCAGTGTGCACCGCCGGATCAGACCTTGCGCGCGGGCAAACATTTGCCAGCCGCGGTGTAACGCCCTCGATGTGGCTATATCTCCCACGTGTCGAGGCACGACTTAGAGGCATAAGCGCATTGAAAGCAATGTCGCAAGTGAGGTAATCTTCACACAACCCAAGTAATACATAAGGGAAAGAGATACATAGTTGGCTTACAGTCGCCACTTCACACAATACATAAATAAACATCCATCATTCGAGTACACTCAAGGTCCGACCACGGAACCAAAAATAAAAGAAGATACCCCAAATGCTACAGATCCCCGATCGTCCCAACTGGGCACCACTACGATCATCGTGGAAAAGACACATAGTAACGACCACGTTCCTCGTCGAACTCCCACTTGAGCTCGGTTGAGTCGCCTGCACCGCATCGCCGGCACCTGCAACTGCTTTGGAAGTATCTGTGAGTCACGGGACTCAGCAATCTCACACCAGCGAGATCAAGACTATTTAAGCTTATAGGAAGGACAGAGTAGTAAAGTGGAGCTGCAGCAAGCGACTAGCATATATGGTGGCTACTTACAAAAGAGAGCGAGAAGAGGAGCAAAGCACGGTCGTGAAGCTAGTAGCGATCAAGAAGTGATCCTGAACTACTTACGCCGACATAACTCCAACACCGTGTTCACTTCCCGGACTCCACCGAGAAGAGACCATCACGGCTACACACGCGTTGATGTGTATTTTATTTGAGGTCAACTTCGGGTTTTCTACAACCGGACATTAACAAATTCCCATCTGCCTCATAACATGGGCACGGCTTTGAAAGATATTACCCTGCAGGGTGTCCCAACTTAGCCCATTATAAGCTCTCACGGTCAACGAAGGATATTCCTTCTACCGAAGACCCGATCAATCTCGGAATCCCGGACTACAAGACATTTCGACAGCAATAAAACAAGACCAGCAAAGCCGCCCGATTGTGCCGACAAATCCCGATAGGAGCTGCACATATCTCGTTCTCGTGGCACATCCGGATAGGTCAGCCTACGAGTAAAACCAGACCTCGAGTTGCCCGTGGTGGCCCCTTAGTCTGCCAGTTCGGGCCAAGACTCGAAGGAGCACTGGTCCGGGGTTAAAATAAAGATGACCCTCGGGCTCGTGGAAAACCCGGGGAAAAATGCTTAGGTGGCACATGGTAAAACCAATGTTGGGCCTTCTTTGGACGAGTCTTATTCAAAGCGAACTGTCAAGGGGGTCCCATAAATCACCCAACCGTGTAAGGAACGCGAAAATCAAGGAACATAACACCGGTATGACGGAAACTAGGGTGGCAAGAGTGGAACAAAACACCAGGCATAAGGCCGAGCCTTCCACCCTTTACCAAGTATATAGATGTATTAATTATAGCACATATATATTGTGATATCCCCAACAAGTAAACATGTTCCAATAAGGAACAACATCTCCATGTTCCAACAAGGAACAAACTTCCGCTTCACCTGCAACTAGCAACGCTATAAGAGGGGCTGAGCAAAGCGGTAACATAGCCAATCAACGGTTTGCTAGGAAAGGATGGTTAGGGGCTGGCATGGCGATATGGGTGGCATGATATAGCAAGTGGTAGGCATCGCAGGATAGGCATAGCAAAAGAGCGAGCATCTAGCATAGCAAAGATAGAAGTGATTTCGAGGGTATGGTCATCTTGCCTGAAATCCCGCAAGGAAGAAGAACGAGTCCATGAAGAAGACAAATGGACGAAGTCGAATGAATCCTCACAACTCCGGAACGAAACCGAAGCTAACGAGAGAAACAACCCGGAAAGAAACAAACAACATAGTAAACAACCATCACATAAACATGGCATGATGCGCAAACAAGTATGATGCATGTCCGGTTTAAATAGCATGGCATGGCAATATGCACAAACAAAACTACAAGTTAAATGGAGCCCAATATGCAACGACTTTCATATTGACGAAACACCACATCAATTATTTAGTTTCTCTCTCGGTTATGTATCCAACAATATTAAATATTATTAAACATAGCAAGGGGTGAAGCAAATGAAAACTAACTATTTAGGCAAGTTTAAATGAGGCCGGAACAACAAACAACAATTCCGGAAAATCCTCATATGCATATTTCGAATTTGCTACTGTTCTGCCCTAAACACAATTTTAATGTTGTTAAGCAGCAAAATAAAGTGCACCAAGTTAATCTATGCATTTTTCCACCCCATTTACATATAAATTTTATTAAAATTGGAGTTACGGTTATTTAGTTATGAAATAAATCATTTTAACATATTATTTGAGCAAATTTAAACAAACAACATTTTAAACATTTTAAACAAGGATGAAAGTGGTATATTATGAAACTAGACAAAATTCTAAGCATTTTACATGTTTAAATCATTTTAATCCGATGCACGGTTCATGAGTTATTATATGCATGAATTCTAGGGGTTTTTTCTGCAAAACTGATATTCTCTGGATAATTAGCAAAATCGCAGCAGCAGGAAAAAACACTACGGGTCAATCTGACCGCCCGATAGCAGCATGGGCGCTGGAGGCTCACCATGGGCCATGGCCTGTTCGGTGGATAGGGGAGGCAGGGCGCGAAGTGGGGCGCTGGAGACGCGCTGGGCCTTGGCGATGCTGGGCTGGCGTGGTCGCGATCCACGTAGGCGAGGAAGGCGCGGTCAACGCAGCGAGCAGAGGCGCGTCGTCCTCCCTGCTCGAACGAATCAGAGGAGGCGAGCAGGGCGCTGGGCAGCAGGTCGGCGCGTGAACCGGCAAGGAACTCCGGCGACGGGATCCGGCCAGGAAGTGCCGTGGCTGGAGGAGGAGGTGGATCCAGCCGGATCTGAGGCGGGGAAGGGCGCGGACGGCACGGCAGAGGCGGCTTCCTCTGTCTGCTCCCGACAGAAGGAGGCAGCGCGGCACGGAACATAGTTTGGGCTGCGGCATGGAGACGACGGCAGCGACGAGTACGGGGCTCCAGCGAGGCGATGTAGATGCGGAGGAGGCGGTCGCGGGCGGGCTTGAGCTACTTGCAGCTTCCATGGCGTTCTCCTGCGAGAACAGAGAGGGCGGGAGATACTAGAGTGAGAAAGAGAAGAGGAACCAAGGGAGGAAGGGGACAGGAGGAGAAGGGAGGCGAGGCCGGCACTGGGAGTGCTGGTCGCCACGGCAACGTCCGGCTGAGGGAGAGGCAATGGGTCGAGGCGCGGGCGCAGAAACTCATGTGCGTGCTCGCACACGAGCGCGAGGCTCTTTCCTCGGGTGGTTCCTGGAGGCAGCGCAAGGACGAGGTGCTCGGGGACGGCGCAGGTCGCGGGCGCAGCAGGTGGAGCTCCGACTCCTGGTTGCTGCTCGGGAGGCGCGAAGCAGAGGAGGGGGCACGGCTGCGGCCCAGTCGCCTGCTCCGGCGAGGAGCTGCAGGCGCGGGCGACGAGGTTGATCTCGGGGAGGCACGGGAGGAGGTGGATGGGTTTGAACGGCGGGAATCGAGGAGGAACAGGGGAGGCGCTGGATTGAGCGAGGTGGAGGGCGAGGGGATCTGGAGGCTGTAGGTGGCGAGCGATGGTTGGGGAGGGATGGATCCCGAGGGGGATTTCGTGAGTGCGGCGGCGGCAGGGACAAATCTCCTAGAATTTAGGGTTTGGTCCAAAATGGACTAGGGGTATACTATATATATGGAAAAGAGAGGAGTTGGATCATCCGATCAAAATCCGACGGTCGGGAAAAGATAGGTTTGGAAAGTCTAAATAAGAAACGGAGATGTTTTGGGGATGTTAGGGGATGATCCGGACCCAACGGTAACGATAGTCCGGTTCGGGTTCGGGGAAGTATCGGACACGGGGCGAGGGTCGACGCACCGTGCAAAGAGACTCCGGTTTAGGCAAGAGGAAAACGAAGAACGAGGTTGGTCTCGAACGGTCAACAAAAGCAAGGGGGACGCGGCAACTACGGCGGATGCAAGTTTGTTACGGTGGCTTCCAAATAAATGGAATATTTTTTATAGCTCTCTAAATATCGAGAGGATATGTTTGAAAGAGAATCACCATGTGAATTCCCTCGATTTAAATGGATCAAAGATCCATGCCATTTATTTAGTTGAGTGCAAAAGATTTATGAGATGATGGCATGATGACATGATGCAATGCAAAAATAAAAGAGCAGGCACAAATGAAACATACGGCGAAACCCGGAATATATGGAAGTCTTCTGGAGCGTCGGTCTCGGGGCGTTACAACACTCCACCACTACAAGAGGATCTCGTCCCGAGATCTAGGATGGCACCGGAGAAAAGCGGAAGAGAAAGAGGTAAAACAAAGTTGCTTCTACGACAAACGAGTGAAACCACGAACCTTGAGAGGTTGAGCAAATCGAAAGAAAGAATACAATGGAGGTGAACGAGATTGCAAACAATTCGTTAGAAAAGAGGAACAAGGAACATTACAAGAACTAAGAGGTTAAGTGACAAGATAGATATTGACACCACTCCGGTTAAAACAAGATAGAGAAGGAATAAGAATGATATAATTTGGGCAGCACTCCGACTGTAAATGGAAGGAACTGAACATGAACTTGACAAGATGGGATGATACTTGATGAAATCAACAACACACTGCCTCCGGACTATTGAAAGAATGGTACAAGGGGTAAGAAAGATTTCAGACAGCTCTCCGGTTGAGGAAGCAGGCAACACTTGATATATGAAAGAACTTGAGCAGAGGACATAACACTCCTGTTAAACGGATAAGCAAGGAAAAGAACATGATATTTACAAAATGAGATGATGGGTCGAAGAGAGTAACAACACAATGCCTCCGGAACGAAAGAATAGAAGCTAGATCGTCGGAATAAGAGAAGGGAGAAGGAATTGATTACTTCTACCCCAATTGAATTTGGAAAGCATCCTCCCAAGAAGAAACATAACGGAGTTGTTGGAAAACCAACAACGAAACTAATAAATTTGTAGTGGTCTTATGGAAAACTTCTCAAAATTATGAGGTGAAATTCTGCCACTAATGGAAACAATAGATTGGATCGGTATGAACAAGGAGACGAGAAAATTATTTCACCAGGAGGATAAATGAAGAACTTGTGTCATTTATAAGCACCATAAATAGCAACAATCCTTAGGGAAGGCTTTAGGTGAAATATGACACTAGATAACTCCAACGAAAAGATTGATGGATTTAAAATACCTCATTCTTGACAATTTGTGAATCATGGAACATGAATGGAAATTGTCAAGAAGAAAATAACACCACCTCAAAAGATATTGTAGAAAGAATTGCACTTTGGAATGCAAGATGAAGAATACTTGAACTCCTCAAAACAAAACATGTGTTGGAACACCATGTTTATTTTGAAGTATGGCTTGACGGATCTTAACTCCGAGAAAAACTTGAAGGACAAATCGAGAAATAAATGAATCCTTGACGAACCACCATGTAGAGCCTCCATGAAGAACTCCGTAATAAAAGGATGATAGAAAGAAAGAGAAGTTGACAACACAAGGTGAAGCCTTGCAGTGATAAGATGAAGCTTTGAAATGATATAACCGAGAAAAATTTGGAACTCCGGAAAGAAAGATGAACAAATGAAATCAAGAATTACTTCATCATGAACAATCTCCGAAAGAAGGAATTAATCACTTGGATGAAACAAGAACAAGAATTATGTTATGTGTATCCTTCACCAATTTAAATTGATGACAAGCAACGGATTAGGCATACTACTTATTCTCGTTGAAAAAGGATTGAAGAGAGATATTGCTCAACTTGGGAAGGTCTTCAACGATCCGCCGGTAGGATTTGGGAAGAACGAATGAATCTATATAATAACGAAGGAAGAGAACTCTTGAACGAACCACCGTAAGAATTGAAAAATGAACGTAGCAAAGGCACAATTCACCGTGAAGAATTAGAAAACGAATAAAGATGCTTGACAGAATTTAGATACATTAGAACGAAGAGATCATGAGCTGATTAGATGATATTTCGACGATGCACCGGTGAGATCTGGAAAACAAGAGTTGAACGCTTGAATGAATAATTCTGAGATGATGGGCTCCGGAGAATCGAACTGAAAAGACTCCTGAAATGCTCCGGGTGGGTTAAAAGAATTCTCACAATCAAAAATAATTATGAGAGGATGGCATCAAGCTAGAACCATGAATCTTGAAGAGAATGGAGCAAGATTAAAGAGAAACTCTTCTTCGGTCTTCAAAATTCGAGAATGACGATGAGAAACACCACCATGAATTGTTGAGGCACTCCGGAATGAAAATTAGAAAGGTTGAACCAACGATGAAAAGAATTTGAAAGATCTTGGAGAAAGCCATGATTGATGATAATTCATTCTTACGCCAAACTTCAAAAGAATTTGGGAATAGCTCCGGGAAAATTAGAATAGTCAGGTAAGATCCTGGGAAAAGACCTGTGGGTTAGGGCCCACTCAAAAGAAACACCGTTGAACGATTGCTTGAAATAACGATTGCACCGGTAGAATTAAATGGGTTGAATGAGATAGCATCCTCAAAAGAACTTGAGTAAATTGAGAATGGAAACTTGAATCTTCTGAGATATCTTCATCACTCCCAACAAATGAATAGCGAGAGGTGAATGATTAATTGGTGCATCGGAATGGGAAAGCATTGTGAAAAGAGGAAAAGGGATAAGATCAACACCAAAATCTTGAACTAAATCCACCGGAGAAGAAAATTAGAATGGAACAATGATAAGGTTGAAGCTTCCTTAGCGTCTTCATGAGAAATCACCGGATAAAACATTAAAGGAAAAGAATGAAGAAACTTCACTCAATAAAATGGATACTTGATTAAGAAATCTGAGTCCTTGAAGAAAAAGGGTGGGAGGGCGGGGGAAACAAAGACAACTTGGGACGGATGAAGCAAGCGCCGTTGCAAAGAACTGAGAATTGATCTCGCGAATGGGGAGAATGATGGGATCATCTTGAAGAGAAGCGCACGGTGATAAGAAATTGAGATGACAAACTCGATGATCAAGAAGGATTAGTATTCACATAGAAATAAGAGAACACCATTTAGGAAAGGTATGGAATCAACACTTGACATTGAAGCAACTCGAATACCACAAAACGGAACAAAAACAAAGGATTTGGCTTGCAGAATAAGCCGGAACAAACACATGATAGAGATTTCGCCCAAAGTGTTCGTGGTGGGGACCACACGGGCACGACGACGATAGCGCCGTCATGAATGACAAACAAGACGTCCCCGAATCAGCATAGCCAAGGATTCTTTAAGACGCCTCGCGACCAATCAGAATCGACCGTGAATGGGCGGACCACTAGACGTTGAACCCCAATCTCAAATCATACATTTGTCGGAAAGAAATCCTGTAAGCTACTAGAATTCCCACCTATAAACTCCGAAACTTTCTGGTTATGCAATCTGGTGTTGGGGATACAGGGACACAAAATATATCACCCAAACTAACAATACCTAGATCCAGGATCCATCCACAACACATAACCAAGAAATCCTCGAAATCGTGTACCTCGACCTTCGAAACATCCGTTATACAAGTCATGGCAATACTCCACTTTTCGCCTCAAGATCTTGGGCTATCGGGGTTATCTCACCAACAACTGCACAAAAGAGATTTCGATGTCGGCAAAACTCAGGTATTCCAGAACTGCAACGATAAAATTGTGACGACAACACCTCGGAGCTCAACTCCCCGGGACACTGCCACAACCCCTAAATGTCAGGAGGCACCAAGAACAATGTTCTCGTCACAAAACCATCGGAACGATTCCAAGATACCCGCGTGATCCTAAAAAAAATTTAGTGAAATTTGAGGAGAGAAGAGTCAAAACTCTACGTCAGGATACCTCACAGAGCTGACAGAAGGGACCGAAGTAAAAAGAATCCTACTCCGATATATATAATCCTAAGACTCAAAACATTTTTCCATTCTAGACTCAACAACGCCAAAGAAACAATCAAGTAGGGGCTCCTAAGTCGGGAAGGCTCGATTACCAACTTGTAACGCCCTCGATGCGGCTATATCTCCCACGTGTCGAGGCACGACTTAGAGGCATAACCGCATTGAAAGCAATGTCGCAAGTGAGGTAATCTTCACACAACCCAAGTAATACATAAGGGAAAGAGATACATAGTTGGCTTACAAATGCCACTTCACACAATACATAAATAAACATCCATCATTCGTAGTACACTCAAGGTCCGACTACGGAACCAAGAATAAAAGAAGATACCCCAAATGCTACACAGATCCCCGATCGTCCCCAACTGGGCACCACTATCGATCATCAGGAAAAAGACACATAGTAACGACCACGTTCCTCGTCGAACTCCCACTTGAGTTCGGTTGAGTCGCCTTACCGCATCGCCGGCACATGCAACTGTTTTGAAGTATCTGTGAGTCACGGGACTCAAAGCAATCTCACACCATGAGATCAAGACTATTTAAGCTTATAGGAAGGACAGAGTAGTAAAGTGGAGCTGCAGCAAGTTTACTAGCATATATGGTGGCTACTTCAAAAAGAGAGCGAGAAGAGGAGCAAAGCACGGTCGTGAAGCTAGTAGCGATCAAGAAGTGATCCTGAACTACTTACGTCAGACATAACTCCAACACCGTGTTCACTTCCCGGACTCCACCGAGAAGAGACCATCACGGCTACACATGCGGTTGATGTGTATTTTATTTGAGGTTAACTTCGGGTTTTCTACAACCGGACATTAACAAATTCCCATCTGCCTCATAAATCATGCACGGCTTTGAAAGATATTACCCTGCGGGTGTCCCAACTTAGCCCATTATAAGCTCTCACGGTCAACGAAGGATATTCCTTCTACCGGGAAGACCCGATCAATCTCGGAATCCCGGACTACAAGACATTTCGACAGCAATAAAACAAGACCAGCAAAGCCGCCTGACAGCCGACAAATCCCGATAGGAGCTGCACATATCTCGCTCTCGTGGCACATCCGGATAGGTCAGCCTACGAGTAAACCCAGACCTCGTGTGGCCCGGTGGTGGCCCCGCAGTCTGCCCTGGTTCGGGCCAACACTCAAGGAGCACCGGTCCGGGGTTAAAATAAAGATGACCTCGGGCTCGCGAAAACCCGGGGAAAAAGGATTAGGTGGCAAATGGTAAAACCAATGTTGGGCCTTGCTGGACGAAGTCTTATTCAAAGCGAACTGTCAAGGGGTCCCATAAATCACCCAACCGTAAGGAACGCAAAATCAAGGAACATAACACCGTATGACGGAAACTAGGGTGGCGAGAGTGGAACAAAACACCAGGCATAAGGCCGAGCCTTCCACCCTTTACCAAGTATATAGATGTATTAATTATAGCACATATATATTGTGATATCCCCAACAAGTAAACATGTTCCAATAAGGAACAACATCTCCATGTTCCAACAAGGAACAAACTTCCGCTTCACCTGCAACTAGCAACGCTATAAGAGGGGTTGAGCAAAGCGGTAACATAGCCAATCAACGGTTTGCTAGGAAAGGATGGTTAGGGGCTGACATGGCGATATGGGTGGCATGATATAGCAAGTGGTAGGCATCGCAGCATAGGCATAGCAAAAGAGCGAGCATCTAGCATAGCAAAGATAGAAGTGATTTCGTGGGTATGGTCATCTTGCCTGAAATCCCGCAAGGAAGAAGAACGAGTCCATGAAGAAGACAAACGGACGAAGTCGAACGAATCCTCACAACTCCGGAACGAAACCGAAGCTAACGAGAGAAACAACCCGGAAAGAAACAAACAACATAGTAAAAAACCATCACAAAAACATGGCATGATGCTAAAACAAGTATGATGCATGTCCGGTTTAAATAGCATGGCATGGCAATATGCACAAACAAAACTACAAGTTAAATGGAGCCCAATATGCAACGAGTTTCATATTGACGAAACACCACATCAATTATTTAGTTTCTCTCTCGGTTATGTACCCAACAATATTAAATGTTATTAAACATAGCAACGGGTGAAGCAAATGAAAACTAACTATTTAGGCAAGTTTAAATGAGGCCGGAACAACAAACAACAATTCCGGAAAATCCTCATATGCATATTTCGAATTTGCTACTGTTCTGCCCTAAACACAATTTTAATGTTGTTAAGCAGCAAAATAAAGTGCACCAAGTTAATCTATGCATTTTTCCACCCCATTTACATATAAAGTTTATTAAAATTGGAGTTACGGTTATTTAGTTATGAAATAAATCATTTTAACATATTATTTGAGCAAATTTAAACAAACAACATTTTAAACATTTTAAACAAGCATGAAAGTGGTATATTATGAAACTAGACAAAATTCTAAGCATTTTACATGTTTAAATCATTTTAATCCGATGCACGGTTCAGGAGTTATTATATGCATGAATTCTAGGGTTTTTTCTGCAAAACTGATATTCTCTGGATAATTAGCAAAATCGCAGCAGCAGGAAAAAAACACTACGGGCCGAATCTGACTGGCCCGATAGCAGCATGGGCGCTGGAGGCTCACCATGGGCCATGGCCCGTTCGGTGGATAGGGGAGGCAGGGCGCGAAGTGGGGCACTGGAGACGCGCTGGGCCTTGGCGATGCTGGGCTGGCGTGGTCGCGATCCATGTAGGCGAGGAAGGCGCGGTCAACACAGCGAGCAGAGGCGCGTCGTCCTCCCTGCTCGAACGAATCAGAGGAGGCGAGCAGGGCGCTGGGCAGCAGGTCGGCGCGCGAACCGGCAAGGAACTCCGCGACGGGATCCGCCAGAAGTGCCGTGGCTGGAGGAGGAGGTGGATCCAGCCGGATCTGAGGCGGGAAGGGCGCGGACGGCGGCAGAGGCGGCTTCTCCGTCTGCTGCCGATGTATGAGGCAGCGCGGCGCGGAACATCGTTTGGGCTGCAGCATGGAGACGACGGCAGCGACGAGTATGGGGCTCCGGCGAGGCGATGTAGATGCGGAGGAGGCGGTCGCGGGCGGGCTTGAGCTACTTGCAGCTTCCGTGGCGTTCTCCTGCGAGAACAGAGAGGGCGGGAGATACTAGAGTGAGAAAGAGAAGAGGAACCAAGGGAGGAAGGGGACAGGAGGAGAAGGGAGGCAAGGCCGGCACTGGAGTGCTGGTCACCGCGCATTTACGCCCGTTGAGGGAGAGGCAGCGGGTCGAGGCGCGGGCGCAGAAACTCATGTGCGTGCAGCCGCACACGAGCGCCGAGGCTCTTTCCTCGGGTGGTTCCCGGAGGCAGCGCAAGGACGAGGTGCTCGGGATCGGCGCAGGTCGCGGGCGCAGCAGGTGGAGCTCCGACTCCTGGTTGCTGCTCGGGAGGCGCGGGCGCAGGAGGGGGGCACGGGCAGCCTGCCCGCTTCCCGGCGAGGAGCTGCAGGCGCGGGCGACGAGGTTGATCTCGGGGAGGCACGGGAGGAAGTGGATGGGTTTGATCGGTGGGAATCGAGGAGGAACAGGGGAGGCGCTGGATCGAGCGAGGTGGAGGGCGAGGGGATCTGGAGGCTGTAGGTGGCGAGCGATGGTTGGGGAGGGATGGATCCCGAGGGGGATTTGGTGAGTGCGGCGGCGGCAGGGACAAATCTCCTAGAATTTAGGGTTTGGTCCAAAATGGACTAGGGGTAGACTATATATATATGGAAAAGAGAGGAGTTGGATCATCCGATCAAAATCCGACGGTCGGGAAAAGATAGGTTCGGAAAGTCTAAATAAGATACGGAGATGTTTTGGGGATGTTAGGGGATGATCCGGACCCAACGGTAACGATAGTCCGGTTCGGGTTCGGGGAAGTATCGGACACGGGGCGAGGGTCGACGCACCGTGCAAAGAGACTCCGGTTTAGGCAAGAGGAAAAACGAAGAACGAGGTTGGTCTCGGAACGGTCAACAAAAGCAAGGGGGGACGCGGCAACTACGAGCGGATGCAAGTTTGTTACGGTGGCTTCCAAATAAATGGAATATTTTTTATAGCTCTCTAAATATCGAGAGGATATGTTTTAAAGAGAATCACCATGTGAATTCCCTCGATTTAAATGGATCAAAGATCCATGCCATTTATTTAGTTGAGTGCAAAAGATTTATGAGATGATGGCATGATGACATGATGCAATGCAAAAATAAGAGGGCAGGCACAAATGAAACATACGGCGAAACCCAGAATATATGGAAGTCTTCTGGAGCGTCGGTCTCGGGGCGTTACACGCGGGTCAGGGCCACGCTCCCGACGGCGGAGACCTCCAGCGAAGTCCAGGAGGCCCAGCTATAGCAACCGTCCGCCTAGAGCCAGGGGCCGTACGGGGCGCCGGCCGGAAGTTCACCCAAAAGGAAGCGGGGAAGCTGGAGCCACGTGCTGGTCAGTTCTGCCGACCACACAACAAACTCTGGCAGCACCTCTGCCAAATGGAAGCGCGGCCTAGGGGGTCATGAGGCTGTAGTGCACCACCCATCAACGGCCTGACGCCCATCGCCGTGCGGGAGATCCCCTCCACGAGCGCGAGAAGCCGCTGCGGGAGCCACAGGGTGCTTGCGAGGACGGCCTCGACCGCGCTTGGCTGGGGGAGAGTCAGGCTCTACCTGGCAGGCCTTTCCCTTCTCCACGGCCGAGAACCTCTTCGGCGGAGCCATGGAGATGAAGGAGAAGCGAGAAGAGACGGACTAGAAGGGCACGCGCCATCCCGTACTTATAACCGGGGAAGGCCAACCGTCGACCTTGACGATCATAAGTAATCATGACCCGCCTTGCAAGCAGGGACTTGTCAATTTGCAGTCGCCGAGGCGTCGTGGGGAAGTAGAGACGCCCACGTCCAATCAACCGCCACGCGGCGCCCAAGGCCGCAGGCTGTTAGGGCCATGGGCCGTGACTTGCCCTTCGCTTCTCCGCCAAGCCAAGTCCAGGCGCGCCTTGGGCCCGGGGGCTACTGTCGGTGTTCTGCGAATGGAGGTACCCAGACTTGCCTGCTTGCGGCATGTGGCATGGCTCAAGGGGTGGCCCAGCACGGCCCATCTTCGTCAGCACAAGCTCAAGACCCTCACGAGGGGCCAAGCCTCGCGGGGCGGACGACAGGAACCCTCCTCAGGCACGGCCTCGTCAGGCTGGCTCGCGAGGAGGCGGAGAGATCAAGACGGGTTACCTCACGAGGTGTCCATGACGCAAGCCATGACGATGAAGGGCGCCAGGCGGGTGCCAGCCCGCGTAGTGTCCTCGTTTCCTCTTTGGTGCAAAGGAGGCAAGCGCAGGCGAGAGCATCAAGCAAAGGCAGCCATTTCGGTGCAACAAGACCAAGACAAACACAACGGCAGGAAGGAGGTCATCGTGGAGCCCAAGCCAAGGCCATCGCCGATCCTTTGGCAGGCGAGGACCAACTTTAGTCAGGATAAGTGTACTAGATGTCCCCCTTCAAAATGGCCCACTGTTGGCGGCCTTCCCGCTCAATATTTGGGAAGAGGCCCAGGGCCTCTGCCTATAAATAGGAGTAGCCACCCACAGGGTAGGGACACATTGACGTAGAGGCATCTTGGATCCGGAGAGAGAGAGAGAGGGAGAGAGAGAGAGAGCGACCGAACTCCCCCTAGCAGTTCGTCCCACCGGCCAAGAACAGACCCTCGCGAGGCTGTTCTTCCTTGTACTGTTCATCATCAGCCCCTGAGACAATCCACCACACCACACACTGGAGTAGGGTATTACACCACAATGGTGGCCTGAACCAGTATAAACATTGTGTCCCTTGTGTTGCTCTTTGAGTAGTTTAGATCCTTGCGAGGCGTCGAGGTGCAGGCATGTAGGGGGTGAGATCTCCACGTGCACCCCAGAATTCGAACCTAGAGGGTCTGCCGGAACCCGAGATCCAACAGACACTACGCAGGCCGGCGCCCGCCTGGCGCCCGCCTCGTCTCGATCGTCATGGCTTGCGTCACGAGCACCTCGCGAGGTACCCTGCCTTGATCTCTCCGCCTCTTCGCGAGCCTGCCTGGTGAGGCCGCCCTCGAGGAAGCCTTGCACCGTCCGCCCCGCGAGGCTTGGCCCCTCGTGAGGGTCTTGAGTCTTGTGCTGATGAAGATGGGCCGCGCTGGGCCACCACTTGAGCCACGCCGCATGCCGCAGGCAGGCAAGTCTGGGGACCCCCGTTCCCAGAATGCCGACAACACTTATTGTATTGTTGCCGTCGAGGATAACAAGATGGGGTTTTTATCATATTGCATGAATTTATCCCTCTACATCATGTCATCTTGCTTAAGGCGTTACTCTGTTCTTATGAACTTAATACTCTAGATGCATGCTGGATAGCGGTCGATATGTGGAGTAATAGTAGTAGATGCAGGCAGGAGTCCGTCTACTTGTCTCGGACGTGATGCCTACTGTCGGTGTACTAGAGTAGGGGTACCCTAGTATCCCGAACTTGTGCATGGGCAGTTGCAGCCCTCCGCGGCAAGGCTTGCCGGGTGACCACCAAGGTCCTCTGTGGTTCCTTTGGAGCCATTCAAGAACAAAGTATTTAAGCCAAGGAGACAAGGCCCCGGCAAGAGGAGCTTGCCGGGAAGGCCACCCAAGGCACCTAGAAGACAAGGCCCCGGCAAGAGGAGCTTGCCGGAAGGCCACCCAAGGCACCTAGAAGACAAGGCCCCGCAAGAGGAGCTTGCGGGAAGGCCACCCAAGGCACCTAGAAGACAAGGCCCCGGCAAGAGGAGCTTGCCGGAAGGCCCGGTGAGCGACAAGCTTCCGGACGCGACAAGACAACAACATGACAAGGCGCTTGCCGCGCGGACCACCACTCAGACCAAGGCCCAGACATCCACTAACGTGTCGCCTGGGACCTTTCTAGGGCGTGGCAAGAGGTCGTCTTTGGCCAGCGGAGCGCCGGGCGGCAAGCGGCGCTGACAAGATTGCCATCGTGGCAAGCGGTGGCGCCCTGACGGTCCCTGCTTTACCGTTAGGGCGACGTGAACGGGCATTTAATGCCTTTGTCCCCGCCGCCGTGGCTAGGTATGATACATCGTACAAGTAGCTGTACCAACCACTCCATTTCCATTTTACCCTTTTGTCTACATTGCCACCGCCGTAGACCCCTTGAGCATATAAAAGGAGGCCCATGCGCAACGTAGAGAACGGGGGTTCAACACTCACGCCGGGTCTCGTTAGCAGGTTGTGTGTACCGTAGCACCTCAAGCGCCCCGAGCAAGAACTCAATACATCCGGACATGCAGCAAGAGGAGTGTTATCTCCGAAGAGCTCCGGCTGGGTAAACCGCTTCAGGTGCTTCACCTCGATCTGCTCTTCAGGCGACCTCCGCCCCCACGAACCAAAAGGGGCTCGGTCCGCCGTCCCATAGGTGTTCGTGGGTCGATCAGCCTCCCCGACATCTTTGGCACGCCGTAGGGGCGCCGAGATTGTGTGAACCTGATCCAGCGCCCACATGAGCTAGATCTTCATCATCTTCATCGACATGCCACCGAAGAAGAAGGCTTCGCGGCAGATGTTCCGTCGCTGTCGAACCCACCACCACCGGGCAAACGGGTGGTGGGTGGGCGCCCGGCGAAGAATGGACGTCGACGGAGGAGCTCACGGTGCTGCCAAGTCCAAGGACAAGGCTGCGCAGACCTCGGCGTCCGTACATGCACCACGCCCATCTCAGGAGGCGCGGGATCGACAGCGTCATGGTACTCACAACGCCATACGCTCGTTGGACCAAGATCGAGCTGGTGGATCTCGGGATGCTCAAGACCAGCATGCACGCCAACATGCTCGCGCGAGCGAGGCACGGTCGCCTGGACGGGATACTGCTCCTTCTAACATAGTTAGAAGTCCGAGCATATCCCGCTCCTCGCGCCGTTCGCCACTGCCACCCACCACTCCAGCAGAAGCCTTGGCAAGAGGTCAACTGCTCCTGGATTACCCTCCAACAGCCGACAAGGTCGATGAATGGAGGGCCACCATTCAGAGTCTCATCGGCTTTGCCAACGGCGACGCTCTGCGGCAGCCAAGTGCATCGCTGCCGCGGCAAGACTGCAAGGCACGAGCCGATGGCGACGAAACCGGTGGGGGTGCAACCACCATGCACTCTCCGCCCCGAAGGCCAAGATCGCCGACTCGTCGGATCCACCTCGACAGCGACTCCACCGCATCATCGGAACCGCGAGCTCGTCGTGATCAGCGCCAAGTTCTTCACGAACGACAGCAAGAAGACGCTCGAACTCGCATCGAGCGCCAAAGAGAAGTGCGGCGTCAATCCGACAAGCGCGCTGGGCCCTCTGTTGACATGCATGCACCAGAGGAACCAGGCGACTTGCCGTACACGGTAGGTTGCCCTGCGTTCACTCGTGAGCTGCGGCAAGTCCAAAGGGCCCAGCAAGAAGAATTTCAAGCCAGATGTACCGTAGAAGTACGATGGCAAGACGCATCCGTCGGAGTTCCTCAAAGATCTACACCATCACGGTGCAAGCTGCCGGGCGAGACGACAAGATCCTGGCCAACTATTTCCGCTGGTGCTCAAGCCCAATGTCGATCCTGGCTCATGCATTTGCCGGACAACTCCATTTCCTCTTGGCAGATTTATGCCATCAGTTTGTCGGCGCCTTACAGCGCCACAAGCCCCATGGCCAAGAAAGCGACCTTCATCTCGCCGCCCGTAAGGAAGGAGAGCCCTGCGCAAGTACATTCAGAGATTCAGCCGCAGACAAAGACAACATCCCAGATGTCCACCCTGCCGTAGTAGAAGCCGCGTTCCATCGAACGCGTAAACAACAGGATGTGGGAGGAGATGGCGATGTGCAAGATCGAAGACGCCAAGTGAGCTATATGCCCCGCCGACAAGTGTGCACGTGCTGAGGAAGGGAGGAGACTCCCCGGAGAGAATACTGAAGCAGGAGGATCTAATAGTGAGGAGACCGCCCCGGCAAAGAAAAACCGGCGGCGGAACAACAAGAAGAAGAAAGGCAAAGATGTGCTAGTTGTTGAGCAGTCCAGCAACGGAGGTGGCGCCAAGAAAGCCAAAGCTAGTAGCTCCGCAAGGAGGTTGCCATCGCACCAACTGCCAGTTGTGGCGGTCGCCGACAAGCGTGACGGCTCCAACAAACAAGATCAGAAGATCCACCGCACCAAGGGTCATGACCTCCGTGAGCTGCAAGAAGGTCGAGCAGCTTGTCGAGCAAATGTAAGGCTGAATACGAACGACTCAACAAGGAGAAGGCCCAGGAAGGTGCCGGAGGAGCTAGCAAGAAACGCCCCAGCCGAGGAAGACGCCAGCGGCAAGGCCAAGCAATGCAAGGAGACAGACCTCCCCGCTGCCGCGACAAGGATGAAGATGACGACGACGACGAAGAGATGGATGATGACGAGACCGATGAGCAGGAGTTCCAGAAAGCCACAGAGGTCCTGTGCGTTGACGGCGGTGCTTCTCTGCATGCTTCACACCGCTAGCTCAAGCAGTGGATGCGGGAAGTCAATGCGGCAGAACCATCCGTCGAATCACGCAAGCCTCTGAAATGGTCCAGCACGCCTATCATCTTTGATATTGAGGACCACCCTGATCACGTAACTGCGGTCGGGTGCTTGCCGATGTTGGTCTCACCAACTATCCGCAACCTCAAGGTCACTAAGATGCTAGTTGACGGCGGGGCCGGCTCGAACCTGATCTCCTCCGCGGTGCTCTAGAAACTCCAGATCCCTGCTGGCGAGCTCGAAGAGACCGGCACATTCCAAGGAATCAATCCAGAAAGGAGCAAGCCGAAGGGAAAGATCACGTTGCCGGTGACATTTGGCAGCGAGTTGAACTTCAGTACTGAGAGGGTCACTGTTGACGTTGCTGACTTTCCATTGCCTTATAATGGAATACTACCGTCCAAAGACTCGCCAAATTCATGGCAGCCTCTCACTATGCATACAACATGTCAAGATGCCAGCGCGATAAGTGTCATCTCCGCCCTCGGCGACAAGAAGGATGCTCTTATCTGCGCCGACAAGATCTACCGGAAGCAGCAGAATCGCAGCAGATCGCAAGCCACTTTCCGCTGAAGCTCCCTGGGCGAAGAAGAAGACCAAGTCCGCAAGAGCTCGATGCCCATTCCGCAAGCGCACCTCTTGAGTGCTGCGCTACCATCGAGGACGCACCATCGAAGCTCCACCGCAAGTGTAAGAAGACGATGTCGGCTCCACCGAGACCAAGAAGGTGTCCGCCAAGGAGGACGGCACCGTGGTATCTTCACCATCGCGCCACTCTCGACCCTAAATAGGAAGGCGGCGCTGCTGTTTTCCGCGGGCGAACGCCGATGTGTTCGCATGGCAACCGTCGACATCCCCGGTGTTCCCGTGAAAGTAATTGAGCACCATCTTGCCGTCTGTCCTCATGCGCGCCCGTCAAGCGTAAAGTCGAAGCAAGCGGTGGAAGCGCCAAGAATTCATTGCGAAGAAATCAAGAAGTTGGAAGCAGCAGGCCTTGTCGAGGAGTGCTCCATCCTACGTGGTTGGCCAATCCTGTAGTCGTGCGCAAGGCAAACGGGAAATGAAGACTTTGTATCGACTTTACCGATGTTAATAAAGCTTGTCCCAAAGACCCATTTCACTTGCCGCGCATCGACCAGATTGTTGACTCCACGGCCGGATGCAATCTGCTTTCATGTCTGGATGCATACTCAGGATATCATCAGATCTTCATGGCAGAAGAGGATGAGGAGAAGACCGCATTCATCACCCCATGTGGCACATACTGTTTCGTACGGATGCCTTTCGGATTAAAGAATGCTGGTTCAACGTTTGCAAGGGTAGAACATGACGCTTTTGAGCCGCAAATACACAGAAATGTGGAAGCCTACATGGATGACATAGTGGTCAAGAGCAAGGACAAGGCGACTCCGATTGAAGATTTAGACGAAACCTTTGCAAATCTGCGCAAGATCAACCTCAAGCTCAACCCCGAGAAGTGCGTGTTTGGAGTCCCCTCCGGCAAGCTTCTCGGGTTCTTCGTGTCCCAAATGGGAATTGAAGCCAATCCCGACAAGATCAAGGCCATTGAGCAGATTGAAGCACCAAAGCGCGTCAAGGATGTACGAAGGCTTGCCGGTTGCGTAGCTGCTCTCAAAGAGGTTTATCTCTAGGTCTCTGCTGAGCTACTGCCATTTTTCAAAATATTGAAAAAGGCAGGTCCAATGAAATGGACTCCGGAAGCGGAGGTTGCGCTGCAGGACTTAAAGAGATACCTGTCCTCCACTCCAACACTTGTCGCACCTAAGCCACAAGAGAAGTTGCTGCTATATATAGCGGCAACCAATCAAGTGGTTAGTGCTGCGTTAGTAGCGGAGAGGGAGGCGGATGATGAGCTAGCAACCATGGCAGACGCATCCAGCGACAAGCAGGGGGCTGCACCGACAAGCTCTGGTCCCGACAAGGATGGATCTGCGCAGACGCATGAGAAGATGCGCAGCGCCCAGTTTACTTTGTTAGTTCACTTCTGCAGGGGGCTAGGTCAAGGTACTCTGGTGTGCAGAAATTGCTTTTCGGCCTCCTCATGGCCTTGAGAAAGCTGCGCCATTACTTCCAGGCACATGAGATCACAAATGCCACTGCTTTCCGCTGAAGAGGATACTGCAAAATCCAGAGGCAACAGGCAGGATTGTCGAGTGGGCATTGGAACTGTCAAGCTTTGGCCTCAAGTTTGAGAGCACTTCAACTATCCAAAGCAGAGCATTGGCAGAGTTCATAGCAGAATGGACGCCAACACAAGATGAAGAAATTCCAGAAACGAGCATCCCCGTCAAGGAAGCAAGCAAAGAGTGGCTGATGTACTTTGATGGTGCCTTCTCGCTAAAAGGCGCAGGTGCGGGCGTACTACTTGTTGCACCCACCGGAGAGCACCTCAAGTACGTAGTCCAGATGCACTTTCCCAAGGAGCAAGCAACAAACAATACTGCAGAGTATGAAGGTTTGCTTGCCGGTCTCGTGGATTGCAGTAGACCTTGGGATCAAGAAGCTCATTGTCATGGGTGACTCACAGCTTGTCATCCGCCAAGTGAACAAGAGTTATCAGAGTCCGTTGATGGAAGCTTACGTTGATGAAGTGAGAAAGCTAGAAGAGCACTTTGACGGCCTACAAATGGAATATATT
The DNA here is from genome assembly GCA_021605145.1 of Aegilops bicornis. Lineage (NCBI taxonomy): Eukaryota > Viridiplantae > Streptophyta > Magnoliopsida > Poales > Poaceae > Aegilops > Aegilops bicornis. Next base: position 614,242,188 of record CM038674.1, on the reverse strand, counting down.
CCAAGAGCTCGTAATGACATTGCCGATGGCTTCGTCAAGTGCGCCGCACTTAAGTTACCTGTGGAACGAGGGATCTATGTGCTCAAGCTGACTCAACCGTCTGTAACGCCATCAACTGGACAGAGCAAGAAGAGGAAGTTGGTTTCTGGTGACTATTTTCCGGCAGAGCTTCCTGAAGCCACTGCCAAGAAGGTCCCCAAGGTCAACACCAACAGTGCTGAGGAACAGTCTGCTCCGACAAGCCCTAGGGTTTGTTTCATTGAAGCAGACGCTCCCGACAAGTTTTGCTCCGGCAAACTTGCTGGGGAACGTCAAGCTCCGGCTGAGCCGCAGGTTCTCGCCGTAGAAGCGGATGTTCCCGCAGCAGCAGATATGCCTTTAGTCCTTGTTGCTGAGCCGCAAGCTCTAGCATGGGCATAGCAGATTGTCCGTTTCCTTCAGACAGGAGAACTTCCCGAAGAGCAAGAAGAAGCGGAAAGAGTAGCCCGGCAGTCAAGTATGTACCAGTTTGTCGACAACACACTGTACAAAAGAAGACTCAACGGTGTGAAATTGAAGTGTATTCACCGGGAAGACGGACAAAAGCTGTTGGCAGAGATACATGGAGGCATATGTGGTCACCACATTGGTGCGAGCACTTGCCTTAAGCAAAGCGTTAAGCAAGGTTTCTTTTGGCCGACAGCCCTCCGTGATGCAACCGCACAAGTAACCAAGTGTGAAGCGTGCAGGCCCATTCCAAGCGAGATACACCAGCCAGCTCAAGCTCTCCAGACGATCCCTTTATCCTCGCCATTTTTGGTCCGGGCTCGACATCCTCGGCCCCTTTCTCGAAGCCGTTTGGCGCTTTGAGTACTTGTACGCTGTAATCGACAAGTTCACAAAGTGGCCGGAAGTGGAAGCAGTGAGGAAGGTGACAAAGACAATCAGCAACAAGTTCTTCAGTCGATTGTTTGCCGCTTCGAATCCCTAGCAGGATCATCACCGACTAACGCACGCAATTCACGAGCCGCACCTTCATGCAAGACGTCCAAGATCTTGGCGCCAAGGTTCTGCTTCGCTCGCTGCTCATCCGAGAAGTAACGGTCAAGCGGAGAGGGCAATGCTGAAGTGCTCGCGAGCTCAAGACCGTAACTTTCGGCTGTGCTGCACAAGTGCGGAAGAAACTGGATTGAGGAGCTGCCGGTGGTTCTTTGGTCGATCAGGACGACGCCAAATCGAGCCACTGGCCAGACACCTTTCGCTCTAGTCTATGGAGCAGAGGCATTTCTCCCCACGGAACTCGTATACGGATCACCTCGAGTGCTCGCTTATGATGAGCTTGAGCAAGAGCAGTTGCGACAAGTTGACGCGCTGCTCCTTGAGGAGGACCGTCTTCAGGCTGCTGTACGAGCTGCTCGATACCAGCAAGCTTTGCGCCGCTACCATAGCCGCAGTTAATGCCGTAAGTCTCGAGGAAGGCGACCTTGTTCTTCGGCGCGTTCAGTCCGCCAAGAATTCCAACAAGTTGACGCCCGAAGTGGGAAGGCCCTTACCGGGTAAAACGAGTCACTAGGCCTGGCACTGTCCGCCTTGAGACCGAAGATGGCATTCCGGTGAGCAACTCCTGGAACATTGAGCATCTTCGTAAGTATTACCCATAAGGCGCGGTTGCCGGAACCTGTTCCGGCAACCACCTTTTGTACAAGTCTTGCCGATGTTGCATGTAATCCTTTGTACAAAGCCGGGCGCAGACCCCGTGCATAAGAAAAACTCATGTGCCGTGACGCCTTGTCAATTTCATGCTTTCTACTTCTATTTGCATGCGTTATCTGACACTTTGTGCAGCACCTACGCCGGTAAGCAATAACGAGCCATAAGGCTCCATATCTTTATTTTCTCTTCTTTCTCTTTCTCAAAGAAAGGAAGGTTCCCTCGCAAACAAGTTTGCCGGGGAAGAGAAGATAACGGTGTGGACCAAGCGTCGCTCGAGGAGGTTTCGCCTTACCGGGAAGCAAACGACAGAATAGCTAAGTTGCTAAAAGTTTGAGCAATTAGTTTTAAAAATTTTAAGTTGTTCTCCTCGAACGACCGTGCTTTGTATGGAAAACCTGTGCGCGGAGGAACCAACTAGTTGCGACAACGTTACTTGTCGGAAGCGGCACCACCAGCAGGCTGCTGACGTCCCGTACTCAGCGCTCGCGGCCCAGGTGCCTACGCCGACAAGTTCCCTAAAAGCGTAGGGCAAAAACATACAAAGGAAGGAATCAAGTAAAGGAAATAACATATATAGCAATCACTACCCGAAATAGAGTTATATTACAAGATAGCTTGTCGCAGCTCCAATAGATTGTTCTCATAACATGACCAACAGCGGCAAGAAAAAGAGAAAGCGGGCGGCCTAATCTACGCGATCGCCCTCAACCCTCTTGATGCCGCTCACCCTGTCGACGATGGGTGCGACAAAGGTCTTGAGCGCCTCCACATCAGCATCCGGCGGCAAGGACTTGAGGACGTTGGTGAGGTTGAGGCCTGGATTATGGAAGGCCACCTTCATCAAGACCTTTTGAAGAGCTCCCGCATAGATCTCGGCGCGACTCCTCGGCCAGCTGCTTTGGGACTTCTTCCCGAGTCGCTGGAGGGCCGCCACCACGCCTTGAAGAACAAGCTGAGCTTGGCGCTGGGTTGGAGGTGCTCATCGGAGGAATATCCAAGATCCACCATCCCCGGCTCCGCCACTCCCTCGTCGATGGTCAGCAGCAACATCCACGAGACCCTCAGTCCAAAGGTGCTCCACATTCTCCCTAAAGGTATTCTGGGCGGCAGCAGCACTCGCCAGCAGCGCCTCGTCGGCCTTGATCTTCTCCTTCAAGGCCACCTCCTGCTCCCTGGCGCCGTCCAGCGTTTGAGTCAAGGTGGTCAGCTTCAACTCAAGATCTGCATTGGAGTCCTTGGCAGCGCTGAGTTCCTTGCTCCTCTCGGCGAGACGGCCCTGCAGCTCGCCAAGAGTGTAGGCGTCCTTCTCGCGCTCATTCTTGAGCGCGGCAAGCTCCTCGCCGCTCTCCTTGAGATTGGCCTCCAACTGCGCCACCTTCGTCTCCAGCTCTTTCTTGGCGGCCTCGGCAGCTGCGGCAGCATCCTTTGCCTCCTTGAGAGCCCCGCCAAATGTCTGCTCGCGCGTGGCTAGATCCTCCTCGTGGCTGTCGAGGTTAACCTTCCTCTGCGCCAACTCGCCTTCCCGTGTAGATAGCTTCTCGGCAGCAAGCCGCTGTTGCTCCTCAGCTTCAGCCTTCTCGAGGAGGAAGGCTTTGCGCTCCTCGGCGAGTTGCTCCCGCTCCGCTGCCAAGGACCGGAGAGCTTCCTGGTTGATGCCCCGGAGCTCCTCCGCGCGCTTCTCGATGTCTGCTCCCGCCTTCGCAAAGCGCTTCCCGATTCCAGCTTGGCTTGTCGGGCGCGGTAGAGCGGCAAAGAGCTTCCGCGATAATCGCTCCTCCTCGACTTCGCCGTCGCTGCTTGGCGCGTCGACCAGCGTCAGTCCATCGGAGGCGAGCAGCTCTTCATCAAAAGTTTCTCCTTCGGCCGGCGCCCTGGAGCTCGACGCCCATGGAAGCTTGATGAAGACGCCATCGCCGGCCTTCAAATAGGCGCCGGGCTGGGGCTCTTCGGAGCCTGACGCTGCAGCAGCGGCGGAGGGATCGGCGGTTGGCGTAGCGCCTGGCGCTCCTGCGGCCTCAGGGCCGTCAGTGCGATCGCCGGACCCCTCGCCAGCTTCTGCGGTAGCAGCCTTGGCGGCCTCCTCGCCGGCGGGCTCGTCAGTGCCAGCTTCTTCTTCGATGGTGGCGGCGTCGTCAGTATTGCCGCGCACGTCCTCCTCGCCAGCGGCCTCGGTCTCCATCGGCTCTGTGGCAGATGGATCTGACGACCGAAAAGTGAAGAAGAGTCAAGCAAATATTCAAAAAGAAAACCAGAAGAAGAAGAACACAAGGGAAGTTTTCAAGCGAAGAGGTTACCTGTGCTAGGATCTGCAGTCGCGGTCTCAACCACCGGGGGATCACTGGTGCTTTCCCTTGCCGGAGAGCTGATCCTTGCCGGAGAAGTCTCCCTTGCCGGAGAACGCTCCCTTGCCGGGGGATCCTCCCTTGGCGGTGTAGTCGAAGCAGACGGCATGTCAGGAGCGGCTTCCGGGTACTCCTGATGAGGCTGCTCTGCTCCTACCCAAATCAACAGTCAGATATCAGCAAAGAAAGAGCACCCATGCACGCCGAACAACAGGAAGTAAAAACCATATACTTACGCTGGGGGCTGCGCTGGGGTCTGCTTTGAGGAAGAGTTGCCGCGTCTGCAAGGTGGTCTCAGACGCGCCTCCTATGTCGCGGTGGGTTCGTCCTCGATGACAATCATCGGGGTCTTGGCTCTCTTCGACGCTCTCTGGGCCAGCGTCCTGAAAAGGAATGGGTTCAGAGTGAAGCAAATCAGATACAAGACAAAGCAACAATTCGAAGAACTACAAGTACAGCAAAGAATCTTACTCTTCTTCTTCCTCGCCGGAGCTGAGCACGGAGAGATCAAATTCTGGCCCGCCTCCAGTGTGACGGGGCGGAGGAGTAGGTTCCCTTGGCCTCTTGGCGGGAGCAGAAGCGGTGGTCTGCGAGGGCCCCGCTCCAGTTGCCGCAGCGGCGTGAGGTGCTCCGCGGCAAGCTTGATGCTTGCTGATGGAGCGTCGCGCCTTGCGGCGGCTGTTAGCCCGTCTGCCGCCACGCTACATCCCGGCCTTGCGAAGACGCTTTACAGGTGGAGCTGGGGCTCCGCTCGCGGTAAGCTATTTGAAGGTGGGGAGGAGGCGCCCTCGGCGGGCTCGCTCGACTCGGCTTCAGGCTCGGCAAGCTCATCCTCGCCGGCAAACTCCCTTCGCTCGACAAGGCTTGCCGCCTCTGCTGCCTCTGCCTCCTCCACGGTGAATCCGAACTCGCCCGCGGCCCTAGCTATTGCCGCCTCTTCCAGCCTGGTGGCGATGCGCTGCATCTCATCATCGGTGGTGTCGCGGGTGAGGCTCCTCTGCTCGTCGGGGCGGATCGACACTTCTACCAGACTGTCAAAGAACTCTCGCACGACGTCGTCTGCAGGCTCTTGCCAAGTGGGAACAATTCCATGCGAATCGCATAACGGCATCATTGCACGGATGCGGTCAAGCGAGGAATTGTTGCACAGCGGAACGACGCCCCTCGGCAACCTAAACATTTCTGGATGATCAGGATCGGGCTTGAACAGCTCCAAGAGCATCGCGCCAAGTTCCAAGACGGTGAAGTTGAAGTTGAGGCCTGGGCGCAACCTAATGATATCCGCCGCGTTCTCGAAACTCCCAGCGGGTCTCCTCCTCTCCTGCAAGGGGGAAGCGTCTGTGGCGAAGAAAATCTCGCCAGCGGTGCCTCTGATGAAGTCCGGCAAGCCTTAGGCGTAGGTTACGGATAGCGGCAATCTTGACCTAAGCGTCTTCCGGGGCCAGAACTGCTCCAATGCGTTGCGGCGCACTCACGGGGTTTGGCGCTGGGCGATAAACGGCTGCGGGTTCTCCTCGACAATCCAGCACCAGTCTGCTCTCCACTCATCCCATTTGCTGCGGAGCTCTCCCTCCAGATAAGCTTCCTTCTTGCCGGTCCTCGAGATCCAGGCGATCCCGCCGGAAAGGGGCTCCCCTCTCTCAACTCGGGGCATAAAGAAGTGGCGGAAAAGAGCTACGTTTGGATGGACTCCGACAAAGTTTTCGCAGAGATGTGCGAAAACTGCCATGGTCAGAACAACATTGGGGGTGAAATCAAGGAGGCGGGACCCGTAGGTGTTCATGATGTCACAGAAAAATTCAGAGAAAGGCGGGCGAGCCCGCAGAGAAGAAGAGCGAAGAAGGGTATCCATTCGGAGCCAGTTCCGAAGCGGCAGCTGGGAGTACCTTCGTGCGCGGATGCGCTCGCGTCTCCGTCGACCAGAAGAGGTAGTAGTACTCCCTCAGATCCTTCGCGGCGAGCTGAGGGGGAAGATTGCCCGCTCCTTTCGCAGCGCCGCGAGCCGCTGCGCCTCGGCCGACTTCACGGCCTTCCCCTTGTCGGCTTTCGGAGCCATGGCGGAGGCGGTGGAGGAGATCGACGGTGTTGGTGATGCTAGTGGCGATGGGGGGCGGAGCGCTGCTCTCTATTCAGCCTTGGGAAGATGGGGGGAGCAGCGGAGGTTTTTCGAGATTGGACAACAACTGGCGTGATGGGCGAACTGCCCCTGTTTCCCCTGCTTATAAAGAGGGAGGGGGCGGATGTTCCGTCTTTCCGAATAAAGAAACCACCCACGATCTCTCCCACGATGCCGCATTCGACGCGTGCCGTTCGTGGAGAGCGTGGTGGGTCCGGGGTGAGTTACGGCGTAACCCAGGCCGCGGCGTGCCTGCAGCCTGTTTTGGGCACGGCCCAACAGCGCTTCGGCACCGTGTGTGGCCCAGCCGGGCTCCTGCCGGTGTACTAGAGTAGGGGTACCCTAGTATCCCGAACTTGTGCACGGGCAGTTGCAGCCCTCCGCGGCAAGGCTTGCCGGGTGACCGCCAAGGTCCGCCGTGGTTCCTTTGGAGCCATTCAAGAACAAAGTATTTAAGCCAAGGAGACAAGGCCCCGGCAAGAGGAGCTTGCCGGGAAGGCCACCCAAGGCACCTAGAAGACAAGGCCCCGGCAAGAGGAGCTTGCCGGGAAGGCCACCCAAGGCACCTAGAAGACAAGGCCCCGGCAAGAGGAGCTTGCCGGGAAGGCCCGGTGAGCGACAAGCTTCCGGACGCGACAAGACAACAACCACGGCAAGGCACTTGCCGCGGCGGACCACCACTGCACTGCGCCCAAAGCACATCCACTAACGTGTCGCCTGGACCTTTCCGGTAGCGTGGCAAGAGGTCTGACGGCCAGCCGAGCTGTGGCAAGCGGCGCCGACAAGATTGCCATTGTGGCAAGCGGTGGCGCCAGACGGTCCCTGTTTGCACCGTTAGAAGCGGCGTGAGCGGGCATTTAATGCCTTTGTCCCCTGCCGTCAGGGTTAGGTATGATACACTGTACAAGTAGCTGTACGAACCACTCCATTTCCATTTTTACCTTTTGTCTACGTTGCCACCTGTCGGAGACACCTTGAGCATATAAAAGGAGGCCCATGCGCAACGTAGAACGGGGGGTTCGAACACTCACGCTCGGTCTCGTTAGCAGGTTGTGTGTACTGTAGCACTCAAGCGCTCCCGAGCAAGAACTCAATACATCCAGACATGCAGCAGTAGGAGTGTTATCTCTCTGAAGAGCTCCGAAGCTGGGTAAACCGCTCGTGTGCTTCACCTCGATCTGCTCTTCGTGCGACCTCCGCCCCCCGCCGAACCAAAAGGGGCTCGGTCCGCCGGTCCCATAGGTGTTCGTGGGTCAGATCAGCCTCCCCGACACCTACATACATGATCATACCTAGATATTCTCATAACTATGCTCAATTCTGTCAATTGCTCAACAGTAATTTGTTCACCCACCGTAAAATACTTATGCTCTTGAGAGAAGCCACTAGTGAAACCGATGGCCCCCGGGTCTATCTTCATCATATTAATCTTCCAATACTTAGTTATTTCCGTTGCTTTTTGCTTTGCCTTTTATTTTACCTTGCATCTTTATCACAAAAATACCAAAAATATTATCCTATCATATCTATCAGATCTCACTCTCGTAAGTGATCGTGTAGGGATTGACAACCCCTTATCGCGTTGGTTGCGTGGATTTATTTGTTTTGTGTAGGTGTGAGGGACTCAAGATAGCCTCCTACTGGATTGATACCTTGGTTCTCAAAAACTGAGGGAAATACTTACGCTACTTTGCTGCATCACCCTTTCCTCTTCAAGGGAAAACCAACGCAGTGCTCAAGAGGTAGCACTGCCTGATGTGGACATAAACCTAGGGTAGGTAATAGGCCTGACCTGTACATCCTACCCAAGGTCCTAGTCCTTAGAACAAAGAAGTTCAAGTATCAGAAGAAGGGATCCAGCAAAGGCGTCGAGTGAAGTCCACTCGACCTACCATCCACTCGGAGATCTCATTTTATCCATGTTACTCGACCATCAAACCACTCGACTACCAGAAGATCTAAAGCCACTCTGTTCTGCAACGGTCGAGAATTAAGCCATAGCTTTATGGTCATTATGTAACTTTATTACTGGCGTTACCTGTAACGCCACCTCTTTATGTACATTGAATCCTATGTAACGGAGGGGCGCTGGGGTCCTGGCGCACTCTATATAAGCCACCCCCTCCTCTGGGACAAGGGTTCACACCCCCTATAACTCACACGCGTATAATCCAGTCGACCGCCTCCGGGCTCCGAGACGTAGGGCTGTTACTTCCTCCGAGAAGGGCCTGAACTCGTAAAACTAGCGTGTACAACTACTCCATAGCTAAGATCTTGCCTCTACATTCCTACCCCCTATTCTACTGTCAGTCTCAGAACCACGACAGTTGGCGCCAACCGTGGGGCAGGTGTCTTAGCGACTTGTTGGAAAAGTTGCAATTTTTTCCGATCCCCTTCATCATGGTTTCAGGTGGAGGTTTGTCCGAGGGCCGCGAGATCCATCTCGGCGCGCTTGTGTTCATCGCCGACGACTCCGCTTGGCTTCAGGAGGCTCCACTCGACGTCGAAGTACTCCCCGTCCATGGGGCGATGCACTTTCGCGCGTGCGTTCGCGGCGTCCTCCTGAGGCAACCGTCGACCCAATATCAGTCGGCACCTGTGGCGTCCTCCCACCCCAGGTCGGTCAAGGCTTCAGCGATGGGTGAGGCATGCGGTGGCTCGCCAAACAGACACCCCCCAGGTCGCGGTGATCGAGCCCGATGAATCTCCGTACGGCCTGTTCGACTGGCTCCGCAGAGAGCGCATCCGAGTGCGACAGCAGTGATCCAGCGGTGGAGGTCATCATGGTCGATGGAACTCGCGGTCCTCCCGGCTTCCCTCGCACCAACGATGGCGATGGCAGAGGCGATCCATCGCATGTCCATGAGGAGTACCTCCCCGAACCCCTCTCTTCGGAGCAGAGGGAAGAACTTCGCCGCCGGAACATGGATGCTCTTCACACACCTATCGTTGGAGAAACCCCCGAGGCCCAGGCGTAGGAGGACGCGCGCCTGGCCAATCTGGCTGAGCGCACTCGGCTGGAAAATCTCCAGCGAGTACTGGCGATGGCGTCTTGTGACAAAGGGTTCAAGAATCCAGTCGACGCCAGCTTTTTCCACCTTCGACTCAGGTATATCGAACTCCGATTCAAAATCTTGCAGCTGCAGCCCGAATAGCAGAGTCAATTCAGCCCTCCCAGTGAGAAGCTGGCAGAGGTTTAATGCAAATCAGGGATTTACTCCGGGCAGCAGGTGAGCAAAATACAGCTATGTCACAATCACATAATAGGATCCATAGCAGATCCATTGTTACGGATACAGTCCAGTCGGCTCACAGCCCAGGTTCGCCCCCGAGGCGTGAGGGACATGGTGACTGACGTGATTTGTACAGAAACTATGAGCAATATGATCACCGACTCGACCGTGATGATCGTCGTCGAGTGCCCACTCCTCCCCCAAGGAGTGGATCATATGTGCCTCGACAGCAGGATGACAGGCGCCCTCACAAAGGTCTTTGGCGAAGGATTCGGTCGACCCCGTGAGAACCAGGCTTTGATGTGAGGTCTGTTCTTGTTCAGGGTTTAGTCGACAGGAACAGAGCTCACCGAGAAGGTCATGATAGAGATGTACCCACCAGCGGAGGGCGCGCTGCCCTCAGACTGCACTTCTTCAAACAGAGCCACCAGGGCCGCGGTGATTCCTCCCAACTTTAGGTTGGCGACTGGAGTCAGTAAGTTCACTGGTGAGTCCAAGCCTGATACTTGGCTCGAGGACTACCGAGTGGCTGTTCAGATTGGCGGCGATAATGATGAAGTGGCTATGAAACACCCGCCTCTGATGTTGGAGGGTTCGGCCAGAGCATGGCTGAATCAGTTAGCACCCAGCAGCATTTACACTTGGGAAGATCTTGCCCGAGTGTTTGTCAGAACGTTTGAAGGGACATGCAAACGACCAGCAGGGTTGACAGAGCTGCAATCCTGTGTGCAGAAGACAAATGAAACTTTGAGGGATTATATCCAGAGATGGATCACACTGCATCACACAGTTGAGAACGTGTCTGATCACCAAGCAGTCTGCGCCTTCAAGGAAGGCGTCAAATATCGTGAGTTGAACTTGAAGTTCGGTCGGACCGGAGACATGTCTCTGAGTCGAATGATGGAGATTGCCACCAAATATGCTAATGGTGAAGACGAGGATCGGCTCCGGAATGGCAAGCACAAATCAGTCGCCCATGAAACCGGAGGGGGAAACTCCGGTCGAAAGCAGAAGCACAAAGCCGAGTCAGCTGCTCCTGGGGAGACCTTAGCCGTGACTCAAGGAAAATCCAAAGGGAAGCCCAAGGGGGCATGGAACCCTAAGAAGATAAAAGATCGAGATGGAAATGATGTGCTAGATTTGCCATGCCACATCGACACAAAGAAAGATGAGGAGGGTAAAATCATTTACCCGAAGCATACCACTCGGCAGTGTGGGCTCCTGTTCCAGCAGTTCCAGGATAAACAATCCAAGGACAAAGAAAAAGAGTCAGACAAGGTTGAGGACAAGGAGGAGAGTGATGATGGTTACCCTCACGTCAATTCCACTCTGATGATTTTTGCTGATGTTGAGAGAAAGAGTCGACTGAAAGTGATCAACAGAGAAGTGAATATGGTCTCTCCGGCGACACCCAGTTATTTGAAATGGTCTCAGACTGCCATCAAATTCGACCAGTCCGATCACGAGACACACATAGCCATCCCTGGGAGGCAAGCTTTGGTAGTCGACCCAGTTGTCGAAAGCACTCGACTGACTAAAGTTCTGATGGATGGTGGCAGTGGCCTGAACATTCTGTATGCAGAAACATTGAAAGGGATGGGCATTCCGATGTCCAGACTCAGTGAAAGCAGTACGAGTTTCCATGGAGTCATTCCAGGAAAGAAGGCTGAATCACTCGGCCAGATTGCACTTGACGTGGTTTTTGGTGATTACAAGAATTATCGCAAAGAAAAGTTGACATTTGAAGTGGTTGATTTCCAGAGTGCTTATCACGCCATTCTGGACAGGCCGGCTTACGCGCGTTTTATGGCTCGACCATGCTATGTGTACCTCAAATTGAAAATGCCTGATCCCAAGGGAGTGATCACTATCACTGGCAATCGAAAGAAGGCAGAAGAATGCTTCCAGAAGGGTTCAAAAATCGCTTATGCGCATATGGCAGTAGTGGAACTGGAGGAGTATCAGAAAAAAGCAGATCCGAGTGATTTGCTGCGAGCTAAGAAGCCTGCAGCGGATTCAGCATTTCAGTCATCCGGTGAAACGAAACCGGTTCATATTCACCCAACTGATCCCAATGCTGCTCCGACTCACATTTCAACGACTCTCGACTCCAAATAGGAAGAAGCGCTCATCCAGTTCCTCCGTGAGAACTGGGACATCTTTGCATGGAAACCTTCTGACATGCCGGGTGTTCCTAGGGAATTGGCTGAGCATTGTTTGCGAGTCGACTCAAAGATAAAACCGGTCAAGGAACATCTTCGACGGTCCGCCGTACAGAAGAGAAAAGCAATTGGTGAAGAAGTGGCTCGGCTCCTGGCAGCTGAGTTTATCCGAGAGATTTACCACTCTGAGTGGTTAGCTAACGTTTTCATGGTCCCTAAGAAGGACAATTCACTTCGCATGTGCATCGACTTCAAGCATATCAATCGGGCCTGCCCGAAGGATCATTTTCCTCTCCCTCGCATCGATCAGATAGTCAACTCGACCTCAGGATGTGAGCGTCTGTCCTTTCTGGAGGCCTATTCTGGGTATCATCAGATCCGTCTGTTTGGACCCGATGAAATCAAAACAGCTTTCATCACCCCATTCGGGTGCTTCTGTTATGTCACTATGCCATTCGGTTTGAAGAACGCTGGAGCCACATTCATGCGAATGATTCAGAAGTGTTTACTCACTCAAATCAGTTGAAATGTGGAAGCGTACATGGATGACATTGTGGTCAAGTCACGCAAACGTTCCGACCTACTGACTGACCTTGCTGAAACCTTTGCCAACCTCAGAAGGTACGATATCAAGCTTAATCCATCAAAGTGCACGTTTGGTGTTCCAGGCGGAAAGTTACTCGGTTTTCTTGTTTCCGAACAAGGGATCGATGCTAACCCCAAGAAAGTTGGTGCCATTGTCGGAGTAAATGACCACGGGTAGCCTAACCGGCTCCCGCCGGGGCTTCTGAAAAAATAACGAGCCAAACAAAGACATCCAACGTCCAAGACGCAGGGCTGCCCTCCCGCAACCGGCTGACCCTCAGGCCGGCTCTAAGGAGGCGGCCCGGCCCTGCGGCTTCCAGGATGAAGGCCACGAGAGGGCCGGTTTCCAAGAAGCCGGCTACCAGAGGGCCGACTCCAAAGAGGCCGGCTCCAAGAGGCCGACTTCCATGAGACTGCCGACTCCAAGGGGGCCGACTCGAAGAGGGCGGCTTCCCAGCAGGGGGCCAAGGCCGCACCCTCAGAATCTACACCCACATAACGGTGATGAGACGGGGCGTGGCTACAGAAGAGTCTGCCACCCCCGCATCCCGGAGCACGCGTGGCCACAGTGCGCCGTACGGGGCGGCCATCCCCCGTCCGGCGCAGCACTGTAGCCATGATGATCACGGCGTCAGACACGACGGGCTGTCAGTACGGCCCGCAGGCGGCGGGCCCCACTGGCCAGAGAGATGCCCGAAGGCGGCTCTACCTTCCCCTGTCGGCCCAAGATATGGCCGGCTTCCCATAGCCGGATAGCTCCCTCCCTCGAAGGGAGCGCCTCATTAAGAAGACAAGACGGGGTGAGGCTACAGTAATCACCGCCAAGGCGGAGGCACTGTAGCCACGCTTACCCCAACAAAGCACTCGTCATCAAGATTGAGGCAACAGTAACTGGCCCCCGACAAGACTCCCAGCGGTGGGGCCAGCTTGTCGACCAAGAAGCCGGCAGCCGGCGGGACCCACCAGTCGGCGGGCCCCAGCAGTCGGCGGAAAAGCCGGTGGACGTAGACACTGACGGCTAGGGCCCACGCCTAGCCGGATTACCATTGTACCCCTGGCGGGTAGGCCTATATAAACCCCCCAGGGCACCCATGCAAAGGATTAATCTCTTAGAGTTTTAGTAACCACACAGAGAGAGGAGGAAATCTAGCCGTGCCCTTCTTTTTCCTCTCACCGAGCAGCTCAAGGAGCCTCTTGTAGCCACCTGTTCATCCAGTGATCATGCAGAGACGCCGCAGAGCAGCAGTAGGGGTGTTATCTCCACGGAGAGCCCCGAAGCTGGATAGTATTCGCCGGCGTGCATGTCTTCGCCTTATCCCGTTTCCAGGCACCGGCGACGTCTTATTGGCTCCCACTATGATACGCCACCCGTTGGCATATGTCGCACCTACCACCTGACATTTGGCGCCCACCGTGGGGCCAGGTGCACCGTTCTGGACGGGAACCCTCTTGCTCCCTCGCGAGTGTAGCCAGCCCGGCACGCCCGATGGCGCTTGCCCCGACGCGCTGCAAGGCGTCTCTGACGCTTGCGCGGCGAGCTGCCTCGCCGATCTTCTTGGCGAGGCTCGCATCTCCGACGAGCCCGCCTCCGACGCGGCACGAGCTGCCCCGAGCCACCTCGTCAGCCTCCTTGACTAGCTCCACGTCTCCAGCGAGCTCGCTGTGGACTTGGAGTCAGTCGGCTCCACCGACCCGATGCTCGTCGACTCCGACGCGGCATCATTCGACGCCTTCCCCACCAACGTCGTGATCTTTGACGACTCGCTCCCCCAAGCCGACAGCTATGGCAGCGCCATCACCGAGGTGCTGGTCATCAGTCACGGCGGCCCCTCTGGCGAGAACACCCACGACGGCCCGCAAGCGGCGCTGCATGACTTGTCCGCCCCTCTCCCGGCCGACGCCGATGTTGAGGCGTTGGAAGCGCGCCACCTCGCCCTCCACGCAGAGGGCCGGAGGATAGCTTCCATGAGACGCCTCACCGAGGCTTACCAGCACGAAGTCGACCGCGCCGCCTTTGGCACGCCGCCTTCTGACGGGCCGAGCCGACTTGGCGTCGTCATGAAACGCGGCGTGGTCACCACCAATATGCTGGGAGTGGACCGCCCGGTCTACGCCACGCCCCTCGAGAACCTACGCGCCGCCCAGGCGGCTGTAGAGGAGCTGAATGGGCTAGGGCCCGACGAGCTCCCCTATATGGCTAGGCGCATCCAGCAACTGATCGGCGCGGCCGCAAAGCGGCATGAAGACGGCACCCGCGCCGAAAGCCCTCCCCCGCGCCGAGAGCACGGCACAACGTCATGCACGCTGACCGCGGGCGACATCTGCGCACGGCGAGACAAGGAGCCGGCTGCCAGCCGCAGCCGAACCTGGATCTCCATCGAGCGCGACGCAGAAGGCCGCCCTCGAGCCGTGGAGCGGCGAGGCAACCGCCCCCTCCTCCGGCTCGCAGGGAAAGTTATCCCACCCCACCGCCTGTCATGCACCCGACTCTCAGCGGCCGACTAGGACGCCACGAAGGAGTCGGCGAAAATGACGCCCGCCACCGGATCGACCGCCTGGCGCGATCCTTGGCATTGGAAGAAGAAGACGATGTCGGTCCGCCTTGTTTCGGCCCCCGCATCCGCGACGAGCCCTTTCCCAAAGGGTTCTCGCTCACGCCTAAGTACAACGGCTCGGTGAAGCCGGAGGATTGGCTGATCGACTACTCCACCGCAGTCAGCATAGCAAACGGCAACAGGCGCGTTGCCGTGAAATATGTGCCCCTCATGCTCCAAGGCACCGACGACGTCCTATGGCGACTCGGATTTGGTGGTCAAGCAGTCATCTGGTGACTGGGACGCCAAGGATGCAAATATGGCAAGCTACCGCTTCCTCGTTCAGCAAATCAGCAGGTATTTTGAAGGATGCGAGTTCCTCCACGTGCCGCGGGACAACAATGAGCAAGCAGACGCCCTGGCACGAATAGGCTCCACTCGGCAAGCTATACCAACGGGCGTCTCTCTCCAACGCCTCCTCAAGCCGTCTATCAAGCCATCTCCAGAATCCGATTCCATCTTCGTGCCGCTTAACCCCGACGCAGCCGGATCGGGCTTGGGGAACCAAGCAGGCGGCCCGGGGACTTCGATAGGCGGCTCGGGGACTGCCATAGTCGCACCCAGCCCGGGGACTTCAGAACCCGGTCCGGGGAGTACGGCAGTCGGCCCGGGGAGTACGGCAGTCGGCCCGGGGACTGCATCAACACCACAGGCGGTGACCAACGCCAGCTCTTCACCACCCAGCCCACCCGCCCTGGTTGCAGTAGCCGTGTTGGCCATAGAAGAAGTCACAGCTCCATCATGGGCTCAGCCCATCCTCAACTTCCTGGTAAACAGAGAGCTGCCGGCTGACGAGATCGCGGCAAGACAAGTCCAATGCCGAGCCGGAGCATACACAATTGTTAACAGAGAGCTCGTCAAGCGCAGTGTCACTAGAGTCTACCAGCGCTGCATCGAGCCAGAGAAGGGCATAGTAATCCTGAAGGACATTCACCAAGGCGAATGCGGCCACCATGCAGCCTCAAGATCACTTGTCGCCAAAGCTTTCCGCCATGGATTCTTTTGGCCGACTGCTTTGGACGACGCCAAGGAGTTGGTCAAACATTGCAAAGGGTGCCAGGTCTTCGGCTCCAAGCAACACCTGCCGGCTTCAGCACTCAAGACCATTCCCCTTACCTGGCCTTTCGCCGTCTGGGGACTGGACATGGTGGGCCCGTTCAAGACGGCGCGCGGCGGCATGACACATCTGCTCGTCGCCATGGATATATTTACCAAGTGGATCGAAGCAAAGCCGATTAAGAAGCTGAATGGCCCGACTGCCGTGACATTCATCGCAGACATTACAACTCAGTACGGCATACCACACAGCATCATCACTGACAACGGGATGAATTTTGCCAAAGGAGCATTGGCGCGTTTCTGCGCGACGCAGGGCATCCGACTGGACCTAGCGTCCGTTGCCCACATGCAGTCAAACGGCCAAGTCGAGCGAGCCAACAGCCTCATCCTCTCCGGCATCAAGCCCCGACTGGTCGTGCCGCTGGGGCGTTCGGCCGACTGTTGGCTCGACGAGCTGCCGGCCGTCCTCTGGAGTCTGCGCACTACCCCAAACAAGTCAACCGGCTTCACCCCTTTCTTCCTTGTATATGGTGCCGAGGCCGTCATCCCAACTGACATCGAGTTACACGGAAGCAGAGGCCAAAGAAGCATGAGCAGATGGCATCGACCTGCTAGAAGAAAGCCGGCTGTTAGCCCTCAGCCGGTCCGCCATCTACCAGCAGGGTCTGTGCCGCTACCATAGCCGGAAGGTCAAGCCAAGATCCTTCCAAGAGGGCGACCTTGTGCTCCGGCTGATCCAGCGAACAGCCGGCCAGCACAAGCTCTCGGCCCCTTCGGAAGGCCCCGTCGTCATCACCAGAGCATTGGGGAACGACTCCTACTACCTAATCGTCGCACAGAAGCCGAAGGCGCGAAAAAGAGACAATTCCGGCAAGGAGTCGGAACGACCATGGAACGACAACCTCCTCCGAAGATTTTACAGTTAAAATGCAGTATGTATCACGCTACCTTTTGTACTAAGTGCAAGACAATAGGCCCCCCGAGGAGCGCTCGGGGACTGCCACCTTTTACCTATGAATGACGAGTATCATGCTTATGATTTTGTCATTACATTCTGTCTGGCACCGGGTTCGACTAGTTGGCCTGGGTACTGGCCGCCTTGAGTTATATTTAAGTTCCACCTGCAGTCGGACAACTAGTGTGCCGACACCCAAGCCCTCTCTTGTCGAAAGCCGCAGCTCGAAGAACCAACTGTCCGGCTGGCAAGAGTCAAAGGCAGGAAAGGGTGCCCACACGAAAAACGGCTAAGGACTAACGGACTCATATAACAAACGTCGGCTTCCTCCCATCGCCGACCGGCTACCATAGTAGCCGGCCAGCCGGCTTCCCATTTCACCTTGCTACAATCCAACAAAGCTTAAAGTACTTGTCTTCCCACAAATGGCCAAGTTCCTCCCAAGCCACGCAATGGAGCAGACATTGTTCGGCTGGAAGAAGGCGGCGACAAGGGAAGACGGAAAAGGAAACAGCATAATGATAAAAAGCAAATTTGAATGGAAGCCGAACACATGCATAATTATATTTACATAAGAGCCTTCAAAAGGCCGGCATTCAACATAGTTTGAACACACCCCTAGTGGGTCGAGCCGTGCAAATTTAATAAAGGTTGTTCCAAGAGTAATAGCAGGCAAGAAAGTCCGGCAGATCAGACCAAAGGAGCGATGGGCGAGTCGGGCAGGTCGGCGGAGGCGGCGGTGCCGGCTGGAGGAGTGGCCGGCTGGCGGGTCTCGGCCTGATCATCACCCCTGGCAGGCGGCGCGCTCCCGCACGACTCGTTGCTAGAGGCACGATCAGGCTGAAGCTGGCTGGTCGCTTCGCCATCGGGCGCGACGTCTTCGCCGCCTTCCCCTTCTTCGTCTTCGCCTTCATCGCTGGAAGCAATCTCCTCCGCCGAGTCCTCACCTTCCGCCGGGTTCAGCCCGAACCACTCCTCCGGTTGGGCAACGCCGTTGTCGTTCACCTCAGGAGCGAAAATGCTGGTGTCGGTGTACTCGGCGATAGCCGAGGCACGCTGGACGATAGCCGGCCGCACCGCCACCAGCTCCTCGTCGGCCTCCTGCCTCCAGGTGCTCAGCTGGCCCAAGCTCAGCCACAGATACCAAGCCGAACGAACTCCGCTGGCGCTGGCGCCGGACCGGGCAGCGGAAGCCTTCCGAGCCTCGGCGGCCAACCGCAACCTCTAGCTACGGGCAGCGATCCGACCGAAGTGCAGGGGAATCGCCTCGCCCGGGCGAGAGCGGTCAAGACGCACGTGCGCTCCGCTGAAGCCGGGCGGAACATCACGATGAGCTAACTGCCATTGGGCACTGGATCGCCAGAAGTTGCTCCTCAAGCGTCTGGCTGGCGTCCGGCGCGATCGCAACCCCTGCTTGCCGGCGTGTCTCGCGGTGGGCCTCGATGGCTTGGCTGGCGGCGACGGAGTAACCAGGAAAATAATATGCGCGAAGAGCAAAGAAACAGCACAAAATCATAAGATGAACAAGGGGGCAAAGAGCAAGCAAAGGATCAAAAAGGAAGGCAGCTTACCGTCGATCAGATCCTCATTCCGACCATAGCCCTCGCTTAGCGCCTACCTCGCTTCAGCCCAGCCAGCCGCTCCGGTCTCAAAATCGGCCTTAAGGGCAGCCTCACTGTCCTGCGCCTTCTTCAGGTCCGCCTTATGGCTCTCCTCCTGGTCAGCCAGTCTCTTAGCCAGGCGGTCGCGTTCCTGGGCCAAGGCGGTGCTCTCAGCCTCCTTGGCGAGAAGGGCGGTCTGGGCCCCGCCTAGCTGTTCCCTCAAGTCAGTGTTAGCCCCTGCAAGCGTGGAGAAAAAGGAAAAAAGCAATAAGGAGAAAGTCGTCAGGAAAGATCCGACCCGACTGCTCAGCAGTCGGCCCGAATCTCGGGGACTACACCCAGTGGGTGCACTGACGCGCCCCCACGAGAGATAAAAGAAGCAAAACACTCACTCCGGCTATTGGTCAAGTCGGCGGTCTTTTGGCTCAGCTCCTGGGCCTAGGAGTTGAAGGCGGCCGCGCGAAGATTGTGGTATTCCTGAAAATCAGACGGAGTGCGAATGAGAGCAAGATTGCCGCCAAGGCTTGCTGAAAGTTCCAAGACGGAAGAAATCAAAAAAGAAAATCGACCAAGGCCAGAAGACTCACCCGGATGACCGCGCGCGTAGCAAGGAACTCCTGGGTGTACTGTTGCAGCAAGGCGGCCTGGGTCTGGAGTCGGCATCGGACCTCCTGTGCTGCCGCGTTCAGCTCGGTCGTTCCACCGCTAGGCGTCCACTCGGATGTGCTGGTGCTGGCCGCCTCCAGGTCCTGTGCCGTCAAGCTGGCGCCCACAGCTCTTTGCGGCTCCGGCACCGAGGACGCCTTTCCTGCGCACCGGCGAGGCGCTCACTGCACCACAAGATCCGCCCCCGCCGCCGACTCGTTCCCGGCCGACTGCTCGGGTGCCGCAGCAGGACGATCGCCTTGGCCCGCTCCAGTCCGCGCCGGTTGTGGCGCCTCCCCCAGGAACATCACGTCGTCCTCCCTCCTCTCCAACACCGGCTCGTCGCGGTCGGCTTCCTCCGACGGATGCACGGGGACGTCAGGAGCCATGGCGCGAAGGGGAATGACAAGCTGCGGAGGCTGGTTGCACTGAGCCTCCGCCTCCCTCTCCGCGGCCGCAGCTTCCGCCTGGGCCTTGGCCGCCACGTCGGCTTGCGCCTCGGCCGACTTCTCCGCCGCCTCCTTGATGGCCCTCCACTCCGCCGTTTCCCTCTCCTCCCGCGCCTCTCGCGCGTTCCACTCTGTTGCCTCCATGAGGTCGGCGCGGGGATCCACACGGCGAGAGCCCGAAGATCCTCCTGTCGGGTCGACTATGGAGGCGGCGTCAACCCATTCAAGGGAAAGCGGCGCCCTGTTCAGCAAATCAAGAAGACGGCTTAGATGAGCCTCAACCAAAGAAGATAACAAAAAAGCATGAAGCATCCAACACTTACGCCGAGACCGCCTGTGGCTGCTTCACCACCTTGCGGAAGCGGGCCGCCTTCGCGGCCGCCTCGTCCCGCTTGGTCGCCGCCGCGGTGCCCTTGGGTTTCTTCGGCCGGCTGCCGAAGAGACCCGGCCCGGCCCGGCGCTTCTGCGCGCCACCCCGAGCTGCTGGCGCGGCAGAAGGTCCCGCGCCTCGGCGATCGGCCGCCGGCTGGCGGCGTGGGATGGCCTCGGCTTTATCGTCATCCGGCCAGTCCCCGTAGACGGTCGTGAACTCGGGGCCGCCTGCCTCTCTGCCGGCTCCGCCTATGGCGTCATCCATGGCGGCCTCCCCCAGGTCCGGGTCGTCGGGGTCATCCACCGCGCGGTCGGCCATAAACTGGCGCTCCGGCCCAGCGGCCCCGGTAGCTGGTGGAAGAAGGGGATTCTGCTTCAAGACAAGCCGACTGGTCAAAAAGCCGGCCGTAACGAACCCATCAACAAAAGAAGAAGATAAGAAGGAAAACCCTAGAATACGGCGCCTTGCCGTACTGCCACTCGTCGGTGAGCTTGCAGTTGGAGATGTAGTTCACCATAAGAGCCACCTCGTCATGAGGCATCTCCCTGGTGCTCAGCCGGCATGGGTCGAAGCGGCCGCTCATTTGACAGATCATGTGCGGCCGGCTTTGGAGCGGGAGCACCCGGCGCTCCACGAAGGCGGCGACCAGGTCGGCCCCCACCAAGCCCTCCGACTGGTTAATCACCCGGAGCCGGGTGACGGCGGCATTCCCGGCGAGGGAGAGCGACCGAGCTCGGAAGGACCAAGACGGCTGCCTCCCAGGAGGCGGGCCGGCTATGTAAGTCGGCAGGTTCACGAAGTCGACTTGCGGGGCGACGTTCTTCACGTAGAAATACGACTGCTGCCAGAGCTTCACCGACTGGATCAGCGGGATAGACGGGAAGGGGTTGTTGTCGGCCGTCCTCCGCATGGCGATGAAGGCGCCACAGGGGGCGGGCACGCCCGCGGAGACAGTGCCAAGCTTGCACTGGAAGAATTCCCCGAAGAGCTCAAGGGTGGGGAGAACGCCAAGAAAACCCTCGCGCATAGGGTGGAAAGGCCGGCAAAGAGTATCACCGTGTTGGGGGTGAGGTGATGCGGCTGCAGGCGGTAGAACTCGAGGAAGGAGCGGAAGAACCCGCTCGCCGGCAGGCCGAGGCCGTGTAGGCAGTGCAAGCAGAAGATGACCCGCTCGCTCTCCTCCGGCGCCGGCGAAACCTCTGCTTCCGGCGCGAGGCGAGTCTTCACAAGGTCCTCGCTCGGCAGTCGCCTCGTCCTGCGGAGCCAGTCGATATGGTCTTCGTGGACGTTGGAGCCGTCCCACGAGGTGGACAGCACCATGGGAGCAAGATGAAACGAGAGAAGCGCCACAGCGAGGAGCACAGGCGCGCTGCCGAGGAGCCGCGGCGCACCAAGAAGATCCCTGGCGGAGCGGTGCGGTGGTGAGTGTGCTACGGCGATGAAGGAACAGAGAAGGAAGTAGGGGAAAGAGTGCGAGGGCGAGCGTGCGAGCCTCTGTCGCTCCCCCTCCTTCCCCTACTTATAGACTCCTGCAGCGAAGCCGAGGGGGCGAGGCGTGGGGAAAGTGGGATTAACTGCGCCCACTCCCCCCACGTCCCGCGATTATTGCGCCTAAAGGCGTGCTGAAACCGCCGCGGGAAGACGTGCGGCCCGGTCGGGCCGTAGAGGATCCCCACATGGGCCAAGGCCTAGGTATGGTGGGCCCCAGCCTACGGCGACGTCCCGTCGCGCGCGTGGGCTGGCAGGCCATTTGGGCCACATGGCGCGCAGGGTGGCGTGCGGTCAACGCGCAATCCGGCAGGCGATCTCGCCTTCTGACTGCGGAGCTTCCCGAAGACGGCGCACCCGATCAAGGTCGGCTCCTATCTGCCGGCTGCTCAGGATGGGAAGCCGATCGAGCTTCTCGTCCCCGTCTCAGCCTTGAAGCCCAATCAGCTTCGGGGACTACTGTCAGAGTAAATGACCACAGGTAGCCTAACTGGCTCCCCCCGGGGCTTTTGAAAAAATTACGAGCCAAACAAAGACATCCAACGTCCAAGACGCAGGGCCCCCCTCCCCCAACCGGCTGACCCTCAGGACGACTCTAAGGAGGCGGCCTGGCCCCGCGGCCTCCAGGATGAAGGCCACGAAAGGGTCGGCTTCCACGAGACGGCCAACTCCTAGGGGGCCGACTCCAAGAGGCCGGCTTCCCAGCAGGCGGCCAAGGCCGCACCCTCAGAATCTGCACCCACATAACGGTTATGAGACGGGGTGTGGCTACAGAAGAGTCTTCCACCCCCGCGTCCCGGAGCACGTGTGGCCATAGTGCACCGTACGGGGTGGCCATCCCCCGTCCGGCGCAGCACTGTAGCCATGATGACCATAGCGTCAGACATGACGGGCTGTCAGTACGGCATGCAGGCGGCGGGCCCCAATGGCCAGAGAGATGCCCGAAGGCGGCTCTACCTTCCCCTATCGGCCCAAGATATGGCCGGTTCCCATAGTCGGATAGCTCCCTCCCTCGAAGGGAGCGCCTCATTAAGAAGACAAGACGGGGTGATGCTACAGTAATCGCCGCCAAGGCGGCGGCACTGTAGCCATGCTTACCCCAACAAAGCCCTCGTCATCAAGATTGAGGCAACCGTAACTGGCCCCAGACAAGGCCCTCAGCGGTGGGGCCAGCATGTCGACCAAGAAACCGGCAGCCGGCGGGACCCACCAGTCGGGGGGCCCCAGCAGCCGGCGAAGAAGCCGGCGGACGTAGACACTGACGGCTAGGGCCCACGCCCAGCCGGATTACCATTGTACCCCTGGGGGGGTAGGCCTATATAAACCCCCCAGGGCACCCATGCAAAGGATTGATCTCTTAGAGTTTTAGTAACCACACAGAGAGAGGAGGAAAGCTAGTCGTGCCCTTCTTTTTCCTCTCACTGAACAGCTCAAGGAGCCTCTTGTAGCCACCTGTTCGTCCAGTGATCATGCGGAGACCCCGCATAGCAGCAGTAGGGGTTTTATCTCCACGGAGAGCCCCGAAGCTGGGTAAGATTCACCGGCGTGCATGTCTTCGCCTTATCCCGTTTCCAGGCACCGGCGACGTCTTATTATCTCCCACTATGATAAGCCACCCGTTGGCATATGTCGCACCTACCACCCGACAGCCATACTCCGAATGAAACGCCCAGTGCGTGTGCATGATGTCCAGAAGCTTACTGGTTGTTTGGCCGCCCTAAGTCGATTCATTTCCAGACTCGGTGAGAAAGCGCTACCTCTCTACCGACTGATGAAGAAGTTAGATAAGTTCAAGTGGACTCCCGAAGCTGATGCAGCGTTTGCAGAGCTAAAAGCCCTACTTTCCACCCAGTCGGTGCTTGCTGCCCCAATCAGCAAAGAGCTTTTACTGCTCTACATAGCAGCCACTGGACAAGTCATCGGTACAGTACTTACGGTTGAGCGAGAAGAAGAAGGAAAACCCTGTAAAGTTCAGCGCCCGGTTTATTATGTTTCTGAAGTTTTGACTCCGTCGAAAATTAGATATCCGCACTATCAGAAGCTTCTTTATGGGATTTATATGACCACGAAGAAGGTTGCACACTATTTCTCTGACCACTCTGTTACAGTCGTCAGCGATGCTCCACTATCAGAGATTCTGCACAAGAGAGATGCAACTGGTCGAGTGGCAAAATGGGCGATTGAACTCCTTCCCTTAGATATTCAGTTTGGGGCAAAGAAAGCTATCGAGTCCCAAGCAATAGCTGATTTCCTCGCCGACTGGATCGAACAAAGAATCGCCGACTCAAGTTCACTCGAACCTTTGGACCATGTTCTTTGACGGTTCCAAGATGCTGAATGGTTCGGGTGCCGGGGTGGTATTAGTATCCCCCCGAGGAGACAAGCTCAGATATGTACTCCAGATTCACTTTGATTCCTCCAACAACGAAGCATTATATGAAGCACTCTTATGTGGGTTGCGCATGGCCATTTCACTCGGCGTCCGTCGCCTCATGTTCTATGGCGACTCAGATTTGGTGGTCAATCAAGTGATGAAAGAGTGGGACGTCAGAAGCCCAGCCATGACTGGTTACTGCAATGTGGTGAGAAAATTTGGAAAAAGAAGTTTGAGGGTTAGAGCTCCATCATATACCCGACTGAAAAATCAAGGAGCCGATGATTTGGCGAAGATAGGTTCCAAGAGAGAAGCCATTCCCAGCAATGTGTTTCTGGAACACATTCACACACCAACAGTTCAAGAAGATCCTTTTACAGAAGAGCCCCCGCAACTTAAGAGAGCTACAGATCCGACTGAAGTTGAGGTTCCAGCTGTGGTCGACCTAATCATGGAAGTTCTGGTCATTACTCCTGACTAGATAGTGCCTTACATCGCATACATCCTTAGAAAGGAACTCCTAGAGGATGAAGAAGAGGCTCGACAGATCGTCCGTTGATCCAAAGCCTTTACGTTGATAAAGGGACAACTGTTCAGAGAAAGTGTGAATGGGGTCAGTCAGAAAAGCGTAACACCGGAAGAAGGTCGAATGATCCTCAAAGACATCCACTCAGGGACCTGTGGTCATCATGCGTCCTCTCGGGCCATTGTGGCTAAAGCATACTGAGATGGATTTTATTGGCCCCGAGCAAATGAAATGGTGAAAGATGTAGTCGACAGATGTGAAGGTTGTCAGTTCTACTCTGATATGTCTCACAAGCCTGCGTCACCCCTGAAGACCATTCCCCTCGTCTGGCCCTTTGCTGTTTGGGGGTTGGACATGGTCGGGCCGCTGAGGACTGGTAGGACGGATTTACTCATGTGCTTGTAGCAGTAGACAAGTTTACCAAATGGATTGAAGCCAAACCTATCAAGAATCTTGATGCCAGCACCGCTGTCAGCTTCATCACAGAATTGATATTCAGATATGGAGTTCCACACAGCATCATCACTGACAATGGATCAAACTTTGATTCTGATGAGTTTAGAGCATTCTGCGCTTCTCAAGGCACACGAGTCGACTATGCTTCAGTCGCTCACCCACAGTCGAATGGTCAAGCAGAAAGGGAGAATGGTCTAATCCTCAAAGGGCTGAAACCCCGACTGATGCGTGATCTCAAACACGCAGTAGGCGCCTGGGTCGATGAGCTTCCATCAGTTCTTTGGGGATTGATGACAACTCCCAACCGATCGACTGGACGAACACCTTTCTTTTTGGTCTATGGAGCCGAAGCTATTCTGCCAAGTGACCTGCTCCACAACGCACCCCGAGTCGAACTCTTCTCTGAAGAAGAAGCAGAGCAGGCCCGACAAGATTCAGTCGATCTCTTAGAAGAGGAAAGAGAGATGGAATTGATCCGCTCGACCATCTATCAGCAAGATTTGTGTCGATTCCATGCCAGAAACATGAAGGGTCGAGCTTTTCAAGAGGGAGACTTGGTTCTTCGAGTGGATCAACAGAAGCCACACAAAGCTTGCCCCTTCTTGGGAAGGTCCCTTTATTATCACCAGAGTTCTCCACAATGGAGCGTACCATCTTTACAATGTCGAACATCAGAAAGACGAGCCACGAGCTTGGAATGCGGAGCTGCTCCGCCCCTTTTATACTTAAGTACTCACTCGGATGAGATGTAATAATAAGCACCTTTGCAGTTTATTTATCAAAGACAAGAGCTTTATAATCTTCCTAAATGATTGTTGTCGCTTTTTGTTTCCGTTTGAAATCCCCAAGTGGGTGACTTCATGCGAACTGCTTTAAGCCCAAGTCTGAAAAATCCTACCGAGTGGTGAGCAAGCCTCTCACTCGGGGGCTTAGCTGCGAAATCCGTTTCACCTAAGTATGAAAAATCCTACCGACTGGAGAGCAACCCTCCCACTCGGGGGCTTAGCTGCAGTCAAGTACTCGCCTAAGTATGAAAAATCCTACCGAGTGGAGAGCAACCCTCCCACTCAGAGGCTTAGCTGCAGTCAAGTACTCACCTAAGTATGAAAAATCCTACCGAGTGGAGAGCAACCCTCCCACTCGGAGGCTTAGCTGCAGTCAAGTACTCGCCTAAGTATGAAAAATCCTACCGTGTGGAGAGCACACCTCCCACTGGGGCTTAGCTGCAGTCAAGTACTCGCCTAATTATGAAAAATCCTACCGAGTGGAGAGCAACCCTCCCACTCGGGGGCTTAGCTGCAGTCAAGTACTCGCCTAAGTATGAAAAATCCTACCGAGTGGATAGCAACCCTCCCACTCGGGGGCTTAGCTGCAGTCAAGTACTCGCCTAAATATGAAAAATCCTACCTAGTGGAGAGCAACCCTCCCACTCGGGGGCTTAGCTGCAGTCAAGTACTCGCCTAAGTATGAAAAATCCTACCGAGTGGAGAACAACCCTCTCACTCGGGGGCTTAGCTGCAGTCAAGTAATCGCCTAAGTATGAAAAATCCTACCGAGTGGAGAGCAACCCTCCCACTCGGGGGCTTAGCTGCAGTCAAGTACTGCAACCTTCTCCTTCGGAGCTACACCACAAGTACAACGTTCGCTCCATCCCTATCGGCAAGGATGACGAGGTGCAGGTCGACTACAACCTTCTCCTTCGGAGCTACGCCACAAGTACAACGTTCGCTCCATCCCTATCTGCAAGGACGACGAGGTGCAGGTGGACTGCAACCTTCTCCTTCGGAGCTACGCCACAAGTACAACGTTCGCTCCATCCCTATCTGCAAGGACGATGAGGTGCAGGTCGACTGCAACCTTCTCCTTCAGAGCTACCTGCAAGGATGATGAAGCGCAGGTCGATTGAAATCACTACCTCATAGCCACATCTCAAATACCAAGATTATTCCAAGTGAAGAACAAATTCCACTCAAAGGCAAACACAAGCATCTTCAGAAATAAACCAAGATCGGATAAAATCCTAAGGTTTCGGTCGACGGTTCAAAAGTATTCGAGCATCAAGCCCGAAGAAGTTTAACGTTACACAATCACTCGGCATCCCGAGGCAAATAAAGGTGAAGCTTAATGTTTTTTCGATCACGCATCAGGAGAAGGACTGGCTAGGTAGCAGAAACCGTCAAGGTCAATGCTGTCTGCGATGCGAGTGACGGCGGCAAGAAAAGTGTCCATGAAGGACGGGAAGTATGCTTCGTCGTGTTTGCAACTTTAAGCTCCGCCAGCTTGTCTTCTTTTGCATCCTTGCAAAGGCACTCGCACTGCAGACAGAGCAACGCCAAGACGACGGGCGCAGCAAGAGGACTTCTTCCATTCTTGCACACGCTCAGGGATTTGATTCAGTCGAGCCATCAGAGACTCGAATCTTGAGACAATTCCGCCTGAGGCCAAAGTTCTGCATCAATCCGGGTCATTGCAGCCCTCAGGCGAGCCAGGTAGGCAATTGCACCATCCATGCGAGACTCCAACCGCAGCACGTTCATTGCAACTTCATCCTTGACTGGACAGTTATTGGGGTCAAGACCCGTCTCGACCCACCCAGTTTCCGCTTCAAAGTCTTGGCAAAATTCTGCGCAGTCGAGTGAATTATGAGTCGACAGCACAATTAACATTATCAGTCGACAGAAAGAAGACAGATTAATCGGTACCTTCAAGTTTCAGGACCAGTTTCACAGCAAGTTGGCTCAGATAAGACTCTAATTCGCTGTTCTTGATCTTGAGGCTCCCAAGTTCGTCGGTCAGTTTTTCCTTGTCCTTCTTCAGTCTCTCGGCCTCTTGGTTGGCGTCAGAAACAGCATCCTTCAATTTGGAATTTTCCTCTTCTAACTTGCCGACTGAAGCAAGCTTTTTGTCAGCAAGCGCTATCTTCTCGCGCGCCTCCTTCTGAGCTGCAGCTAGGTCTAGATCCTTCTGCTCCAAAGCCTGCTTCATTTTCTCCAAAGAAATAACATTCTTCAGACGGGCTTGGAGTTGGCGGTTTTCACTACATACATCTGCTCGGGTGGAGTCACTCGGTTCAAAAAATGGAAAGGAAAAGTGCCAGCAGTGGGATAAACATTCGGTGATTGATTACCTCCCATGGCAGCAACTTCATCACGAGCACTCTGGAGATTCTTCTTGGCCAATTCCAGATCAAGGTTTAGGCTGATTTGCTGCTTGTTCATTGCAGAGAGCTGAGCCCCAAGATCACAAGATTTCTCTGATCACAAGCCATATCAACGATGTATATAAAAGACATCACAATACTAGTTACTCTAAGACTACCACCGAATCAAACATTCAGCGGCAGTCTCGGGGACTACACCCAGTGGGTGCAATTAGCGTGGCCCCACTGATTCTGCAAAAAAAGGGGTTCTCAGTCCACAGCCGACTGCCCGCAGGCACCTATGGTCTCGGGGACTACACCTAGTGGGTGCACTCAGCGTGCCCCCACTGCTTTCGATTCCACTCGGCATGGTCTGCCCAGTTCAAGTGGCAACCAGAAAAAGAGAAGGAGGTTCCCATTCTTAGACCATAGTCGACTGCCTGCAGTCACCTATGGTCTCGGGGACTACACCCAGTGGGTGCACTCAGCGTGCCCCCACTGGTTTCGATTCCACTCAGCGTGGTCTGTCCAGCTCGACTCGAATCAACACAAAGAGAGACATTCAGCATCAAAACAGCCACACCCCAGTGGGTGGTCAGACAAGAAATATGGTCGATCGAAAAGACAACTAACCTGGACATTGGCTTGCAGTGCAGCTCCGGCGTTGAAGGCTACCTGACTAGCCTCATGCACCATTTTCATCTGTCCCATCACAAGATTCAATTGAAGAAGAGCTTCTTTGGCAGCAGCTGGTGGACCGTCGGGAGTTTGATATGTAGAGAAAAGTGATGGAGGCAGAGCAATCGACCCTGAGGGGCAGTCAGTCGACAGCGGAACGGCGAAGGTGACGTTGGTTCGAGCCAGATCTGTCGTGCGCTCGACCACCGTTCCAGGAGTCACACGATCGAGGAACACGGACCTCAGCGCCTTCCCGCCTAGCTCCCTGTCCTTCCTCCTTCTCCCTCTCAGCGGCACCTCTTTGTCGTCGTCCGGAAGCACAACAACATCTCGTGGATCTGCAAAGAACAGAGAAAACCATGAAGATAACTGACGAATCATCCAGTCGACCAGACGAATTCAAATCAACCTGGCTTACTGGCTTTGGAGGTGACGGCATCATCAGCTTCCTTGTCAGCTGGAGTCTTGTTGATGTCCATGTCGGTCGCAGCTGAGGTCGGGCTACACAAATCCATCATCCATTCGGTCAGAACAAAAAGGCCAGTCTGAACAGAAAGAATTTGATCGCAACAAAAGATATGACAAAGGCGTTTACCGAGAAGCAACAGGGACATCCATCTTAATCTTAGGCAAGGTCTTCCGAACCTTCGATGGGTTAGCTTTGGGCGGCTTGGTGACCTTCTCAGTCGGATCTGGACTCGGAGTCGAGTGCGCTTGTGAGATGGAGCACTTGACGCCACGGCCTTACCGCGCCTGCTCGCGAGGTCGTGCTATTGCTTGGATCGATGTTCGGAGCGAGGCGGCGAGTCGGCTACCTCCTCGTCTTCCGACTCGTCGCTCTCATCGCCATCATCATCAGCTGGGGACTCCCACTCGCCGCTCTCCTCAGCACTGTCCTCGCCCTCTTGGTCTTGCTCCAAAGCTTGTTCACCATTGGGCATCGAATACATCTCCGTGTAGATCTGCA
This sequence comes from Aegilops bicornis, assembly GCA_021605145.1. Classification (NCBI taxonomy): domain Eukaryota; kingdom Viridiplantae; phylum Streptophyta; class Magnoliopsida; order Poales; family Poaceae; genus Aegilops; species Aegilops bicornis. Next base: position 614,212,754 of record CM038674.1, on the reverse strand, counting down.
AAGCAAGAGACCAATCCTAAGTCAGTCGGAACAACAATCAGTCGGAAATACGTTCAAAAACTCAGTCATGATGACCAGACCTTCTCTGGCGGGTTGTTTTCGCTGAAAGGGTCGACTCTCCTAGCGCCCCTGGGGTTGTCCTTGTTCCCGGTGATACCCATCAACCACTCGGCTATGGTTTTGGCCTCCACCTCCTTCGGATGAACCCGAGCAGTGTCACCAGCCCCGGAGTACATCCACATGGGGATGGTCACGAGCTTGGAGAGGCTGGATCCATCGACTGAGAAACACCTTGAGCAGATCCATACCAGTGACACCCTGGTTGATCAGTTCTACCACTCTCTCAAATAGCATGCCTGTATCTGCCTTCTCTGTAGCAGTTACTTTCAAGGAAGATGGAGTTTGAACGCGGTCAAAAGAGAACGGAGGAAGTCCAGTCGACTGGCCTGGGGTCGCGAGGTCCTGACAGTAGAACCAGGTCGACTGCCAGCCCCTTATCGACTGAGGAAGAGTCATCGGAGGGAAAGAGCTCCTCTTCCTCTTCTGAATACCCAGGCCCCCACACATCTGAATGACATGGATTTTCTCATCTTTCTAGTTCACTTTTTTCACAGTTTGGGATCGGATAGTAAAGATGTGCTTGAAAAGACCCCAGTGCTGTCGGCACCCCAGGAAATTCTCGCACATGGAGATGAACGCAGCAAGATATGTGATAGTGTTGGGAGTGAAATGGTGAATTTGGGCCCCAAAGAAGTTCAGGAAACCGCGAAAGAAGGGATGTGGGGGAAGCGGAAAACCACGATCGACATGGGTGGCGAGCAGGACACACTCACCCGGCCCCGGCTGTGGCTCCGTTTCTCCCCTCGGCAGGCGCGTAGACTTGTGGACGATCAGCCCCAGCTCGGCCATATCGTCCAAGTCCACCTGTCGGAGCGAGGATCGGATTCAATCTCCCTGGATCCAACCCGACGGCAACCCCGAGCGCGACGAAGACCCCCGATTCACTTTCTTGCCCTTCGCCGCCCCCGTCGCTTTCTTCCCACGCTCCAGCGCCGCCGTTCTGTCCTTCCCTATGGCAGCGGAGCGACGGCGTCGAGAGTGGTTGGTCTGGGCAGAGCAGAGGCGCGGGAGGAAGAAGAAGGGAATGGGCACGCACAGTACAAACGCTTCAGCCTCGCCGCTTTTAAGGGCCTACTTCCGAGTGGCTGGCTCGTGGGCCCGAGCGATCCTGTCAAATCTCCCCAACAGTTGTGCACGGGATACGTGGCGAAAAAGGTGGCGCAGTAATCGAAAGGTCCTATTTATCTACTCCACATACCGCGGGACGCTTCGCCTAGCGCGCTCCTACCAAAATTTCGAATCCCAGGAAATCCGGGATCCTCTACAACCGATCACGCCAAAGGTTTCGTGTCAGAGATTTTATTCGACGGATGCGGTGGTATAAACCAGTCGGTAATTTCTGAATCGATCAAGGTGACTGAAATGAAGTTGAAGTTCTAATAACTGGCCTCCACTCGGAGATATAGACAAGACAAGCAGGAGTAAAAGCAAGGTCAACTCCATCCTTATTTTTCACTCAAACCTCGATCCATTCGGGGGCTAATGATGTGGACATAAACCTAGGGTAGGGTAATAGGCTTGACCTGTACATCCTACCCAAGGTCCTAGTCCTAAGAACAAAGAAGTTCAAGTATCAGAAGAAGGGATCCAGCAAAGGCGCCGAGTGAAGTCCACTCGACCTACCATCCACTCGGAGATCTCATTTTATTCATGTTACTCGACCATCAAACCACTCGACTACCAGAAGATCTAAAGCCACTCTGTTCTGCAACGGTCGAGAATTAAGCCATAGCTTTATGGTCATTATGTAACTTTATTACTGGCCTTACCTGTAACGCCACCTCTTTATGTACATTGAATCCTATGTAACGGAGGGGCGCTGGGGTCCTGGCGCACTCTATATAAGCCACCCCCTCCTCTGGGACAAGGGTTCGCACCCCCTGTAACTCACACGCGTATAATCCAGTCGACCGCCTCCGGGCTCCGAGACGTAGGGCTGTTACTTCCTCCGAGAAGGGCCTGAACTCGTAAAACTAGCGTGTACAACTCCTCCATAGCTAAGATCTTGCCTCTACATTCCTACCCCCTATTCTACTGTTAGACTCAGAACCACGACACTGCCCACCACCTGAAATGCAGCCCTGGAATGTCCTCAGGCGCCACCAATCTGTGATTCCAGAGCAATGGATCCCCTCCAAAACACATGTGGGTTTCGCTCAAAGGCGGCAGTGCTGCGTCCTAGTTTATTAGCCCTACGAGGCTAAGATAAAGATAAAGATGTACTTAAAAATATGTTCAAAAATTAGCTCAAAATACGAAGGAGACCAATGTAAGTAGCAACCCATGATTTAACTACTCGCATGCACGCAGTGGAGTAGTAATGTCTTTCTTGCTCCCTCACGTCCACTCAATTTGCATGCGCTCTATTAATTGACCATCAATGAAGTTTGACCAAGGTTTGACCCCGTCATACACATAGTAATGGCACACTTTGTATAGGTGCGCCATTACTATGTCAACTAGTAATGGCGCACTACCCCCTGGTGCGCCACTGCTAATTGTTTTTTCAAAACTAGTAATGGCGCACCACACACCAGGTGCGCCATTAGTAATATGTCAATAATGGCGCACATGTATCTGGTGCGCCACTGCTATATAGCAGTGGCGCACCACGTACATGGTGCGCCATTAATGTCCATATTAGCTATAGCCCTTTTCCTAGTAGTGGTACATTTTTCTAGAACCAGCAGCACGTCACTATGATCAATCCACACAAGGAGGTCGCGACAACGCCTCCACATGTGCCACGTGGCTTCATGAAGCATAAGAGAGACACTGTGTAGCGTGCCATTGGAATTCCAATTTACATGTTTTGCACATACTCAAAGTACTAGTAAGGTACATGTTCATTGCACGCATTAGGTTTGGCAACCAAATTATGAATAAATACCACTCTATAGCATGTAAGTTTTGAGTCATATATGCCTGATGTAGACGTTCATTTAATTCTTATATTTCATCTCATTCAAAATCAATTAGTTTTTATAAAAAAGCTAGGGCCTCTTTGAGTCGTAGGATTTCCAAAATGCGGGAATAGGAAAAACATGGGATTAGTGTGGAATGTCGTCTTGAATCCTACAGGATTGTGCGAGTGTTTGATTGTGCATAGAAAAAATGCACGATTCTTTCAAATAGGTTTGAGTGGATGGGATGTTTCCTATGGAATCTAGTGCAAATGAATCCTATGGAAAAATTCCTATGGTTTACAATCAAACAACCAAGATAGGAAAAATTCCTAAGGATTAGAATCCTCCAAAATTCCTTTGAGAATCCTTTGAATCAAAGAAGCCCTTAATCTATTTTATGATTCATGGAATTGTGTGTTGTAAAGCACAAAATAAAAACAAATAATGGCAATTCAACTAGAAAAAAGTTTGAGCAGTTATGATATGGAAAATTCTAGAACAAAGGAGAAGCACTTGTGTTTTGAGGTTTGTGCATTATGCTTAAGTTCAACCATGGAGTCTGCTAGATTGTACATGTGGCAAAATCCGGTGGGGGGGCTAGAAGATGGTCCGAGGGGCCAAGTGGAGGGAGACTATGAAGGAGTGCACAAGTGCGAGATCGATATTTAAAGAGAGGGGGCGAGAACGTGCGTTGTTGCGCGTAGTGGCGGAGCCATGAAAAATAAATGAGCTAGGGGGCCAAGCATTGCTAATCCTTTACGAGGAGGGCCAATTCATCAACTTAAAACATTTTACCAGCAATTTTCTAATGATCACATTCATATTAGCCTCGATATATAGTGATGTTAGGGGGTGGCCTTTGCTGCCCTGTTTTACACTTCTTGGCGTCCCGAGAGATGAAGCGGAAGGCATGGATGATGAGAGGGGGACGTTGGATATATAATTAATGTGGTTGTATTAGCTATGTAATCCTATATAGAGAGGTATAGATTGATCAATGTGGACATGGCAAAGAGGGTGAGACCTCACTAGATATATAGAGTGATCTGTTTGTGTGGAAAACTGGGAAAGACCTAGCTATATATACACACACATAGAGGAACATCGATCGTTGCTCATGCACGTGAGAGATAAAGAATGGCCGATATGATGGAGACGGGGAGTTGTGTTGTCTGTGTGCATGCATGGGAGACCGACGTGAAGAAAAAGATTGCATGTGTGCGATGGATAATACCGACTGGTAGTGTGTGTACTTGCATGCATGAGAGAAAGTTAGTGGTACAATTATAAAGAGAAGGCGACTGTGTGGGTGCAAAAACTAGGTGAGGTCATAATCATTCAGGACCTGGAGGAGACTTTTGCCAGCCTGCGCTAGGTGGATCTACGGCTCAACCCGGAGAAGTGCATGTTCAGCGTCCCCTCCGGCAACCTGCTAGGCTTCTTCGTGTCGCGCAGGGGGATCGAGGCGAATCCGGAGAAAGTCAAGGCAATAGAAGACATGAGCCCGGCGCAAACTCTCAAGGATATGCAAAATCTCGCGGGCTGCATGACCTCGCTGGGGCGCTTCATCTCCAAGATGGGAGAGCGCGCCCTGCCATTCTGCAAGCTGATGGAAAAGAAGGGCCCGTTCAAGTGGACCCGTGAGGCCGACCTGGCATTTCAAGACCTCAAGAGGTACCTGACCAGCCCACCGGTGATGGTAGCGCCTCGTCCCCTCGAGCCCCTGGTGCTCTACCTTGACCCCACGCCTCATTCCGCTAGCGCGGCGCTGGTGGCTGTCCGGGAGGAGCGCCAGACCAAGGACCTGCCACGCGACGCCGCATCTTTGGTGGAGCCGATGCGGCACCAAGACGGCGCCCCTAAGGCTGCAGCGGCAACAGGAGACAGTTAATTCCCGCAAGACGGCGCTCCTAGGACAACGGAGGCCCTGATGGGCGACCAAGCTCCAGAGGTGCCTCGGCCTTGGGAGGCGTCCCAACCCGTGGAGGCCTCGGACTCCATCGACACTCCCGCCCTCGTCGAGCACCCGGTGTACTTCGTCAGCACGGTGCTGCAAGACGCAAGGGCACGTTATCTCATGCCACAGAAACTACTACTCGCACTCCTGGTGGCCTCGCACCAGCTGCGTCACTACTTCCAAGGCCACCCCATTAAGGTTGCCTCAGCTTACCCGCTGGAGAGGGTGCTTCGGAGCCCCAACGCAGCGGGAAGGGTCGCCGAGTGGAACATCGAACTGCGGGCATTCCAGCTGGAGTTCAGCACAACCAGGGTCATCAAGGGAGCCGCCCTCGCCGACTTCGTGGCGGAATGGACCGATGCTCTGGAACCCGAAGCGGGCGAGGACCGATCCCTCTCGCCAGGTAGTGAAGCGCCAGATGGCTGGGTCATGTCCTTCGGCAATAGCGTTAAGTGCGTTAGAGGCGGCGAAATGGAGCCGTGCTCATCTCTCCCACCCAGGACAAGTTCTACTACACCGTGCAGCTCTGCTTCCAGCAGGGTGAGAAGGTCTCCAACAACATCACAGAGTACGAGGGCCTCATCAGGGGCGACTCGCCGCTCCTCGTCAACTTCTCCAACAAGGTATACGAGCCAAAGGACGAACACATGGAGGCATACCTCGCGGAGGTACGCAAAATGGAGAAGTAGTTCTTGGGCCTGGATCTCTAGCACGTGCCCCGCGGCACGAGCAAGGAAGCCGACGAAATTGCCAACAGGGCGTCAAGGCGCCAGCCCTAGGAGCCAGGTGTCTTCGAGGAATGGCTCTTCAATCCCTCAGCGGCCCCTCCCGCTGCGGAGCCTGCACCACCTCAGGAGGGGCTTCCCCACCACCAGCCTCGGGAGCCCCCGCCCGCGGTCTGACCTCAGGAGCACGCTTGCTCCTGGCGCTCGAGCCCTAGGAGGGGTGCTGGTCCGAGGAGTTCAGGGCGTACCTGACGCAAGGAACACTGCCGGAGAAGGAGGAGGACGCTGAGCGCGTGGCCCGGCAGGCTACAGGATACTACATTCAGGATTGTGAGCTGTACCGAAAATGGCCGAATGATCTTTCTTTGCGATGTGTTTCCAGGGAACACGGGTGCGAGCTGTTAGCTGACATACACGGTGGGGACTACGGGCATCAATCGTCGTCGCGCACCCTGGTGGGCAAGGCATTTCGCAGCGATTTCTACTGGCCCATGGCACTCAACGACGCAACTAAGCTGGTGAGATCCTGGGAGACCTGCCAGTTCCGTGCAAAGCAAATCCACCAGCCAGTTCATGGCCTCCAGACTATCCCACTCTCGTGGCCGTTCGCGGTCTGGGGGCTGGATATCCTGGGCCCATTCCCTCGAGCACCCGGGAGCTAACACTACCTCTACGTCGCCATCGACAAGTTCACAAAGTGGGCGGAGGTGGAAGCAGTCCGCACCATCCCAGCCGGCTCCGCAGTCAAGTTCATCAAGGGCCTAGTGAGCCGTTTTGGAGTTCCTAATCGCATCATCACCGACAACGGCTCGTAGTTCACTAGCAATCTCTTAAATACATACTGTGCTAACCTTGGAACGCAGATATGCTATGCCTCAGTGGCACACCCCGGGAGCAACGATCAAGCTGAACGCGCCAACGCGGAGGTCCTGAGAGGCCTCAACACGAGAACCTTCAAGAAGAAGCTCGAGGCCTGCGGCAGGGGCTGGTACGACGAGCTCCAGTCCGTGATGTGGTCCATCCGCACCACCGCCACCAAGCCAACGGGCGAGACTCCATTCTTCCTCGTCTATGGAGCCGAAGCTGTTCTCCCTCACGAGGTCAAACATCGCTACGCACGGGTCTTGGCGTTTGATGAGGTACGCCAGGACACCACGCGGGGGATGGACCTCGTGCTGGGGGAGGAACACCACCGCCAAGCCTCGCTCCTAGCGACAAGGTACCAGCAGGCGCTGCGGCGGTACCATTGCCGCAGCGCTCGCTCCAGGACGCTCGAAGTGGCCGATCTCTTCCTGAGGCGGGTGCTCTCCAGGGAAGGGCTGCATAAGCTCTCACCCATGTGGGAGGGCCCGTTAAGGATTGCCCGCGTCTCCAGGCCTGGCGCCGCGTGCCTGGAGACACAAGACGGGGTCCCCATCCAGAATGCCTGGAACATCCAGCACCTCCGAAAGTTCTACCCATGAAGCAAGGCCTAGTGCCTGTGAAGGTCTCCGCTCGTGACACTCTTCCGTAATAATGAGTGGGGCTGTAGACGCCCCGGAGACTCCGGAGTGCCTCCCTCGGGCATTGAGGGCTCCCTCCCATGTCCTAGTGGCAGCACTTAGCTCCGCCCTGGTGAGAAGACTAGACTAGGTGCCGGACGCGGCTGTTCATTTGCTTTCTATAGTTGGTTTGCACCCCCTTTTAATGGAATTTGGAGTTCTGGTGTTCTCTGTCGATTGCTTGGCTGGGTTTCCCCTTCTTTCTCTGCTTTTTCGCTTGTTCTTTGTTTTGTGCCAGGGAGGGCGACAGTTGCCCGACGCTCTCCCTCGCGCGGCTCGCGCGGGGGCTGGGCAGGTGTGTGCGTGCGCTAGGCTAGCCTAAATCACGGACACACCTTGCCAAAGCTCTGCCGCTCCAGAGCTGCGGCTCCCCTAATCTCCGCAATGCGCCCTCGATTGAGCTCATGCTTGACGCACCCTCCTAAGTCCGTGCCCCACGGGTACCGCGACCTGGTGCACCAGGCCATGATTAGCCCATGACTGAGGCCTCGCTGTCGGCGTTCTGGGAACGGGGGTCCCCAGACTTGCCTGCCTGCGGCCTGCGGCGTGGCTCAAAGGAGGCCCAGGACGGCCCTTCTTCGTCAACGCAAACTCAAGACCCTCGCGAGGGGCCAAGCCTCGCGGGGCAGACGACCAAGAGCTTCCTCAGGTGCGGCCTCGTCAGGCTGGCTCATGAGGGGGCGGAGAGTTCAAGGCAGGGTACCTCGCGAGGTGCCCATGACGGAAGGCATGACGACCAAGGGCACCAGTCGGGCGCCAGCCCGCGCAGCGTCCTCCTTTCCTCTTTGGTGCAAAGGGAGCAAGCGCAGGTAAGAGCATCAAGCAAAGGCATCCGTTTCGGTGCAACAAGACCAAGACCAGCCCCAACGTCTGGAATGCAGTCATCGTGGAGCCCAAGCAGGCGTCATCACGGAGCCTTTGGTAGGCGAGGACCAACTTTAGTCAGGATAAGTGTACCCGCTGTTCCCCTTCAAAATGGCCAATTGTTGGCGCCCTTCCCGTTCAATATTTGGGAAGAGGCCCAGGGCCTTCGCCTATATAAGTAGAGCTAGCCACCATAGTAGGGGGACCCTCTCCTCCGGCGCTGCATTTTGGGATCCAGAGATAGAGAGAGAGACCCGGGCCTCAAGCTAGAGCGACGGGACACCACTTAAGCAGTTCATCGCTTCCACCAAGAACAGACCCTCGCGAGGATGTTCTCCCCTGCACTGTTCTTCATCAGCCCCAGAGGCAATCCACCCACCACACACTGGAGTAGGGTATTACACCACGATGGTGGCCTGAACCAGTATAAATCTTGCATCTCTTGTGTTGTTCTTGCTAGTAGTTTAGGTCCCTGCGATTCGGCGAGGTACGAGACGGTGGAGGGTTGGATCTCTGCGTGCACCCCTGAGTTCGAACCTTAAGGGTCTGCCGGAATCCGAAATCCGTCATTTGGCGCGCCAGGTAGGGGTGCGCCGTAATCCGCCTTCTGCAACCTCGTGTCCCGTCGCATCGTCATCACCATGTCCGGCGACCAAGCGGGCAACCCAGATCCTTGGGCGGCGTGGCCGCCCATGCAGCCGCTACTCAGGCGACCCGTGCCAGTAGCTCGTGGGTCCGCGAGGGCCGGGTCATGGGCAACGCGGGACAGCCTCGACGGCTCTCACACATGGCAGCGCGGTCGGCAGCAAGAGCCTCCAACCATGCCGCGACCACATCACCGTATACCCGCCGGGAGCAGGCGAACTCGAGGGCCGCGCTCACAGTGTCCCGAGAGCTGCTTTAGTGCAGGCTGCTGGAGAGCGGCCGCGACGTGCTGCTGGAGCGAGTGGCGGAGCTCCTGGGCTTCGCCGCCTAGGGGGCTCACCCCTTCTGCATCCAACTCCCACCTCAGGCCGAGGGCGGCCCGCACGGGCTCCGCTTGCGCCATGGGCTCCAGCTACTCCAACACCGGGCGAAGCTGCCGGGCGCTGGGCTGACGGGGCTGCCCGCCCGCCCGCGGAGAAGAAGGACTCGACGCAACTCACGGCCTGGTGGACGCCCGCGCCGCCCACCGCCCACGACGGGCGCGCTAAGCAGAGCAACAGAAGGCACGCCAGCACTACGGGCGTGGCCTTCGGGATGACGGCGCCGGAAGAATACATGCCCCACATGATGGACCAAGGGCACCCGCATGAGGGAGAACAAGACTCGCTCCTCAGCCCAACTGGGGGATGAGGTGCCAGAAGCCGTGCTCTTCCAGGAGCCTCGAGATGGTCCCACTGGTCACGCCGGGGGCGACGATTATCGCGTACCGCTACTTCCTCAAGATCAAACATACGCTAACCATAGGTCGCAGGAGGTACAGGTCACCACGACGAGCGGCTGCCCCGCTCCCGTAGTTTCCTACCCCTCGGGAGGGGGCGCAGGGGGCTGCCGGAGAGGGGCAGAGATCCAACATCACCACCGCGGCGTTTGGAGCAAGGCGTCCTCAGGAGGGAGGCCCTCTGCTGGGGACGTGCCTCAGGGCCTGCCCCTGGCGGAGGACCCGTGGTCGTCGGGGGAACCGCTGGCGACCGCTCTACCCCACCGGCGGCATCCTGGTTTACGGTCGTCGTTGGTGGCACTAGAGTGTGGCGCATGGCGGGGCCCTCGTCTGGCGATATGAAGCAAGGCCGGTACCTGTGAAGAAGGCCCAGTGCCTGTGAAGCTCGCCGCCCCGTGACACTCTCACGTAATAATGAGTGGGGCTGTACACGCCCCGGAGTCTCAGGGGTGCCGGCCTCAGGCCTTGGGGCTCCCTCCTACGCCCAGTAGCAGCACTTAGCTCCGCGCTGGTGAGAAGACGTCCGTGACTAGACTAGGTGCCGGACGCGGCCTTTTTCTGCTTTCATTTGGTTTTCCCTCTGGCTGTCGTTTTCCCCTGTTGGATTTAAGTTGAATCTGAGCTTCAAGATTTGCGTGTATTCGGTGAAGGGGTGCTTAGTCTCATTCGAGCAAATCTCTCGCGTTTTGGTTACAACTCCGCCTCAGCTGCAGGTCCAGGCCAAGCTCGCGCATAGCCCAGCCTGTCGCCGCCGCTTCTTCTCCGGAGGGTTTTTGCTGCAGGTCCTACGGATTCAGTCGACAGACACTCAGATCGCCGCAGCCTCCCACAGGCTATCTCGAGGCTCGTACGAAACAAAGGTAAACCATCCAACTAGCGCGCCGCTTAGCCAACCACTTGGCACGGGCGTATGGGCGATGTAACACCAGCTAATATGAAGAACACAAGTCTTACATGTGGGGCTCCCCTCCCAAAATGCTCTCACCTCCATCAGGCCAAAGCCTGAGTTCTATTCATGCAGGGTAATGGAACAAGGACAATACATGATCAGTCGGACAAATCCCCCAATGCATCCTCAGAAGCACCTCCCGAGCCGTTGCTGGCGTCGCTGGCCTCGCCATCGCTGTCTGCGTGATCGTCGGCGTCTGGGCCATTCACCACGCCGCCCTCATCGGCGGCCACAACCACGCCGTCATCGTCCGAAGCGAAGGCCCGGACAAGGGCATCCACGTTGTCTTCCACGCAGTGCGCCAGGTCGCCCCGGACGGCCTGGGGAACTGGGGCGATGGCCGCGTCAAAATCGAAGTGAGGGTCCATGTCCCGGAGATAGCTGAAGACGCGAGAGAAGGCGCGCCCGAGCAGCGCGGCTCCTCTCCTCCACCAACCTGCCGGCTCGACCGACCGCGCCTCAACCGAGCCACCACGTCGTTGAAGAACTGAAGGTTGCCGGCGTAGTTAACCGCGTCGCGGCCTGGCCTCTTGCCGCCTGCGCAGATATTATCCAAGGCTACGTTAGCTCTTTCCGGGCGTGGCGAGCATGGGACGGTGCTTGTGCTCCAAGATTCACCGCCGACGATCTTGTCCGCGATTCAGCGCAAGCCTTGACCTCGGCCTCCTCCACCCGGGCGAAGAAGGCGCCTCGGCACGAGAGGTGGTGGACTCCCTCTGCGCCACCTCGAGGGCGGCCCGAAGAGCATCGGCCCGCCCAGCGTCGCCTCCTCTGGTTTGGCCCTCACGGCAGCAGTCCTGCCCTCAGCCTCGGCCTTGATCAACCCCAACCGCTCCTCAAACTCGTGCTCGAGGCTCGAGCGCGCCGCCGCCACTCGGCGTCCGACCTCCTTCATGACGCGGGCTCCCCGTGCTGCAACCTCATCCTCTGCCCACGTCGCCAAGCGCTCCCTCGTCTCCAAGCGCTCGTACTCGCGCGCGCGTTCGGCGGCTTCAAGCGTCAGTGCCTCTCCACGCTTCTGGAGCTCCGCCGAGTCGCCAGAGGCCACCTTCATCGACGCAAGGGCTGCCTCGCGCAGCTCCGCTTGCTCCTCCAACGAGTGGCACCGGGCCAGGGCTTCCCGTGCCCGCTCCTCCGCCGCCTCTCGCCGCCTGTCAGCTGCCCGGGCCTCCTCGACGGCCTGAGAACAGGCCTCCCGAGAGGCTGCCAGCGACACCTTGGCTTCTTCGTCATCCAGCTCGCGCTGGCGACGCGCAAGAAGCGGCGGCGCCCTCGCTCAAGGCCTCTGCGACCAGCGCGAGCCCTCGGCCTCAAGGCGCGCGTCTTCGTCAGCAAGTTCTTCACCAAGAAGGCTCACCGCGTCGGCCGCCCTTTGAAGAAATCCTTGGCGAAGGGCGCGACGCCTCCCGGAAGGCTTCAGACGCCCTCCGCGCACCATCGACCGCCTGCACGGGCGCCGGGACCAGCGAATCAACACTCCTCCGGCAGGGGCTGAGGCTGGCACCTCGCGACGGCCCGGGCGCGCCAAGGCCAAGCCCGGCCTGAGCCAGCCCATCCCAGACGAGGGGCGAGGAAGCGCCTCGGCCAATCACCGTCCACGACCAGCGAGAAGCCCACGGCAGCTAGCTATGCCTCGAAGGCTCGCGAGGAAGGATCGCGAGGCGCCGCAGGCCACGACAGCGCCTCGGGACGGTTCACCTCCCCGATCGCCCTCACCACAAAGGCTCCACCGCTTGGAGCACTCGAGGACTGGGAGGGGTGAAGCCGGGAGGGCGGCTCACCCGTCTCCATGAGCTCGGCAGAAGGGGCTGCAGGCAGGGATCAGTACAAGCAGCAGAAGAATCAAGAGCTGGATAAGGAGGAGGCTTACTCGTCAGTAGCAAAGTACTTCCTGCGCTTCAGCAGGCGACAAGGGTAATCATCGCCCAGGGCCTCCCTTCTCTTCCGGAGGGCCTCAAAGTTCACGCAGAAACGACCCAAGATTTGAGCGCAGGATCAGCTGCAAGGCGAGGAGAAGCATCAAGGCGGCTTGCGTGGGCGTCGGCTGACGCGCTGCTAGTCGCCTCACCAAGAGAAGCAGCAGGGCCTCGGGGCTCTAGCTGCTGGCGCTGGGCGGGCTGCCTGCCGCCCTCAACGTAGCTGCATGAGCGCCGAGAGCTGCCTCACGAGCATCGCCAGGCGCTGTCACCCCGGCGGGGGTCCCTTCGGCCTTTGGAGGCTCGTGCCTCCCTGCTCCGCCACTTGAGGACGAGCCGCCTTGGCCGACTGGAAGGGCTGTCACCACCACTGGATTCTCGCGAGGCCCCTGGAGACCAGCGGGGCACAGCCCCCATTCATCGAAGATAGGCATCTGGTTCGCCAAATCATCCCTGTTCCGGCAGAGGTATAGCAAGGCCCCTTCATGCCGGATGCCACCGGGGTTAGGATCGCCAACAGATCAGAGCACTTTCCTTAGCGCCAGCGCAGTGTCTTCTTCCTGGAGCCTCATACGATCACCAGACCCGCCGAAGGCCCACATCCGGTGGGAATGGCGTTGAAGAGGAGCAATGCGGCGCATCAGGAACTCCTTCACCACCTTGGGCGCCGTCACAGCAAGCGACCTCAGGAACGCGAAGCGGCGCCAGACAAAGACGAGCCGAGGGCTCGAAAGCGTCTCCTGGCCCCAGCCTGAATTGGGGACAGCATGCGAAGTTGGCTCCGATAGTAGGGGGCTGGGCACCCCCACATCCATGTACAGCCACCTCTCGCGGAACTTAGCCGCGGGCGGAGGCAGGCTGAAGTCAATCCCTGAGGCCGCTGTCTCGGGCGCGGCGACGAAGCTCACGCACGCCGAGCATTGAGTGGGGTCAACAAGGCGCAGAGAGAAGAAGTGGCGCAGCAAGGCAACCGAGGGAAGGATGCCCATCATTGCCTCACAAACGAAGGCGAAGACCGAGAGGAGAGTAATGGACTCGGGACCCGGATGCATCATGTGGATCTGATAATGGGAAAGCACGGCATTGAAGAAATCAGAGAAGGGGGAACTCCCCGCCACGAGCGTCAGCCAACAATACCGGACCTCGGTGACTATCCTGTCGATGGCAAAGTGGGACGCTGGCCAGGCCGTCAGTCCTCCCGCATTCGTTGAAGGAGGTGGCGAGCCGAACTGACCTTGCCCAAGCCCTCCAGATTGAGTATGATCGATGGGTCGACAGCGGAGGGCCGCCGCCAAGCGAGCAAGCAAGGCGGGCAGTTTCTTCCCTTTCCCCTTCTTCGTCGGAGCCTTGGCGATCGAAAGGGGGAAGGGGGGATTTGAGATTGGATTGGAAATGGAATCTGGAGTTCGAGAGAGTGAAGGACTGGAGTGCACAAGCAGCAGAGAGGGGAACAGATGTGTGCAAAGAGCGTGTCTCGCTTAGCAAGGCACGAAATAAGGAGGCGTGGGGAACAGTGCATGCCACGCCCAATCAACCGCCACGCGTCTCCCGAGGCCGCAGGCTGTTAGGGCCCACGACGCTTTGCACTTGCCCTTTCGCCTCTATGCTCGGCCAAGTTCGGGCGCGCCGTGGGCCCGGGGGCTACTGTCGGTGTTCTGGGAACGGGGGTCCCCAGACTTGCCTACCTGCGGCCTGCGGCGTGGCTCAAAGGAGGCCCAGGACGGCCCATCTTCGTCAACGCAATCTCAAGACCCTCGCGAGGGGCCAAGCCTCGCGGGGCGGACGACCAAGAGCTTTCTCAGGCGCGGCCTTGTCAGGCTGGCTCATGAGGGGGCGGAGAGTTCAAGGCAGGGTACCTCGCGAGGTGCCCATGACGCAAGCCATGACGACCAAGGGCGCCAGTCGGGCGCTAGCCCGCGCAGTGTCCTCCTTTCCTATTTGGTGCAAAGGGAGCAAGCGCAGGCAAGAGCATCAAGCAAAGGCATCTGTTTCGGTGCAACAAGACCAAGACCAGCCCCAACGGCTGGAATGCAGTCATCATGGAGCCCAAGCAGGCGTCATCACCAGAGCCTTTGGTAGGCGAGGACCAACTTTAGTCAGGATAAGTGTACCCGCTATTCCCCTTCAAAATGGCCAATTGTTGGAGCCCTTCCCGCTCAATATTTGGGAAGAGGCCCAGGGCCTTCGCCTATATAAGTAGAGCTAGCCACCATAGTAGGGGGACCCTCTCCTCCGGCACTGCATTTTGGGATCCAGAGATAGAGAGAGAGACCCGGGCCTCAAGCTAGAGCGACGGGACACCACTTAAGCAGTTCATCGCTTCTACTAAGAACAGACCCTCGCGAGGTTGTTCTCCCCTGTACTGTTCTTCATCAGCCCCAGAGGCAATCCACACACCACACACTGGAGTAAGGTATTACACCACGATGGTGGCCTGAACCAGTATAAATCTTGCGTCTCTTGTGCTGTTCTTGCTAGTAGTTTAGGTCCATGCGATTCGGCGAGGTACGAGACGGTGGAGGGTTGGATCTTCGCGCGCACCCCAGAGTTCGAACCTTAAGGGTCTGCCGGAACCCGAAATCCGACACTCGCGCAGGGAAGGCTAAAGCACTTGATGGACGACCTAACAAATTCTGCAGCTCTGTGACGACTCCTGAGGTCAACGACTCCTGAGCCAGCAACAGGGAGGCGTCACCAGGTCCCAGACGGCGCACCATGTGACATGAAACTTCCCCGGGCGCACCAAGCTAAATTATCCTCCTAAGTCTACATGAAACGCGAGTGCCACAACACAACACAGGAACAATAAACATAACATAGAGACTTGAAAATAACGGTTCATTACACACCCCTGCAGGGCCCCATGCTTGTTTCTTAAAGTGCAGGAAGAAAGAAAAGGACGAACAAAAGCGTCACACTCACCCGCAGCGGCTCGCGAGGGCCAGCCCTCGGCGACCCCACGGACTCAGTCGGATCCCTCCTCGCGATTCACCGGGGCATGGCGACGGTGTGACCCGCCACCATCCTTAAATCGAGCCCAACGACATGGCAGCTGGTCATAGCTGCCGCTCCTGGAGCTGTCACTAGAGGAGGAGCCACTGCTGCTGGACGAGCTGCGACCGTCACAGAGAGTGAGCTCGCCCTTGGCGTCGACGCAGCCGTCGTCAAGGCCAAGCTCGTCATCGCCGCCGCTGTCCTCGGGGCAGCACCCAGCGCGGTGACCATCTTCCGTGAATACCCTCAAGCAGAGGGTCGCGACGCCGTCGTACTTGAAGTGGAGGGTGCAACTCCTGCTCAGGCCGCGCGCGCGGGCGAACGTGTGCCAGCCGCGGGCCAGGACCGCATTGCCGCAGTGGAAACCTCCACCGCAACCCAGGAGGACTTGCTGCAGTAGCCATCGGCCGTTGAGACCCGTGGCCGGCAGCTCGCCAGCAAAGGAGCGCGGGAGCTGGAGCCAAGCGCCGACCGGCTACTCTAACCGCACAACGAACTACGGGAGCACCTCCGCAGAATGGAAGCGTGACCGAGGAGGCCGGGCGACCATAGCGCGCCCCCCTCGGCGCAAGGGCTGCCCCGCCTGGAGCGGCCCCCGCTGCGGGAGGAGGCGCCGATGCAGCCACCAAGGATGATGTCGGGCCCTGAAGGGGTATGTCCGCGCCCCCGAGGGGCCACAGCAGGGGGTCACAGCATGCTTGCGGGGGCGGCCACGCCCCCTCTTGGGCGGTGGCGAGCCAGGCCCCTCCTGACGAGCCTTCCCTTTCTCTGCGGCCGAGAACCTCTTCGTTGGAGCCATGGGTCCTGAGGCAAGACGGCGAGGAAGAAGAAAAGCGCGCATCAAGAAGGAGGAGATGAGCAACGGGGGCTCATCCTCCCCTCCTCATTTACAAACAGAAGGAGGCCAACCGCCAGCCTCCATGATCACAGTTAATGATTGTTTTCTTCTGAATGTAGCAGGGTCTCGTCAAGTGGAACAGTTGTTGAGGCAGCATGGGGAAGCGGAGACGCCCACGTCCAATCAGTCGCCACGCGTTGAACAAGGCCGCATGCGGTTGTGGCCCGTGGCGCTCCGCACTTGCCCCTTGGCTTCGCCTCGAAGCCAAGTCCGAGTGCGCCTTGGGCTCGGGGGCTACTGTCGGCGTCCTGGGAACGGGGGTACCCAGACTTGCTTGCCTGCAGCCCACGGCGTGGCTCCAACAACAGCCTGGTATTGCCCAACATTGACAGCAACAACTCAAGACCCTTGCGAGGGGCCAAGCCTCGCGAGGCGGACGACACCAAGACCTCCCTAGGGGCAGCCTCGTCAGGCTGGCTCCTGAGGAGCAGAGATATCTTTGCAAGGGGCACCTCGCGAGATTCACGTGATGTTAGTCGTGACGACCAAGGCCAGGCGGGTGGCAGCGGGCGCAGTGTACCAGTTTCCCCTTTGGTGTCAAGGGGGGCAAGCGCAGGTGCGGAGTCCCGAGGCATCAGGCAAAGGTTTCCATATCGGTGCAACAAGACCAAGACCGGCCGGACGGCGGGACGGAGGTCATCGTGGAGCCCAGGATGGCGTCACCACCAAAGCCTTTGGCAGGCAAAGACTACTTTTGTCAGGATAGCTTGCACTAGTTGTCCCCCGTCAAATCTGGTCGTTGTGGGATCCCTTCCCGCTTGATATTTGGGAAGAGGACCAGGGCCTCTATAAATAGGACTAGCCACCACCATAGATGGGAGCGGATCATTTGGATCACTCTCACCCTCACCAGCTCTCTGAGCCCAAGAACACCTCTTCTCCTGAGGCTGTTCGACCATTGGACTAGTTAATCCTCAGCCCACGAGGCAATCCACCACCACACACTGGAGTAGGGTATTACACCACAACGGTGGCCCGAACCAGTATAAACCCTCGTGTCCCTTGTCACTTGAGTTCGTCAAGCTAGACCGTGGATCGTCGAGCGAGCTAGCGAGAGAGAGAGAGAGAGAGAGAGAGAGAGTTCTTCATGCGCACCCCAGTGTTTGAACCTCAAGGGTTTGCCAGAACCCGAAATCTGACAGTGGCTTTCGCATCACATATCTATATCTATACCCCTATATATTATATTATATATTTTTTATATAGTGTGCGGATAACTTTAACTTTGAAAGATGTTCGTTGGATGAAACAAATCCGATGGTGCAGAGATGGCAAATTTGAGCACTACTGGCCGTTGGATATCATCTAGATTCAACCAGATTCTGCCACATGTACAAACTATAAGACTCCATGGTTGAACTTAAGCATAATGCACAAACCGCAAAACACAAGCACTTCTTCTTTGTTCTTGAATCATCCGTATCAGAATTGCCCAAATGTTTTTCTACATGATTTGCCCTTTTTTGTTTTTACTTTATGCTTTACAACATACAATTCCATGAATCTTAAAATAGATTAGCTTTCTTATAAAAACTTGATGATTTTGAATGAAATGAACTATAAGAATTAAACGAACATCCACATCATGCATATATTACTGAAAGCTTACATGCTATAATGTGGTATTTATTCATAATTTGGTTGCCGAATCTCATGCGTGCAATGCATGTGTACCTTACAAGTCTAAATGGTGTTTGTGTGTGTGTTGTGCGTGTTAAACACATTGTACGTAGTATCATACATGGTTTAGATTCTGAACATCTAGCTAGAGCATACGTGTACTATGTTTTGAATTCAACATAAAATGGATACATATATTTGAATTTGAGATCGTATACATGTAGTTCGTATTTATATAGGAATTTACTTCTCCTATATTCACGTCATGTGTTGTGAAGATAATATTTCGAAGGTTGTATAACTAACCCGAGTACAATCCCATTCAAATAGGGAAAATGTACTCAAATTTAGTCCATATGCTAGACAAGACACATTGTTTCTTTATTGTTAAGGGAAGTGCAATTTGTTTTGGAATTGTACACATTATGTTTGTTGTCCCGATTTTTTATTTTTTTTATTGTATTTGAATGCATTTCTAGTAATATAGTAAAACGGGACATGGCTCTGTCTTGTGATGAGGTGCGCATTGTCTTTTTTTTGGGTACATGTTAAGCTTGTTCTTCTGAAATTTCAAGCCGCGCCTTGTTATGCCGAAATTTCAAGCTAGCTTCTGTGTCTATCGTGCTGCGAAACTCCCGCCTCTTCAACCCGCGCCTTGTTACCACAAAAATATTAATATATATCTTTGTCTCATTGTGCTCCAAAAACTCCCTCCATCTCAATCCGCACCTTGCTATCCCAAAATTACAGTGCGCGCGAAAACTCCCACCTCCTACGAAATCCCGACACGCGAAATGCCCGTTGTCGGTGTCAAAACCGGCGGATCTCGGGTAGGGGTCCCGAACTGTGCGTCTAGGATCAATGGTAACAGGAGACGGGGGACACAATGTTAACCCAGGTTCGGGCCCTCTCTATGGAGGTATTACCCTACTTCCTGCTTGATTGATCTTGATGAATATGAGTGTTACAAGAGTTGATCTACCACGAGATCGTAATGGCTAAACCCTAGAAGTCTGGCCTATGTGTATATGGTAATGAATCCGTCCTATCCGGACTATGCTCTCCGGTTTATATAGACACCAGAGAGATCTAGGGTCACATGGAGTCGGTTACATAAGAAGGAATCTTCACAACTGATCGCCTAGCTTGCCTTCCACGCCAAGGACAGTCCAATCCGGACACGAGTATGGTCTTCGGTCTTCATGTCTTCATTAGCCCATCATCGGCCCAATGAATAATAACAGGCGGACGCTCGAGGACCCTTAGTCCAGACTCCTCAAGAGCTCCCTGAACCTGGCTTCAATGACGAGGAGTCCAGCACGCAGGTTGTCTTCAGCATTTCAAGGCGGGTTCCCCTTTTTCCGAACTCCAAGATAGTCTTCGGACGTGATAATTGTATCCGCAACAGTTATACACCACACACAACCGCAAAGAGAATATTTGCACGAGTCTAATCTGTTGACAACTTCCCTTCAACACGACATCACGTCTGTCCGGTCATAATTTCGAACCGTTTTTCTTCTGACATAACCCGTTTCGAGACACGGTTGCTATTGGAACGTCTTGTCGAAACAGAGATCGTGCCCCCTTATTGCGGGATTCTCATCAATGCGGGCATGGGTAACTCAACCGTGCCATTTATACAACCCTTGGGAACAGGCGAGTTTTTAGGACGAGGGAGGAGGCGCTTGATATTCGCAGCCTCTATAAGGGGATAAGGACACTCTCCCTTTACCCACACGCTTCTTTATCTTCAGTCCTTCCGTCCTCGAGCCCTAGCGCCCAAGATTTAGCTTTTCCTTGTTCGAGAAGTCACTCCAATCATGTCCGGATCCGGAGCTGGAGGCAAGTGGATGGCCTCCTCCGTTAAGAAGAAGGACATCGCAGAGATTCAGGAGGCTGGCTATCCAGCCAAGGAGATTTCTCACCGACTCCTGACACGAGGGCAAATCATCCCTACCCCCGAGCCCCATGAGAGGGTCGTGTTTCTCACACTTCGTCCGCGGGCTGGGATTCCCCCTTCATCCATTTGTCCGTGGATTGATGTTTTACTATTGGTTGGACTTACACGATCTGGCCCCCAACTTTATACTCAACATCTCAGCATTTATCATTGTGTGCGAAGCCTTTCTCCGCATCCCGCCTCACTTCGGCATATGGCTGAAGACCTTCAACGTGAAGCCGAATGTGGTGAGCGGTCAACAAGCAGAGTGCAGAGGCGCCATGGTGGGAAAAATTCCCAATGTCACCTGGCCCGAAGGCTCCTTCACGGAGACGGTGAAGGGATGGCAGTCGGGGTGGTTTTACATCACCGAGCCGCGTGACGCTAATTGGGCAGCAGCCCCTGAATTCTGATCCAGAGTACCGATGCGGCTCACTTCCTGGCTAGAGAAGGGCCTAACCTGGGCATCCTTAGACGAGATAATTGGGCTCCAGACATGCGTCCAGAACATGATAACCAAAAAGATCAAGCTCGTGAATGTGATCCAGGTTATGCTCATTCGCCGGATCCTTCCATGCCAACACCGAGCTTGCTATTTGTGGGAGTACGACCCCGCCGAGCACCAGATGATGCAAGGGCTCTTTGGCGCAACGCACGAAGGCATATGGAAAGCGCTCTTCAAGGCCAGCGAGACGCCCACGCCCACGACCAAAAATCACGGGCTTAGCTCAAAGCGCAAGGCCAATTTGGTAAGTCTTTAGCGTTTTTGAGGTACACCCCTCACCGGCATATTTTGAGGATGGGTACTGAGTTCCTACACCTACTTTACCAGGCCTGGGTCGAGGTGGCAGAGCAGACTAACTGTTCGGCTCCGCTTCCTGAGGAGGAAGAATTCCCACTTCTGACGAAGATGTTGTTTTCCGGCGCCGTATGACGTGCCAGAGAAGACGGCCAAGAAAGCGGCCAAAGGGGCCAAGAAAGGCCCCTGCCAAAAAGGCGCTCTAGACATCTCGTTCGGGGACGAGACTTCCTCTTCGTCCGATGACGATGACGAAGAGGAAGAAAAAGAAAATGATTCCCCACCTGAGGTGGGGAGGAAGAAGAGGGCGCCCCCCCGGATCCGGAGGCGAAAGCGCATAAGAGGGTTAAAGGCTCCCAAGCGGATTACTCCGTGTGGGACATTGAAAGCAGTCCATGGAGACCTCGCTAGACCAAGCCTCGGCCGCTTCATAAGTACCAGAATCCGCAACCGTATGGCCTTCCTGGTTTGTAGTATTGACATATTGTAAGCCTTGTTACTGCAGTCACGCGATGGCTCCCCGCAATCCTTGACTGAGGATTCGCTGGGCTCGAAGGAGAGGGCTAGCACATCTCTGCCACCTACTCATTCTGTCTCACCCAAGGGTGATGACGAGGTGGTGTCCGAAAAGACTTTCCCATGCCGGGGGGAGATTCCAGAGATCATTGGGGTGACGCCCCAGGATGATTTTTCGACCGCCGGACATGTGGGAAAAAAGTCCCCATCTGAACTGGTGACGGGGCCCGAGTTCCCTTTGGACCTCATCTGGATACCATTTCGGAGATCCACACGGCTCCAGGGTCCAGCGAACGGCATTCCCTTCAAGGAGGGAATGTGCTGGTACCACCGGTGACCTCTGTCCAACTAGAGGCGCCGGATAATCTGCTGGAGGTGCTACGAGGCGCCTCTATTGTGGATGAACATCATGTCCTTATGGACACGGTGACGAAGAAGGTTTAGTTAAGTCAAAGGCGGATTTGGAAACCTACACTAGCCTTCTAATGGGCTTTGAGGTAAGTGATTGTGAAAAATATCACAGTATAGACAGTAGCCCCTGATGCTCTGTTTGGTGTTCGTGAAGAAAAACCGAACAGAGGATCGAGAAGAAATATCGCAGGAGTCCAACATGAATTGTCTACGTGAATAATCAGGTATCGCTTAAGGCTGCCACTGCTCATGCTGCGGAGGTCTCCGGACTGAAGCAGAGACTGGAGCGGGCCGAGGAGGAGCTCGGCCTCATGAAGAAGCAGCTGGAGGATAACCAAGGTATGCAGTGACCTATAGGTATATTTCGAAAAAATGAATAGTCCGACTGGACTAAAGTGTTGTAAACTTTATTAGGGGCCACGACCGAGGTGGCAACCCTTAAGAAGGCTCTAGCCGAGGCCAAGGACAAAGCGGCCATGGAACGCGCCTCGCGCGAGAAGCACGAGGCCCGGGTTGGCGAGGCACAGCAACAGCTCCCAGGCGCGATAGAAAGATTTGAGTCCCTGGAGCGCGATTGTAAGGCGAAGAGTCCGAATTGGCGAAGGTCTACCAGAGCGCTCAGAATGCACGAGCCTAAGCCCGGAGTGCCCTCCAGGAAATTCAGGTGGCCAAGATGATTACGGCGGGTACGTCTTTCACCACGCATAGCAAGTATATAGAAGAAACATTCCTTGTGCTTATCCTGAATTTGGATTTTCCAGGGGTGTTTGCGGATCTGCCGCACAGTATATCAGATGCTGCCGAGTATTACAGAGCCGAGGAAAGGATTGTCGGTGTCAAAACCGGCGGATCTCGGGCAAGGGGTCCCGAACTATGCGTCTAAGGCGGATGGTAACAGGAGGCGGGGGACACAATGTTTACCCAGGTTCGGGCCCTCTCGGTGGAGGTAATACCCTACTTCCTGCTTGATTGATCTTGATGATATGAGTATTACAAGAGTTGATCTACCACGAGATCGTAAAGGCTAAACCCTAGAAGCTAGCCTATGATTATGATTGTTGTTGTCCTATGGACTAAACCCTCCGGTTTATATAGACATCAGAGGGGGCTAGGGTTACACAGAGTCGGTTACAAGGGAGGAGATCTACATAACCGGATTGCCAAACTTGCCTTCCACACCAAGGAGAGTCCCATCCGGACACGAGACGAAGTCTTCAATCTTGTATCTTCATATTCCAACAGTCCGGCAAAAGTATATACTCCGGTTGTCCGAGGACCCCCTAATCCAGGATTCCCTCAGTAGCCCCTGAACCAGGCTTCAATGATGATGAGTTCGTTGCGCAGATTGTCTTCGGCATTGCAAGGCAGGTTCTTGCTCCGAATACTCCATAGAAGATTTCGAACACAAGGATCGTGTCCGGCTCTGCAAAAGAAATTCCACATACCACCATAGAGAGTATAATATTTCCACAAATCTAATCTGCTGACAACTTTTTGTAGCATGATGTCCTACCGTGGTCCGTTAAGAACCATTTTTCCCAGCCTGCCACTGCATGTGTTGCGAGGCAGTTTTGTTGGCACGTCTTGTCTAAGCAGAGATCGTGCTCCCCTTATCACGGGAGTCTCATCAATACGGGTGTGGGTAACCCAATCGTGCCTGCTGGTATGATTCCTCGGTTTTAGGCAAGTTCCAGACGGCCACGAGGAGGACACTTGATATTCACCCTCTTTATAAAGTGGCCAAGGCCTGCCCTTTTCTTCTCGCGCTCGATCCTTCCCTTCCCCCCTCCTCGAATTCCAACACCCAAGGCTCAGGCTAAGCGCATCGAACCTTCAATCATGTCCGGATCCAACCTTCAAGGCCGGTGGATGGCCTCCTCTGTCACAGAGGAGGACATCAAGAAGCTAAGAGAAGCCAGGTATCTGACCGCCAAAATCTCGCACAGGCTGCCTGCTCAAGGGCAGGTCATCCCTACTCCCGAACCCAACGAGCGTGCCGTATTTGTTTCCCACTTCCTCCGAGGGCTAGGCTTTAGTATTGATCCATTTGTTAGAGGGCTTATGTTCTATTACGGGCTCGATTTCCATGACCTGGCTCCGGGTTCCATCCTTCACATCTCGTCGTTCATCGTCGTGTGTGAGGCCTTCCTCCGCATCACCCCACACTTTGGCTTATGGCTCAAGACCTTCAATGTGAAGCCGAAGATGATCGATGGGCGACACTCAGAATGCGGTGGTGCCATATTAAGCAAAGGCGCAGATGCTCCATGGCCAAAGGGTTCCTTCTCGGAGATGTCCAACTTATGGCAGCAGGAGTGGTTTTACATCACGGCTCCCCGAAGTACTAAGTGGGCAGCTACCCCCGCCTTCAGTTCGGGCCCCCTGCCACAACTAGCGTAATGGGTCAACAAGGGGCTGGACTAGGGGCCGGTTAATGACGTGCCGACATTGGAGAGTCGCATCCAAGATCTCCTCAAGAGAGATGTCAGCCTCGTCAAGGTAATGCAAGTCATGCTAGTTTGTCAGGTCCTGCCATGCGAACGTCATTCTCTCCGTATGTGGGAGTTCAACCCAGAAGGACCTCGAACTATTCGGCAATTCTTCGGCATGACGCTCGAAGGGATGTATGGATTATTCTTCGGATCACGAATAAAGTGTCTGGACACCACCGAGGATGCGGGTCTGAACTGCAATCGTCCAAATACCCATGTAAGTAATTCCGCGGCCGAACACGTTGTCTTTTTATTTGTCCTAACATCATTCTGAAAATATTGCTCTTGGCCAGGACTGGATAAGAAAGGCAAAAATGATCAGGTGTTCGGCCCCCCTTCCTGAAGGCTCACCGGATCCCGTACTACTAGGATGCTTGAGCTCGCACCTTATCAAGTGCCATCAGCGGAAAATAGAGGGAGGAATAAAGAAGCCGAAAGCGGGCCTCGCGCATTACTCATCCAAGCCGGGGGAATTAGCGTCTCCGCGAAGGATGATAATCAGGGAGAAGAATCTGAAATTCCCTCTCCCCAAGGAAGGAAAAGGACCGTCTCTGAAGACTTGAGGACAAAGGTTTCCAAATGAGGGAGAAAACCTTCGCCAGGGGGCCCTGCCCCGGAGGGCATCCTTACTGCACAGTGCTCGCAAGGGAATCAACCCTCCACTGAGCTGTAAGTGAACTAGAGTACTTTATAGTAAATATATCCTGCTTCATCTCCGAGGACAATAACCGAGACGTATGTCTTGCAGTTCGGATCGTAGTCCTTCTCGAAAGAGTTTGTCTTCGAGGGATCTTCTTCCGGAGATGATGGAGAGCGAAACGCCTCCCCGTGCCTCCCGGCCTCATGAGGCGGACAGCCCTGAGGTGTCGTCGCGGAGTATTTCTCCTGATCCACCAAGGCCAGAAGGTAACCCTTCGGCCACCCAAAGTCCGGAGTATTCGGCTCCTAAGGGGAGCAATAGAAAGAGTCTGGGACTGTCCGATGCACGACCGGACGCACTGACGGGTCTTCTGGAGCAAGCGGCTATCTCAGAGGCGCATCGTACTTTAATGGGTACGGTGGTTGAGAGGATTTCGTCCGCCAAAAGTGGGTTGCATGAAGCTTTTATGAGCCTGCAAAGATGCTTTGAGGTACGCAAAGTAATGTATATAATTTTTGACGGTACGGCACACGCTAGGTGTGGCCTATGCAGATAGTAGCCCCTGAGACTCTGGTTGTTGTCCAAAGGCGGCAAATAGAGGATCATAGTCCCATGTAATGATCATGCTGCTTTCATGTGCAGGCGGCTGAGGGTCCGGTGGCTGGCCGGACTGGTGAGTTTGCCGAACTGAGGCGGCAATTTGATGCGGCAGATGCCGACATCGTGCTTGTAAACAAGTGGCTTGACGAGGCGCATGGTATGTATTCTCCGGTGGTCAGCAGATTCTAAGAGGAGCATGATTCTAGTATTTGTAATATGTTGTGGCTGCAGATGGAGCTGCTGCCGTGCAGACCCTTCGGGCGGAGCTTGCCCGGGCCAAGGAACAAGCCAGGAGAAGCGATGTGGACGCCCTAAAGGCGGCCAAAGAGTTAAGAGCCAAACAAACTGCTCATCGCCAGAGCGAAGAGAAAATTGCCAAGATGGCTATTGAGCTGAAGGATGCGCCGACCGGTATGAACTTCTGGAAAAGGAAAGCCAAGCAAAAGCGGCGGACCTGAAGAAAGCCATGGTAGCAGCCAAGGAAACCCGTTCTAAAATTAGAGCGGTGAAGGAGGAGCTTCGTCAAGCTGGATATATCACGGCTGGGAAGCCCTTTTTGGTGCGGTCAAAGTTTAGAGATCGGAAGTATGCCCCTTTGGATCAGTTATGGAGTGTTGCAGACGCGTATTCGGACTTGGCAATGAGTGCTACTGATGCGACTGAGTTTTTCAAGGATCAAAAAGATCACGGAGTGGAAAAGTTGTTCTGGTCGCAGTTCAGTGCTCCGACGCGTCTGCTGCTTTTAAATGAACAAATGGCCAAGTGCGCTGAACAACATTGATTGTCCAGACTTGCCATGCATGAGGTCTGTTATGGATCATCTTTGGCCGGAAGGACCAAGGCTGAATAGTTATTTTGGTTTAGTGCGACGATTCCTTGGTGTTGTGCGGCATATCGACGCTATAAAGAGGTCGGCATGCATAGAGGGCCCAGATCCTGGGTTGCAATAGTGGTGGCCTCCATCCCTGCCCAGTATGTCTTAACACGGGCAAGAGCCAACCGCGCACCCTCTATGCACGCCGACCTCTTTATAGCGTTGATATGCGGCACAACACCAAGGAATCATTGCACTAAACCAAAATAACTATTCAGCCTTGGTCCTTCCGGCCAAAGATGATCCACGACAGACCTCATGGCAAGTCCGGACAATCTATGGAGTTCAGCCCACTCGGCCATTTGTTCATTTAATGTGACGCCAGCGTCGGAGCAATCGAATCGCGACTGCAACAACTTCTTCCACTTTGTGATATTTTATCCTTGAAAAACTCAACAGATCAAGATCACTCGTTGTCAAGTCCAAATACGCGTCCGCGGCACTCCATAACTGATCCAGAGGGGCATACTTCCGATCTCCAAACTTCAACCGCAACGAAAAGGGCTTCCCAGCCCTGATATCTCCAGCTTGACGAAGCTCCTCCTTCACCGCTCTGATTTTAGAACGGGTTTCCTTGGCAGCTACCATGGCTTTCTTCAGGTCCGCCGCTTTCTCTTGGCTTTCCTTTTCCAGAAGTTCATACCGGTCGGCGGCATCCTTCAGCTCAATAGCCATCTTGGCAATTTTCTCTTCGCTCTGGCGATGAGCAGCTTGTTCGGCTCTTAACTCTTTGGCCGCCATTAGGGCGGCTGCATCGCTTCTCCTGGCTTGTTCCTTGGCCCGGGCAAACTCCGCCCGAAGGGTCTGCACAGCGGCAGCTCCATCTGCAGCCACAACATATTACAAATACTAGAATCATGCTCCTCTTAATCTGCTGACCACCGGAGAATACATACCCTACGCCTCATCAAGCCGCTTTTGTTCGTGGTTAACGATGTTGGCATCTCGCCGTGACTGTTGCCGCCATGCCACGCGAACTCACCAGTCCGCCAGCCACCGGACCTCACTTCCTCCACATGAAAGCAAAGATGATCATTACTCGACTATGATCCCCTGTTTGCCGCCTTTGGACAGTAACCAGAGTCTCAGGGGCTACTATCTGCATAAGCCAAAACTAGCATGTGCGGTACCGTCAAAAATTATTTTTGTTTAGTGCAACGATTCCTTGGTGTTGTGCCGCATATCGACGCTATAAAGAGGTTGGCGTGCATAGAGGGTGCGCGGATGGATCTTGCCTGTGTTAAGACATACTGGGCAGGGATGGAGGCCACCTCTGAATAGTTCTTTTGGTTTAGTGCAACGATTCCCTGGTGTTGTGCCGCATATCGACGCGATAAGGAGCTCGGCGTGCATAGAGGGTGCACGGATGGGTCTTGCCCGTGTTAAGACATACTGGGCAGGGATGGAGGCCATCACTATTGCAACCCAGGATCCGGCCGTAGGCCAGGTCTCGGCCGAGCACTATTTTGAAGAAGTCCTAGAAGGTGCTCGTTTAATAGAGGCTCAGTGCTCGAAGAGTATCATGTTCGATTGACATGTATCCCAATTGTAAAAACAATGCTATTTGGATTATAAAGGCTGTTGAGGGAGTCCCGGACTAGGGGGTGTCCGGATAGTCGAACTATCATCTTTCGCCGGACTCCAAGACTTTGAAGATACAAGATTGAAGACTTCATCCCGTGTCCGGATGGGACTTTCCTTGGCGTGGAAGGCAAGCTTGGCGATACGGATATGTAGATCTCCTACCATTGTAATCGACTACTGTGTAACCCTAAACCTATCCGGTGTCTATATAAACCGGAGGGTTTTAGTCCGTAGAGACGAACAACAATCATACCATAGGCTAGCTTCTAGGATTTAGCCTCTCGATCTCGTGGTAGATCTACTCTTGTACTACCCATATCATCAATATTAATCAAGCAGGAGTAGGGTATTACCTCCATCGAGAGGGCCCGAACCTGGGTAAAAACATCGTGTCCCTTGTCTCCTGTTACCATCCGCCTAGACGCACAGTTTGGGACCCCTACCCGAGATCCGCCGGTTTGACACCAACATTGGTGCTTTCATTGAGAGTTCCTCCGTCGTCACCTATAGGCCCGATGGCTCCTTCAATCATCAACAACGATGCGGTCCAGGTGAGACTTTTCTCCCGGACAGATCTTCAGATTCGGCGGCTTTGCACTGCGGGCCAATTCACTTGGCCATCTGGAGCAGATTGAAAGCTACGCCCCTGGCCATCAGGTCAGATTTGGAAGCTTGAACTATACGGCCGACATCCGCGGAGACTTGATCTTCGACGGATTCGAGACACAGCCAAGTGCGCCGCACTGTCTCGATGGGCATGATCTAGCTCTGCCGCCGAACAGTGTCCTGAAGGCTGCACCAGCGTCCGCTCCGACCCTTAGCTCGGAGCCGACTCCCTCGATCGAGGACGAGTGGTTGGACACCGCCTCGGGGGCTACGATCTCAACGGTGATTGAGCCAAACTCCACCCCTGTCCTTTGCGAATACTGTGACTCCAAGGTGCCGGACTCCTCTCCGGAGTCCGAACCCTCCGCGCCCCTGCCAATCGAATCCGATTGGGCGCCGGTCATGGAATTCACTGCCTCGGACATCTTTCAGCACTCGCCCTTTGGCGACATCTTGAATTCACTAAAATCTCTCTCTTTATCAGGAGAGCCCTGGCCGGACTATGGTCAGGAAGGTTGGGATGCGGACGACGAAGAAATTCAACGCCCACCCACCATCCACTTTGTAGCCACTGTCGATGATTTAACCGACATGCTCGACTTCGACTCCGAAGACATTGACGGTATGGACGACGATGCCGGAGACGACCAAGACCCAGCGTCTACAGGGCACTGGAAGGCCACCTCGTCGTATGACATATACATGGTGGACATCCCAAAAGATGGGAATGGCGATGGAACGGCGGAGGATGACCCCTCCAAGAAACAACCCAAGCGCCGATGTCAGCGGCGCCGTTCTAAATCCCGCCACAGTAAAAATGATGATTCAGGCACGGGAGACAATAATACCCCGCACAGTGCCGAAGACGACCCCCTCCAGCAGGACTCGGCGCAGGAGGAGGGAGAAGCAAGACCGCACGATAGTGCGGCAGAAAGTGAGGTAGAGGACGATAATTATGCGGCCCCTCCGAAGACCAGGCAAGCCTCGTCGACGACGAATTCGTCGTGCCAGAGGATCCTGCCGAACAGGAGCGTTTCAAACACAGGCTTATGGCCACGGCAAGAAGCCTCAAGAAAAAGCAGCAGCAACTTAGAGCTGACCAAGACTTGCTAGCTGGCAGATAGACTGAAGTCCTTGTAGCCGAAGAGTATGAACTCGAACGGCCCTCCAAGAGATACCCCAAACGCAGGCTGCTACCCCAATTAGAGGAAGCAGCACCCAAACCTACATCACCAGCGCATGATGCGGCCGACCCGGCCACCCGTGGTCGCGACAGAGAGGCCTCTAGACCCTCCATTCAAGCCGTACTCCGGCGTCGCTCGAAAAGTACCAAGGCACGGGGAAACGCACCAGACCTGCGAGACATATTGGAGGACAAGGCAAGGCATACAAGATCGATCTACGGATCGCGTGGGCGCCCCACGACACGTGACGATAACCGTCACGCCGGATACATCAACTCCGGCCGGGCCGAACACAGTAGACAAAGCTCATATGAGCTACGTCGTGATATAGCCCAATACAGAGGCGCCGCACACCCACTATGCTTCACAGATGAAGTAATGGATCATCAAATCCCTGAGGGCTTCAAAACCGTAAACATCGAATCATACGATGGTACCACAGATCCTGCGGTCTGGATCGAGGACTATCTCCTCCATATCCACATGGCCCGCGGTGATGATCTACATGCCATCAAATACCTCCCACTCAAGCTTAAAGGACCAGCTCGGCATTGGCTCAACAGCTTGCCAGCAGAATCAATTGGTTGTTGGGAGGACCTGGAAGCCGCATTCCTTGATAACTTCCAGGGCACATACGTGCGACCACCAGACGCCGATGACCTCAGTCACATAATCCAGCAGCCAGAAGAATCGGCCAAACAATTCTGGACATAGTTCCTAACCAAGAAAAATCAAATCGTCGACTGTCCGGATGCAGAGGCCCTTGCAGCCTTCAAACATAACATCCGCGACGAGTGGCTAGCCCGGCACCTAGGACAGTTAAAGCCGAAATCCATGGCAGCCCTCACCACACTCATGACCCGCTTTTGCGCGGGAGAAGACAGCTGGCTAGCTCGTAGTAACAACTTGACCAAAAACCCTGGTAGTTCAGATACCAAGGACAGCAATGGCAGGTCGCGTCGCAACAAGAACAAGCGCCGCATTAACGGCGACAATGATGAAGATACGGCAGTCAATGCCGGATTCAGAGGCTCTAAACCCGGTCAGCGAAAGAAGCCATTCAAAAGAAATACCCAGGGCCCGTCCAACTTGGACCGAATACTCGATCGCTTGTGCCAGATACATGGCACCCCCGAAAAACCAGCCAACCACACCAACAGGGATTGTTGGGTGTTCAAGCAAGCAGGCAAGTTAAGTGCCGAAATCAATGACAAGGGGCTGCATAGCCACGACGAGGAAGAGCCCCGGCCGCCGAACAATAGAGGACAGAAGGGCTTTCCCACACAAGTGCGGACGGTGGACATGATATACGCAACCCACATACCCAAAAGGGAGCGGAAGCGAGCACTAAGGGACGTATATGCGATGGAGCCAGTCGCCCCAAAGTTCAACCCATGGTCTTCCTGCCCGATCACCTTCGATCGAAGGACCACCCGCTAGCATCCGTCACGGCGGATTCGCCGCATTGGTTCTTGACCCAATTATCGACGGATTTCACCTCACCGTAGTCTTGATGGGCCGGCGGTAGCAGCCTGAACTTGCTTTATCGGGATACAAGGCACAAAATGGGCATAGACCCCTCAAGGATTAAACCTACAAAGACGACCTTTAAAGGCGTCATACCGGGTGTAGAGGCCAATTGTACATGCTCAGTTACACTCGAAGTGGTCTTAGGATCCCCGGATAACTTCCGAAGCGAAGAGTTAATCTTTGACATAGTCCCGTTCTGCAGCGGCTATCATGCACTGCTCGGACGAACCGCATTTGCAAAGTTCAATGCGGTGTCGCACTACACATACCTCAAGCTCAAGATGCCAGGCCCTCGAGGAGTAATCACGGTCAATGGAAACACCTAACGCTCTCTCCGAACGGAGGAGCACACGGCGGCCCTCATTGCGGAGGTGCAAAGCAGCCTCACACAGCAATTCTCGAGTCCGGCCACTAAACGTCCGGACACCGTCAAGCACGCCCGGAGTAACCTACAACAAGACCGCCTGGCACGATCCAAGCACGCGTAGCAATCCGGCCCCAACCCCAGCCCTCGCGAAATCGCTGAAGCCAAGATTACGCGTACATAACTACGCCTGGAGATACCATGGGCATAAGGGAGGGGCACGACCACTGCACGCCTGCACGCGGCTCAACCGCACTAGGGGCTCCGATTGTGTCAATCTTTTCTTTCTTCTTTTTGTTACTTTCGGGACTCCGTTTTCCGTAAGTCCTGTCCGGCACTAGAATTGTTGAACTCACGATGCAACAGCCGAGGAAGCGTAGTTACGTCGAGTGTTCAGTGGTCTCTACTACGAGCATTATACCTGTTTTACATACCATCCCGCAGCTTACCCCTGGAGGGGGACATGTTAAATAGTCCTATCCCTTGCTTATCGCACTATTTGTATCGTTCCGCTTTCATTGCAGTACCTTTTTAAATAAACAATACATAGCTTTTGCCTATTATTGCACTCCTTTCACTACAAGAAACTTGTTAATCCATGACGGATTTCCCGTGACAATTTCGAAATCTGTCATGGACGACCCAGTACAGCCTGCTGAGCCCGCTAAAGCCCGCCCAAGCCCGCCTAAGCATTCCCCGTATATAATGCAAACCCTAAAACTTTCTCCCCATCCCCCTCCCTCCCCCCTCCTCCGCAGCCTTTCCTCTCGCGAGCCCCCTCTCTCCCACACGCGACTCCTCGCGTCGCCGCCCGATTCCGTCGACTTCCAGTATGGCGGTCTGCAACACACCCCCATCTTCCTCTCGCTCCGCTCCTTCCTCCCCTCTAGCTAGATTCACAGCTCCCGGCCACCAGCGCTCGCCAGCAGGCCCTCCCCATGGCTAGGGTTATGGCGCCGGGGCAGCTCCGATGGATCCTCTCTGTTGCCTGCTGCCGGTGCTGCTAGAACGGGGTGGCGCGGATGCCCTCCCCCCGCAGGATGTGCTGAGGCGACGCAACCTGCAGCGGCATACTCGGGAGTCGGGACGAGCGCGGGCGCCATGGCCTTGTCTCCCTCGACAATGGTGGCTGCGAACGCCGGTGGTCCTTCTCGTCCTCTACCTCTAAGGACGTGCTTCGGTACAACTCAGGCACCCCTGCCCCTGAAGCCTGTCCTCTCATCCGGTGATGTACAGATCGTCCTCGCGTGCGTCGATTTGCCTCCTCCTCGACGCGGCACCTGCAACCTAGATGTGGACGTGGTAAGCTCCCTCTCTCTCCCTTCCTGTACCCAGAATCTGGATGGCACTTGTATCTGTAGTCACTTGCTTCTGTACATACATACGCATGAATAAGTTTCTCATTAATTTTTGAGTACATTCTATTGAACCTAATTGTACTTGCTGCCTGTAAGCTATGAGAAGAATTGTTTCATTGAAAGGGCCAAACACAATGATAACGACTCTTGCATTAGTTGAAGGGGTCAAAGAAATAGCATCAAAATATATTGAATTGAAATGTACTAATATATTGAAGTGAAAGTTACTATGCACATAATTTTGCAGAGCTAAATATATTATGGCTATCCTACCCTGATTGCAATATATTAAAGTGCAAAAGGATTTGGATGTGAGATGTAGGCACGTTCATTCTATTAACTTGTAGTTTTTACCGTGTAGCAATATATTTTGGGTCTGTTTGGATGGATACCAATGCCGGCCTTACTAATTTATTGGTTGTGCCTGTGACTTTTGGATACTGCTTGGATTGGAGCCATTTTTGGCTCGCCTAGCTGAGGTCGGCCGCGCCCCTACAGGATTTTCGCCAATTAGCGGGCGAAACGAAGGCATGGAAAACGTCCGCCAATAATTTAGCTGCCAAATCGTGCGCACGTCTTATTATCCTGGCCAACCACACGATGCCGTTGGCAGTGGCTGAATCCGCCACCATTCTTGACGCCTTGCACTGTCCGCCAGGCTAATTTAAGATGCAAATTAAACCATGACATCGTGAAGCTCCAACTAAGCCTGGTTGTGATTATATTCAATTCAGTCTTGCTAATATGATAGTAGTGTTTTATCGGTTCATTAAGCATCTTTGTAAATTCTTGAAACCAAACTATACACTACCTGGTACAATCCAAAGAAATATTGGCAAGTCTGCTGGCTTTAAACATTTTGGAAGAATTTAGTTAGTGAAGTAAGACATTTTGGAAGGCATAATTCTTTTAAGATTTTGATTCAGTTTAGACAACATTTACATGTTAGTCTTAGTGAAATGAAACTGCACTTCTGATTTTCAACCAATTTCTTTGTTGTGGACAATATAGTTGGTACACCTCTGCTTGGTCGACGCCTTGACAATATAGCGATGCTTGACAGTTTAAGTTTTGGATTTGTTAAGATGTAGTCTTGGCCTTGCATCTTCAGTTTAGGTTTGCACTACAAAGATTGCTCAGATTTGGCGTGTTTTCATATTAGCTTTATTGGTGGGGTTGCTGAATGTAAGATTGCTCATACTTATTTCCTGTGCTTACAACCTACTAGCAGCAGTATTTTAACTGCTTAAATCCATTTGCTCTTATTGTTCATGATGTTGCAAATTTCTGTAAGGTATTCGAAAATAGTTCAAGAGTAACTCATTTGCATTACAATGAACCAAAAGATGCTAGAGTGGTGTTCACACTTATTTTGATACGTACAAGCATATTTTCAAGCAGCTAAAGCTGCAAGTTATAGACAGAGTTTACGTAATGTTGTTGCTTCTATTCCGCACACTAAAAAGGCAGCTTGTAATTAGAGCTGAATGGAAATATTCTGTAATTTTTGTTTGATAAGTTTTTTCCATTTCATTGATCCAGGTTTGGGTCTTCTCATTAAGTACACGATGTAGCAGAGATTGAGGCATCAACCAAGGAGCTTGAGGCATTGCATGTTGAAAAAAAAATCAAGAAACACATGTAAGTGCTATGGTGCAGCAGTTCCATTGTTTTCCATTCCATGGCATATGGGATGAATCACTAATGCTCTTTCTATGCAACATGGGACATGATTTCTTACATGGCATTCTTCTCCTTGGTGATGTGTAAAATTGTGGTGTCTTGTTGTATTATGCCCTCTCGATGTGCTCCTTGCTAGTATATTGTAACCAGTGAGTACTCTCAGCCATATCAGTATCACACACGTTGGGAATTCGTCTTTGGGAGCTTGCAGATTTTATTAGTTGTCAGTTTAACTCGTCCAGAGAAGAAATTCAGTTTATAGACATGTATTATATGCAAGAAAATGTAAGTGAGCAACCCCTAGCCCTTATCATATATAATCGTTATGCACATTAGTACTTGAGTAAATATCAATTTAGGTTTCTAATTTTTTCGGCGGATTTATATGGCCTCAACTTTTGCTGCTACAACGCTTGAGTTCTGTGATGTATAATTTGTTATGTTGTAACTTATAGGTCATCTCTAGAAATGTCTAATGTTTGTTATAATTTTGTGCAGATCATGTTATTCCTACTTGGTGCAGCCTATGACATATGCCATGACATGGTGTAGTTGGGCCAACGACAAGAAGTTGAATAAGAATCTTTTGTATATGTTTTTGATGTAAACTGGATTGTGTTGGTTCTAACCTTGCTATGTGTTGTATTTCGTCAATTGATGTTGTAAATTGTCTATTCACGGAGGATTTTGTAGATTGCTATGTTGTATATACACGTGGATGGCTTCATAAATACTCTTTCTCTTGAGCCAAAGTTGGCATTATGATCTGTGTAAATGCTAAAATAATGTACTTGCTCAAAATTTCATGGAGGGAAATGGGTTAATTTGCCGGACAAAATTTAAATTTTGCATAAATCCATGACGGTTTCTATGACAAAAACAGTATCCATGTAGGCAGCCACGTCATTCCAATAGGTCTATCCAAAATGCTACGTGGTGCTTGTCTGTGACGGCCCATTCCGTCACAAACGCTCGGGCCTAGTTTGGGCTGGGCGGGCCAGGGGCTAGACCTGTGACGGTCAAGATCCGTCATGGAAGGTGAGGTGTCAAATTATGACGCGATATACATGACGGATTTGAAATCCGTCATGCCTGGCCATCCTTGACGGATTTTCACTGCCCCGTGATGGATTGGAACCGTCATGTATTAACATATTTCTTGTAGTGTTTCTTTATCTATATATATGTTCATTTCATGACATGTTGCACCCGTACACTTTGGTACGACCAATACACCAGGGGCTTCAGTTCCCCAGAATATGGTGTTAGAAGTCCGAACACTCTCACGTGTGCGGCACCCCGAACTTATAGCATTATATGCATCGGCTCCGAATCATGTCTTGGGTCAATAGTTGGGTTTGCCCGGCTCCCATGTTTTGGTACCTTACGTTCAGTTATATCGGCTAAGGTAGCACTGGGAGAACCACTGCGATTGCGCCCCGGTTGAGCTGGGTTGAGCACCTCAGTGGAGAAAGCTAAAAGTGACCGTCATGATAGGGCGAGAGCCGGTCGCTTTTCGAGAGGTTTTTTCGGGTCCCTAAAGACTTATGCCGCTTAGAGCGAGGAACCGGCCTTGTCCGGCCAAGTCGTGGATAAGCGCCGAACTCGGTCTTCCAAATATTAGGGGCTTCGCCAAATTTAAAATTATAGAATTCTATGGCTAAGTGAGAGTGTTCAAGCACTATGAGTCCGGTTGCCTTGTTCGTTGCTGAGCGCCTCCTCCATGGACCCAAGAATGGGAACAAGAGCGCTCAAGTTTACCCCGAACACCCCAAAGACTGTGGCATGGGGCCCGAAGCCAACGACTTGCCATCTCTCAAATTTGATAAACAGCCGCACGAAGGTAATATTTTAAATTAACAAGCGTTGCTTAGCGCATATGAACAAGTTTTCAGCGTACAGGATAACAAATGCGAGTCTATTAAAAAATTACATCTTTGGAGCACTCATTCGCTATACGACGGGCACCCTTCAGGACGCCCTCATAGTACATTTCGGGCGTGCGATGCTCCTTGCCTTCGGTGGCCCGTCCGTCACAAGCTTCTTTGCATCCAGCTTGCCCCACTACACTTTAGCACGGGCAAGGGCCCGACGGGCACCTTCAATGCAAACGGAGCGCTTGATGACTTCAATCCATGGACAGGCGTCCACCAGCCGCTGCACTAGCCCAAAGTAGCTCCCAGGCATGGCTTCCAATGGCCACAGCTGAACTATGAGGCCCTTCATGGCATGTTCGGTGACCTTGTGGAGCTCGACCAGCTGCTTCAGCTGGTCGCTTAGGGGCACCGGATGTCCGCCTCGATATCGAGACCGTAACACCTTCTCCGTGGATCTCCCCTCCTTGGCGCGGTAGAACGCGGCAGCATCAAACACACTACAGGGAAGAACTACGAATGCTCCTGGAGAGCTTTGAATCCGGGTAAGTAATAGGTAATTCACTTTCACATGCTTGCTTTGTCTAAAGAATGCCTTACCTGCCACTATCTTCTTTAATGATTCAATTTCTTGGAGGGCTTTTTGGGCCTCGGCCGTAGCAGCTTTGGCACTCTCAAGAGCCGAGGCAAGCTCAGACTCTCGGGTCTTCGAGTCATGCTCCAAACCCTCGTGTTTTTCCACGAGAGCCTGGAGCTCTTGCCGTACCTCTGCCAGCTGCGCCTCCCCTTCTCTCGCTCAGTGTGCTCCGCAGCCGCTTTGTTTTCGGCCGCGGACACCGCCTCCTTTAGGGTCGCCACCTCGCTCGTGGCCCCTGCAGTACCCATGTTATTCCTGTTAATTTTTTGCAACCAAATCCTTTCTATAAGGTATTTCTTTAATAAGGTATTACTTACCTTCCTTGTCCTCGAGCTGCTTCTTGGCAAGGCCGAGCTCCTTCTCGGACCGCTCGAGGCTCTGCTTCAATGCATTGACCTCCGCAGTCAGTGCGGCAGAGGTCAGCAACGCAGCCTACATTCGCATATTGACATACTTATGTTAGACTCCTGCGTATATCTTTTTAGATCCTTAGTCCGGCTTTTCTTTCCGAACACCGAACTAAGCATTAGGGGCTACTGTCTATGCGGTAATATTTTTACATATTCTAAAACTTACCTCAAAGCCTGTTAGAAGGCTGATGCAGAAGCTTGATCAGCCCGCTCTTGGCGGATCGAACTTTCTGGATCACCACACTCATAACAAGGCGGTGCTCCTCCTTGATGGAGGCGGCTGTTAAGCGCCTCGATGCTATCCGGTGCCTCCGGTTGGACGGAGGACACCGGCGTCTTACCCTTCCTACGAAGGGACCGCTTGCCGGACTTCGGAATCGCTGAAGGTTCCAGTATGGAGTCCGGACAAGGGTCGGGTTTAGAGCCCCTGGGGGTCTCGCCCCCACGCGCCTGGAGTCCGGGAGGTTGCCTTGCGGCGCCTCCTGCGCCACCTCCTCTTGACCAGGCCCCCCTTGGGGCCCACCTCGGCATCATCCGCAGCGTGAGGTGAGGAGGCGGTCGGAAGTGAAGTACTCTCCATTTCCGACAAACTCAGGGACCCGCTCGACGAAGCGGCGAACTCGTCCTTGGGCGGGCTGCATGATTGTTCGGCATTAGAGAACACTATGCAATGGAAAAAAGCCATGGGCATCCGGACACTTACGATCTCGCCAGGGGCTTGGCCCTTGTTGGCCACTCCTCCTCGTCGTTGTCGGCATTGGTGGAGAAGTCCGGATGAAGGGTCCTTCCCCTCTTGGACCCTCCGGCCTCCCCAGTTGGGGCAGCCTTCCTTTTCTTCTCTCTCCACGCTGGGGGAGAGGCTTCTTTTTCCTCCTCCTCTTCCTCAGAGGAGGATTCCGCTTCAGAGTTGTCGGGCGGTGAGTCCGACAAGACACAGCGCCGGAGCTCTTCGAGTTCCCGTGGCCTCCTTCTTGGCCTTCTTCTCCGGCACCACGTGAGGTATCGAACCAGCAGCCACATCAATCGGGCGTCGGCTGGAGTCTTCGGCAAGGGGCAGACGGTTAATCTGTCCTGACGTCTTCAGCGATCTGTCAAAGGTTAGGGAGTTTTAGATCCCACATAGAGTCAATCTATGAAAAAATAGTCCCGTAAAGGGTAAAATAACTTACCTCGCTCGCTTGACGC
Organism: Aegilops bicornis; assembly: GCA_021605145.1. Lineage (NCBI taxonomy): Eukaryota > Viridiplantae > Streptophyta > Magnoliopsida > Poales > Poaceae > Aegilops > Aegilops bicornis. Next base: position 614,174,152 of record CM038674.1, on the reverse strand, counting down.
TGCGAGCTGAATCCGCGATCTTCGGTAGCGGATGCGGGGGCTTCGGCGCCCTTGAACAGCACCTTCCGGGCATCTTCGTACGTAGTGTCGAAGAGCCGGCTCATGGTCTGGTGCTGTGCCGGATCAAACTCCCACAAATTGAAGTCCCGTTGCTGGACGGGTGAATCCGGCGGATGAGCATAACCTGGACTACGTTGACAAGCTTGAGCTTCTTGTCCACCAGGTTTCGGACGGAGGTTTGGAGTCCGGTCAGCTCTTCCGAATCACCCCACGTCAGGCCCGTCTCTTTCCATGATGTGAGCCGTGTGGGGAAGCCAGATCTGAATTCGGGGGCCGCCGCCCATTTGGAGTCGCGCGGCTCGGTGATGTAGAACCACCCCGATTGCCACCCCTTTATTGTCTCCACGAAGGAGCCCTCGAGCCATAGAACATTGGGCATCCTGCCCGCCATGGCGCCTCCGCACTCCGCCTGTTGGCCGCCCACTATCTTCGGCTTGACACTAAATTTCTTCAACCATAAACCGAAGTGGGGTTGGATGCAGAGGAAGGCCTCGCACACGCCAATAAACATCGAAATATTGAGGATGAAGTTTGGGGCCAGATATGGAAATCCAGGCCGTAGTAGAACATGAGCCCCCGGACAAATGGGTGAACTGGAAAACCTAGTCCGCGGAGGAAGTGGGTGAGGAACACCACCCTCTCATGGGGCCTGGGGGTGGGGACGAGCTGCCCCTTGTTGAGGAGCCGAAACGCGATGTCGCCGGACAAGTATCCGGCCTCCCGCAGCTTTGTGATGTGCCCCTCCGTCACAGAGGAGGCCATCCACCTGCCTCCCGCTCCGGACATTGTTGCAGAAGGTTGAGGTGGGATGTGCGGACTTGGGCGGTGGAGCTCGAGTGCGCAGAAATGGATGAGAAAAGGAGGAAGAAGGCGTAGGTGAAAAGGTGGATCCTTATCCCCTTATATGGACGGACGAAACTATGGGTCCCGCACCAGCCTGGTAAAACTCGCTTATCTCCCAAGCGCCGTAATCAATGGCGCGGATGGGTTACCCACGTCCGTATTGATTGGAACCCCGGAATAAGGGGGCATGATCTCCGCTTTGATAAGACGTGCCAAGGAAACCGCCTCGCTAAACGCGCTAAGATGGAACAGTAAAAAAACGATTCATATAAAGGCCTGGCTGTGGTGTGATGTCACGCCGCGGAATACGTCAGCAGATCTGTGCAAAAATTATTCTCTCTACGGTGGTATGTGGAACTTGTTTTGCAGAGTCGGACACTATCCTTGTGTTCAAAACCTTCTATGAAGTATTCGGAGGAGGAACCCGCCTTGCAATGCGAAGACAATATGCGCCCGGACTGGCTCATTGAAGCCTTTCGGGGAGACTCTTTGAGGAGTCCTGGACTAGGGGTGTCCGGATAGCGAACTATCATCTTTGGCCGGACTCCAAGACTATGAAGATACAAGATTGAAGACTTCGTCCCGTGTCCGGATGGGACTTTCCTTGGCGTGGAAGGCAAGCTTGGCGATACGGATATGTAGATCTCCTACCATTGTAACCGACTCTGTGTAACCCTAACCCTATCTGGTGTCTATATAAACTGGAGGGTTTTAGTCCGTAGGACGAACAACAATCATACCATAGGCTAGCTTCTAGGGTTTAGCCTCTCTGATCTCGTGGTAGATCTACTCTTGTACTTCCCATATCATCAATATTAATCAAGCAGGAGTAGGGTATTACCTCCATCGAGAGGGCCCGAACCTGGGTAAAAACATCGTGTCCCTTGTCTCCTGTTACCATCCGCCTAGACGCACAGTTCGGGACCCCCTACCCGAGATCCGCCGGCTTTGACACCGACAACTGTGTTTATACTTTTGCCTGAAAGTATTATGATGCCTCCTGTGCGGCCATTCTATGTATGTATATACCCTGAAAGTTTGCAGTCGTCGGCTTCAGCCCCCACGCATATATTGCGGGGGTGTTCGAAAAAGCGCGTAGTCACACTTTTATCCAACGTCTTGGTCCATTAAGGATGTGATGGCGCGGCGAACAAGGCAATCGGACTATATAGCTTTAACACTTTCACTTAGCCATAGGAGTTTGACGTTGGGGCTACTATATAGCCCTTGGTACTTCCTCGCTCGTCCGAATACGGAGCGCGTACATACATGACCGGGAAACCGGCCCTTCGTTAATGCGGAGGAATCACGAAGATTCTGCTGAGTCATCGAGTGGTTGACCAGTCTCGCGCTTTATCATGACAGTCAGTTTTTAGCTTTTTCTACTGAGGTGCTCGTCCAGATGAACCAGGGCACAATCGCAGTAGTTCTCCCTGTGCCACCTTAGCCGATAGAACGGAATGTAAGGTAGCAAAACACGGGAGCCGGGCAAACCAAACACGGGAGCTGATGCATATAAGGCCAAACTCGCGACCCCAAATACTCCCTAAGGTATTCAGACTTTACAACATATGTTGGGCTAAGTAGCACCCTCGATAATAAACCCAGAATTTCCAGGTACGTGCATTAGTCTGACTTGACGAAATATCAATAACACCATCATCGTTCTCGGTTGTGTTGAGTATCCGGAGGGTGTGAAGCAACAAGAGACAGTAAAAAAGGTTTACATAGGGTCTTAATCTAAAAAGAAACCTTTGAACGGGACCCTGCTGCACATTTGCGCCTGTGTCTCCATTGTGCCGTATCCTGGAAGGGTGTAGCACGATGATCATCTGCAAAAGAGAAAAACCCAGGTGAAAGTCTTCGTGCGAAAAATTGGTTATTCTTAATGAACCATTAAAATTCAAACTAAATAAGGTCAAGCCGAACTGTGGTTCTTTTTACATGCGGGAAGCCCCTAGCACCACCTATGGGGGTATATCCATCGACCCAATCTCAGGTTTATCTGAGCTGTTGCAGCCAGTGGTGCGCTAGACTCATCTAGCCGTGTCCGCGATCTTGACGACTTATTATTTTATTCTGGTTGGAAAGGACGTTCAGTGTTCGGCTGCTAACGCCGCCACACATTCTTCCGCACGTAAGGAACGCCATGTGTTTCCGCTAACTATGATGATGCCGTGTGGACCGGGCATCTTAAGCTTAAGATAAGCGTAATGCGGCACTGTGTTAAAACGAGCGAAGGCCATTCTTCCGAGTAGTGCTTGATAGCCTCTTCGGAATGGAGCGATGTCGAAGGTTAATTTTTCACTTCGGAAGTTGTCGGGAGAACCGTATACAACTTCTAGTAGTAGAGAGCCCGTACAGCGGGCCTCTGGGCCAGGTATTACTCCTTTAAAGGTAGTATTGCTTTGGTTGATTCTTGTCGGGTCTATCCCCATTTTGCGGACTATGTCCTAATATATCAGATTAAGACTACTGCCGTCGTCCATAAGGACTCAGGTGAGATGTTATCCGTCAATTATTGGGTCTAGCACCAAGGGGGCCGATCCTCCGTGCCGGATACTAGTCGGGTGATCCCTGCATTCGAAAGTGATCGGGCGGGCCGACCAAGGGTTGAACTTGGGGGCGACGGGCTCCATGGCGCATACGTCTCAGGGTGCGCATTTGCTCCTCCTTTTTGTTTTGTGAATCATGTTCACTGTTTTGACCTATGGTGGGAATTTTTTCTGTCCCCCAGTGTTTTGTTGGTGAGGCTCATCCTCGTTTGCACTTGGTGTCTCCCTCCCCTTGTGTTAGGCGTTTAGCTTGCCGGCCTGCTTGAAGACCCATCATTCTCTGTTGGTGTGATTTGCAGGTTTGTCGGAGGTGCCATGAATCTGACATAATCTGTCTAGAATCTTGTTTAGATTGGAAGGTCCATCTCTGCTGCCTTTGAATGGCTTTTTCCGCTGACCGGGTCGAGAGCCCCTGAATCCGACGTTTACCGCCGTGTTTTCTAGGCTGTCTTCATTGTTTCGGCGCTTGCTTTTATTGCGTCGTGGTTTTCCATTGCCACCCCTGACTCCGGATGTGCCTGGGTCACTGGTGCCGCTACGGGCCAGCCAACTATCTTCGCCCACGCAAAAGCGGGTCATAAGGCTTGTTAGGGCTGCCATTGTCCTCGGTTTTTCCTGGCCGAGGTGTCTGGAGAGCTATTCGTCCCGGACACTGTGTTTGAAAGCCGCTAAGGCTTCGGCGCCCGGGCAGTCGACAATTTGATTCTTCTTAGTGAGGAATCTGTTCCAAAGCTTTCGGGCTGACTCTCCGGGCTATTGAGTTATATGACTTAAATCGTCTGCATCCTGTGGTCGGACATAGGTCCCTTGAAAATTAGCCCTGAAAGCATCCTCAAGCTCTTACCAACTTCCAATTGAGTTTTAGGGGAGGCTCTTCAGCTAGTGCCGAGCTGGTCCTTTCAACTTGAGGGGCAAGTATTTGATGGCGTGGAGATCATCTCCGTGAGCCGTATGGATACAAAGGATAAAGTCCTCAGTCCAGACCCCAGGGTCTATCGTGATCCAGCACCTCATTTGTGAAGCATAGGGGGTGCATAGCACCCCTGTGTTTGGATGCGTCATGGCATTCTGACGGTTGTAAAGTTTGGTTTTTATTCTGTGCCGGAGCGCGGTTCCTAGATCCATAAATGGACCTAGTCATAACGGCTTTTTGGTGCAAGTCCTCACGTAAATCGTGTGCCGACTTATGTGTGGCATCGTTAGCCGCCCTATCGCGGCCGCAGGGTGGTCGATCCGGCTGATCGGCCGTTTTATTTTTCGGCTGCATAGGCTCTAAAGCCTCGTCATCGAATTCAGGCAGCAACTTGCGCTTTGGATACCTCTTTGTGTGGCGACTGCCGCCGTACTTTTATTTAGTGTCGAGCACTTTGTTCCATCTACTGTTGAGTGTATTTTGCGTGGCCTTCAGCCTTTGCTTCTGCTTCTTTAGACTCCTTGCGGTGGCAATAAGCCTTCTATGGAGGTTCTCTTGCTCCAAGTGCCTTTCCAGGATGATGTGTGCATCGTCGTCCGGACTGTTCTCCTCTCCGGAGAAAGGTTGACTAGCTTTACCCTTGTTGTCGCCGTGATCGGACGGCGGCTCTGTACTATGTTCGCCATTCGCTGGTTCATCCCGCTCTATCGCTGGATCCATGTGGTCGTCATTTCCTTTGGAGTCGACCGGGGTATTATTCGTTCTTGCGCTGGTATCACTGTTTTTGCCGAGGCGGGGTTTGGAACGGCGCCTACGCCGTCGCTTTGGTTGCTCCTCGAGGGAACTATCCTTTGTTGCATCCTTCCATTGCTCGTCATTGTTTTCTTTGGGTGTATCCACCATATATATATCGTGTGATGAAGTGGTTGTCCAGCGCCCTGTGGGCGGTGGGTCCTGTCCCTCCCCTGCATCGTCGTCCATACGGTCGATGCCTTTGGAGTCGAAATCAAGCATGTCGGTTAAATCATCGACAGTGGCTATTAAGTGGGTGGTCGGTGGGGAACGAATTTCTTCGTCGCCCGCTTCCCACTCGAGCCGGACATAATTCGGCCAAGGGCCTCCTGACAAGGAGAGAGACCTTAATGAATTTAGTACATCGCCACAGGCCGAGTGCTGAAAGATATCCGCGGAGGAAAACTCCATGATCGGCGCCCAATCAGATTCGATAGGCACGGACGCAGGCGGTTCGGAGCCCGTGGCCGGGGACGAATCCAAGGATCCGGCAACACAGGTCTCGTAGGAGGTGAAGTCAGTATTCGGCTCTATCACCGCTGAGTGTGCGGCCTCCGTGGCGGGGTCCATCCACCAGTCCTCGGACGGTGCAATCCACTCCGGATTGAGGGCCGGAGTAGCCACAGGTGTGATCTCCCGAACACCGTCTGATGGCAGAGCTAATTCAGGCTCGTCATGACTGTGCGGCACACCTGACATGGGCTCGAATCCGTCGAAGATCAAGTCTATGCGGATGTTGGCAGTATAGTTTAAGTTTCCAAACCTGACCTGAGGCCGGGGGCGTAGCGCTCGATCTGCTCCAAATGGCCAAGCGAGTTGGCCCGCAGTGCGAAGCCGCCGAACACGAAGGTCTGTCCGGGGAGAAAAACCTCACCCTGGAGCGCATCGTTGCCGATGATCAAAGGAGCCATCAAGCCTTATGGTCATGGCACAGCGGAACTCTCGATGAAAGCACCAATGTCGGTGTCAAAACTGGCGGATCTCGGGTAGGGGGTCCCGAACTGTGCGTCTACGGCGGATGGTAACAGGAGGCGGGGGACAGAATGTTTACCCAGGTTCGGGGCCTCTCGATGGAGGTAATACCCTAATTCCTGCTTGATTGATCTGCATGATATGAGTATTACAAGAGTTGATCTACCACAAGATCATAGAGGCTAAACCTTAGAAACTAGCCTATGATTATGATTGTTGTTGTCCTATGGACTAAACCCTCCAGTTTATATAGACACCAGAGGGGGCTAGGGTTACACAGAGTCAGTTACAAGGGAGGAGATCTACATATCCGAATTGCCAAGCTTGCCTTCCACGCCAAGGAGAGTCCCATCCGGACACGGGACAAAGTCTTCAATCTTGTATCTTCATAGTCCAATAGTCCGGCCAAAGTATATAGTCTGGCTGTCCGAGGACCCCCTAATCCAGGACTCCCTCAGGGATGTCTACGGAGAAGTAGTTCTGGTCCCAACGTCTGGGATCCGAACATCCGGTACCCTTCAGCGACCAGCTAAAGCAGTTGGTCGAGCTACACAAGTTGGCAGAGAGCTAGCCATGAAGGACTTGATAGTCTGGCTGTGGCCTGCCGAGCCTATACCTAGTAGCTACTTCGGGCTTGTGTAGCGGCTTGTGAGTGCCTGTCCGTGTCTTGAAGCCGTGAAGCGGTCGGTCTGCATTGAAGGTGCGCATATGGCCTTTGCCCGCGTCAAGACACATAGGGTGAAGCTGGATGCCAAGAAGCTGATGCCCGAGGGACCACCGGAGGGCAAGGAGCATCGTCAACCCGAGCACTATTTTGACGGTGTTCTGGAGGGGTCACGTCTTGTGGCGGAACAATGTTAGAAGGATGTTATATTCCCATGAGAACATGTGTATTACCTTGTTCTGTAATATGGAACAATGATGTTGTGTAGTATAATGTTTATGATTTAAATTTTACCTCCTGTGCGGCCGTTTATTATATATGAGGGTTCACCAGTCGTCGGCTTCTGCCCCCACATAGATAGTATGGGGGTGTTCCGGGTAAATCTAAACATTGTTTACTCCAAATTCTGGTCCTTAAAGGAGGTGTTTAGCACAACGAACAAGGCAATCAGACTATGCGGTCTTTACCGCCCTCACTTAGCTATATGAGTTTGACAATTAATAAAGTTGGCGAAGCCCCTAGAGTTTGGAAGGCCGAATTAGGGGCATGATACACGCCTAATCGGAAGAACCGATTCTTTGCGAGAAGCGGAAAAAATCTCCAACGATTTGGAACCCGAACAGCTGACCAGCTCTCGCCGCATCATGACAGTCAGTTTTCGGCTTTCTCTACTGAGGTGCTCGTCCGGAGGAACCGGGACACAATCGCAGTAGTTCTCCCTTTACTACCCTAGCCGATATAGCGGAACGTAAGGTAGTAAGCACAGGAGCCGGGCAACCCAACTATTGACCAAAGACATGATTCAGAGCCGATGCATATAATGCTATAAGTTCGGGGTGCCGAACTATACTATAAAAGTGTTCGGACTTTTATTTCCGTAATGTGGGGTGTAATGAAGCCCTTGGCGTAGTAATACGTACCATGGTGTACGTGTGCATTGGGTAATTAATACCAAGGTGAGGAAATGGGAAAATGAAGTAATAAGCTGACGCTACCGTGTATTCACCATTATGGTGTAATTAGTACGTCGAGGCGTACTTTGTACAAGTAATGCGAGAAGCAAGTAAGGCTATTTAACACGCCACCACCAAGGGTGAGCTACATGCGAGTATGAAAAGCTATTATGGCAATAATTTAATAGAGACCACCTGGGGATTCCCTTGTAAGCAAGAGCTCCTTGCCTCCTATGTGTGTTCTGCCGGCGGGTTGTCCATGTAGACCTCGAAAAGAGAATGAAGCCCGTAAAAAGGAAAAAGTAAAAGCATGCGAATCCCCGGGTCGGCCAAGCCGTACTGTGGATCGTGAATGAGTTATACCTCCGTCAATACCCATGGGGTTTTGAGTGCGTCATTTATGTACGTGCGGTAGTAATGCCATTGCCTCATCGGGGCTGGGACGGAGGCCGAGTTGCTAATTCGGCTCGCGACGGGCCGAGCTGTCCTACTGCAGTGTTGTCTGGACCCTCTTGATGATGTCTAGAGGCTTGGCAGCCGAATTATAATGCTGCTTGAGAAGGCCGCTCTGTACTTCTGCTGCTAGGGTGGCGGTGTGTTCCGCTGTATGGGGGGAGCGCTCCGTGTTTCCATTTACTCTAATGATGCCATGTGCACCGGGCATCTTGAGCTTGAGATAAGCATAATGTGGTACCGCGTTGAATCTATTGAATGCAGTTCATCCGAGTAGGGTGTAATAGCCGCTGCGGAATGGGACGATATCGAAGATTAGTTCTTCGCTTCAGAAGTTATCCGGTGAACCGAATACTCCCTCCAGCGTTATTGAGCCCGTACAACGGGCCTTCACGCCTGGTATGACTCCTTTAAAGGTAGTCTTTGTTGGTTTGATCCGCGAGGGGTTAATGCCCATCTTCCGCACTGTGTCCTGATAAAGTAGGTTGAGGCTGCTACCACCGTCCATCATGACTCGTGTTAGGTGAAACCCGTTAATAATTGGGTCGAGGACTAGTGCGGCTGAACCGCCATGGCGGATACTGGTTGGGCGATCTTGACGATCGAAGGTGATCGAGAATGATGAACATAGGTTGAATTTTGGGGCGACCGGCTCTACCGTGTAAACGTCCCTAAGTGCTCGCTAACGCTCCCTTTTGGGGATGTGCGTAGCGTATATCATGTTCACCATTTTGACTTGAGGGGGAAATTTCTTCTGCCCTCCGGTGTTCGACTGCCGGGGCTCTTTGTCATCGTCCTCGCTCTGTGATTCCCCTTCCTCGTTTCTGCCATTTATCTTGCTAGCTTGTTTGAATACCAGGCAATCTCTGTTAATATGGCTAGCCGGTTTGTCTGGGGTGCTGTGTATCTGGCAAGGACGATCGAGTATGCGGTCCAAGCTGGATGGTCCTCCGCTTCTCCTTTTATAGGGCTTCTTTCGCTGGCCGGACTTGGAGCCACTGAATCCGGCATGAACTGTAGTGTCCTCGGTGTTATCGCCATTCTTCGGCGTTTGTGTTTGTTGCGCCGGAGCTTGCCGGTGCTACTTTTGGCCTCGGAGGGGCCTATTTCGTTGGCTGTGTTTGTGCTGCGAGTTAGCCAACTATCCTCTCCCGCGCAGAAGCGGGTCATAAGTGTCGTAAGATCTGCCATAGACTTTGGTTTATCTTGGCCGAGGTGCCGTGCTAGCCATTCGTCGCGGATGCTGTGTTTGAAGGCTGCTAGGGCCTCGGCATCCGGACAGTCAATGATCTGGTTCTTTTTGGTCAGGAACCTAGTCCAAAATTTTCTGGCTGATTCTCCAGCTTATTGAACTATGTGGATTAAGTCATCGGCATCCGGTGGCCGAACATAAGTTCCTTGGAAGTTATCATGGAAAGCCTCTTCCAAGTCCTCCCAGCTGCCGATGGAATTCTCAGGCAGGCTATTTAACCAGTGTCGAGCTGGTCCTTTGAGCTTTAATTGGATGTATTTGATGGCGTGGAGGTCATCTCCTCGAGCCATGTGGATATGGAGAACAAAATCCTCGATCCATACTGCTGGGTCGGTTGTGCCGTCGTATGCTTCAATGTTGACAGGCTTGAACCCCTCGGGGAATTCGTGATCCAGCACCTCATCTGTGAAGCAGAGAGGATGTGTGGTGCCTCTATAGCGGGCCGCATCGCGGTGGAGCTCTGATGGAGTCCATCTGCGGCATTCGGCTCGGGCGTGGTTAGGTTTGTCCCGTCCGAATAGGTAGCCATCGTTGTGCCTCGAAGCACGCCCTCGCGATCCGTAGATCGATCTTGTGTGTCCTGCTCTATCATCCAGGATCTACCGGAGGTCGTACGCGTGACCCCGAACTCTTCTGTCTTTATTCTTACGAGACGGTGGGGCATGCTGCTGTTCGGCCTGAGTTGCCGCTTTATCCCGGCCGTGGGGTGGCCGGTCGGCCACTCTGTCTTGACCACGTGGTGGTCATTCCGCATTACACGAGGGAGATGTGCACTCCGGTGCTTCCTCATCGAATTGAGGTAGCAGTCTGCGTTTCGGGTAGCTCTTGGCTTGGCGCCTGGGGCCGTATTCTTCGACTATCAGGACATCAGTCCATGTATCGACGAGCAGATCTTGTTCAGCTTGAAGCTGCTGCTGTTTCTTTTTCAGGCTCTTTGCAGTGGCTATGAGCTGAAGCTTAAAGCGCTCCTGCTCTAGAGGATCTTCCATCATGATGAAGTCTTCGTTGCCGAGGCTTGTCTCCTCCTTGGAGGGTAGACGGTAACTATCGTCCTCCGAGTCATCTTGTATGGCCTGTTCATCAGGGTCGTCTTGCCTGTTGTCATGTTCCTCCTGTTCGGATGTGGCTCCGACAGGGTCTTCATTGTTTTCAGCGTCGCCTGGAGTACATTCTCTCCAGTGCCGGTGTTGCCGTCCTTTGAGCGACGAGGCTTAGAACGGCACTTGGGGCGTCGGCCTTTGGACTGTGTCTCAGAGGTTTTATTCGCATCTGGCTCTTCTTTGTCAATGCCAGATCCTTTGGGTGTGTCAACCATGTACACATCTTACGAAGAGGTAGCCGTCCAACGTCCAGTGAATGGCGGGTCTTGGCCTTGCTCCTGATCGGCATCGCCGTCCATACCGTCGATGTCTTCGGAGTCATAGTCAAGCACGTTGGTTAAGTCATCGACAGTGGCTATGAAGTGGCTGGCGGGTGGGAAGCAAAATTCCTCGTCATCCGTCTCTAGCTCGACCCGAACATAGTTCGGTTGTGAGTCCTTCTCCAAGGATAAGTTCTTTAAAGAATTTAGCATGTCACCAAAAGGTGAGTGCTGGAAAACGTCAGCGGCGCTGAACTCGAAGATCGATAACCGATCTAGCTCGGTGTCCGCGGGCGTACACAGTCCGGAACGTGTAGCCGAAAACGAGTCCGGGGTTCCATTGACGCAAGTATTGTAGGATGTCGAGTCAGTGTGCGGCTCCAACACCGTGGACTTTGTGGCCTCGGAGGGCACGATGTGCTTTGGTTTTGAGGCCGTTGCAGCAACAGGATCCATCTCCTGGGTGTGATCCGATGACGGATTTAAGTCATGTTCATCGGAGAGAGGGGGAGCGACTGCCGCCGTCTCGAACCCATCGAAGATCTAGTCTCCACGGGTATCCGTGATGCATTTCAAGCTTCCGAATCTGGCTTGATGGCCAGGGGCGTGGCTATCGACCTGCTCCAGATGGCCAAGCGAGTTGGCCCACAGTACGAAGTCGCCGAACACAAAGGTTCGTCTGGGGAGGAAGGCTTCTCCCTGAATGGCGCTATTACTGACGATCGAAGGGGCCATCAAATCCTTTGCCGACGGCACAGTGGAACTCTCAATGAAAGCACCAATGTCGGTGTCAAAACTGGCGGATCTCGGGTAGGGGGTCCCGAACTGTGCGTCTAGGATCGATGTTAACAGGAGACGGGGGACATGATGTTTATCCAGGTTTGGGCCCTCTCTATGGAGTTAATACCCTACTTCCTGCTTGATTGATCTTGATGAATATGAGTGTTACAAGAGTTGATCTACCACGAGATTGTAATGGCTAAACCCTAGAAGTCTAGCCTATGTGTATATGGTAATGAATCTGTCCTATCCGGACTATGCTCTCTGGTTTATATAGACATCGGAGAGATCTAGGGTTACATGGAGTCAGTAACATAAGAAGGAATCTTCACAGCTGGTCGCCTAGCTTGCCTTCCACACCAAGGAAAGTCCAATCCAGACACGAGTATGGTCTTCGGTCTTCATGTCTTCACAACCCATCAGTCCAACCCAATGAAAATAAATGGCCGGACACCTGAGGACCCCTTAGTCCAGGACTCCCTCACCCGTGATACCGCTGAACCGAAAGAACCGCCTAGCTCAAATTTGTGGGGGTACTTTCGTAACTTAACCCACATTTCGGACAAGTGTGTCCCAAGCCATGGTTCCCCACTCCCATCCCATCAGTGGTATCCATGTGGTCGTCGTGTCCTTTGGAGTCGCCTGGGGTATTATTCGTTCTTGCGCTGTTATCAATGTTGTTGCCGAGGCGGGGTTTGGAAAAGCGCCTACGCCGTCGCTTTGGTTGCTTCTCGAGGGAACTATCCTTTGCTGCATCCTTCTGTTACTCATCATTGTTTTCTTTGGGTATCCACCATATATATATCGTGTGATGAAGTGGTTGTCCAGCGCCCTGTGGGCGGTGGGTCCTATCCCTCTCCTGCATCGTCGTCCATACCGTTGATTCCTTTGGAGTCGAAATCAAGCATGTCGGTTAAATCATCGACAGTGGCTATTAAGTGGGTGGTCGGTGGGGAACGAATTTCTTTGTCGTCCGCTTCCCACTCGAGCCGGACATAGTTCGGCCAAGGGCCTCCTGACAAGGAGAGAGACCTTAATGAATTTAGTACATCGCCCAAGGCCGAAAAGGCCGAAGATATCCGCGGAGGAAAACTCCATGATCGGCGCCCAATCAGATTCAATAGGCATGGACGCATGCGGTTCGGAGCCTGTGGCCGGGGACGAATCCAAGGATCCAGCAACACAGGTCTCGTAGGAGGTGAAATCAGTATTCGGCTCTATCACCGCTGAGTGTGCGGCCTCCGTGGCGGGCTCCGTCCACCCGTCCTCGGACGGTGCAATCCACTCCGGTTTGAGGGCCGGAGTAGCCACAGGTGTGATCTCCCGAACACCGTCTGATGGCAGAGCTAATTCATGCTCGTCATGACTATGCGGCACACCTGACATGGGCTCGAATCCGTCGAAGATCAAGTCTATGCGGATGTTGGCAGTATAGTTTAAGTTTCCAAACCTGACCTGAGGCCGGGGGCGTAGCTCTCGATCTGCTCCAAATGGCCAAGCGAGTTGGCCCGCAGTGCGAAGCCGCCGAACACGAAGGTCTGTCCGGGGAGAGAAACCTCACCCTGGAGCGCATCGTTGCCGATGATCGAAGGAGCCATCAAGCCTTATGGTCATGGCACAGTGGAACTCTCGATGAAAGCACCAATGTCGGTGTCAAAACCGGCGGATCTCGGGTAGGGGGTCCCGAGTTGTGCGTCTACGGCGGATGGTAACAGGAGGCGGGGGACAGAATGTTTACCCAGGTTCGGGGCCTCTCGATGGAGGTAATACCCTACTTCCTGCTTGATTGATCTGGATGATATGAGTATTACAAGAGTTGATCTACCACGAGATCATAGAGGCTAAACCCTAGAAGCTAGCCTATGATTATGATTGTTGTTGTCCTATGGACTAAACCCTCCAGTTTATATAGACACCAGAGGGGGCTAGGGTTACACAGAGTCGGTTACAAGGGAGGAGATCTACATATCCGAATTGCCAAGCTTGCCTTCCACGCCAAGGAGAGTCCCATCCGGACATGGGACGAAGTCTTCAATCTTGTATCTTCATAGTCCAATAGTCCGGCCAAAGTATATAGTCCGGCTGTCCGAGGACCCCCTAATCCAGGACTCCCTCAGGGATGTCTACGGAGAAGTAGTTCTGGTCCCAACGTCTGGGATCCGAACATCCGGTACCCTTCAACGACCAGCTAAAGCAGTTGGTCGAGCTACACAGGTTGGCAGAGCTAGCCATGAAGGACTTGATAGTCCGGCTGTGGCCTGCCGATCCTATACCTAGCAGCTACTTCGGGCTTGTGTAGCGGCTTGTGAGTGCATGTCTGTGTCTTGAAGCTGTGAAGCGGTCGGTCTGCATTGAAGGTGCGCGTATGGCCTTTGCCCACTTCAAGACGCATAGGGTGAAGCTGGATGCCAAGAAGCTGATGCCCGAGGGACCACCGGAGGGCAAGGAGCATCGTCGACCCGAGCACTATTTTGACGATGTTCTGGAGGGGTCACGTCTTGTGGCGGAACAATGTTAGAACGATGTTATATTCCCATGAGAACATGTGTATTACCTTGTTCTGTAATATGGAACAATGATGTTATGTAGTATAATGTTTATGATTTAAATTTTACCTCCTATGTGGCCGTTTATTATATCTGAGGGTTGACTAGTCGTCACGCTTTACGTAGATAGTATGGGGGTGTTCCGGATAAATCTAAACACTCTTTACTCCACATTCTGGTCCTTAAAGGAGGTGTTTAGCACAACGAACAAGGCAATCAGACTATGCGGCCTTTACCGCCCTCACTTAACCATAGGAGTTTGAAAATTAATAAAGTTGGCGAAGCCCCTAGAGTTCGGAAGGCTGAATTAGGGGCGTGATACACGCCTAATCGGAAGAACCGTTTCTTCGCGAGAAGTGGAAAAAATCTCCAACAATTTGGAACCCGAACAGCTGACCAGCTCTCGCTGCATCATGACAGTCAGTTTTCGGCTTTCTCTACTGAGGTGCTCGTCCGGAAGAACCGGGACACAATCGCAGTAGTTCTCCCTTTACTACCCTAGCCGATGTAACAGAACGTAAGGTAGTAAGCACAGGAGCCGGGCAACCCAACTATTGACCAAAGACATGATTCAGAGCCGATGCATATAATGCTATAAGTTCGGGGTGCCGAACTATACTATAAAAGTGTTCGGACTTTTATTTCCGTAATGCGGGGTATAATGAAGCCCTGGCGTAATGTCGTACCATGGTGTACGTGTGCATTGGGTAATTAATACCAAGGTGAGGAAATGGGAAAATGAAGTAATAAGTTGACGCTACCGTGTATTCACCATTATGGTGTAATTAGTACGTCGAGGCGTACTTTGTACAAGTAATGCGAGAAGCAAGTAAGGCTATTTAACACGCCGCCACCAAGGGTGAGCTACATGCGAGTATGAAAAGTTATTATGGCAATAATTTAATAGAGACCACCTGGGGATTCCCTTGTAAGCAAGAGCTCCTTGCCTCCTAGGTGTGTTCTGCCGGCGGGTTGTCCGTGTAGACCTCGAAAAGAGAAGGAAGCCCGTAAAAAGGAAAAAGTAAAAGCATGCGAATCCCCGGGTAGGTCAACCCGTACTGTGGATCGCGAATGAGTTATACCTCCGTCAATACCCATGGGGTTTTGAGTGCGTCATTTATGTATGTGCGGTAGTAATGCCATTGCCTCATCGGGGCGGGGACGGAGGCCGAGTTGCTAATTCGGCTCGCGACGGGCCGAGCTGTCCTACTGCAGTGTTGTCTGGACCCTCTTGACGATGTCTAGAGGCTTGGAAGCCGAATTATAATGCTGCTTGAGAAGGCCGCTCTGTACTTCTGCTGCTAGGGTGGCGGTGTGTTCCGCTGTATGGAGGGAGCGCTCCGTGTTTCCATTTACTGTAATGATGCCACGTGGACCGGGCATCTTGAGCTTGAGATAAGCATAATGTGGTACCGTGTTGAATCTATTGAATGCGGTTCATCCGAGTAGGGCGTGATAGCCGCTGCGGAATGGGACGATATCGAAGATTAGTTCTTCGCTTCAGAAGTTATCCGATGAAATGTATACTCCCTCCAGCGTTATTGAGCCCGTACAACGGGCCTTCACGCCTGGTATGACTCCTTTAAAGGTAGTCTTTGTTGGTTTGTTCCGCGAGGGGTTAATGCCCATCTTCCGCACTGTGTCCTGATAAAGCAGGTTGAGGCTGCTACCACCGTCCATCATGACTCGTGTTAGGCGAAACCCATCAATAATTGGGTCGAGGACTAGTGCGGCTGAACCGCCATGGCGGATACTGGTTGGGCGATCTCGGCGATCGAAGGTGATCGAGAATGATGAACATAGGTTGAATTTTGGGGCGATCGGCTCTACCGTGTAAACGTCCCTAAGTGCTCGCTAACGCTCCCTTTTTGGGATGTGCATAGCGTATATCATGTTCACCATTTTGACTTGAGGGGGAAATTTCTTCTGCCCTCCGGTGTTCGGCTGCCGGGGCTCTTCGTCATCTTCCTTGCTCTGTGATTCCCCTTCCTCATTTCTGCCATTTATCTTGCTAGCTTGTTTGAATACCAGGCAATCTCTGTTAGTATGGCTAGCCGGTTTGTCTGGGGTGCTGTGTATCTGGCAAGGACGATCGAGTATGCGGTCCAAGATGGATGGTCCTACGCTGCTCCTATTATAGGGCTTTTTTCGCTGGCCGGACTTGGAGCCGCTGAATCCGGCATGAACTGTAGTGTCCTCGGTGTTATCGCCATTGCTTTGGCGTTTGTTTCTGTCGCGCCGAAGCTTGCCGGTCCGTGCTAGCCATTCGTCGCGGATGCTGTGTTTGAAGGCTGCTAGGGCCTCGGCATCCGGACAGTCAATGATCCGGTTCTTTTTGGTAAGGAACCTAGTCCAAAATTTTCTGGCCGATTCTCCAACTTATTGAACTATGTGGATTAAGTCATCCGCATCCGGTGGCCGAACATAAGTTCCTTGGAAGTTATCAAGGAAAGCCTCTTCCAAGTCCTCCCAGCTGCCGATGGAATTCTCAGGCAGGCTATTTAACCAGTGTCGAGCTGGTCCTTTGAGCTTTAATGGGAGGTATTTGATGGCGTGGAGGTCATCTCCTCGAGCCATGTGGATATGGAGAATAAAATCCTCGATCCATACTGCTGGATCAGTTGTGTCGTCGTATGCCAATGTTGACAGGCTTGAACCCCTCGGGGAATTCGTGATCCAGCACCTCATCTGTGAAGCAGAGAGGATGTGCGGTGCCTCTATAGCGGGCCGCATCGCGGCGGAGCTCTGATGGAGTCCGTCTGCGGCATTCGGCTCGGGCTTGGTTAGGTTTGTCCCGTCCGAATAGGTAGCCATTGTCGTGCCTCGAAGCACGCCCTTGCAATCCATAGATTGATCTTGTGTGTCCTGCTCTATCATCCCGGATCTACCGGAGGTCGTACGTGTGACCCCGAACTCTTCCGTCTTTATTCTTACGAGGCGGTGGTGCAGGCTGCTGTTCCTCCTGAGTTACCGCTTTATCCCGGCCGCGGGGTGGCCGGTCGGCCACTGTGTCTTGACCACGTGGTGGTCATTCCGCATTACACGAGGGAGATGTGCGCTCCGGTGCTTCCTCATCGAATTGAGGTAGCAGTCTGCGTTTCGGGTAGCTCTTGGTTGGGCGCCTGGGACCGTATTCTTCGACTATTAGGACATCAGTCCATCTATCGACGTGCAGATTTTGTTCAGCTTGAAGCTGCTGCTGTTTCTTTTTCAGGCTCTTTGCAGTGGCTATGAGCTGAAGCTTAAAGCGCTCCTGCTCTAGAGGATCTTCCATCACGATGAAGTCTTCGTTGCCGAGGCTTGTCTCCTCCTCGGAGGGTAGACGGTAACTATCGTCCTCCGAGTCATCTTCTATGGCCTGTTCATCAGGGTTGTCTTGCATGTTGTCATGTTCCTCCTGTTCGGATGTGGCTCCGACAGGGTCTTCATTGTTTTCAGCGTCGCCTGGAGAACATTCTCTCCAGTGCCGGTGTTGCCGTCCTTTGAGCGACGAGGCTTAGAACGGCACTTGGGGCGTCGGCCTTTGGACTGTGTCTCAGAGGTTTTATTCGCATCTGGCTCTTCTTTGTCAATGCCAGATCCTTTAGGTGTGTGAACCATGTACACATGGTACGAAGAGGTAGCCGTCCAACGTCCAGTGAATGGCGGGTCTTGGCCTTGCTCCTGATCGGCATCGTCGTCCATACCGTCGATGTCTTCGGAGTCATAGTCAAGCACGTCGGTTAAGTCATCGACAGTGGCTATGAGGTGGCTGGCGGGTGGGAAGCAAAATTCCTCGTCATCCGTCTCTAGCTCGACCCGAACATAGTTCAGCTGTGAGTCCTTCTCCAAGAATAAGTTCTTTTAAGAATTTAGCATGTCACCAAAAGGTGAGTGCTGGAAAACGTCAGCGGCGCTGAACTCAAAGATCGATAACCGATCTAGCTCGGTGTCCACGGGCGTACACAGTCCGGAACGTGTAGCCGGAAACGAGTCCGGGGTTCCATTAACGCAAGTATTGCAGGATGTCGAGTCAGTGTGCGGCTCCAACACCGTGGACTTTGTGGCCTCGGAGGGCACAATGTGCTTCGGTTCTGAGGCCGTTGCAGCAACAGGATCCATCTCCTGGGTGTGATCCGATGACGGATTTAAGTCATGTTCATCGGAGAGAGGGGGAGCGACTGCCGCCGTCTCGAACCCATCGAAGATCTAGTCTCCACGGGTATCCGTGACGCATTTCAAGCTTCCGAATATGGCTTGATGGCCAGGGGCGTGGCTATCGACCTGCTCCAGATGGCCAAGCGAGTTGGCCCATAGTACGAAGTCGCCGAACACAAAGGTTCGTCTGGGGAGGAAGGCTTCTCCCTGAATGGCGCCATTACTGACGATCGAAGGGGCCATCAAATCCTTTGCCGACGGCACAGTGGAACTCTCAATGAAAGCACCAATGTCGGTGTCAAAACCGGTGGATCTCGGGTAGGGGGTCCCGAACTGTGCGTCTAGGATCGATGGTAACAGGAGACGGGGGACACGATGTTTACCTAGGTTCGGGCCCTCTCTATGGAGGTAATACCCTACTTCCTGCTTGATTGATCTTGATGAATATGAGTGTTACAAGAGTTGATCTACCACGAGATCATAATGGCTAAACCCTAGAAGTCTAGCCTATGTGTATATGGTAATGAATCTGTCCTATCCGGACTATGCTCTCCGGTTTATATAGACACCGGAGAGATCTAGGGTTACATGGAGTCTGTTACATAAGAAGGAATCTTCACAGCTGGTCGCCTAGCTTGCCTTCCACACCAAGGAAAGTCCAATCCGGACACGAGTATGGTCTTCGGTCTTCATGTCTTCACAACCCATCAGTCCAACCCAATGAATAACTAGCCAGACGCCCGAGGACCCCTTAGTCCAGGACTCCCTCACCCGTGATACCGCAGAACCGAAAGAACCGCCTAGCTCAAATTTGTGGGGGTACTTTCATAACTTACCCCACATTTCGGACAAGCGCGTCCCAAGCCATGGTTCCCCACTCGCATCCCATCATCCCACCCATCATACACCGAGGCTGCGAAAACATGCGAAGCCCCACACCCTCCTTCGTCCGCCACCCAGCCGGAGCCTCTTCCACGACGACATCGTCCACATCAACACCTTGACGTCCCTCATCCACCATACCGGATGAGGATCCATTGTCGATCTCGTCGTCCCACCAATTAAGTCACCCCGTCCTCCGCCCCCAAGGAGCTGCCCCTACGTTCCCCTCGTATTTTGCGCCACCTCCATTCCCACACCGTTGTCTTCACCTACACCATCGGAACAACACAAAATTGGATGAAGTTGAGGCCTAATCGGCACCACCAAAGAGGTTGTACACTAATTGCCGCATTTTCTTCTTGATTCGATCTCACGGTGCTGCCGGCGCCCGGTCCCGAGCTGACATAGCGCGGCTCCATCCACGGCGGTGTCGCCGGCCCACTTCCTCCACGGCATCGCTCCCTCGGCAGCGACGTCCACATCTGTCGGATGTGGGGTTCCGGCAAACCCTTAAGGTTCAAACACTGGGGTGCGCGCGAAGTCTTTTCCTCCTACCGATATACGCCCTAGCTCGCTAAGATCTTGCGGACGAACTTCGGCGAACTTCATAACCTGAGATAGACACGAGGTTTATATCTGGTTCGG
Organism: Aegilops bicornis; assembly: GCA_021605145.1. Lineage (NCBI taxonomy): Eukaryota > Viridiplantae > Streptophyta > Magnoliopsida > Poales > Poaceae > Aegilops > Aegilops bicornis. The sequence goes on along the minus strand of CM038674.1, from coordinate 614,154,345 downwards.
GCCCTTTGTTGTGGTGTAATACCCTACTCCAGTGTGGTGGTGGTGGATTGCCTCTTGGGCCGATGATGAACAGTACAAGGGGAGAACAACCTCCTGAGGTTGAGGTGTTCCTCTGTGTACGAGCTTGTGCACGTCTCTGGATCTGATTGCTACTACTGTGGTGGCTAGACCTATTTATAGAGGCCCTGGTCCTCTTCCCAAGTATCGAGCGGGAAGGGAGCCAACAATGGCGGGCAAATTTGAAGGGGGACAGCTAGTACAAGCTATCCTGACAAAAGTGGTCTTTGCCTGCGAAAAGCTCTGGTGGTGACGCCGTCTTGGGCTCCATGATGACCTCCGTCTTGCCGTCCTCCTGGTCTTGGTCTCGTTGCACAAATATAGCAAACTTTTCTAGATGCCTCGGTACTCTTCGCCTGCGCTAGCCTCCTTAGCACCAAAGAGGAAATAAGGACGCTCGCGCGCTGGCGCCCGCCTGGCACCGTTCGTCATGGCTCACGTCACGAGAGCCTCGTGAGGTTTTGCCCCGCCTTGACATCTGTGCTCCTTGCGAGCCTGCCTGTCTAGGCCACTCCAAAGGAGGTCTTGTGTCGTCCGTCTAGCGAGGCTCGGACCCTCGCGAGGGTCTTGGATCCCTTGTTGGTGAAGATGGGCCGTGACCGTCTTTGGCTTCTTGTATGCAGGCATGGCGAGCAAGTCTGGGGACCCCCGTTCCCAGAACACCGATAGTAGCCCCCGGGCCCAAGGTTCGCTCGGGCTTGGCTTCACGGCAAAGCCAAGGGTCAAGTTTTGAGCACCGCGGGCCCCCAAAGCCTGCGACCTCGGTTGATGCGTGGCGGTTGATTGGATGTGTTCGTCTCCGCTTCCCATGGTGCCTCGGCGTTTGCACGACTTGACAAGTCCCTGCAAGGAAACCATCATTACCTGTGATCGTGGGATACGCCGGTTGGCCTTCTTCCGCTATAAATGGGGAGGGGGCGGAGCCCCCATCGCCCATCTCTTCCTCGCTTGCTTGCTTCTTCCTCCTTGCTCCACTCCTGACAACAATGGCGCCCATCAGAAGGTTTTCTACTAAAGAGGAAGGAAAGGCTCCCCGTGATGACCCGGGGCCACTTCCGCTGAAGAAGAGGTCGATCCATCGCCGTGATGAAGCGGCGATGCAGGTGGTGACGAGGCCTTGGTGCGAGCGGCCTACTCCGGGGTACCCGCTACCCTTGTATGCCCGAACCGAGGGCTCGGGAGGACAGAGTGAAGAGCAGCACCGCACGCGCCGCGTTCGGGGTCACCGTGCCGTGGCAGCGCATGCCGCTGCCCCTGGGATCCATGCCGCGGACTCCTCGCACGAGTTGGTGCTGTGGGCGGCGATGCCTCCAAGCTCCTGGATCCGCTTCCTACGGTTCTTATCGGACGTGATGCCGCCGAGGGGCCTCTCGAGCTCTGGCTGCAACACGCCGACTGCAGCGCTCCGGCGACCGGAGTGGAGATCGAAGCGGTCCCCACCGGCAATATCTTCATGACTCGCGGCCGGGGTGAGATCGCGCGAGTCTGCCGTGCAAGGGGTGCCCTCGCGATCCACTTTGAGTATGACGACGTCTCCACGCTATTCTTCAAGGTCTTCGATGCTGAGGGACGCCGTCTGGAGTGCTACTCCGGAGAGGAGCGCCAAACCGACGCGCACCCCGCTCGCGGCTACTCCAACAGCAGTAGCCCTTGGGAGTCTAGCAGCCCTCCTGAGCTTTACGAGACTCCAGAGACGAGCGACGATAGCTACGTGCCCCCGAGCTCTCGCCGCGCTCAGAGCAGAGCCGCGGCGTCCAGCCGTCGCCGCCGCTGATCTGGATGAGGTTGGCGCCGGCCTCCCGTGGCCCACTGTTGATGATCGTGTCCGCACGGAAGGGTGTAGATAGGATTCCCCTTAGCATCAGCTTTTGTTTCCTACGAAGAATCATGAATTACCCCGTGGGGGCACGTAAGGGTCTGTAATGTCTCTTGTGCTTATCTTCCCTGTTATGAGAATTTGGTGAACGCATGCCCCGTTAAGGCTCGGTCCCCCCTTTCTTTCCTCGCGATAGCTTGTTGCTCTACGCTGACAGGTCCCAGTCCCCAGGCAGGCTACAGCAGTCGCTGGTATGCCAGGTCGCGTGCCGTGGTCAAGGCCAGGAGGTGTGCGGCCCGAGCACTACAAAAAAAAGAACATCTGTGACATTTTGGGCCGGAAGAAATTTTTTTCTGTCATACATATGACACTTCTATGACGATAATTGTGATAGAACCCGGTATCATCATAGATGTGGTGGGCTCCTACTTCTATAACAAAAAATCATGACAGAAAATGGGCTTTTCGTCCTGGGCAGGCCGGAGACGCAGCTGCATGACATTCTTTGGGCCGTCCATGACGGAAAAACCCATGGTAGAAGCGAGGGGAGGAAAATTTCGGGGAGTTGCCGGTTCCGGTGGGAGGCCGGGGGCCGAGCGATGCGCTTTTCTCTCGTACACGTACGTGCGTGTGCGGCGTTAGCTCTAATCAACACGCGAGGCGTTGGGCTCTAATCGAACCCGGCGATTGTTTGCGCTACGCGTTACTGAACCGAGCAATCGATCGATGGCTGTTAACTGAACCCAATCGAGATTCCTTCGCTACTGCTGCTAACTGAAGCCGATCGATTGGATGAATAGTGAGTGTTTCGGGGGAGGGGGGCTTTGGATGAACAGTGAGCGGTGGCATTGGCTCTGGATGAACAGGCCCCCGTGGTGTGGAGGGCTGGATGAATAGTAGACGATGGAGGGGTGCCCGTGGAGGGGTGGTTGAACAGTAGCCGGTGGAGTAGCGTGCGGTGGAGGCTGGATGAACAGGAGCCCGTGGAGGCTGGAGGAGGTCGACGGTGGAGATGAACAGTATCCCGTGGAGTCCCGTTTTGCGGTACGCCACACCCCTCCCGATGAACAGGACCCGTTTCGACCGTAGGAGGTCCGTTTCGTCCATTTTGCGGTACGCCACACCCCTCCCGATCAACAGGACCCCCGTTTCGACCGTAGGAGGTCCGTTTCCTCCGTTTTGCAGTACACCACACCCTTCCCGATCAACAGGACCCCCATTTCGACTGTAGGAGGTCCGTTTCCTTCGTTTTGCGGTAAGCCAGACCCCTCCCGATCAACATGACCTGGTTTCGAACATGGCCGGTCGAACACAAGGCCGTTTCCTCCATTCTGCGGTACGCCAGGCCTCGTTTCTATCGCCTGTTCCGTCCAAGCCGGTTGCCTCCCACGAGTTTCGTTGCCTCCCAATGAACACGACGCATTCCGTTGCCTCCCCATGAACACGATGCATTCCGTTGCCTCCCCATGAACACGACGACGACGCTGTTTCTCCGTTCCGACCCAGCCATGTACACGAGCCCTCACCGTACGTATGCGCGAGTAGGCGTTCGAGACCCTGCCCGTATGTACGTATGTGGCCGTATTTTCTTTCTTGCACCCTGGCCGCTGTACGTATGTGTACATGCTACGTGCGCGCCTCTACTATGACCAGTATGTACATACACGTTCACGACCAGAATGACAACGGTACGTACGCTTCAACCAGGTGGGTCCCGACTGTCAGGCACTTCCTTGCGTGCGAAAATGTAGCTGGTGGGTCCCAGCAGTCAGAGGGGCGAATCATAATTTTTTTCCCGGACGCACTTCCTTTGCGTGCGAAGATGTAGCTGGTGGATCCCAGCAGTCAGGGGGGCGAATCGTTTTTTTTGCCCAGACGCACTTCCTTGCGTGCGAAGATGTAGCTGGTGGGTCCCAGCAGTCAGGGGGAAACGTTTTTTTTACGAAATACGGTGGCCCGTCCGGTGGGTCCCCACTGTCAGGTGGAGGAATCATTATTTTGCACGTAATAAGGAGGCACTTCCTTGCTCCGGCCGTGGACCCAGCTGTCAGCCTCTCCACGTACAGTCCACGTCCGATGAAAGTCGTTCCTTGACAACGTTGACCACGCCGCGCCGAGAGCACGACGGTGAGGCCTAGGAAGGGGACGACTCGGAGCCGGGGAAGACGCAGCAGTGGATGCCCACGCGAAGAGGAGTACGAGGGTTCACTGGTTCGACTGCAGTGTGAGGATGCTGTCGCCGTAGAATAACTGGGGGTGTGGCTGAGTAGAGGGATGGCCTGGTCAGCGTTGGGAGTAGTAGGGGGCGGTGAGGCCTCTGCGGCATCACAGCCGGCAACGGGAGGCTGGAGCACGCGGCACGACCGGCGCTGGTTTGTGCGGCTCGAGCAAGAAGACCAGAGGTTGAAGAAGCACTACGGCCGTTGGATGAACATCGTACGGTAACAGGATCTAGAATCGTTCATATTGACTAAGTTGACAAAGCCCTCCATCCCCGTCAACTTGGTAGGCCCACAAGTCAGCCTCCAACTATCCTGGGTTCCAGCCGGCAGGGGGAGTATTCATTTTTTTGTGCGTAATAAGGAGGCACTTCCTTGCGTGCGAAGATAGCAGGTGGGTTCGACATGTCAGTGGGGGGCACATTTTTTTCACGAAATACAGAGGCCCTTCCAGTGGGTCCCAGCTGCCAGGTGGAGGAATCATTATTTTGCGCGTAATAACGAGGCATTTCCTTGTGTGCGACCGTGGACCCAGCTGTCAGCCTCTCCACGCACAGTCTACTTCCGATGGTGTCGTTCGTTGACCACGTTGACCATGCCACGCCAAGCGCATCCAAGGTGGTGGACGACGGCGAGGCCCCGGACAGCAACGAGCCGGAGGTGGGAAGACGCGGGAGTAGAGTCGTAGACAGAGAGGTGTACGAGGGTTAACTCGTTCTAGTGCGGTGTAGTTCGGCTTCGGTGGAGAAGAACAGGAGGTGTGGAGGGGTGGAGGGATGGTCTGGCCAACGGTGGAGTAGCGCTTCATAGTGAAGCGTGCTAAGCAGAGCTGCTAGCAGCAGGAGGCGGGAGGTGGTCCCGGCGGCGCTGGAGGAAGAAGACGAGATATTGAAGATGGATGCAGGTCATTGGATGTAAATCCAACCGCTAACATGTCAGAATCATTTGTTGACTAAATTGACAACGACTTGTGTTGGCTTCGACCTACTGGCCCACATTTCAGCCTCCAAAAATGTGGCACTATTCAACCCATTTTTTTAGAATTACATTCTTTTTATTGCGTGGTAGAATTTACAGTCAATTTGATCTTTTTTTTGAATTACATCCATTAGCTGGGCTGGGTGAACAAATAATGTAGCGTTCATGCGGCCCATTTAATTTATTTCCTAAAAAATTACAAGCCATTTGCACTTTCTCGAAATACATGATTTTGTTGGGATGATTCTAATTATAATGTTGGGTTGGGCCAGCAATTTTATCAAAAAATAAAAAGGGGCTGAGCATTTTTTTATAAATATATTTAAATAATAAGTGATATTATTACATTCGTCCTGAAATCTTACCAAGCTTTTGTACACAATCACTAGGATTTTCGTGCCAAAACAATCCTGGATTTTATTTGTTAAGAAATTATTTTATTAGTTTATAAGATGTGGGATATTGTTTTCTTACATATGTAAGTATCTGTTAAATATATGATGACAATTAAAATAATATATAATAACATATAAAATAATTTAAATATATATAATATAGTTAGAAGGGAAACATAAGTTGGACCCAGCGTTCCTATTCTTATCTAGAAAAATAGAACAGACCTCTGTGTTTTCTTCAAAAAATACATAAATTGGGCTGCCAAAAATAAAACCTCGGATAGGAGGTCCAGAGGCCGGTCGATACATGACGGCCCTAAGAAAATACAAACAGGCCTATGGACCTCCCATCCGAGGTCGTGGGCTGCGCATGTTAAGAATGAAAACCTAGACGGGGCAGCCCAAAACCATGTCCAACACTTGCCAAAACTTCGTCCCTCGTTTTCTCTGTGTTACGCACACTCGACATTGTGTGGGCGTTTTGACTGTGCATCATATGAAGATGTGCTATGCATGAATGTTGATCAGCATGATGTTAACTGGCTGGTAGTTCCATTTTCGACCATGAATAAAACTTTCAACATGATGTTAACCCTGTTTGAAAAGGCCGTGTTAATATAAATGCTCTGCCTCTGAAAGTTGCAGATTTCTTATCTGGCTGAAACTTGCGCTTTTCTCTGAGAATCACATTGTCTGCACTTTTATACTCCTATGAAACTACATTTTTTAAGTGCTAAAAATAGATCTCTAGAATTCATAAAATACTTCATATGCTCAATACTACAATCTGGAATTCAAAAGACATTCATATATGAAAGTACTCTCAAAATAAACAACACAAAACACAATTCACAACCTGCAAATACTGACAACCCTAACCTCCTCCTGACAATTCACAACCTGCCCGACTATTGGGCTGGCGGGGCAGCCCCCTCCTATTCCTCGGCGGCAGGCAGCCACCCCGTGAGATGATGTGAACGGTGAGGGAGACGATGGCGGGGAAGCGTCGTCGGGCCAACTGCTTTTCTCCTCTTGAAGTTGGGTTCGGTCGAGGAAGACTCCACCGGCTCGCTCTGGCAGGACACCCTCACAAACGGCACCCTGTAGATGCTCAATCCTTCAATCTCTGGTGGATGCTCCATCTGGGATCGATACTCCCACCACCGCTCCCTCATGATCGGATTCGGTGAATCTGTTTGCTCCATGGCCCAGAGGAGCAGCTTTTATGTACTCCGGCGCGACTCCCTCCGGGAGTATCACCGCCTTTTCGCTCAGTTGGAGATATTTGGCCATGGATGTCGCCGTCGCCGCTAGTTGGTCCTTGTTGTCAAACCAAGACTGTATCTCCAACATCCTAGCTAGCTTCATAGGGTCACCGTCTGTGATCCTCACGTATAGGTTGTACTCCTTCATCGATCTACTTCTCCACAGCACCTTCACTCGCCGACGATGGTTTTTGAATGGAAGAGGAGAGGAGCAGCGCCGGTTTTGGATTAGAACGAGAGAGGAACGACGCTGGTTTTGGACTGGAACAGGAGAGGAGGGGCGGTGGTTTTGAAATGGACGAGGAGAGGAGTGGCGCTGGATATAGATTGGAACAGGAGAGGACCGGCGGTGGTTTAAGAGGACAAGAGCCGAAGAGTGGCGCTGGTCTTGGAAGTATTTTTTTGTTGTTTTGCGTATTTTGGGTCAAAGTTTGACCACGTACTGTATTTGACAAGCAAAATGTGAATGTATGTCACCAAAAATTGTATTGTTTGGTTCAGATCTGAATGTACTTTCAAATTATATTATTTTTGCAACGATAACATATATTTTATGTGTGAAAATCATGGTCAATTATGACCCGTAATGAAAGGGAGACTAGTTAATGTGGGGTCGCTTTCTTAATTGAAGGATAAATTGATTTTGATTTTGATCCAGTCCTGTGCCGCCCTCTCGCCCAATCCTAAATCGCTGTCGCACGCTCCTCTCCCTCTTCTCCATTGCAAAACCACCTCCTCTCCTCTCCATCATCTCCATTCCAAAACCACCCTCTCGCCTCTCCTTCTTCTGATCTTCTCCATTGCAAAACCACCTCCTCTCCTCTCCATCATCTCCATACCAAAACCACCGTCTCGCCTGTCCCTCTTCTCTATTGCAAGACCACCGTCTCTCCTCCCATCTTCCAAAGCTAGCACCGGACCACTCAGAAGGACATCTATGGAGAGGATGCAGCGAATCGAGCAGATCGCTTGGCTGCGACCAGGCAAAGTTAGCCAGGTTGAAGGTGATCCTTACTTGGTTTGACAATGAGTGGGAGATTTCGAGGACGGTGCGGGCCATGTGGCAATGTATGCGAAAGAGCGAGGCAGTGGCGATGAGGGCGGCGATGTACATGTACTCCTCGGCGACAGTCACGCTGCAGTCCTCCGAGTTCATCGAGTATCTCCTCTGGGCGATGGAGCAGACAGATTCGCCTGAGGCGACAGTCAGGCGGAGGTGGTGGGCGTACAGGTCGAAGGACAAGCACCTAGAGGATAACGAATCGATCGAGTATGGTGTGCCGTTCGTGAGGGTGCAGAGCCAGCCGGAGCCATAGGAGTATTCGTTCTCCCACCGCAAGAGGAGGCCGGATGGAGCGACGTTGCTTCCCCTCTGTTCTCCACGGTTCCCTCGATGCTCGCCTTGTTTCAACGGCGGCGGTAGGGTTTAAGGCAAGCTTCGCACTAACCTAATCTTCCACCAGCTCATGCTTACAATCAGTGTGACAGCTAATGAAACTCATGCTTACAATCAGTCTCCGAGTACTACGCCAATCACCCTAAAATAGCTCTGGACCTTTGGGTCAAAGTTGTGAAACAGTGTACAAATAAAGAAAAATAGATTGGTTCTTCTTTCAGAAAAGAGTACTCCCTAGAAAACTGCCAATATAAGCTACTAGTATTAGGTTAGAAGATTTGCTGCCGAGAAAGATCCATCCACAGAGAGCGCCACACATCCCACTGGTGGTGGAGGATGCCAATGCGTGCATGCAGCATGGTTGGTGTCGGTAATTTTTACTTGGCACACCTCGCACTCTGCATATATGCCGGTTCCATACGTACATTTGTGCAGTTCCACCAAAATGCAGCTGAATAACCCTGTTTGCACAAATAATGAAAAAGCGTGATTACATTATAGTTGCACTAGTTGATGAAACACACAAAATAAATAGAAGAAAATATTGCGATAGTATCATAGTATGCCATGCTTCGAGGGTGAGATGGGCCCCGCGATGCCTCATACAATACGCCTCATACTGGAGATCGTCCCAAGTCTCCCAGATACACCTTCTGCTAGTGATGAACATCAGTGTACAGCGGTAGTACAAGGAGGCGCCTTGAGACATTCAAATCTCTATTTTTGTACATATCAACTAAAATTAAGCACCCCAGTTTGCAGAAACACTTAAACATTAACAATGGGACTAGTTGATGAAACATACTTTAACAAAGAGAAGCACTTTCTTTATCTACATTGGAAATGAAATGATAGAGATGACACTTGCTCTATTTTAGCTGTATTATTATTTCATTTTATCAGTGACTCTAGGGTCGAGCAGGTGGCAAACGAGGTGTACCATGCGTCGCAAGGATGGAGGTCGGGGGTGCTTAGATCGATAATCAAGTCGGCTCTTTCAGTCACCAACATGGATGATTCAATTCATGGGACGTTTTGGTGCAGTTCACCTAAAATGAAGCAATGTCCCGTGAGCTAGCAGCTTCTTCTTCAAAAAAATTTAAGAAAAGGGCTCCAGCCCCACTTCCATTTCCATCAGAAAACAAAATCCACAGAGCTTCTTCTTCATTAATTGCAATAAAATTGAGCAACATCAAGGTTGGTTGTGAAGCTCCTGGAATGCTCAACTATAATTTGGATATCATTTGTGCAGTTCAACTAAGATCGAGCGTGAAATGTATATCTCTGTTTGCACAAAAAGGTGGAAAGGAGGGTGACTAACAAGTGATGAAACATGCATCAAATGAAAAGAAGCATGTTCCTTATCTGAATGGCAATCCTACAAGGACAAGAGCAATTTCTAAAGCGGTGGCATTGCTAGATATTAGTGTGGGCATTAGGATTAACTATGACAACCGTTAAATACGACATTACTTTGGGCACGGGAGAGTAGGCGGACCAGGACAGTTGCATTTCTAACGAAAAGAACCAACTTATCTTAATGGGAAATTTTAGCAGTACATGTAAAGAAGTGCCATTGATTCATATTATCGAGGCATTACATTGAAAACAACATTGGTTTAACGTGTCCTTACTTTTTAACGGTCGACTGCTACATTTTACCAAAGTGGCATTACATAAGAGTGGCTCGGGGCAACAAACATCGAACAGGATATCTGGGTTGGTCGCATTTTTGTTCGGTATAGCCACCTTATACTGTGTGAGGCTACCAAATCTAGTCTTTGGACTTACTCATTGACTTGTCCCCAGTCCCCACTTTCTTTCCTTTTTCAACCAATAGATCGAGTTTATATTGAGTTTGTACTGTGTTTCCCCTTATTTCCCTATTAGACCTAGAGACCAGTTGGATAGCCAGTCTCTGTTACTTTTCGCCCCCATTATTTCCTCTTTCGACCAAGTCCTAGATTTAGGTAACAAATCCTCCCCCACCCCCACCCCCTTTCTTCCTTGTTTGAACCAAGTAGTACTAGATTCGAGTGCATGAACTAGTTTTACCTCTTAAACGTAAAAAAATTAGGTGGCTTTCGAACATCCGATCGATCCTGAGAAATAGTAAAAGATACAAATGCAGTGACGTCAGGAGCTCGGGAAGTAGAGCAAGGCTGGTTTCGAAGGAAGTTATACCTGATGGTCGCCGGATGTTGCTAGGTGGGCGGCGGGAGGCGGATCTGCCCACACTACGGCAGCGAGGAAGAAGGGTTGGAGGCCCTCCCTCGCCCGGTCGTCCTTGGGAGAGAACAGCAAAGCGAGCTGATCGGGGCCAGCGCCCAGTGGGTAAGAGCCGTCGCTGAGGACGACCACGTGAACGTTGCACCTTCTCACCTTCCCCGGCGGAGAGTATCCGGCTGGATCTATAACCAGCGGTGGGCAGAGAGAGAGAGAGAGTCTGTGGCCTCCGCTGTCGTGTTTAGATCTGGAGAGGCCGAGACAGTGTGAAGAGAGCAACACTAGCAAGCAAGCGCGGAGGCTCCTGCCTATATAGTCGAGTAGTACTAGTTTTCTTTTGTCTACCGGAGCCGGCTTGACCTGGTCAATGACTGTCGAGAAGTCTTCATGCACGTGGCCCGGAGGCGCAGTTGTCGTCATTTTGATCTGAAGCGCCGGATTATAACATATAACACGAAAAAATGCCACATAACAAGAAATCATAACCTCACTGCCCAAAGGAGACAACATGAATCCTGACGGAAAAACTAGACGAGGAACAAAGCTCAAATTAAAGATAAACTCGTAGAAAAGGGGTCCGTCAATAGATGTCCTAATTAACATAGCCGGCTTGACCTAGATGGCAGCCGAGTAGTCACTGTTCGTGCATGTGCCCCCAATGACTAGCCCAACACAGTTGTCCCTATTTAACCCTCGCAGTTATCCGAAGCACATGACACCTAATTTTGCGAGATGACAAGAAACCTTTTTTAGGTTTCTCATCAGAACTACATCCCTGTACAACATAGCCTGCACGATATGTAGACAATAGCCAATCCAGGCGTGTCTGCTGGAGTCTGGTCACATGCATGGACGAACTGATCTTCCGTGTCATGCTGGAGTCTAGTACTATCGCTCGTCTCCCTCTTCTATTAAGTCACCCGACTTGCGGGGCCGGGGAGTGTGCCTACGGTCGGTTCTCAATTGCCGTCCGACATGTGTGTGCGAATGCAATATGATGTGCGTTCCATTCGGAGAGCAGCGTGCCAGACCGACCGACCGTCTGGGGTGCGACGCGAATGCGACGGGCGTGCTGTATACTCCGTACATGTGTACCGCCGTTTTCTAGACGCTTTGCTCCATGGCGCGGGCGCAATCCATGGATACAAAATTAGTATACTATATACTATTTAAAAGTCGAGGGCGGGGCTTTTCTTGTGCGGTAGGCGGCGGGGCACTTCCGCCTAGTCGGTTCGACAGAGACGCGAGAAGACGAGGGAGTAGGCTGCTGCAAACGTAGGCCTGTGTGATTTGACAGCGAGTTACTGCTGGACAGGTGGGGCCCCATGATTTGACTTGCCATTATCATTCTAACTGTGGCGCTACGACCGGCGTGAGTCACCTAATTCCTGACCACCTCCATACAGGTGCCTCTCCCAATGCTCCACCATGTAGTAGAGGCTGGCTCTTGCATGAGAGCCCACTTCTCCACTTTTTCCTTGCCTCTCTTTCCTCCACATATGCAAAAATGCCATGTAAAGCGCACTATTGTACTTACTTGCTCCTACAGGTGCTTAAGCTTGCCACATAGGAATAAAGTCTGATGTGGCAAGTTAATCAAGAAGAGAGAGACTAGTTTGGTGACCCAAGGAAGAAACGGTGCTAAGCGCGTGTACCTAGGTGAAAAGACAATTTTGAGTCTATAGCTAATTAAATGAAGCAAACTTAGCAACACCATTTCATTGGAAGAGGTCACTCCTTGGCAAATGCAATAAATACTAGTACTCCATGTGTCCCATAATATAAGAACGTTTTTGGCACTAACTAGTGTCAAAAACATTCTTATATTACGGGACGGAGGGAGTAAGAAGAAATAGATAGAGAGGAGTAAAAAAATATACACTTATAGCCAACCTTATAGCTAACCTTGTTGTAGTATGAGTGACTAAGTGATGACTATGTATGACATGCCAACATCAGATAGCCTAACGCACCATGTTAAATCTCCAAGGGCGCGACCGCGCGTGCGACGCGACGGTCGTGGTAGGTGCGACCATGATACGGGGTGCTGGCAGCCCTTGGATCTGAGATCAAACGACCGCATGCTAAGTTGCTAAAAATTTGCAGAATAGCCCTCCCGCGGCAACCGGCAAATTTCCTCCCGCGGGCCGGAGTAGGTTTCTCCGTTGGGATTAATGGAGGCGAGGAGGCGTGTTCAGCCGGGCATGCAGTGGACGACGCAGTACTATTCGATTTGACAACTACAACTAGTATATTATAAAAAACAAAGAAGAGTAGTAGAGATAGAGATAAGAATAGAGACTAGGGAGGAGCACCATCTACTGCTTCGTGGGCTACTCCTGCGCTCCATTCGGCGGCCGCAACGTCCCCTACAGCCACTCCCTCCTGTGCTCCATTTTCGGCCGGCGCTGTTGACATTTGGGGAGCGCACTCTCGCGACTGCTAGCAGCCACGACTTCACCGACGATGACTTCTTCCCCGACCTCGGCAACCTCTTCCTCAACAACATGGGAGACAACCTCAACGCCAATGGTGCTGCTCCCGTTGCATCGTATGTGTTTATGTCCTTCATGTTCGGAATCGTGGTAGAATTCGTGTTTCTACTCTGTGTCCTAGACTCGATCTGTTCATCTACTATGCTAGTCCGCATGATTAGTTTAATCTCTGTTATAGCCTTCATGATTTATTTTGTAGTAAATGTCGTAGTAACTTGCTCATATATTCAACTGGCGGAACGTCCCCTACAGCAACTCCCGTAATAAGGAAGGCCTGGTCGATGCCTCCAACGAGCCCATCGTCTCATCGCTATGAGTGCTCGGTGCCGTTTTGGGGCTCGCCAATGACATCGTGCATCACCTGACGCAGGCGTGCGGTGATCACTACTGGACCTTGGCGAAGAACATCAAGTACGAGACGTGCTACCTGTTCACCGTGCCGGAGTCGCTGGAGGATCAGTGCCGCCTGCTAGTCTCGGAGGAGGACGGCCGAGTCTTCCTCTTGATTGTGACCACCAGCGAGGCCCGCGCAGGCCGCCGCCACATCTCTGTAGTGTGCGTCAGGGGCGACGCCGCTGACGCTGACACTGACACGAGGCCGATGTACGGGTGCATGCTCACTATTGCTACCCCTCGGAGGTCCGTGGGCGGCGACACTGGCTACGTCAAGCTGACTTGGACTCTACCGAGCTGGGTCCTTCCCGCCGATGTGGACATGGAAGATGCATGGTATCATTTGACCCCCAACAATGTGCATGGGGACTCCAAGGAAGTTCACCTGGACATATGCATTACTAAGTTAAATGTTGATCATTAGTCTTCACTCAATGTAATTCGCTGTCTACGCATGTGGAGACTTCCATGCATAATCTTGCTCTATTGGAGTATCGCGCATGAATAAAAGTGTACATTTATGGTTTAGTCTAGAATCTTCCATGTATGAATTTTTACTACAGTACCGGTGAAAGACTTATGATGAACCATTTCCTGCAAAGCACAATAGGAGTTATTTCTTCACAAGTTTTGGATGCAGGTTGAACAGTTGAACACTTTTGTTTGCAAAAGATACTTTTTTATCTATTTCACCCGGATGTTTCTGAGCTCTAGTGATGAAATAATATCCGAAGAAACCTATCGATACCTGTTACACATGACATGACCCCCACATCCTTTGTCAAAATAAACAACACCCCGATCAATGCATTTCACTCTTCAGCAAATCTGGACGGGCACCTTACTTGCTCCTACAGGTGCTTAAGCTTGCCACATAGGCATAAAGTCTAATGTGGCAAGTAAATCAAGAAGAGAGAGACTAGTTTGGTGACACAAGGAAGAAACGGTGCTAAGCGCATGTACCTAGGTGAAAAGACAATTTTGAGTCTATAGCTAATTAAATGAAGCAAACTTAGCAACACCATTTCATTGGAAGAGGTCACTCCTTGGAAAATGCAATAAATACTAGTACTCCCTGTGTCCCATAATATAAGAACGTTTTTGGTACTACACTAGTGTCAAAAACATTTTTATATTATGGGACGGAGGGAGTACGAAGAAAGAGATAGAGAGGAGTAAAAAATACACTTATAGCCAACCTTGTTGTAGTATGAGTGACTAAGTGATGACTATGTATGACATGCCAACATCAGATAGCCTAACGCACCGTGTTAAATCTCCAAGGGCGCGACCGCGCGAGCGACACAACCGTCATGGCAGGCGTGACCATGATACGGGCTGCTGGCAGCCCTTGGATCTGAGATCAAACGATCGCATGCTAAGTTTCTTAAAATTTGCAGAATAACCCTCCAGGATAGGATATTTACCCATAGGTCTAGAATCACGCCATGCAACCGTTCGATCTCAGATCCAAGGGCTCTCGGAAGCCCGTATCATGGGAGAATGGAAAGCCACCACCCTGCCGTTCGCACGCTAGCAGTTCTCTCCTACTCGTCCCCGCACGTCCTTTAATACTACGGCGGTTCGCTCCTAGTCATCCCGTCCATTCACATTACGGCAGTTCCACTAATCCTAACCCTCCTCCCAAATCCATGGCGTCCCAAATCTCCCCGATCAGCGGTGAGTACAAGGTCAGAACCATCACCGGCGATGAGTTCGACGTCATCTACACCCGTTCTTCGGCGACGGTGAAAGGATGCCTTTCTCGATTCAGACGCATGTTCGAAGACTCAGATGATGAGTGGGTCGCTGGGCTAGATGTTGAGTACACCACAGTCCTGGGACGAGAGAAGGATCTAAAGGACGAAGAGAGGAAGAAGCCCGCCGTGATCCAGGTTTGTGTGCATGACTTATGCTTGGTCTACCACATATGCCATGCCGACGTTGAGTGCCAGGATTTTAAGGACTTCCTCGAGAGCAACCTAGTCAAATTTGTTACTGTAGACTTTGGTAACGACAAAGAAGTCCTGCGTCGGATAGGCCTCGTTGTAGGCAACACCTTCGACCTCCAAAAGAATCGGCTAGTGTCCTCTCGTCAGCCTTCAATGCTGACCCTGGGAAGAGCTATGGTTCATCCTTCGTACGATAAACTGGATAAACCTCCATACACGTTTCATCGTCATGCATGGCATCGGAATGTACTAGATATAGACCACATCCACTATGCTGCAATGGATGGCTACCTTCGTTTCAATATCTACAAGGGTTGGATGAAGAGCAACAGCCAAGTTGGCGGTTCAAGCAAAGAAGTATCGGCCAAGAGGAAGAGGGACAAGGACGAAGTCGAGGACGTGGACGAGGACTCCGAGTAAGGTGGCAGTGTCGTTGCTCATGGTGGTTCTAATGCAATGTCTACCGGGATAGTTGCAAAGTTTAATTTCAGGTGTGCTTAATTTAATTTGAGGGGTGTGTTGTGCTGAGCCCCCAGCAGAACTATGTTATGTTTCTTCTTGTGACTTTAACTCTTCAAGACGCATACATACTAGTATTTCTTACATTTCATCTTTTTAGTTGGTATAGTACTACCACTCGTTTATTCAAATTATATAAATATAATATATATGGCCAACATCATATTGCCAGCAGTTTAGTTGTCAAATAATTTCTGGGTGCTTAGTTTTGTCAAAGAATTCCAAGGTGCTTAGTTTTATTTGAGGGGTGGGTTGTGCTGGACACCATTATTGTGACTAGCCTTTTTAATAGTACTATATGCATAATTTGGCGACCGGCACTCTCTATATGTACCAACTTTTTTTTTATTTCAAGTTTTGCTCCATGGCGCTATCCATCGATACTACTGATGTTCAAAAGTATACATTTTTTAAAAGGCTAGAGGGCGGGGCAGTCCAGCTTTGTCGGTTTCACGAGAGGCGAGGGCCTTTGTGATTTGACGGCTCATTACTGCTGGAAGGCGGGGCCTTATGATTTGACTGCTCGTATAAATGCACCAACGACCTGAACGAGGAGGAGCAAAGAACCGTGCGGTATACTCAAGTTTTCCACTGGAGTAGTACTGCAACGGAGGAGCACGAAACACGGCAGCCCAGTGCCATATGGCGATAAAAAATGATCTAATTTGCTAGTCATCTCATTGTTAGCATTGTTCTATTCATTCCCTAAAAAAACCATTGTACTATTCATGCCTCACAGAGAACGTGACACGTGCGGCGAAACACCCGAAGCAAAAGATGAAACACATCAGCAAAAGAAGAAGGAAGATTATCACCCCAAATGATCTAATTCGCCGCGGAGTCGTAACTGCTTCTTCATCGCCTCCACGACCTCCATCTCCTTGCGCGTCTCCTCCGCCATCTTCTTCATTCTGTCCATGACGCGGGATTTCTCAACACGAGCCTTCATCATCTGTTCCACGACCGCATTACATACCTTGACAGCAGCCGGGTGCTCGATGCAGAGCTTCACCAACTCCTCCTTCTGTTCCATGACGAGGGCATGCAGCACCTTCATCGAGGAACTACTATTCTCATGCAGCTTCTTCCAGCCTGCGTTCTTCTCCTTTAACAGGTCGATCTCATGGCAGAGCTTCGCCTTGTCCTCCTGAAGTCGTAAGATTTCGCCGGTCGCCTTCTTCTCCAAGGCAATGCTCTTCTTCAGCAGCGTCACCAAGCCGGTGGTCAACTCCCCCTGCTGATTGACCTCAGCGGGCATGTCGTCGAGGCTCTCCTTCAGCAACTCCATCAAGCCTTGGATGAACTCCTTCTGCTTATTGAGGTGCTTATTGAGCTGATCGGGCATGCCGTCGAGGGATAACGAATCCAACCGCCCGGCTCGGCATGTTCGCCTCAGCGGCTAGGGCGCCTCGGGAGCCATCGCCTGCCCATGAGAGATCTTTCGAGGTCTCTGCGTGGCGGCGAGCCCTCTCTTTTTTTTCCGTAGCCTTGGTTGCCGCTCCCTTGTTACGAGTAGTTCTCGACCAAGAGCTCTGCTCACCGGTCATGGCAACGACAGACGAAGAACAAGCACTTATGAGGAGGAAAGGTAGAGTAATTTTCGGTTAGGTAGTTCCCCTTTTTATAACCTAAGTACTAGAACTAGTACTAATACCTGCATAGTGGGAACACGTTCAGGTTTGGTACGTACTAGTAGGTGTGAGAAGGCTTTCGAATGTGATGGGAACAAGGTAAAGATTAATTGATGGTTTTGGTTTCGAGGCCCGAAACAGCTCCCAATGAGTTAAGCGGAACATAAATTTCAAGTACTACACTGCTCAAATGCGTAAATATTATGTTACTGTAAAAATTGGCACAAAATACGAAGGAGACCAATGGAAGTACTAGTTAGCAACCCACGATTTAACTACTCGCATGCGCGCAGTGAAGTAATAATGTCTTTCTTCCGCCCTCACATCCACTCAATTTGCATGCGCTGTATAAATTGACCATCAATGAAGTGAACGACTTTACACGCGTCAAATTATCACATGGGGTGGATCTTGGTACAAAATTGCGTCCGCCCGTGTACCCGCGTGTGCGTGCGAGGGAATGAGTGCATGTGTGGCATGCGTGCACATCTTCTCTTGGTGCATGTACCGCCAATATGGCTCAGGGAGGACGAGTACATTCTTCTGGAACCAGCAGCACGTCACTGTGATCAATCCACGCAAGGAGGTCGCGACAACGCCTCCACATGTGCCACGTGGCTTCATGAACTGTAAGAGAGACACTATGTAGCATGCCATTGGTATTCTAATTTACGTGTTTTGCACATACTCGAAGTACTAGTAACATTACACGTGCATTGCACGCATCAGATTTTGCAACCAAATTATGAATAAATACCACACTATAGCATGTAAGCTCTGAGTTATATATGCCTGATGTTGCCCTTCGTTTAATTCTTATAGTTCATCTCATTCAAAATCAATTAGAGGGTGCTTGGATACGTTTTAGTCCCATGACTAAAAGTAGTGAGACTAAAACATGCTAGCCTCATCAATGCTTGGATCCAAATACTAAGGAGACTAAAATCAAGTTAATGAGCATTTATTATCCTCCAAACCCTCCAATCCAACTCGCCTGTTAAAGGAGAGGAGTTAAATTAGGAGAGAGGACTAATCCACATTTTAGTAGGGGTACCCGACTAAAAAATTAGTCTCAAGACTAGTTTTAGCCCCTCTTTAGTCGTGGGTGCTTGGAACTTTAGTCTCTTAAAGAGACTATTTTTAGTCGACTAAAATAAGTCCCTTGGATCCAAGCACCCTCTTAGTTTTTATAAAAAAGCTAAGAACGCGGGAAAAGGAAAAACATGGGATTATAGTGGAATGTCGTCTTGAATCCTACAGGATTGTACGAGTGTTTGATTGTGCATGGAAAAAACCGCAGAATTCTTTCAAAGAGGTTTGAGTTGATGGGATGTTTCCTATGAAATCTAGTGCAAATGAATCATATGGAAAAATTCCTATCGTTTACAATCCTACGAATCAAACAACCAAGATAGGAAAAATTCCTAATGATTA
This sequence comes from Aegilops bicornis, assembly GCA_021605145.1. NCBI lineage: Eukaryota > Viridiplantae > Streptophyta > Magnoliopsida > Poales > Poaceae > Aegilops > Aegilops bicornis. Next base: position 614,135,569 of record CM038674.1, on the reverse strand, counting down.
GAATCCTCCAAAATTCCTTAATCTATTTTATGATTCATGGAATTGTGCGTTGTAAAGCATAAAGTAAAAACAAATAATGGTAATTCAACTAGAAAAAAGTTTGGGCAGTTATGATACGAAAGATTCTAGAACAAAACAGAACCACTGTTGTTTTGAGGTTTGTGCATTATGCTTAAGTTCAACCATGGAGTCTGCTAGATTGTACATGTGGCAAAATCCGGTGGGGGGCTAGAAGATGGTGCGAGGGGCCGAGTGGACGGAGACTATGAAGGAATGCACAAGTGTGAGATCGATATTTAGAGAGAGGGGGCGAACACGCAGCTTGTTGTACACAAAGGCGGAGCCATGAAAAATAAATGAGCTAGGGGCCAAGCATTGCTAATCCTTTACGAGGAGGGTCAATTCATGAAATTAAAATTTTTAGCAGAAATTGTCTAATGATCACATTCATATTAGCCTCGATATATAGTGATGTTAGGGGGCAGGGCCCTTATCGCCTCAGATTCGCCATTGTGCACACGTCTGAGAGATGAAGCGGAAGGCATGGATGAAGAGAGGGGGACGTTGGATATATAATTAATGTGGGTGTATTAGCTATATATGTTAATCCTATATAGAGAGGTATAGATTGATCGATGTGGACGTGGGAAAGAGGGCGAGACCTCAGTGGATATATCGATTGATCGGTTTGTGTGGAAAACTATGAAAGACCTAGCTATATACACACATACATAGAGGAACATCGATCGTTGCGCATGCACGTGTGAGAGATAAAGAATGCCCGATATGATGGAGAGGGGGATGTGTGTGGGTGTGTGCCTTCATGGGAGACCGACCTGAAGAAAAATATTGCATGCGTGTGATGGATAATGCCGACTGGTAGTGTGTGTGCATGCATGCACGAGAGAAAGTTAGTGGTACAATTATAAAGAGAAGACTAATGTGTTGGTGTAAAAGAATAGGTGAGGTCATAATCAACGTAAAGTTGAATTCAAATATTTGAATAAGAGATCCTGATGTTTGAAACCCATGCATGCATGAATATAACGGGGATCAGCGCGGTGTGGTTTGGAAACGAACATGTTGTAATGTATACACATTGAACAAGGTCAGACTGATTTGAATTTGAGATACCGATGGCAGACATCATTTGGCCACGTCGCATCCGTGCATGGACACACTATTCTAATTGGAGATGATGGGAAGCTTTCGCATCACATATCTATATCTATACCCCTATATATATTATATTTTATATTTTGTTATATTGTGTGCGGGTAACTTTAACTTTGAAAGAAGGTCGTTGGATGAGGCGAATCCGATGGTCCAAAGATGGCAAATTTGAGCACTATTGGCCGTTGGATATCATCTAGATTCCACCAGATTTCGCCACATGTATAATCTACAAGACTCCATGGTTGATCTTAACCATAATGCACAAACATCAAAACACAAGCACTTCTTATTTGTTCTAGAATCTTCCATATCAGAATTGCCCAAATATTTTTCTACATGATTTGCCATTATTTGTTTTTACTTTATGTCTTACAACGCACAATTCCATGAATCTTAAAATAGATTAGCTTTCTTATAAAAACTAGATGATTTTGAATGAAATGAACTATAAGAATTAAACGAACATCTACATCATGCTGTCGGATTTCGGGTTCCGGCAGACCCTCTAGGTTCGAACACTGGGGTGCGCGCGGAGATCTCGCCCTCTGCCTACCTGCACCTCGCCGCCTCGCTAGGATCTAAGCTATGAAAGGAACAACGCAAGAGACACAGGGTTTATACTAGTTCGGGCCACCATTGTGGTGTAATACCCTACTCTAGTTTGTCGTGTGGTGGATTGCCTCTTGGGCTGATGATGATGAACAATACAAGGAGGAACAGCCTCGCGAGGGTCTGTTCTTGGCCGGTGCGATCAACTGCTAGGGGGAGTTCAGTCGCTCTCTCTGCTGATCCCAGATGCTGGATCCTCTCTCTCACTTCTCTCCAGATTTCTCGCTCTTCTTCTACCCTGTGGGTGGCTAGTCCTATTTATAGGCAAAGGCCCTGGGCCTCTCCCCAAATATTGAGCGGGAAGGGCGCCAACAATTGGCCATTTTGAAGGGGAACATCTGGTACACTTATCCCGACTAAAGTTGGTCCTCACCGCCAAAGGCTCGTGGTGGCCTTTGCTTGGGCTCCACAATGACTTCCTTCCTGCCGTTGCGACAGTCTTGGTCTCGTTGCACCGAAACGGATGCCTTAGCTTGATGCTCTCGCCTGCGCTTGCTCCCTTTGCACCAAAGAGGAAAGGAGGACACTGCGCGGGCTGGCGCCCGCCTGGAGCCCGTGGTCGTCATGGCTTGCGTCATGAGCACCTCGTGAGGTACCCCGCCTTGATCTGTCCGCCTCCTCGTGAGCTGCCCGACGAGGCCGTGCACTGAGGAAGCTCCTGTCGTCCGCCCCGCGAGGCTTGGCCCCTCGCGAGGGTCTTAAGCTCGTGCTGATGAAGATGGGCCGTGCTGGGCCTCCCCTTGAGCCACGCCGCAGGCCGCAGGCAGGCAAGTCTCGGGACCCCCGTTCCCAGAACGCCGACAGTAGCCCCCGGGCCCAAGGCGCGTCCGGACTTGGCTGAGCAGAGAAGCAAAGGGGAAAGTGCGAAGCGCCGCGGGCCCTAACAGCTTGCGGCCTTAGGCGCCGCGTGGCGGTTGATTGGACGTGGGTGCCCCTGCTTCCGCACGACGCCTCGGCAACTACACGAATTGACAAGTCCCTGCATGCAAAGCGGGTCATGATTATCTGCGATCGTGGAGGTCGACGGTTGGCCTCCTCTGGCTTTATGTACGGAACGGCGCCTGCCCTTCCGGTCTATCCCCTCTTGCTTCTCCTTCTTCTTCATGGCTCCGTCAAAGAAGTTCTCGGCCACGGAGAAAGGGAAGGCCCGCCAGGTTGAGCCTGACTCTCCCCCGCCCAAGCGCGGCCGAGGCCGTCCTCGCAAATACCATGTGGCTCCCATGGTGGCCTCCCGCGGTGACGGGCGGCAGGCCGTTGACGGGGGGGCGCGCTACGGTCGCGCGACCCCCTAGGCCGTGCTTCCACGCGGCAGAGGTGCTGCCGGAGTTCGTTGTGTGGTCGGCGGAGCCGACTAGCACCCGTCTCTAGCTTCCTCGCTTCCTCCTAGGTGAGCTTCCGGCTGGTGCCCCGGGCGGCCTCTGGCTTCAAGCGGATGGTTGCTGTAGCTGGGCCTCCTGGGCCTCACTGGAGGTCTCTGCAGCCGGGAGCCTGGCCCTGACCCGTGGCTGGCAAACTTTTGCCCGCGCGCGTGGTCTGAGCCAGCGGTGCACCCTGCACTTCAAGTTCGACGGCGATGCCACCCTCTATGTGAGGGTGTTCGGGGAAGATGGTCGCCGCGCTGGGTGCTGCCCTGAGAACGACGACCGCGGCCGTGGGTCCAGCACCAGCAATGATGAAGATGACAGCGCACGCGTGGTCGGCGGCGCTCGGGGTTCCTCGAGCTTCGACGGTTCTTCTTCGGGCAGCGGCTCTTCCAGCAGTGGCCGCGATCAGCCTCCGCGCCGCCGCGCCCGCTTGGAGGGAGGTAGTGGGTCCGCCCACCGTCGCGCCTCGGTGAAGCGCGAGAGGGTGTCCGCCTGAGCCCCGGAGGCAGCTCGAGTCTCTCCTGCGAGCTGGTGTCGGGTGAGTCGCACCTATTTTGTTCTTTTTTCCTTTTCCTGCATAAAGAGACAGTAGTGTAGGGCCCCGTGGGGGCGTGCTTGGACTATTGCTGTTAATTATCGTACTCTTCCGCTATTTCGGTATTGTGCCTTTGGGCCGCACGCCTGTGCGTAGGTATTTCCCGGCCTCAGTTGTGGAGGCGACCGACCCAGGTCCTGCGTTCGTGTCGCGGTGCCCGTGTGGCACGGACTGGAGGGGTGCTCCTGTAGTGGACCCGGGTAGGGAAGCCTCAGACGATAAGGGCAGAAAACACTCGCGAGGGTGCTCGCGTTGCTCCCTCGCAAGACTTTGCGCGAGAGAAATCGAGGCAGGAGAGCGAAAAAGGCAAAGAGTCACAAGCCAAAGACGGCAAAAGCTTCAATAAAACCTCGAATAGGGATGAACAAGCCAACTGCAGAAAGCAAATGAGAAAAGCCGCGTCCGGCACCTAGTCTAGTCTTCAATGTCTTCTCACCAGCGCGGAGCTAAGTGCTGCCACTTGGTGTGGGAGGGAGCCCCAGGGCCTGAGGCCGGCGCTCGTGTGTCACAGCCCTAGAATCTTTTTGTAATTAGTGTCATTGCATCCATGCATCATTTTCAATTCCTATTAATTCTGAAATGGGAATGCTTAAACCCTAGCACCAAATGAATTCAACTAGGGTCAAAATAAAATCTTTTTCATTGAACTCAAAATGCCCTCTGAAAATGTTCAACATTTCTGGTTTGAGGTGGAAGCATCTACCAAAAATGGTTTACATTTTTGCAGGACATATTTGGGCTTTGGATTAATTCAAACATATTTGCATTCGAGCTATTTAAATGCTATATATATATTTTAGATGCTCCAAAAATGTTGGAAGTTGTTATGGGTCACTGGAATAATTCGCATAACAACACCCCTAATTACTTCCGAGATTTTATAAAATGGTTTAGTAGTTTTACTAAATCAAAAGCAGATATGAGAGAAATAGAAAAACAAAAACAATTAAAGAGAGAGTGAACCATCTGGGCCAACTTACAGCGCTCACTGGCGGCCCAAGATCTTGTCTTGGCCCATGGCCCGGTCATTGCTTCCTCTCGCCAGCGGCAGAGAGGTGAGCGCTGGCGTGCTGAACTTCGCCACGGCGCCACACTGTTTGCCGCCCGCCCTGGGACGTCTGGGCGACCTCCACGTCATCGCCCGACCCTGGACCCCCATTCGCCCAACGCCTCTCCCTCGCCCGTTCCCGCCATGGCGAAGCCTCCATGGACGCTTGCCGTAACCCAGCGCCCACAGCCATCGCCCCACCTCCCGACGCATCCCGAGCTCGCGCCGACCTTCTCCTCCTCCTCACCGCGCCAAGTGAGCCGGGAAGCTCCGTTTCATCTTCACCCTCGTCGTCTTCAACCTGCGGCCGCCGAGATCGCCTCCGCCGCCCCGTTTGCTCCGGTCATACCCCAAGCTCGCCGTCCATCCCACGACGATCATCGTAAGTTTCTGCCCACCCTCCCCCTCTCCGTTCACTCTGCCGCGCACTGTAGTGACCACACCGCGCTCACTCACAAGCGCCGCCGCCCGCACTGGTCGCCGGTGATGCTCCGGTGACCATTTGGTCCCGGCCATGCGCCCAACGCGCTCCCCGCATCGTGTAGAGCCTCCGTAGCACTTCGCCGCGCTCGTTTGCGGACCGCAGCCCATCCCCACTTGCACCCGAGCTTCAGCCGACGCCGAGCTCGTTGCTGGCACCACTCCGGCCACCTCACGCCCTGCCCCTGCAACCGTTGGATGCGCGCGAGCAGCAGCTCCTCGTAGAGCCTTCGCACGCCAAAAACCATCGCCTGTGGGCGATTCCCGACGCGCTCCGCCGTCTCGGCACTCGCCGGCGGCAAGCCGCCGGCCTGTTAGGCCCTGTTGACCAGGGGTTTGACCTCCCCTGGGTCAATGACAAGTGGGGCCAACCCTCTATTAAATTAATTTAGTTTATTTTCTAGAAACTTAATCAGCACTAATAAATAGGATTAGTTAGATGAGTCACTGACTGATGGGTCCCAGCCGTCAGGTTGACCTGGGCCGCCCCGTTGACCTCTTGACATCCACGATTAGGCGCGATCTTGTGTGATAACCCTTTTCCTGGATTTATTCTTTTACAGGAAATTCTAGAAAATAATCTAAACTTCTAAAATTCATAGAAATTCAGCCGTAACTCCAAATTAAATAATTTATATATGAAAGATGATCAGAAAAATCCAATCTATCCATCTTTACCATTTTCAAGCATGTTTGAATAACTTAAATCTGTTGTATACAACAATTTGAATAAATGGCATTTGAAATGCCTTAGATGGAGTTTGAATTTGAACCTAGGGTTCAAACCAACTTCATTTAACCTGCTGTTAGTTGCCTTAGCTCAAACCATAGCATATTGCCATGTCATGATCATGCATCATATTATGCATTGCATTGATTGTGCTTCTTCTTTGTTTGTCGGTGCTTGTCCCCTCTCAGTAAGACGTGTACCCACGATGTGTTCGATGACACCGATGAAGAGTTATATCATCTTCAGAAGTGCCAGCCAAGCAAAACCCCATTGTTCATTCCGATACAATCCTACTCTCTCGCTCCTGCTCTCTTTTACTGCATTAGGACAACAACGATTCATATGTACTTGCTGCGGTAGCCGAACCCCTTTATCCTCTGCATGACCTGTCATTGCCAAAGTAAACAGATGAAACCCACTAGCATGTGTAGGAGTTGTTTGAGCCCTGTTGTGCCTACTCATTCATGATTGTTTGTCATGCCTGCTACAGCTTAGACTTGAGTCAGGTCCGATTCATCGGGGATGAATGAGAGGTGTGTGATCATGTTCTACTGTGTGTGAGCTAAGTGTGTGAACACGATTTGGTAAAGGTAGCAGTGAGAGGCCATGTAGGAGTACATGGTGGGTTGTCTCATTGAAGTCGTCCTCAGGAACTGAGTTCTGTGTTTGTGATCCATGAACAACTACTACCACACATTGGGATCCTTAATTGACTCTCTCGACTTATTAACCGCCTCTGTCCTCTGTCCAGGAGTTGCAACTAGTTTCTGGTGTTTGTAGGATATGTGTTGGAGGCCGTGCGTAGCGCTGACCCTAGGGGTGGGCTATGATGTGGTAGATACACCATGTCCCGGTGTACCGAGCGCACGTTTGGTTTCTCGGGAACCCTGCACACATCGTTTGGGGCTGTGAGCGAAACCCCGACCGGATCTCCTCGCGGATGAAACCCGAATAGGCGATAAAACTGGACTAGAGACTTGTGTGGCTAGTCAGGTCGTGGCCGACTCCCTCGCCAGGCTTCCGCTTGAAGGTTGCCGAGATACACAACGTGTACATGGTGGTAAGTGGCGAGAGCGTGTGTGAAGAAGTACACCCCTGCAGGGTTATAAATGCTCTATTCAAATAATCGTGTCCACGATAAAGGACTTCTGGGTTGCCTATAATAGTTCCTAGACAAGTGAAAGTGGATACTCTAAAATACGCAAGATAAGTGTGAGTGCTATGGATGCCGTTCTCGTAGGGAGACGGGAGCGGATCCATAGTGGTGTATTGATATGGTGAATATGTGGACTCGTGTGCACCACCTCAAAAGAGTTACTTGCGATTAGTTAGGATAGCCACCGAGTCAAAGCTGGCTTCTTGCGGTCAAACTCCACCACCCCTTTGTTGATACCGATGCATATGTAGTTAGTTCTGATGTAAGTCTTGCTGGGTACATTTGTACTCACGTTTGCTTAATTTATGTTTTTGCAGAGAGACTTCAGTCTCGCTAGTAGTTCCGCGTGGACTTCGGCGTTTAGCTTGTTACCTCAGCTACGATCTTGTGCCCTCGGCAGGATCTGGTAGATAGTCAAGCTTCTAAGCCTTTTTCATTTGTAGATGTCTATACTCAGACATGTTAAGCTTCCGCGTGTGCCTTGATTTGTATGCTCTGAATGTTGGGTCATGAGACCCATGTTTGTAATATCTCGCTTTTCGAAGCCTAATGAATAAATACTTGAGTCGTAGAGTTATGTTGTGATGCCATGTTGTATTTACATATATCGAGCATATTGTGTGTATGTTTGAAATGCTTGGTATGTGTGGGATCCAACAATCTAGTTGTTTATCCTTGGCAGCCTCTCTTATGGGGAAATGTAGTCTAGTGCTTCCTTGAGCCATAGTAGTCCGCTACAGCCCGGTTCACTGGAGTCCTGCTATCCCAGCACTACTGCTCGGGGCGCTTGACTAGCCGGGCATGTGTTTCACTTCGTTCATGTGTCTGTCCTTCGGGAAATGTCACGCGGGTGACATCCGAGTCCTGCCTAAGCCTGCTATAGCCCGAGTTCCCGGAGTCCTGTTAGCCCAGTGCTACAGCCGGATTCACACGTGGCGACCGACATGCTCGAAGTTGGTTCATGTATGCATGTCCCCATGGGTTAGTGCCGCTTTGGGTTGACGACTAGCCATGTCGGCCCGGGTTCTCTGTCATATGGATGCTAGCGACACTATCATATACGTGAGCCAAAAGGCGCAAACGGTCCCGGGCCATGGTAAGGTGACACCATGGGAATACCGTGCGTGAGGCCGCAAAGTGATATGAGGTGTTCTTGGCTAGATCAATGTGACTTGGAATCGGGGTCTGACAGCTTTGGTATCGTGAGCTTTGGGCATGTAGGATTACCAAGCCAAACCGGTCGAAGTTGTGTCTAGAAATGCTTTAGTTATGTAAGGGAATTGATTGTGGAAGGGAACTTAAGGCTCTTTTTACTCCTTATACCTCATGGCCTTCTGATCTGAGTCATCCTCTTCTCTTCTACGGGGATTAAGAACTAGGCCTTCTCATCTATCTATCAGGATGACGAGTTACTAATCCATAGACTTATAGAATTGATAGTTTCAAATCTCAGTTCAGTTTTTACTAGTTCCGTATGTTCATAGCTGGTCTCAGAACCTTGATATTGTGATGTTGATTGGTCATGCCACTATCTTGCAGGATGTCTCAAATCATTTTGAGCATTTACAGTCGTTATGTTGTCCGAGTAATCCCAGATTTCTAAATAGTCTGATGCATTTGCAAATTCCTTCTCTTTGTTTCTAATGTTCATTTGGGCCAGTTAATCACACAAATTAGTGTGTTGAGGTACTCCGCTACCTCGACATATATGTTGGAGCTATTATTATGAACCTAGGTGTTTTAGGAAGTCACCTAGTAATCTAGCCATGATTTGTGTCCCACTGTGATGATTCTGGCCTTTATTCTCGAAAGCATCCCGTGATGCCATTTAGTAGTAGGTATTCTACCCCTTGGGTTTTGAACCCCGAGATTCACCCTACTTACTTCATGTCTATAGTGTTTGCTAGTTCCTTTAGGTTATTAGTAACCTTTGCGTTAGTCCTCGAGGTTCGTGGTATTCCCTTCTCCCAAATACCATGAACCATTCTTGGCAAAAGTTCTTTTAATGAACCAAAAGATCACAACCAGAGTGCTCATGACGAGTTCTCGATTCTATGTTGATACTCTGCCAGTCCTATCTCTCTGCATGGGTTATCCGGAAGAAATATGTTGAACTCGTTCGACATGCTAATCTATGCACCCACAACTTAGAAAATCGCATGTTCCTTTGAGTTGTCTCTTTTTAGTTGTTTTCTAACCTTCGTCTATCAATTGATAGTCAAGAGTATGCGTGCCTTCGTTCATCGATGCCTATTACTCTTGTGGTCCGTCAAGCCATTCTATTCTGGAATGACTAGGAGAAACAAACTCCAGTACCTTGTCCATTTCTAGGATTGGGTCAAAGCAGCTGTATCCCGCAGATCAAAATGCCAATCTAGCTTTTGATTCTGTTCTACCCTGAAGTATTGCCCTCTTGATGTCAGGAATGTCATGATAATTGTACCAACTTTTATGAATTCTTGATGCAGTGATACTTCTCGCCATCATTATTCATTCCTCGGTTCCGTGTTGTCGCAACCGGAATGCCGACAAGTGAATAGTGATGTGTGAAATCAATACGCCTAGCAACCCCCTTGCTTGGTAGTTAAAGGACAATAATTTCATTCTTAGTGTGTTGGTTACTGAATCACCATCCTGAGATTGATCGTGCTACCTAGTCTGTTTTTTTCCTGGTGCACTCTTCGATCAATGAGTTAGGATTGTGTCAATCTCTCACTCTTTTGATCATATCATTTTGCCCTGAAAAGCAAGATTGTTCTCGAGCTTAATAACATATCGGTGGTTCATGATTTTCTGAATATCTTCTCGGAAGTATTACCAGGTTATCACCTGACCGCTATGTTGGGTTCGTGATCAAGTTGGTTTTCGATAAATCACCCTTTCTCCAAGGATCTGTGTTGGATACCCCTGAACTAGTTGGATAAGCTAAACAATAAATTGGAGAGTTGGAAGATAAAAGCTTTATTTGACCCGGTTCATTCAAAGGGATATCCTTAGGTGTGTGTGTGTTGAAGAAAGATGATATCTTCATCGATTGGTCCCTGTGATCAGTTGTTGGATCTATTGTCTTACCCAAATCTTTGATTTGCGAATGGGCTATCTTCAAATCAAATCAGAACCAACGATATTCGTAATGTTGTCTTACTCGTGGTTGATTCCTCGAGCATACACCATTACATCTTTTGGTCTGACCAATACTATCACATTGTTCACATAATGGTGGAAGTCCAGTGATATGGAAATTGTGATGAGTTGCTATTGAGCCCATCAGTAGCATTTTGTCTCCCCCGTGATTCATGTTGAACATCCAGCTATTGTTGGAAACTTGTGAGCAATGCTTTCATCATCCGTTCATGGAGCATATGTTCGGATGTAAGAAGTGACTTCCTCTAATTCACGTGCATATGATGCAAGTTGCCGTCGTTAATTTGAGAAAGCTTCTTTTGCTTTCCCTGGAATCATCCCAAGTCAGTCATGCATACGCGCGAAGTATTCTGTGGTCTGGAGACTTGCAACCTTAATTCTATATGTATTCTTAGCACACGAAGCCACTGATTGACTTGCTCAAGGAAAAGAAGTCTATGCTTGGGATCTAATCCATGGAGTTGCGTAAAGACTTCGATATCCTCGATGATGGTTCCCCACCTGAACTCGATAGCGTATTATTATAAGACTACCATGTGGTCATGCTTGTCTAGGACAGTGTGTTCACAGGTGTGTATCAGAACCAGCTCATGTTTTGGAGCTTGCTATCGTAGTTCATCTCCCGAGAGTCTCACAACGTTATCTCATCGATTTGTGTTGCAACTTTTCTTTTCAGACATGTGAGTCTGAAGTATCTTGTTTCTAACCAGATCTGAATCTCAGGCAGATATGATGGTTGGAACATTTCCAACATTTGCATTTTGTTCCCAGCTTGCACCCCATCGTGCCAATTTCCCATTGGCTGTCCTTCACAGCAGTTGCTGTCCAGGATCATCTTCAAAAGTGGTCCTACCATGGGTCCCATTCATTTCTGATGATAGGCAAAATCATCCATTGTGTTGTCTTCAACAAGGTAGTCCACATCATCCATCCCACTCGATGTGTTTTGTGTCTCAACTCGAGATGTTTCAACATCTCATTCCGCGAGTTGAGATTGTATAGTTCGATCTTTGAGAAGATCAATCCTAGTAGAGTTCCTTTCTGTCGTCATCGCGTGGATGAAGATCTCAAAAGTGAGGATGTCAAGATCAACGTATGCAACGAATCAACGTTCCTATGAAGTGCAACCTAGATCGTGAAGATTGTGCAAGCTTTGTGTTCCCTCTGTCTTCTTACCTCACGACTTGAATCTCGGGACGAGATTCTTGTTTAGTGGGGGTGAGTTGTCACAGCCCTAGAATCTTTTTGTAATTAGTGGCATTGCATCCATGCATCATTTTCAATTCCTATTAATTCTGAAATGGGGATGCTTAAACCCTAGCACCAAATGAATTCAACTAGGGTCAAAATAAAATCTTTTTCATTGAACTCAAAATGCCCTCTGAAAATGTTCAACATTTCTGGTTTGAGGTGGAAGCATCTACCAAAAATGGTCTACATTTTTGCAGGACATATTTGGGCTTTGAATTAATTCAAACATATTTGAATTGGAGCTATTTAAATGCTATATATATTTTAGATGCTCCAAAAATGTTGGAAGTTGTTATGGGTCACTGGAATAATTAGACATCACCCTTAATTACTTCCAGGATTTTATAAAATGGTTTAGTAGTTTTACTAAATCAAAATAGATTACAGAGAAATAGAAAAACAAAAACAATTAAAGAGAGAGAGCGAACCACCTGGGCAAACTTACCTAGCGCTCACCTAGCGGCCCAGCACTGTGCTGGCCCATGGCCAGTCAGCTGCTTCCTCTCGCCAGGCAGGCAGAGAGGTGAGCGTCGGCGTGCCTGAGCTCGCCACGGCGCCACCTGCTTGCCGCCCACGCCCCTGGACGTCTGGACGACCTCCACGTCATCGCCCCGACCCCCTGGACCCCACCATTCGCCCCAACGCCTCTCCCTCGCCCGTTCCCCGCCATGGCCGAAACCTCCATGGACGCTCCGCCGTAACCCCGCGCCCACAGCCACTGCCCCACCTCCCCGACGCATCCCAGAGCTCCGCCTCGACCTTCTCCTCCTCCTCACCGTGCCAAGTGATCCGGGAGCTCCATTTCGTCTTCACTGTCGTCGTCTTCAGCCTGCGGCTGCCAAGATCGCCTCCGCCGCGCCGTTTGCTCCGGTCATCCCCCGAGCTCGCCGTCCATCCCACGACGATCACCCTAAGTTTCGTCCCACCCTCCCCCTCTCCGTTCACTCTGCCGCGCACCGTAGCGACCACACCACGCTCACCCGCAAGCGCCGCCGCCCGCACTCGTCGCTTGTGATGCTCCGGTGACCATTTGGTCCCGGGCATGCGCCCAACACGCTCCCCGCATCGCGTAGAGCCTCCGTAGCACTTCGCCGCGCTCGTTTGTGCACCGCAGCCCATCCCCACTTGCACCCGAGCTTCGGCCGCCGAGCTCGTCGCCGGCACCACTCCGCCACCTCGCGCCCTCCCCGCAACCTGCTGGATGCGCGCGAGCAGCAGCTCCTCGTGAGAGCCTTCCCGCGCCCAAAACCATCGCTTTGTGGGCGATTCCAGCAACGCTCCACCGTCTCGGCACTTTCGCCAAGCGGTAAGTCACCTGGTAGGCCCTGTTGACAAGGGGTTTGACCTCCCCTGGGTCAATGACAAGTGGGGCCAACCCTCTGTTAAATTAGTTTAGTTTATTTTCTAAAAACTTAATCAGCACTAATAAAAAGGATTAGTTAGATGAGTCACTGACTGATGGGTCCCAGCCGTCAGGTTGACCTGGGCCTCCCCATTGACCTGCTGACATCATAGTTGCGCAGTGCTGATGCAATAACCCTTTTTCTGGATTTATTCTTTTACAGGAAATTCCAGAAAATAATCTAAACTTCTAAAATTCATAGAAATTCAACCGTAACTCCAAATTCAATAATTTATATATGAAAGATGATCATAAAAATGCAATCTATCCATCTGTACTATTTTCAAGCATGTTTGAACAACTTAAATCTGCTGTATACAACAATTTAAATAAATGTTATTTGAAATGCCTTATGTGGAGTTTGAATTTTAACCTAGAGTTCAAACCAACTTCATTTAACCTGTTGCTAGTTGCATTAGCTCAAACCACAGCAGATTGCCATGTCATGATCATGCATCATATTGTGCATTGCATTGATTGTGCTTCTTCTTTGTTTGTCGGTGCTTGTCTCCTCTCAGTAAGACGTGTACCGACGATGTGTTCGGTGACACCGATGAAGAGTTATATCATCTTCAGAAGTGCCAGCCAAGCAAAACCCCATTGTTCATTTAATCCTACTCTCTCGCTCCTGCTCTCTTTTACTTCATTAGGACAACAACGATTCATCTGTACTTGCTGCGGTAGCTGAACCCCTTTATCCTCTGCATGACCTGTCATTGCCACAGTAAATAGATGAAACCCACTAGCATGAGTAGGAGTTGTTTGAGGCCTGTTGTGCCTACTCATTCGTGCTTGTTTGTCATGCCTGCTACTACTTAGAGTCGACTCAGGTCTGATTCATCGGGGATGAATCAGAGGTGTGTGATCATGTTCTACTGTGTGTGAGCTAAGTGTGTGAACATGATTTGGTAAAGGTAGCGGTGAGAGGCCATGTAGGAGTACATGGTGGGTTGTCTCATTGAAGCCGTCCTCAGGAACTGAGTTCTGTGTTTGTGATCCATGAACAACTACTACCACACATTGGGATCCTTAATTGACTCTCTCGACTTATTAACCGCCCCTGTCCTCTGTCCAGGAGTTGCAACTAGTTTCTGGTGTTTGTAGGATATGTGTCGGAGGCCGTGCGTAGCGATGACCCTAGGGGTGGGCTATGACGCGGTAGATACACCATGGCTCGGTGTACCGAGCGCCCGTTTGGTGTCTCGGGAACCCTGCACACATCGTTTGGGGCTGTGAGCGAAACCTCGGCCGGATATCCTCGCGGATGGAACCCGAATAGGCGATAAACCTAGACTAGGGACTTGTGTGGTTAGTCAGGTCGTGGACGACTCCCTCGCCAGGCTTCCGCTTGAAGGTTGCCGAGATACACGACGTGTACATGGTGGTAAGTGGCAAGAGCGTGTGTGAAGAAGTACACCCCTGCAGGGTTATAAATGATCTATTCGAATAGCCGTGTCCACGATAAAGGACTTCTGGGTTGCCTATAATAGTTCATAGACAAGTGTAAGTGGATACTCTAAAATACGCAAGATAAGCGTGAGTGCTATGGATGGCGTTCTCGTAGGGAGACGGGAGCGGATCCATAGTGGTGTATTGATATGGTGAATATGTGGACTGCAGCGCCACCTCAAGAGAGTTACTTGCGATGTAGTTAGGATAGCCACCGAGTCAAAGCTGGCTTGCTGCAGTCAAACTCCACCACCCCCTTTGTTGATACCGATACATATGTAGTTAGTTCTGATGTAAGTCTTGCTGGGTACATTTGTACTCACGTTTGCTTAATTTATGTTTTTGTAGAGAGACTTCAGTCTCGCTAGTAGTTCCGCGTGGACTTCCATGTTTAGCTTGTTACCTCAGCTACGATCTTGTGCCCTCGGCAGGATCTGGTAGATAGTCATGCTTCTAAGCCATTTTCATTTGTGGATGTCTGTACTCAGACATGTTAAGCTTCCGCGTGTGCCTTGATTTGTATGCTCTGAATGTTGGGTCATGAGACTCATGTTTGTAATATCTCGCTCTTCGGAGCCTAATGAATAAATACTTGAGTCGTAGAGTTATGTTGTGATGCCGTGTTGTATTTACACATATCGAGCATATTGTGTGTATGTTTGAAATGCTTGGTATGTGTGGGATCCGACAATCTAGTTGTTTATCCTTGGCAGCCTCTCTTATGGGGAAATGTAGTCTAGTGCTTCCTTGAGCCATAGTAGTCCGCTTCTGGCCAGTTCACCGGAGTCCTGCTAGCCCAAAGACTACTGCTCGGGGCGCTTGATCGGCCGGCATGTGTTTCACTTTATTCCTGTGCTCGTCCTTCGGGAAATGTCACACGGTGACATCCGAGTCATGCCTAGCCTGCTACAGCCGGGTTCCCTGAGTCCTGTTAGCCCAAAGGTTACAGCCCGGATTCACACGCTGTCGACGGACATGCTCGAAGTTGATTCATGTATGCCTGTCCCCATGGGTTAGTGCCGCTTTGGGTTCACGACTAGCCTTGTCGGCCCGGGTTCTCTATCATATGGATGCTAGCAATACTATCATATACGTGAGCCAAAAGGCGCAAACGGTCCCGGGCCATGGTAAGGCGACACCCGTGGGAATACCGTGCGTGAGGCCGCAAAGTGGTATGAGGTGTTACTGGCTAGATCGATGTGACTTGGAATCGGGGTCCTGACATCCTGAGACTCCGGGGCGTGTACAGCCCCAACTCATTATTACGTGAGAGTGTCACGGGCGGCGAGCTTCACAGGCATTGGCCTTCTTGACAGGCTCTGGGCCTTTCTCAGAAAGATAAACTTCACAGGCGTTGGCCTTCTTCACAGGCACCGGGCCTTTTCCAAAACACGACAGCTTCACAGGCGTTCTCCTTCGTCACAGGCTCTAGGCCTTTCTCAGAAAGATAACTTCACGGGCGTTTGCCTTCTTCACAGGCACCGGGCCTTTTCCAAAACGCGACAGCTTCACAGGCGTTCGCCTTCTTCACAGGATCTGGGCCTTTTCCAAAACGCGACAGCTTCACAGGCATTCGCCTTCTTCATAGGCTCTGGGCCTTTTTAGGGGTAAAACCTTCGGAGGTGCTGGATGTTCCACGCGTTCTGGACGAGCACCCCCTCTTGAGTCTCCAAGCGCACGGAGCCGGGCGTGGAAACATGAACAACCTTGAACGGGCCCTCCCACATGGGAGAGAGCTTATGCAGTCCCTCCCTGAAGAGAACCCGCCTGAGTACGAGGTCCCCTACCTCGAGAGTCCTGGGGCGGATGTTGCGGCGATGGTATCGCTGCGGCGCTGTTGGTATCTATTCGCCAGAAGCGCTGCTTCCCGATGACGTTCCTCCCCAAAGACGAGGTCCGTCCCCGCATGGCGCCCCGCGCCTCGTCGAACGCCAGACCCATGCGTAACAACGCTCGACCTCGTGAGGGAGGACTGCTTCAGCCCCATAAACCAGGAAGAACGGGGTCTCGCCAGTTGGCTTGGTCGCGGTCGTGCGGATGGACCACAACACGGACTGAAGCTCGTCGTGCCAACCTCGGCCGCAGGCCTCCAACTTCTTCTTGAATGTCCTGGTCTCGAGGCCTCTCAGGACCTCTGCGTTGGCCCGCTCGGCCTGACCGTTGCTCCGTGGGTGCGCCACTGAAGCGTAGCATATCTACGTCCCAAGGTTAGCACAGTATGTTTTGAAGAGGTTACTGGTGAACTGTGAACCGTTGTCGGTGATGATGCGGTTCGGCACCCCGAACCGGCTCACGATGCCCCTGATGAACTTAACCGCAGAACCTGCGGGGATGGTGCGGACGGCTTCCACTTCAGCCCACTTGGTGAACTTGTCCACGACGACGTAGAGGTAGCGATAGCCCCCGGGCGCCCGAGGAAATGGGCCCAGGATATCCAGCCCCCAGACCGTGAACGGCCACGAGAGGGGTATAGTTTGCAGACCTCCCGACGGCTGATGGATCTGCTTGGCATGGAATTGGCAGGCTTCGCAAGCCTTCACTAGTTCGACAGCATCATTGAGCGCAGTAGGCCAATAGAAACCGCTGCGAAACGCCTTGCCCACAAGGGTACATGATGATGAATGATGCCCACAGTCTCCATCATGTATATCTGCCAGCAGTTCCTTCCCTTGCTCCCTGGAGATGCAGCATAGGGACACATCATTCGGTCGCTTCCGATAGAGGTCTCCATCCCTGATGCAGTATGTTGTGGCTTGCCGCGCCACATGCTCTGCTTCCTCCTCCCTCTCCGGCAAGGTCCCTTGCGTCAAGTAGCTCCGGAGCTCTGTGATCCAGCACCCCTCCTAAGGCTCCATCGTCAAGAGCAGGCGCGCTCCTGAGGCCGGGCCACAGACCGGGGCTCCCGAGGCTGGTGGCTGGGGGAGCTCCTCCCGAGTCTGCTCCCCGCTTGATAGTGATGCCATGGCCGAGGGCTTGAAGAGCCGCTCCTCGAAGACGCTAGGCTGTGAGGTAGCCGCCTGGATGCTCGTTTGGCGATGTCGTCGGCCTCCTAATTGGTGCCACGGGGCACATGCTGCAACTCCAACCTTCCGGCGCCTCGCTTCACGGGGAGAGGGATCGATCCTCATCAGCCTTGAGGCCCAGCGCCTCCGTCCATTCTGCCACGAAATCCGCTAATGTGCCCCCCTTGAAGACTCTGGTAGTGCTGAATTCGAGCTGAAACGCTTGCAGTTTAATGTTCCACTCAGCGACTCTTTCGGCTGAGTTTGGGCTCCTGAGCACCCTTTCCAAGGGGTATGCTGAGACAACCTTGATGGGGTGGCCCTGAAAATAATGTCGCAGCTTGCGCGAGGCCACCAATAGCGCGAAGAGGAGTTTCTGAGGCATGGGGTACCACGCCCTCGCGTCCCGCAACACCGTGCTGACGAAGTACACAGGGTGCTCAATGAGGTTTGGAGTGCTGGTGTCGATGGCGCCCTCCGGAGATCGTGGCGCCCCCTGAGGCAATGGAGCCTCCAGAGGCTGGTTGCCAGGGGGAGGGGTCTCTCCTATCCCGAGTGCGCTTCCCTGCGGCGGCTGATCCTTCTCGGCTATGGTAGTGGTTTCTGTGGGTCTTCCTTGATCCTGCTTCGCCTTGACCAGACTCTTGCCATGACTCTCGACGCTCCTCCCTAACCGCCACCAGGCTGCTTGTTGGCGGAGTAGGGAGTGGCTGCGGTAGAGCACCAGGGTTCTTGTGGGCGGGGCCACCATTACGGAGGGCTGGTTAGGTACCTCTTGAGATCTTGGAACGCATACAGCCGGCCTCCTCGGTTCATTCAAAGGGCCCCTTTTTCTTCATCAACTGGAAGAAAGGCAGCGCTCGCTCCCCCAACTTGGAGATGAAGCGTCCTAGTGCTATCACGCGCCCAGCGAGCTTCTGCATTTCTCTGAGGGTCTTCGGCGGGCTTATGTCCTCGACCGCCTTAACCTTTTCTGGGTTAGCTTCGATGCCTCGATGGGACACGAGGAAACCCAAGAGCTTGCCTGAGGGGACCCCAAACACACACTTATCTGTGTTGAGCCGCAGGTTCACTGCTTTGAGGCTCGCGAAGGTTTCCTCCAGGTCTTGTATCAGGGTCTTGGCCTCGCGAGACTTCACCACAATGTCGTCGACGTAAGCCTCCACATTCTTCCCGATCTGCGGGCCCAGGGTGATGTGCATCAGCCACTGAAAGGTCGCCCCTGCGTTGCGCAGCCCGAACGGCATGCATGTGTAGCAATACACCCCACACGGGGTCAGGAAAGCCGTCTTTTCCACGTCTTCTACCGCCATCTTGATCTGGTGATACCCGAAAAGGCATCCAAGAAACATAACAGGTCGCACCCGGCGGTGGAATCGACGATCTGATCGATGCGAGGGAGCGGGAATGGATCTTGCGGGCAGGCTTTGTTGAGGTTGGTGAAGTCGACACACATGCGTTCCTTCACCCCCTTCTTTGGCACAACAACAGGGTTGGCCAGCCACTCTGGATATCGGACCTCTCGAATGACCCCTGCAGCTTCCAGTTTGCGGGTCTCCTTGACGATGAAAGCTTGCTTTTCAGTGGACCGCCGTCTCGCTTTCTGCTTCACAGGGCGCACGTTGGGGCACACGTTGAGGTGATGCTCGATTACGCCTCTAGGGATCCCCGCCAGCTGATCAGGCTCCCAGGAGAATACCTTCTTGTTTGCGCGCAGGAACTTGACCAGGGCTTCCTCCTGCTCAGGCTCGAGGTTGGCGCCTATGGTGAAGGTGGCGTTAGTGGATCCGCCCTCGTCGACCGGTATCTGCTTGGTTTCTGCCTTGTCTTGGGTGAACAACTGCTTCTTCTTGGTTGGCGCAGCCCCCTTGGGCTCGGTGGCATCCGATTCGGTGGGCTGCACCGATGCTGCCGTCTTGAAGGCGAGCTTGAGCACTTGCAACGCATCCTCGGTGTCCCCGGACACGGTGAGGAAGCCGTTGCTCCCGGGCATCTTCATGAGGTTGTACGCTGGGTGAGTCGCGGCCATGAATCGGGCCAGTGCCGGATAGCCGAGGATGGCATTGTATGGGAGGCCAATGGGTGTGATGTCGAAATCGACTAGCTCCGTGCGGAAGTTGTCATAGGTGCCGAAGGTTACCGGGAGTCAGATCTACCCGAAGGAGCTGGACGACCCACCCCCGACGCCCAAGAAGGGCTGGCCGGGCTGAAGCCGCTCCGGGGGTATGTGGAGGAGGCTGAAGGCTTCAACCGAGAGCACGCCGAGGCCCGCGCCGCCATCGATGAGAGTCCTGGTGACGGCCACCTGGCAGATGGTGGGTGTGCACAGCATTGGGAGCGCGCCCGAGCAGGCAGAGTTGGAGGAGTGGTCCTCCGAGCTAAAGGCCAGACCGGCCTTTGGCGCTGACCGGCCTGGGGGAGCTCCCTGCCGCGCGGAGGCGGCGCCGATCTGGCAGACGAATGGCTTGATGCGTCGGCTTGAAGGCGGCGCCTGCGAGCCGCCCAGGAGGGCCGCGACGACCGGGGGCGCCGGCGCAGGGTGCTGGGCGAGGAAGAGGCTGCACAGCTCTCCCCAAGAGGCCACGGAAACCGCCGGCAGGTGGAGCAGCCATATGCGTGGGGCGTCATTGAGGGCCATGGGAAGCCAGTTGGCCATGGCCCGCTGCCGCCTCGCCGAGGACGGCCTCCTCGTGACGCCAGGAAGGCCAGCCGGATCGGTTGTGCCGCCAGTAGCGCCGGGCGCGCTATCGGCTTGAACTTGTCCGCCACCGCACTCAAGGTCAGCTGTGGCTCGGAGCCCATCGCCTCGCTACCGGCATCGGGCGACCGGAGCGGGCGGCGCGCTACTCATCGTAGGGCGAGTCGCGGTGTCGGCGGAGAGCGGGTCGGCGGAAGGGAACACTCCGGTGCACCCCCTACCTGGCGCGCCAAATGTCGGATTTCGGGTTTCGGCAGACCCTCTAGGTTCGAACACTGGGGTGTGCGCGGAGATCTCGCCCTCTACCTACCTGCACCTCGCCGCCTCGCTAGGATCTAAGCTATGAAAGGAACAACGCAAGAGACACCGGGTTTATACTAGTTCGGGCCACCATTGTGGTGTAATACCCTACTCTAGTTTGTGGTGTGGTGGATTGCCTCTTGGGCTGATGATGATGACCAATACAAGGAGGAACAGCCTCGCGAGGGTCTGTTCTTGGCCGGTGCGATCAACTGCTAGGGGGAGTTCAGTCGCTCTCTCTGCTGATCCCAGATGCTGGATCCTCTCTCTCTCTTCTCTCCAGATTTCTCGCTCTTCTTCTACCCTGTGGGTGGCTAGTCCTATTTATAGGCAAAGGCCCTGGGCCTCTCCCCAAATATTGAGCGGGAAGGGCGCCAACAATTGGCCATTTTGAAGGGGAACATCTGGTACACTTATCCTGACTAAAGTTGGTCCTCGCCTGTCAAAGGCTCTGGTGGTGACGCCTGCTTGGGCTCCACAATGACTTCCTTCCTGCCGTTGCGACGGTCTTGGTCTCGTTGCACCGAAACGGATGCCTTTGCTTGATGCTCTCGCATGCGCTTGCTCCCTTTGCACCAAAGAGGAAAGGAGGACACTGCGCGGGCTGGCGCACGCCTGGCGCCCGTGGTCGTCATGGCTTGCGTCATGGGCACCTCGTGAGGTATCCCGCCTTGATCTCTCCGCCTCCTCGCGAGCCAGCCTGACGAGGTCGTGCCTGAGGAAGCTCCCTGTGATCCGCCCCAGGAGGCTTGGCCCCTCGCGAGGGTCTTGAGCTCGTGCTGATGAAGATGGGCCGTGCTGGGCCTCCCCTTGAGCCACCCGCAGGCCGCAGGCAGGCAAGTCTGGGGACCCCCGTTCCCAGAACGCCGACACATGCATATATGACTCAAAGCTTGCATGCTATAATGTGGTATTTATTCATAATTTGGTTGCCAAATCTCATGCGTGCAATGCACGTGTTCCTTACTCTAGTCAAAATGGTGTTTGTGTGTGTGTTGTGCGTGTTGAGGTGCAAATTTGTCTTTTTTTGGTACATGTTAAGCTTATTCTTTTGAAATTTCAAGCTGCGCCTTGTTATGCCGAAAATTCTAGCTAGAGTCTCTGTCTATCGTGCTGCGAAACTCCCGCCTCTTCAACCCGCGCCTTGTTAGCCCGAAATATTTAAGATATATCTTGGTCTCGTTGTGCTCCGACAACTCCCTCCATCTCAACCCGCGCCTTGCTATTCCGAAATTACAACGCTGAAAACTCCCACCTCCTGTGAAATCCCGACACGCGAAATGCCCGTGGTACCCCTGAACCGAAAGAACCGCCTCAAATCGGTGGGGGGTACTTTCGTAACTTATCCCACATTTCGGACAAGCGCGTCTCTAAGCCAGGGTTCTCTACTGCCATCCCATCCGCCCACCCATTCGTACACCGAGGCCCTGAAAACCCGCGACGAAATCCTACACCCTGCTCCGTCCGCCACCCAGCCGGAGCATCTTCCCCGACGACGTTGTCCACAGC
Source organism: Aegilops bicornis (assembly GCA_021605145.1). Lineage (NCBI taxonomy): Eukaryota > Viridiplantae > Streptophyta > Magnoliopsida > Poales > Poaceae > Aegilops > Aegilops bicornis. The sequence continues at coordinate 614,113,656 of CM038674.1, read as the reverse complement.
AACACCTCAACGTCCCTCATCCACCGTACCTGATGAGGATCCGTCGTCGATCTCATCGTCCCTCCGGTTCAACTACCCCGTCCTCCACCTCCAAGGAGCTGCCCCGACGTTCCCCTCGTCTTTTGCGCCACCTCCATTCCCACACCGCCGTCTTCACCAGCACCACCGGAAGAGCATCATCATCACCGTTTCCTCGGATGAAGCTACGGCCTAATCGGCGCCACATTTTCTTCTTGATTCGATCTCACGGTGCTGCCGGCGCTCGGTCCCGAGCCGACACGGCGCGACTCCATCCACGGCGGCGTCGCCGACCACTTCCTCCACGGCGTCGCTCCCTCGGTGGGGACGTCCACATCAGTAGGAGGTGCTGCTGCTTTAGCTTGCGTTGTTGCTCTACTCTTGCTCTCGGTCCCTTGCCTGGTCTGATCTTGCTATTGCTCTTGCTCGCGCTGCTGCTCTCGCTCTTGCTCTTGCTTGCGATGCTGCTCCGATTTAGCTACACTTCAGTCGACCGAATCGACTTTTGGGTCAGTCGATTTTAAGGGGGGGGGGCTCGCCGGGGTGAAGGAAGAACCAGCCGCAATGAGGAGGGGCTCATGGAGAGGTACCCCACTATCAATCTTAGGGTTCGTGGATGAGGGCGGTGGTCGCCATGTGGCGGGCGTTGGCGGGCGGTGGCGTGGGGATCACGGAGAAAAGCTCGGCACGGGGAGGGGGCTAGAGGGATGGCCGGGCGTGGCGGCACTGTAGGTGGGGAGTGTTTTCGGGGCGGGCGGGGCGGCGCACCGCCGGCCGCGGGTGGCGGGGGGCTGTTGTTTGGCCGGTGGTGGCTGGCGGCTCGGGGGGGTGGATGTTGAAGGTGAACCACAGGCCCTTGATTTCGTATCCAACGGCTGCAAAATCGACTGACCAGAGATGAAAAAGTCAGTCGACCGACGTGTAGCCTCACCTTGCTAGTGCGTTCAGTTTCGACAGCAAAATTCAGTTTCGACAGCAAAATTCAGCTTCGACCATTTTTCTTAAAGAATTGACAGTGGGAGAGCACTCCCACTGTGATTTATATATATATATATATAAATGGGGTGTTTACATAGACATATACAACGCCAAACACAACCAACCAACTACCACCCCCTCCCCATGGCTTAGGGAAGAGGCAAACTACCAGCCCTCCACAGGAGGAGTCAAGCGAAAAGAGTCAACAAGGATCAACCTAGAGTATTACAAAGGTTTACAAATGAGCCTCGATGGGCCTCCTTGATTCTATATTGGAGCTGACCTAGGTCGTTTTTGAAGCGTGACAACCAGGACCCAATAGTAGGGTCAACCCCTCGGAAGTGCTTGTTATTCCTCTCCTTCCATATGCTCCACGCAGCAGTGAGAAAAACCTCCATAAACAATGGGCCAGGCCAGGAGTCTCTGTTTAATTCGGTGCCAGTGAGACGGTTATCAAAATGGGGCCAATGAATGCCAAGCTTGGTCCAGCAGGTCCTGCTAAAATCACAAGTGAAGATCATGTGGTCCACCTTTCTTCAATTGGCAGCCCGCAAAGAAGGCAATCAAAATCGTTTCAACATATTACGTGTGTTGAGCCTGTCCAGGAAAAGCAGCCACCCAAACACATTCAACTTCATTGTACATTTTGATTTCCATAGGTGCTTGAACATGGGATCGGCTTGAGCATCTCTAAAGAAGAAAGAATAGAAGTCCTTAGGACGAAAGTCGGCCGCGCCCCACATATAGTGCCAAACATCAGTATTTGACGTGGAAGGGAAAATCTTGTTTGACGTTAACTGCATGTCTCGGATTTTGTCCAGCGCGGTTGGGGATACAGTGAGGTGAAAGGTTTCATGCAGATCATTGGAGGCCCAGAAGTCAGCAACCGAGATATCTTCATGTAGAGCAAAAGAGAAGGCACGTGGGTAGTAGTCATGCAGCACATCACGCGCCCAAAGGTCTTTCCAAAGCAAGGAGGTCCTTCCATCTACCAACTGAACATGAGATATGCCCCTGAAGGTTGGTGTCAATTTTAAAATATCGCGCCACCAGAAAGAGCCGGCCGGGTCCACTGCATGTGGTATTTTGTCGACGTAGAGATTGTCCCATAACAGGTGAACCCAGGGCACATCCATTTTATTGTAGAATTTATGGAGGAATTTTAGGAGGAGGGCTTCATTATGGATTTTGACATTGATCACTCCTAGTCCACCTTTGTCTTTGGGACGACAGACCATGTCCCAGGCCGCAAGAGAGGAGCATTTGTCACCTTGCTTGGTTTTCTTAGTCCATAGACAGCGTCTTCTGATTTTGTCTAGGATTTCGAGAAGCTTAGGCGGGAATTTGAGTGTACACATGGCAAAAATAAGAAGAGACGTGACTGAAGCATTCAGCCAGGATAATCTGCCACCATAGGTCATCATAGCAATGGTTGATGTTAGACGCCTTTCCAATCGGAAAACAAGAGGCATAAGGTCCGGGACTGTAGGCCGAGTGGTACCCAGAGGCAGGCCAAGATAGGTGAAAGGCAGCGTGCCAACATTACAGCCAAAAATCCTAGCAAGAACATCCGCAGAGGAGGGGTCGAGGTTGATCGGAATCAATGTGGACTTGTGAAAATTTATTTTCAAGCCAATAGAGGTGGCGTAATCCGATAGAATCTCCTTGACCAAAGAAGCTTGACGGGTGCGTGCAGGTAGGACTATCAAAGTGTCGTCGGCGTATTGAATAACGGGGTAGTCAGATTGCCCAACACAAGAAAAGGGGAGCTCGATTTTGCCTTGTCTGAATGCATCATCTATGGCAGACTGTAATAAATCCGCAGCGAGCACAAAAATGAGGGGGGACAAGGGATCGCCCTGTCAGACACCACAGCGGCATTGGAATTGTCTGCCCGGCACCCCGTTGAGAAGGACAGAAGAGCGCCCAGAGGAAAATAAGCATTGGATCCAAGAAATCCATTTGTCATTGAAGCCCATATGGCGCATAATCTTGATCATCGGGTCATGAGCAATTGTGTCAAAGGCCTTTGCAAAATCAAGTTTGAGCAAAATGATCTGTCTGCCCGAGCTTTGGCATTGGTGTAAATACTGGTAAGCCCAGGCAAGGCAATCTTGATAGTCCTCCCCTTAATGAACCCATACTGATTGCGATGAACTAAATCCAAAATAGAAGATTGTAGCCGATCTGCTAGAAGTTTTGTAATCAGCTTGAGGCAGCAGTTCAAAAGCGTGATCGGTCTGTAATCATTTACTTTTTTCGGGGAGTTGACTCTAGGGATCAACGTGATGAGCCCATCATTGATGCTGTTAATGTCGAGGGTGCCATCATAAAATTGAGCGCAAAGATCATAAAAATCGTGCTTGATGATAGGCCAACACGCTTTGAGAAAAGCACCACTGAAACCATCAGGGCCAGGTGCACGGTCTGGAGGCATGTCATTAACAACTTGGTCAATTTCTTTTTGTGTGAACGGCTCGGTCAGAGCATCAAGATTATCAGATCTTGTGATGAGGTCGGGCAGAGAGAATTTCATCTCAGAGGCTGAAGTGGAGCCCAGACGATTTTTATAAGTGAGGAACAAGAGTGCATCTTTACTAGTGTGATCTTCAAATATAGCACCACTGTCGTCACATAAGCTTGCAATGTTATTTTGTCTGTATCTTTCTGTAGCAATGGCTTGAAAGAACTTAGTGTTTTCATCGCCAAATTTGATCCACCTAATACTGCAGCGTTCCGTCCAATAAAGCTTTTGGTATTGGAGGAGCCTGAGCAAGTGAGTTTTTAGAATTGTTCTGAAATTAGCCTCAGGTATAGAGAGTGTGCATTTGTTTTCAAGCTCGTCAAGGTCAGCCAGTACACAATTGCAGTTAGAAATAGCAATAGAGAGGCGGGAGATGTTCTTACTCCAGTGTTTCAATGCATGTCTCAGGGCTTTGAACTTGCGGCAAAATTTAGTGGCTGCATTCTCTGACTTAACAGGCCTTTCCCAAACATTTCACACAACATCCATAAATCCTGGGTGACGGATCCAGTAAGACTCAAAACGGAAGATCTTACTGCGGGGAATCGTGGTCTCAATACTGACAACACAAGGGATATGATCGGATACCGGTTTACCAAGAGATTTCAGCAAGGTTTTAGGGTATACCGTGGTCCAGTTAAGCGAAATAAAAAACCAGTCAATTTGCTCGAGGAGGGGGTCAGTTTGCATATTACTCCAGGTGTAAGCACGGCCCTGTACTGGCAGCTCAATAAGTTGATGTTTATGTATAATGTCGTTAAAGGTGAGCATGTCTTGCATGTTTCCCCCAGGCTTGTTACGATTATCAGATGCACGCATATAGTTAAAATCGCCGAGGAGTAGCCAGTCCTGACCATTAGGAATGTTCACATCATAGAGCCAATTAGTAAAAGTATCACGATCTTCGCCAGTGCATGGACCATAAACATTCACGAGTGTCCAGGTTTGAGAGATTTGCGTACTGACGAAAGAGGTAACTAGTGCATGCGTGTCGATGGAAACTACTGTGCCGGTGAAAACAGAGCTTTTCCATATGGTGAGAATCCCACCCGAGGCACCACGCGAAGGAACAAAAGCAAATTGATCTAACTGACAAGGACAACAAGTTTTAACAAAAGCAGGAGTAACGTCAGACAACTTGGTCTCCTGAAGACAAACTACGGCGCAGCCACTTGAGAGGATCGCATTATTAAGAGCTAAACGTTTCTTCTCAGCGTTTAAGCCTCTGATATTCCACGAGAGGACATTCCAGCAGCGTAAAGAGGGCATGGTACTGAAAGAGAGTTACTGAAGAGGAGCAGCGGTGCCCTCCTCCTGATGTTGAACGGCAGGAGTACCTGAAGTTGTTGGAGCAGAAACATCCGGCAGGGAGAGAAGAGCTTCATCAGTGAGCTCAGCTTCTGGGATGGCGCACCTGTTGATGCCAATTTGTTGCAGAGTTGATACCGGTGTTGGAGGAGGGATGCCATCATCCGCAGAAGGAGCAGAGCTTGAAGATCCAATGGAAGGAGCCAACCTGGGCTTGACCTTGGAGGTGTACACACGGGTGTCAGTAAGTGGTGGTACCTTGAAGCCATCATATTTGTTCGAGCGTGAGCTACGCCGAACATCCACCGTGGAGAGAGGAGCAGCAGGTCTCGAGCGTCTGGGGCGGGCCCGTGGCTAAGTTGGAGGAGCAACCAAGGTACCAAGGGTAGGATCAATTGCATCAGGTATCCCAGAAAGGCTGTCAACAGAAGTTGGCTGGAGCGTGTTGACAGCTTCAGCAGACAGTAAAGTGGCACTTTCAGACGCAGGCAGGGTTGTAAGGCTGTCCAAAATAGCAGGTTCCAAAGGGAGAGAATAATCCTCGACAGCAGCATCTTCAGAACCATCCAAAACCTCTGAAACAGAGTGGATCTCTTCAAGATGCACGGATGGGGTGCAGCAGCATAGACAAAGGTTGTTGCATGAATCTAAGGCCAGAGGAATCCGCTATGACAAGAACTGAAAGTTCCGAGCGCGGTGAACGCAGACCATAACCAGAGCTCCAGGGGCCAAATGTTGCACTCATCGGACGAAGCGCCTGGAAAATGAAGGTGTTCAGGTTGCGGCTCGGGATTGGCTCATCCAGCAGCACAGCACGAAGCTCATCTCCTTGAGCAGAAAGGCCAAAAGAGATCCCTTGATTATGCAGAGACACCGAGATGGTCGTAGGCAGCAGAAGGCACAGGAGGAGCAGGTAGCACAATCAGTGTGTGTTGCTCGATAGCAGGATCAGAAGACTCAGAGCTTGAACTGTCAGTCACTGTGATTGAGTCATTCCAGGCTTGAAATGCATTGTCAGTGATATTGTTGTCAGGAACTATACCATCTTGAAATGTAAGGCCTTGAGCATTAAGCCATGCCTGGTAATTAACAAGGTGCGGGGGCATGACAAGGGGCGGGGGAGCAGGCCACGCATCCTGCATTACATTGACATTACCATGAGCATTGTGAGCATTGTCCTGACCACCACCATTGCCAGGGGGAGGAGCACCATTCTGCACCAGCCAGTTGTGCACTTGCTGCTGATAGAGCTGTTCTGCAGTCATATCCGGGCCAAACAAAGGGTGAGGCTCACCAACAGGGGGTGGTAATTCTTCATCAGCGGGCGGAACTTCAAGTAGCAGTCCATGGCCATCAATGCTTTGAAGGATTGTGATCTGAACTGTCCAACAGTCCCTAGCACCTCCGAGTTGCCACACAACAAAACTCTTGGGGATCAAACGCATGCGGAGCACTCTAACTTTGAGCAACATGAATCTGCGATCTTGTCTTGGATTGTACCAGGAAACAAGGGAGCCAAAACCACCAAAGCCTTAGTGATGTAATAATCAGTTTGATAGTCATAAGGGAAACCAAAGAACATCAGCCAAACTTGAGGACCCAACGAGGTAGTACGACGGTTAAGAGCTTCATTATGGGGAACGAAAGTGACAAGGAGATCTTCCTCTTCAAGCTCAAACGTCGTGGCGACAACAGTATCTCTCAAGAACGAGTCGATAAATCCAAAGACTCCAATCCCAAATGGATGGTCACTGACCTCAGTAGTGAAGAGTTGCGCTTCATGTAGGAGGGTCGCGATCTGGTTGCGGATCAGAGCACGACGATGCAGAGGGACATAGTGGCTCGTCTCAGCGATCGCCAAGAACTCATGGCTGAGAGGAGCAATGGGGCCAACCACCATGCCGCTACGCACCACGCGGTCCGCCGGACCGGCTCGAGAGCAAACCCAAGTGAGGAAGGGGACTGGGTTGAAGGGGTAGTTCGCCATGGGTGAGGGGCTCGAGATGTGGCAAGAGCAGGTACTGCCGATGGGACGGAACAGAGCTGGGGTTTTGGGTTTTCGAGGTGGAAGACGGCGAGAACGGAGGCGGAGTGTGTGTGGGTTACCTTAGGTACCCATTTCCATTTCAGTGAGCGACGTTTCCAGCAGGATGCATCCACGTGGCTGTAAGCACCGCAAGTTGCACATCGAACGGTTGTGCTGCAATGTTTGACCGGGGCTGTAGCCTTTTTGGGAAGCGCCAAATTTGGGAGATTGATACGCTCTGTGCAAATTGATTCAGTTGCAGATAAAGATGCAGGCGTGGCGCGTTTTGGGCAGGCAATTGCCTTATATGGTGCAGGGAGCAGTTAATACAAATGAGGCGAGCTTGGCAGTTAATCATGTTGTGTCCCCATTGAAGGCATCTACTATAGAGAGCCGCCCAATTTGTGGCCAGATTATTGATATCAAATAAAGAATATTCCGCCTGAGCCAAATCTGCTTTATGCTTAGTCGAGAGGAAAGGTGGCCAGGACTCATGGGGCGGTGCATATTTGAACGCCGATTTGAGGAAGCAGAGTGGCAAAGGAGGATACAGCAAATTAATAGGGCAATTAAAGGTCCCTAAACGCAGGCATTGACGAGACTGAATGACCTCAGATTCCTCCTGAGCAATAAAATCCTCCATTGACGGTAAACGATCATTACGCTTAGCGTTGATCAAGCCTGGCTAAGTTACTGGCGCCAACAATCCAAATTGAATTTGAACATTTTGATTCTGAGCATCGTGAGGAACATTGGCAGATGATGAAGCTTCATGTGCATTTTTATCAGAAAAGTTCCAAGCAACCAAATTAACCAAACCAAATTTAGCTAGCTCCATGGTAAATGAATGATCCAAAGGTTGGCCCATATTTGAAAGGTTGGACGGACCTTTAATCGCCACCGGTTTACGGACTAAGATTTCCCCAAGTTGTGTATCCGCATGCCAATGAGAATCAACGGGAAGGGTTTTGGAGAAACGACCATTAAACAAGTGAAAATGGCATACAAAGTCAGGCCAAATACGATCCTTGAGCCCATTTATGAAATGCCCCACCTTGTTGTTGGCAACAGAAAACCGGAAAGATCGAGCAGAGATGGGAGTCACTCGAAAACCAGAACAAATGCCTCCAATGCAACATTGCAAAGCAATTCCAACAGAATCCACTGTGAGGGGAAGGAGGTCAAGAGAATGAAACAACCAAAAAGAACTCCTTGGTGTCTCGAGAGGGAGAAAATGGACCGTTGATCCGAACTTCCTTCTCACTTGATCGGCCAAAGCAAGGCGTGAGCAAAATCCCTGGCAAGAATCCTTCCATGTTGAGAGCAGCTACTGAGATCCATGGTTGGTGGTGGAGAGCAGGTGGGAGAGGAGAGGTGGGAGAGGAGAGGAGAGAGCCGTCCCCCAGGATTTCTTTGGCTCTTCAGCTTCGACAGTTAAGTTCAGTTTCGACAGTTAAGTTCAGTTTTGATAGTTAAGTTTAGTTTCGACAGTTAAGCTCAGAGATGAGCGGCTGATGTATTTTACATCTAGCACTTTGTGGTTATGTATTTTACGTCATGTATTGGAGATGCTATTAGAATTCCACCCAGGTTAACGTTGTTCGTTGTGTCTCTCGTCCTGCTTCAGCCTCGGCGTCGTCCAACTCACCGGAGCTGCTCCAACGACAAAACCCTCCATCACAGCGGAGTAGTACCTCGGGCTCCATCTCCAGACGACTAATATCTTCTTCCCCTCCTCCGACAGCAAAGTCAGCCGGAGCATCCTCACCGGCCAACCCAATCACGCTGAGATCGACATGGCTTCGCCAAAGAGGTTGTACACTTGTTGCGTCTCTTTTTTCCTCTACATGTTATATATATTGTCCACTGAGCACTCATAGTAACGGGAAATACGATTATTTTATCCTACTATATGACAAGCAGTGAGGTACCAGGCAACTTAGCTATCTGTGATGGACTCTCTTGAACGCTATCATTATTTATCTCTGCGTGTTTGAGCTGTGCATTTGCCGATGGGCCTGGGAGTTGAGCTAGTATGGCAGTGGCCTTGGTCCAAAGTAATAGAAGTAGCACAAAAACATTTTTTTAGCGTAGGCTTTTCCTTGCTCAAGCCTGCCTACTATAATCGCCAGTGCTTGAAAGGAAAAGTGAAGGAAAAACATAGGAATTGGAAAGTTTCCTATGGTACTTTTTCATGCATTTGGTTCAAAGGAATGGAGCAAAGGAAAACTGTAGGATTTGTTCCTTTAGTGTCTCCTTGAAAGAAAAACCGTAGGAATTTTAATTTCCACTTGTCCTCCTTTTAAAATTCGTATTCATGAAGCACAAGACTAAGAGATAGTAGCATAACAACATTATAACCGTCCATTTTCTTGTGGTTTGGCTTAATCTCACCATGCTTCTTTGCATCTTGTGATCTTCCAATTCTTGTGAACCAAACACCCAGATAGGCAGAAATCCTGTGTTTTTAAATTCTTTGTTTTGCACGTGCATTCCTATCCTATTCATGTATATTTCCTATCCCTGCATTGTTAGAATCCTAAAATTCAAACAAGCCCTTACACAATTACTTCTACTACACATATGTGTCAAAGAAAACCTTGTGTGGTTTGTCCTGCTCCTGCTGCTCTGTGTTCCACCACAGCTCAGCTGCTCCAACAACGGAAGGGTTCACCACAGTAGGGATCTGCTCTCCAGACTGTCTTTCGCCGCCTCAGATCTTCTTCTCCGCCACCGCCAACCAGGACAACTACATTACCATCATCAAATGAGCACATGACCTTGAGGACCACATGTGTCCGCAAGAGAGGTCGCACTCTTTCGTGTCTGCTTACGTTATGCATCGCTTAATATGATGACATGCTACTTTATCATTGTGTTCACCTATTAGACTCCGAGTCTGGTCCAAACTAATGCTGAAACTTGAGTTTTTAAATGGTTGTGGGGTACATATTGGGGCAGCAATCAGTACTATCTGTCTACTATCTGGTTAATCTCGGGTGTCTACTATGAGTTTCATGTTGGGTGCAAACAAACATTAAAGGAGCCATTATCTGTATTTTTTAACTAAAGCTATTATCTGCCTGCTATCATTGCTTTTGGGTCTATCCACAGTTTTCTACCATCACTCTGGATTTGTTCATGCACTCCTTACATAATCTCACTATGTTTTATTCCTATGCATGTCAGTTATTGTACACAATGGAACTGAACATGTAGAGCAAAAGAGTTGAGCCTTGCATGGCAATAAAATTTAATGCAGACGTCGTTCCATGGTGGGCGCAAAGGCAGCCCCCCTCCACCCATTTCGGATTGTAATCAAGACGAAGATAACTGTTCTGAGGGGGATTCAGAAGGACAAGACCACTCCTATTTACTCCCTGAGGTCTTCGCTCTAACTTGGCATGCTAATGTTGGTTATATCATGCATATGGTGCCTTCCATTGCTTGCTGTATACATGAAAGATGTCATCTGCTTAGTTTAGACATGCTTTGTGTCAATGCCATCTGTTTAGTTTCTTCATCGTATATGTGAATCATGCAATGCCATCTTGTCTAGCCAGGCATCAAATATGTGAATTTTACAATGCCACCATGGTTAGCCAGTCATCTTATATGTGAATTATATCATGCCATCATTTTTTATTACGTGTTAAATTTTTCAACAATTTTAGTACATTCAATTACTCTTCCTGTGCGTCAGCCATTTGGCACAGTCATGGAAAAATCTGGACTGGAAACAAGGTCTTCAAAGCAGACAATGCTATCTGACAAAGCGCATGTCTTGCTCGTTACGGATAGCTCTGTCAGTACAAAAGTAAGGGCCCTTCTGTACCCCTTTACTTGTGCACGGGCAGTCGTAGCCACACCTGCGGCAATGCTTGGCGGGGCAGAGGAAGGAAAGGAACGAAACTGCCAAGACAGCACTCAAGCCAGAGGCATGAAGAGCAAAGGGGAAAGATGGACTTCCCCTGGCAAGGCGCTTGCCGGGACGGCCTATGTAGCCCTGGCAAGAGCCTTGCCAGGGCAACTTGCCCAACACCAGCAAGGCCGCCACCCTTGAGCCTGAGAGTTCTGACACCATCGACAACATCAACATAAAGGCTCGGTAGCACCTGCGTGGTGGCATGCAGATCTTTGTGAAGACCAAAGGCCTATGAGTCTAGATAAGAACCAGAAGACAAAGACCCCCGGCAAGATCCTTGCCGGGGACGACCGAAGACCCCCGGCAAGACCCTTGCCGGGGGCATCTGCGGGGCCAGTACCAGCCCGCCAATTGGGCAAGCGCCTGTGTGGCAGCATGCAGCTTCTAGGCCAACTAGTCAAGCACCTGCGTGGTGGCATGCGGATCTTCATGAAGACCCCTCACATCAAGACCAAGACAAAGAGCTACCGGCATGGCGCTGCATGCCTCGTCAGCTTGGACACGCGTCGAAGCAAGGCGAGGCGGCGACGGACGGGACGAGCTCTGTTGCCATCCCCGATAAAGCAAGAGGTCACGTAGGCAGCGCATTAAATGCATTTATCCTGCAATGTCAGGCGATAAGCTAGTACACTGTAGATACTTTCTGTCGTAGAATTGTCACGCCAGATGTCCTAGTGTGAGGACTTAGTCGTGAGGCCAGCGCATCTATGTAGTAGCTTGAGAGGGGTTGATCGGAATCGAGATACGCAACATAAGACAAGGGTTTAGACAGCTTCGGGCCCCGGGAAACATCATCTGGTAATAGCCCTACATGATGTTTGTGGCTAGGTCTCACTATCATCACGAGGGAGTCGCCGTAAAATGGCTCTCCTAGTTATGTCCAGCTCTAATATTATTCAACTCCTCCCTCTTGGGGTGCCCTGCCCCTCCTTATATAAGTTGAAGGGGCGGGTTACATGTAGAGTCCAACTCGGACTTAAGACTTAAAATATTTTGACTTATCTTCATGGGCTTCTTAACATCTTGGGCTTCTTAACATCTCGGGCTTGTTAACCCCAGGTGACTCTGTCTGCTGGGTTATGACTGTCTACTGGGTTATGACTGTCTGCCGGGTTATGACTGTCTGCCAGGTTATGACTGTCTGCCGGGTTATGATTGTCTGTTGGTTTATGATTGTCTGCCTGTTTATGATTTCCTGCCGGTTTACCACCTGCCGGTTTACCATCTGTCTTAACTATTTGTCTTAACTGTCTGCCTTAACCATCTATCTTAACTCTCTGCCGGTTTACCAAGTCCCAGCCGGGTTATAACTCTGGCCGAGTCATACCGTGGGGTATATCCTCGACATTAGCCCCCTGTTTAATTTGGATTTATCCATGTTAAACTGATCCTGATCATCCTTAAGTCCTTGTCATTTCCTTCTTCTAGAAAATCTGGTTCAAGGCCATCTTCATAATCAATTTGCTGACGTTGGTTTGTCACAGAGAAATATTATGAAGAATAATTCATTTGACTCAGCTCCCAATGCTTAACAAAAATATTGGTCTTTGAAATACTCATTTGATCTTCAGCCGGGTTGAGGATGTAGAACTTGCCGGTTTATCATTGCCAAAATTGCCGGTTTATAAATATTGATGGCACCGGGTCATAATTGTAGTTAACATCAAGCTTGAAAATATACCTCTTTATGTCTATCACTTGTAGCCCCCAAGTCTTAAGAAGGTAGCGTAGTAACAGCTTAAGAATTGCTTCAATATGAATGTCACAAGCTTGAAGAAATCCAGTTTGTTCATCTCAATTACTAGTCAGAACTGAGTATTCCTCATATGTAGCCCCCAAGTGTCGGGTTGTCATGCTTGTAGCAACCTGGGACTTGTAATTTCCTTATGCTCATAAAAACTTCAACCAGTGTAGCCCCCAAGGGCCGGCTCCTTATGATGTGATGAGTCGGGTCTTCAATAAGGTGAGCAAAAAATGACTTTGCATTAGCCCCCAAGTGTCATGGTCCATGCTTGCAGCGACATGAAACTTGCATATTTGACGTGATCTCAACTTGAATAATGTAGCCCCCAAGTGCCGGGTCGTAAGCCTGCAGCAACTCGGGACTATTCCTTCCATTGTAGAATAAATCATATCCATAATAAAAATCCAGCCATTGCGCTAAAGCGACTTTGAAAACCTCAATCATAATACTAGTTATTGATAACCATAATAAAAATCCAGCCATGTTGGCTATTAAAGATTTGAATAATAGAACCCGGTTTGAATACCGGTTCCTGTGCTATTTGATCACATTGTTGGTTTTACCAAACCAGTAGAGTAAGGGTGATAACCCAAAACTTGAATACAGCTGGGAATTATCATGTATTGCCAGTTTATGAATAAAACCGGTCCGGGTCAATAAACACCTCATATTAGTGTACCTCTTACTGGTGACGTATAGTCAAAAACCAGGCCGGGTTAATAAACACCAGTTTATCTTTACCTTCATACTGGCGACTGATAGTCAAAAGCCAGGCCGGGTCAATAAACACCGGACTGTAATTTATCATGTAATGACGACTTATAGTCGAAAGTCAAGCCGGGTCAATAAACACCGGCGAATTATAATCATAAAACTTTATAAATCTTATCAAATAAACCTCAAAAAGAAAGAATCTGCAAAAAAACATACAAGAAGCGAGGCTTTTCATGGGCTGCCAGCCCCAAAACGAGGCTTTTCATGGGCTGCCAGGCCACCGAGTTAAACCATTTTACAAACCTTATAAGATGAACCTCACATTAACCAATTGTCATTTTAACTTTGACAAGTTCAGGGTCTGTATAAGATTGAGTTGTCAAACATTCGACAGGTCTTTCCAGGATTACCTGGGCGGAGTGACTTACTTAAAAAGGCAGGATAACCCGGGGTTTTAGGTGAATACACCTGGCTTCCTAGCCTGGCTTTTATATCCTATTACAAGGTTATAGACTCTTTGTTCTTTAGAACGAAAGAGCCCGCAATTAATATTTTGAGTTGTGCTTAGCGGGTACCTGTGTTTGAGTTGTGCCTTTGCAACAGACTCTCTTTGGTCCCTTTAATTTTTCCTGAGAACTCGAATTTTTGCAAGAGATAATATTCTTCTTTAGCCGGAAATTTAACCCGGATATTTGAGAGCTTCAGAGCTTTGTAGGAGTCACATTCCCCTTGAACTAGATTGTATACCGGATATTTGAGAGCTTCAGCAAGACTGACGTCCCTTGAGCCAGATTTTAAACCGGATATTCGAGAGCTTCAACGCTTTATGGGAGAGAGATGTCTCTTGAACTGGATTTTGAACCGGAATCCTTTCTGATGACCCAAAAACTTCTTCATTGAGCCGGGATTTTGTAATTGTCATATACTCCCTCCGTTCCTTTATATAAGGTGTATTTGTTTTTTGATAAAATTCCAAAATGTAAGGTGCATTTCTTATTATTTCTCATAATTCCCTTCTTAGCCCTCCAGAAAAAGGAAAGTATCTCTCTCCTGATTATCTCAGATCTCTCCTTGTAGAAAAAGAAGGAAACTATCTCTATGTCGATTGCATGTATCTCTTACTTTCCTTGACTAACTGATTTACTTGCCACTAACCAATAAATTTGCCACGGGTAATTTCGTCCTAACACATCTATAATTATGTGCCTTGGTCACCGTGCCGAAAATAATACACCTTAGATAAAGGAACGGAGGGAGTACTTTTTAAGCCGGAATTTTTCTGACGGCCTTTAAATTTTCATCAATATAGCAGTAACCTCCGGGACCGGACTATCTTTCCCTCCATCGTCCTGGGGTTCTTAAATTTGCTGAAACTGGCAAGATTTGCTGAGCCATGTCATCGTAGCCCCCGAGTCATAAGACGACTCGAGGAGTTGTCTTGAGATTCTCCGTATTTGACCATAGCAGAAGGTGTATATCATTGGTGTTGATAACGTGATGTGAATTCACAGAAAGTTGAGGTGACTGCGGCGGGTTATAAATGATCTGTATGAGCCGTGTCAGCAACTCGGCCAATGGTTCCTTCCAACTGGTTGTTTGAAGTTAACCAAACTGTAGTGGTAGGGACTTGTGCGCATGTCCATTAAGCCATCCATCGCAGATGGCGGTTGATGATAATTTGCCTCCAATTTGTTGGAAGAAAACCGGGCTACCCAAGCAGTGACTTGCTCATACTCAATAAACAGCTCATGCAGACAGGTGCAGCCCGGTGTATTGATGTAGGCCAGACCGCAAGGGTGGCAGCGTAAGCACTTCCGTTGAGCACGACAGCACGGATAAATGTTAGTGCAAAATGACGATGCTATGCACCCCATATCCGCGATATAACTCCACTTCGGCGGTGAATAATTGTCCTGATGTATTTGGATGGCAAATGATCTTGTCATCTCTGCCATGGTCATGGAACAAAAAATATTAAAGGGAAAATAGTTGTTCTTGGAGAAATTTTAAGGTACGTTGAAAAAAAAGGGTGGATAGCACCTGATATTTTCCTGGGACGTCGAGCCAGCCGTGTACGTCGTTGGTTTTCCAACTTGTCCGAATTTTACTGCTTCCACGATTTTTTTCACTTGGCGAGTCAAGGCTGCCCAGCAGGGGCGCGTCGACCCAGCGGCTCAGCGGCAGCAGGGTGGCCCACCGGTGAACGCAACGCGACGAAGCGGAAGCTCAGTAGCGGTTTAGCACATCTGGCGGCTCGTGTTTCTGCTGGAAACGGTGATAACCAGGCGCACGGAGGCGGCTTGCAGGCGCGACTAATCGAGGCGAGCACCGTGGAGTTGTGGTGGCTTGGAGTAATGGCGAGGTAGGCTTGGCGTGCAAGGCAGCGGCTCAACCCGGCGATTCAGGGAGTAGCAGCTCGGGGGCGCCGATTTAAAGTAGCAAGGTCGGGTCATGGAGGCCGCTCCAGATGCGGCCGTATAAGCGGAGTAAGGGCGCTCTGGGGGTCAAAGGGGTGCCTCTGCGACGACACCGGATTGGAGAGGCATGGTGCAGTGGTGCTGGCAACTCAACTGCGGTGGAGACCCGGCGGCCGTGGCCGGTTCAACACGGCAGGGATCCACGGCGGGTTATTGCTGCGGGAACGACGGTCTATCATGAGACAGGTCACAGAAGCAGAGTAGAAGACGGGCGTGATGCAGAGGTGGCTAGCGGCTCAAGCGAGGCTGGACGAGGCCATGGCGAGACGGCAAGGTCGATCCGAGGCGGCAGCTCAGGCAGGGCAGAACCGGCACCAGCCGGGGCAGAGGTGATCCAGCGGGGCAGCAGCTGAAGCGGGACGGAACAGTAGGTCGGTGTCGGGCAGAGGCACGAGCGATGTGATGAGTATTCGGCTCGACGCTGCAACGGTGAAATTATGCATCGGCAATGGCAGAGCCGCAACAGCGTAGGAGCGGCGGGTCAACACAGGCGGAGCCAGCTAGCGGCTAGACCGGCCGGGTTTAAGGTGCATGAATCCGTAGTGGACGCAATGATCTATAGCACAGGTGGCTCTGGGCGATGTCAGCTGTTAAAGCAAGGCTGTAGCTGACGCGGGCGTTGCAGATACGTGGAGACGGGTCGCTGCGATGAAAGTCCGGCATGACGGGTCAAGGAGGCAGCAGCTCGTGATAGCAGTGGCCTTGAGGCGGAAACGGCTGCTTGCTGGTGGTGGCTTGAACGTGCGGCAGGTTGGCGAGTTGAGGGAAACCCGTGGCGATTTGTCGCGGCGAATCCAGGTTGTGGATGTTGACTCTGATTCAAGGGCGGAGCAATTCATGTCCGGGTCGCGGCCGGTTCATGTTTCCAGGTTGTAGTCGATTTGGCAGCCCAAGGCGGGTTAGGCGACATGAAGCTGTCTCGAAGCATGAGCGCTGGCATTCGTGGAGGCAGCGGTGTCTGATCACGACCGAGGTGGCGGTTTGCGAATTAAAGCAGGCGCGGGCGAAGGTGAGCCGGCCAGGGCGGCTCAGTGTGGCCACGGCGGAGGCAGCAACATCATGACGGGTAGCTCTTGCGGAGGCAGCGCTCGAGTGGTGACTCAGAAACAGCAGGCGATTTGGCAGTGTCGATTCTTGGTAACTGGGCCGGTTCAAACCGGCGGCGGACACCAGCGGATTGCGACCACTTGGATGAGGCAGTAGCGGTAGCGACGATGACACGGTTCAGGCCAGTTTTCGGCGGAGGCAAGGCCGCAAAGGCGTGAGGGTCGCTCCGTTGACAAGTCCATATCCATATCATGCCCCTGGTTCTTGTTGGTTTTGACGATTCCTCTTTTCTTTTAAGACGTGTACTCGATGAGTACGACAAGAGCTCTGCCCAGGCGTAGTAAATATTGATTTTTTTCGATCTGATAAAGTGCCTGCGCGGATGTAGTAATCGAGCCTAAAAACTGACGTAGTACTAGTACTTAATTAGCACTAGCAATTGCTCGTGGATATCAGTATGACTTGGTTCCTTTTCTTTGTGATAAACAGTACTAGTAGCAGCGATGAATAGTCTCCTCGGGACTTGATCCTGTATGTGGACAATACGACGCAGAGAATAGCAGCACCAAATCGACGGTGTACCTCCGAATTTGAACTATGGCGATAGCGGCTCTACCCTCGTAGTACAACATTCGAATACGATGTTTTTCGACAACTGTGATCTTGAACACTCGGCGGCAGATTCGTGCCCAGTTTCGGTTTCGCCGGATCATTATAGCGCGTACAGCGGCTGTACCGTGCGCAACCCTAAAACCTGCCTCAATCTCATACACATCGCTCTAACCGCTCGTGATGACGTAAATCCTTGCAGGCTGACTAACCCGGCTGATGAATTCAATGTTGACGCAGATCTTTCTGAACCGGCGCTTTTTATCCGGAAAATCGCAAAACTTCTCAATCCATTAGAGAAATCCCTCCAAGAACTCAACACCACCGTGCGCGGGCCCCATGGTGGTTGCCAACTGTCGTGGAATTGTCACGGCAGATGTCCTAGTGTGAGGAGTCAGTCATGAGGCCAACGCATCTATGTAGTAGCTTGAGAGGGGTTGATCGAAATCGAGAGACGCAACGCAAGACAAGGGTTTAGACAGGTTCGGGCCCCGGGAAACATCATCCGGTAATAGCCCTACATGCTGTTTGTCGCTAGGTCTCATTATCATCACGAGGGAGTCGCCGTAAAACGGCTCTCCTAGTTATGTCTAGCCCTAAGATTATTCAACTCCTCCCTCTTGGGGTGCCCCGCCCCTCCTTATATAAGTTGAAGGGGCGGGTTACATGTAGAGTCCAACTCGCACTTAAGACTTCAACTATTTTGACTTCTCTTCATGGGCTTCTTAACATCTCGGGCTTGTTAACCAAAGGTGACTCTGTCAGCTGGGTTATGACTATCTAGTGGGTTATGACTGTCTGCCGGGTTATGACTATCTGCCGGGTTATGACTGTCTGCCGGGTTATGATTGTCCGTCGGTTCATGATTGTCTGCCGGTTTATGATTTCCTGCCGATTTACCACCTGCCGGTTTACCATGTATCTTAACTATCTATCTTAACTGTCTGCCTTAACCATCTATCTTAACTCTCTGCCGGTTTACCAAGTACCAGCCGGGTTATAACTCTGACCAGGTCATACCGCGGGGTATATCCCCGACACTTTCCACCTCATGTGTGCCATTGTGGCGACCCTTTGACATTTAAAAGGAGGCCCGAGGCGCACTGAGGAACGATTCGGACTTTTTGGACTGGGCCTGCACCGCATCTAGTTCAAGAGCTCAAGAACACTAAATATACACCAAAGCAGGACTAGGTATTACGCATCTCTGCAGCCCGAACCTGGGTAAAATCTCCTCGCGCTTATCACTAGACCTGCTCTTTGCACAACTCCATGCCCCGCCAACCATAGAAGGGATCCTCGTGGTCCCATAGGTGTTGTTTCCCCGACAAGCTCCTCAGAGGAGGATTCAAAGACAGATGACTAGTTCTATTTCCCCCCCCTCCCGATGTACATGCTCTAACTTGGCAGGGTTATGTTGCTCATATCGTGCGTATGGTATCTTGCATTGCTATGTCATTTGCTTAGTTTAGACATGCTTTGTGTGAATGCCACTTGTTTAGTGTCTAATTACCATACATGTGAATTATGCAATGCCATCCTGTTGCAAGACATTATATATGTGAATTATGCAATGCTATCTTGTTGCAAGGCATTATATATGTGAATTATGCAATGCCATGCTGTTTAGCCAAGCGTCATATATGTGAATTATATCATGCCGTCCTTTTTTGTATTTCTCGTTGCATTTGTCGACAATGTTTGTATATTCAACTGCTCTTCCTGTGCATCAGCCATTTGAATTGGTGATGGAGAAATCTGGAGTGAAAACAAGGTCTTCAGAGCAGACAATGCTACTCGTCAAGTAGATATCTTGTCGGTTACAGATAGCTCTTCATAGGAGGATTCAGAGGCGTATGACTAGTCCTATTATCCCCGAGGTGCATGCTCAAACTTGGCAGGGTTATATTACTCATATCATGCATATGTTGTATTGCAATGCTTTGTTTTTATTGCCCTCTGCTCACTTGCTTAGTATATAAATCAGATATTTGAATTATATCATGCCATGATGTTTACATAGACAACATGTATCTGAATTATGGGATGCCAACCCATTTTCTAAAGTCATAATAAAGTTATATGATCTCATCATGTTTACATAGTCATCGTATTTTGAATTATGTCATTCTATCCGTGAATTATATCATGCCATCATGTTTCCATCGATGGCATGTTTGTGATTTATGGCATGCCAACCACTTTAATAGACACATTGTATAGTTATATCATGTCATCCTGTTTACATAGTCATCATATTTTGAAGTATGTCATTCTATCCTATTTAGTTAGCCATCATACATGTGAAATTGTATCATGCTATCCTGTTTAATTAGCCATCATATATGTGAAATTATGTCCTGCTATTCTGTTTGGTTAGACAACATAAATGTGAATTATTTCATGCCCTGTTTTCCTCCCTACTATCCATTGCACCTGTCTATCTTACAATGTCTGTACATTGAATTATTTTCTTGTTTATCAGCCATTTTAATTGGAGGGGGTGATGGCAGTATCCGTGGTAGTAAAAACATGGTCTTCAGAAAAGATCGTGCTACATGTCGATGCAGATAGAAACACGGTTCTACTTGCCCAAGAACCAGCCCCACCACACATAACCCAGATTCACGCAGATTGTACCCCTACCTAGTTGGACAGAGAACTAGCTACACCCCTTCTAACCCCAACCCCAGCAGATAGTAACCCAGTTCCAGTTGACACAACACCGTCTCCACCACAGAGCACCCAAACACGAGCAGTTAGTAAGGCAACTGCAGTGCCCAAAGCACGAGGACCACCACTCCGAACCCCAAGTCAATGCTTAAAGCAGAAGAAGAATTGTTCTCAGGTCCGGTTCCGTAGCTATGGTTCATACTACTTTGCTCTTGCATCACTCTATTTACTCATACCAACTAATTTCAAATTTGAAGGATGCAATTGAAACTCCAATGGCGCAATGTGTATGTTTTAAACCTGTTTCTTTAATGTGTTTGCTGTTGTAACTTGCTCTATGTTGATTTCAGTTTCAATTGAATAAACAGTTATGTTCTCATGCCATGCACATTACAAGTGTTGTTATTTTTGTGTAGTTTCCCACACTTATATTCTGTCTGTGATGCTTTGTCTTAACTAGATATGATTCGAACTATCTCTATCTTGATTTGGCAACATAAACTAGAATGATATAGACCATACAGTGACCATACTACATATATATATATGTTTGTTTCATGTTGTTATCCTGTCCACCTTACTACTGAACTAATTTACCAAAATAAGTTTCATATACAACATGGCAAACCTGTGATGTGTTTTTTTGTTTCTCTTTTAGAACGCGGATAAAATATTGGAGAAGAGTACCCCGTTATGCAATGGTCAAGGAAGTAATGTAGACAAGGTTCAAGATAGTGAGACATCCATGTTGGTCTCCAAGAAAGCTGATAAAAACTATATTGAAGACACTGAGACACCCCCAAAGTCCTGTCTTGATGTAGTGTTCGAGTTACTCACACATCGCTAGCACCAGCTCTTGAACTCGGCCTGAATCAGTTCGCTTCTTGAGTCTCAACTTCAAGTTGAAAGACATCGATCACATGTTATGCACGAGAAGTCAAGGACTGAGGAAGTTCCTGCATAATTCAGATGTATACTTTCTGGTGCAACAGCAAGTGCTAGAGGATTAAAGCGCCAAACAAGAGAAAGTTAATAAGGTTGCTAAGCATCTTGCCAGCATTATAGGTACCCAGGATATTGTTTCTTGAGCTCTTCTGAAGTGGTTTCAGTTTTGGACTTGTTTTGTCATGTTTATTTGCACTGGTGGCCAACTTTGACAACCAGTGTATATGATATGCTGCCTTGTTCCCTATATTTGCACTGGTGGTGAACTTTGATGCCCAGTGCATGTAATATGTGTAATAGCCGTGATATCCTAGCATAAGTTGCTTGCTTATTTATTTTCTTGTTGTCTTGTTTATTTGTTTGCTTGTAGTCAGTGCAGTTATTTTTCCGCGGTTTGCTAGTGGCCGCAATAACCTATTGTTTAAAACTAGGCCACAATAACCATGGGCTACATATTTACTGTAGTTACCATGGGCCTCCTACGGGCCGTAGAAACAATGGGCCTTCTAAGGGCCATAGAAACAATGGGCCTTCTACAAGTCGTAGCATCAATGGGCCTTCTACGGGTCGTAGCATCAATGGGCCTTCTACGGGCCGTATGATCGATCGGCCAAACATGGCCAATAACAGACCGCATTATGGGCCGTAAACGAGCTAGATTTGGAATCGTCCGTTCATGGCCGACAATAACGGGCCGTCGTTAATCGGACGTATTTGATGACGTTATGAAAATGGCTGTCGGTGTCAAAACCGGCGGATCTCGGGTAGGGGGTCCCGAACTGTGCGTCTAGGCAGATGGTAACAGGGGACAAGGGACACGATGTTTTTACCCAGGTTCGGGCCCTCTCGGTGGACGTAATACCCTACTCCTGCTTGATTAATATTGATGATATGGGTAGTACAAGAGTATATCTACAATGAGATCAAGGAGGCTAAACCCTAGAAGCTAGCCTATGGTATGATTGTTGTTCGTCCTACAGACTAAAACCCTCCGGTTTATATAGACACCGGATAGGGTTAGGGTTACACCGAGTCGGTTACAATGGTAGGAGATCTACATATCCGTATCGCCAAGCTTGCCTTCCACGCCAAGGAAAGTCCCATCCGGACACGGGACGAAGTCTTCAATCTTGTATCTTCATAGTCTAGGAGTCCGGCCAAAGATGATAGTTCGGCTATCCGGACACCCCCTAGTCCAGGACTCCCTCAGTAGCCCCTGAACCAGGCTTCAATGATGACGAGTCCGGCGCGCATATTGTCTTCGTCAAGAGCTATATATTGGTTATTAAAAAGAAACTGCAAATAAAAGCAGAATGATACAAATTGTGCGATAAGCAAGGGATGGGACTATTTAACATGTCCCTCTCCAGGGGTAAGCTGCGGGATGGTATGTAAAAAAGGTATAATGCTCGTAGTAGAGACCACCTGGACACTCGACGCAGTTTTCTTCTTCCCTGGTTGTTGCATCGTGAGTTCGGCGCGAATGCCGGACATGGCTTCTGGAGAACAGAGTCCTGAAAGTAAGAAAAAAGAAAAAATAAAAAGAATGACACAATCGGGAGCCCCTGGTGCGGTTGAGCCGCATTCTGGGTGTGCCGTGGTCGTGCCCCTCCCCTTATGCCCATGGTATCTCCAGAGCGTAGTTATGTACGGGTAGTACTGGCTTCGCAATTTCGCGAGGGCTGGGGTTGGGGCCGGATTGCTACGCGTGCTTGAATCGTGCCAGGCTGTCTTGTTGTAGGTTACTCCGGGCGCGGCAGCGGTGTCCGGACGCTTAGTGGCCGGACTTGAGAATTGCTGTGAGAGGCTGCTTTGCACCTCCACCGCGAGGGCCGCCGTGTGCTCCTCCTTTCGGAGAGAGTGTTCGGTGTTTCCATTGGCCGTGATTACTCCTCGAGGGCCTGGCATCTTGAGCTTGAGTTATGCGTAGTGCGGCACCACGTTGAACTTTGCAAATGCGGTTCGTCCGAGCAGTGCGTGATAGCCGCTGCGGAACGGGACTACGTCGAAGATTAACTCTTTGCTTCGGAAGTTATCCGGGGATCCGAAGACCACTTCGAGTGTAACTGAGCCTGTACAATTGGCCTCTACACCCGATATGACGCCTTTAAAGGTCGTCTGTGTAGGTTTAATCCTTGAGGGTCTATGCCCATTTTGCGCACCGTATCCCGATAAAGCAGGTTCAGGCTGCTACCGCCGCCCATCAGACTCTAGTGAGGTGAAATCCGTCGATAATTGGGTCAAGAACCAATGCGGCGAAAACCGCCGTGGACGGATGCTAGTGGGTGGTCCTTCGATCGAATGTGATCGGGTAGGAGGACCATGGGTTGAACTTTGGGGCGACTGGCTCCATCGCATATACGTCCCTTAGTGCACGCTTCCGCTCCCTTTTGGGTATGTGGGTTGCGTATATCATGTTCATCATCCGCACTTGTGGGGGAAAGCCCTTCTGTCCTCTATTGTTCGGCGGCCGGGGCTCTTGCTCGTCATCGCTATGCAGCCCCTTGTCATTGAATTCGGCACTTAATTTGCCTGCTTGCTTGAACACCCAACAATCCCTGTTGGTGTGGTTGGCTGGTTTTTCGGGGGTGCCATGTATCTGGCACAAGCGATCGAGTATTCGGTCCAAGTTGGACGGGCCCTGGGAATTTCTTTTGAATGGCTTCTTCCACGACCGGGTTTAGAGCCTCTGAATTCGCATTGATCGCCAGATCTTCATCATTGTCGCCGTTAGTGCGGCGCTTGTTCTTGTTGCGACGCGACCTGCCATTACTGTCCTTGGTATCCGAACTACCAGGGTTTTTGGTCAAGTTGTTACTACAAGCTAGCCAGCTGTCCTCTCCCGCGCAAAAGCGGGTCATGAGTGTGGTGAGGGCTGTCATGGATTTCGGCTTTTCCTGTCCTAGGTGTCGGGCTAGCCACTCGTCGTGGATGTTATGTTTGAAGGCTGCAAGGGCCTCTGCATCCGGACAGTCAACGATTTGATTTTTCTTGGTTAGGAACCGTGTCCGTAATTGTCCGCCGATTCTTCTGGCTGCTGAATTATATGGCTAAGGTCATCGGCGTCTGGTGGTCGCACATATGTGCCCTGGAAGTTATCAAGGAATGCGGCTTCCATGTCCTCCCAACAACCAATTGATTCTGCTGGCAAGCTGTTAAGCCAATGCCGAGATGGTCCTTTAAGCTTGAGTGGGAGGTATTTGATGGCGTGTAGATCATCACCGCAGGCCATGTGGATATGGAGGAGGTAGTCCTCGATCCAAACCGCAGGATCTGTTGTGCCATCGTATGATTCGATGTTTACGGGTTTGAAACCCTCGGGGATTTGATGATCCATCACTTCGCCCTGTGAAGCATAGTGGGTGTCTTGGCGCCTCAGATTGGGCTATATCACGACGCAGCTCAAATGAGCTTTGTCTCATCGTGTTCGCCCGGCCGGAGTTGCGATGATCCGCGTGACGGTTATCATCACGCGTCGTGGGCGCCCACGCCGATCCGTAGATCGATCTTGTATGTTTTGCCTTATCCTCCAATATATCTCGCAAGTCCGCGTTTTCCCGTGCCTTGGTACTTTTGAGCGGCGTCGAGTGCGGCTTGAATGGAGGGTCTAGAGGCCTCTCTGTCATGCCACGGGTGGTGGCGGTCGGCCGCATCATGCGCTGGTGATGTAGGTTTGGGTGCTGCTTCCTCTGATCGAGGCAACGGCCTGTGTTTGGGGTAGCTTTTGGAGGGGCGTCCGAGTTCATACTCTTCGGCTGCAAGGACTTCAGTCCATCTGTCAGCTAGCAGGTCTTGGTCATCTCTAAGCTGTTGCTGCTTTTTCTTGAGGCTGCTTGCCGTGGCCATAAGCCTGCGTTTGAAACGCTCTTGTTTGGCGGGATCCTCAGACTCGACAAATTCGTCGTCATCGAGGCTTGCCTCACCTTCGGAGGGAGGCGCATAATTATCGTCCTCTACCTCTCTTTTCTCCGCCGCCGTCAGGCGGTCTTTCTTCTCCTCCTCCCGCGCCGAGTCCTGCCGAGGGGGCCGCCTTTGGCACCTGTCCGGGGTGTTATTGTCTCCGTGCGGAATCACCGCTTTTACCGTGGCGGGATTTAGAACGGCGCCACCGACGCCGGGCGCTTGGGTGGTTTCTTGGAGGGGTCATCCTCCGCCGTTCCATCACCATTCCCATCTTTTGGGATGTCCACCATGTATATGTCATATGACGAGGTGGCCTTCCAGTGCCCTGTAGGCGCTGGGTCTTGGTCGTCTCCGGCATCATCGCCCATACCGTCGATTTCCTCGGAGTCGAAGTCGAGCATGTCGGTTAAATCATCGACGGTGGCTACAAAGTGGGTGGTGGGTGGGCGTTGAATTTCTTCATCGTCCGCATCCCAACCTTCCTGACCGTGGTCCGGCCAGGGCTCTCCTGATAAAGAGAGAGTCTTTAGTAAATTCAAGATGTCGCCAAAGGGCGAGTGCTGAAAGATGTCTGCGGCAGTGAACTCCATGACCGGCGCCCAATCGGATTCGACTAGCAGGGGCGGGGAGGGCTCGGTGTCCGGAGAGGAGTCCGGCACCATGGAGTCACGGTCCACGCAAAGGACAGGGATGGAGTTCGGCTCAATCTCCATTAAGATCGTAGCCCCCGAGGTGGTGTCCAACCACTCGTCCTCGATCAGGGGAGTCGGCTCCGAGCTAAGGGTCGGAACGGACGCTGGTGCGGCCTCCAGGACACTGTTCGGCGGCAGAGCTAGATCGTGCCCATCGAGACAAGGCGGGCGCATTTTGGTCAGGCTCGAATCCGTCGAAGATCAAGTCTCCGCGGATGTCGGCCGTGTAGTTCAAACTCCCAAATCTGACCTGATGGCCAGGGGCGTAGCTTTCGATCTGCTCCAGATGGCCAAGTGAATTGGGCCGCAGTGCAAAGCCGCCGAATACGAAGATCTGCCCGGGGAGAAAAGTCTCACCCTGGACCATGTCGTTGCTGACGATTGAAGGAGCCATCGTACCTATAGGTGACGACACAGAGGAACTCTCAATGAAAGCACCAATGTCAGTGTCAAAACCGACGGATCTCGGGTAGGGGGTCCCGAACTGTGCGTCTAGGCGGATGGTAACAGGAGACAAGGGACACGATGTTTTTACCCAGGTTCGGGCCCTCTCGATGGAGGTAATACCCTACTCCTGCTTGATTAATATTGATGATATGGGTAGTACAAGAGTAGATCTACCACGAGATCAAGGAGGCTAAAACCCTAGAAGCTAGCCTATGGTATGATTGTTGTTCGCCCTACGGACTAAAACCCTCCGGTTTATATAGACACCGGATAGGGTTAGGTTTACACAGAGTCGGTTACAATGGTAGGAGATCTACATATCCGTATCGCCAAGCTTGCCTTCCACGCCAAGCAAAGTCCCATCCGGACACGGGACGAAGTCTTCAATCTTGTATCTTCATAGTCTAGGAGTCCGGCCAAAGATGATAGTTCGGCTATCCGGACACCCCCTAGTCCAGGACTCCCTCAATGGCCCAACGGATTAATGGGACGCAAACGGGCCAATTGTAACCACGGGCTAAATTTGGCCCACAAGCAGAAAAGGCCAGTGACGGGCCGTAAGTAACCGAATGCTGGAAGTGAGCCCAAGAATAAATGGGCCCTGAGAAGGCCGAAAGATAACACGGGTTGGAAACATCCCAATGGAATAAATGGGCCGTTAATGGGTATAAAGCGGTACACTGTTCATTGCGGGCTAGATTCACCATGGTCCGTTAATGGGCCAAGAGTTACAAATCGCCTCGTATGGGCCGAAAGACATCATGGGTCATACATGGGCCGGAAGTTACAACGGGCTGGAATCATATTGGACGGCCCAAATGAAGCTACTGTGCTTAATTCCAATAGGCTGTAACGGACCATAAATGGGCTATATACGAACACGCCGTTAACAGGCTTTCCGTGGGCCGGCCCGTTACCTTTTGACGAAGTCAAACGGGCCGGCCTTTTCACCGGAATGGGCCTCTGTTGGGTCGTGCCACGTGTCAACGTATCATAGGCGCCTCCTGTCCAATGAATGGATGACATCTGTCCGAATGGTGAGCCAACAAGTGTTTCCTCCGGCCATTGATAATTTTACATGTGCAAAATCCTCATTGGTCCAGGCTTTTAGCGGGTTATCGGATCCAAAACCGGACCCGATAGCTTAACGCGACCCATTACGATGGATGCCACGTGTCGGTCACCCTTGACGAAAGCACTTCCATGATGCGGCATTTATCGTCATGGAAGTGGACACTTCCGTCATGATAATTTTGCTAATGTCATGGAACACTTCTATGACAGCACAGGTATGACTATCTTGATTCTGTCATAAACCGTCATGGATGTACATGCATGATAGAAAACGTGACCTACTGTGACAAACACGTATCATCACGGAAGTGTATTTTTTTGTAGTGACACCAAATAGCCCGGACATCCGAGGACCCCTTAATCCAGGACTCCTTCAGCATTCTTGGGGACTAAGCACTGTCATTCAAGAGATCGACATGCGACTGAATGATTTTACATCTTCATTGCTTGTTCATTTGTTAAATAATCCCTTCGTCCCAAAAACTTCTTAGATCGGCGTCACCGTGTGTGGCCGTTAAATCCTCATGATATTACTGTACTGTAATTTCTGTAAACATGTCTACTTATAATTAAATAGAATGTGTTCAGCCCAAAGTAAACTCAGTTTGATTTTCTGTAGGCAAGTAGCACATGAGAACCTCGCAAAAAAAGCACATGAGAAGGAGGCTATAGTTAAGAACACAGAATTTAGGTACAGGTAACCTTTATGATAGAAGCTTTAAGCAAAAAATCTTCATCATAGAAAGGGAATTTTTTTCTTGCCAAACCTTAACCGAAAGGTCACAAGCTGTCTCCAGTGATTTCGTACAGTACCATGCCAGTAACTCCACGCTAGTGTTGATGTTAGGGAATGTACAATGAAGGCAGCATCAACGTGTTTCCCTAGCCATCATGTAGACTAATTATGACTGAAACCACTGAATGAATTGATAATCGTCCAACGCAGGCTGCAGTAGTATTTTACCGAAGCGGGCCCTACTACATCCTTTCTTTACTCCTTTTCTCTCACCTTTTTGCTACTTTCCCACGAAGCTACCGGCTCTTCTGCAATAAGTACCTGCCACCTGCAGGGCAGCACCTTTGCATCCATCTGGCATCTGAGCCAACATGGATAGGCGAGACACCGGTCCAAGTTGGAGCGATGGCCATGCCCTTAGTAGCTAGAATGAAGGGCTAACACTTGCCCTCGTGACATCGCTCCCTGTCTCTACGATCTCTCTCGCAAGAAAAACTCCTCGGTTCAACAAGCTATGGCCAACAATCAACGGATTGTGAATATTGATAGCTCCAATGGCCTCTCCCTTGAACACATCCAACAGTTTGCTAACCTTTGGGACAATCTAGCAACGGTGGCCCTCGTGTTGAAGACTCAATTATATGGAAGTTCACCAAAGATGGGATATATTCTGCATCCTCGGCTTACAAGGCTCAATTGGAAGCCCTCACCACCTCGGACCTTGTCCATTCAGTGTGGACGATGTGGGTGTTGGAAGTATGCCCTAGAGGCAATAATAAAATGTTATTATTGTATTTCCTTGTTCATGATAATTGTCTATTGTTCATGCTATAATTGTATTAACTCGTTGACCACAACATGTCCCTAGTAAGCCTCTAGTTGACTAGCTCGTTGATCAATAGATGGTTATGGTTTCCTGACCATGGACATTGGATGTCATTGATAATGGGATCACATCATTAGGAGAATGATGTGATGGACAAGACCCAATCCTAAGCATAGCACAAGATCGTGTAGTTCATTTGCTAAAAGTTTTTCTAATGTCAAGTATCATTTCCTTCGACCATGAGATTGTGCAACTCCCGGATACCGTAGGAATGCTTTGGGTGTACCAAACATCACAACGTAACTGGGTGGCTATAAAGGTGCACTACATGTATCTCCGAAAGTGTCTGTTGGGTTCGCACGAATCGAGACTGGGATTTGTCACTCCATATGACGGAGAGGTATCTCTGGGCCCACTCGGTAATGCATCATCATAATGAGCTCAATGTGACTAATGAGTTAGCCACGGGATCATGCATTACTGAACGAGTAAAGAGACTTGCCGGTAACAAGATTGAACGAGGTATTGGGATACCAACGATCGAATCTCGGGCAACTAACATACCGGTGGACAAAGGGAATTGTATACGGGATTGATTGAATCCCCGACATCATGGTTCATCCGATGAGATCGTCGTGGAACATGTGGGAGCCAACATGGGTATCCAGATCCCACTGTTGGTTATTGGCCGGAGAACGTCTCGGACATGTCTACATGGTTCCCGAACCCGTAGGGTCAACACACTTAAGGTTCGGTGACGCTACAGTTGTTATGGGAAATTGTATGTGGTTACCGAAGGTTGTTCGGAGTCCCGGATGAGATCCCGGACGTGACGAGGAACTCCGGAATGGTCCGGAGGTGAAGATCGATATATTGGACGAAGGGTATTGGAGTCCGGAATTGTTCCGGGGGTACCGGGTGCGACCAGCGTGTCCGAAAGGGGTTTCGGAGGCCCGGGCAAGCGTTCGGGGGCCTTACGGGCCAAGGGGAGGGGGCACACCAGCCCACTAAGGGGCTGTGCGCCCCTCCCAACCCCTCTCATGTAACCTGGAGAGGTGGGGGCGCCTCCCCTAGGGCAGCCTCCCCTCCCGGCTCGGGGGGCAAGTTTCCTAGGGGTGGGGGCGCCCAAACCCATCTAGGGTTTCCCCTATGGCCGCCTCCCCTCCCCTAGGGAACCCTAGGCGCCTCCTCCACCCCTTCCCCTATATATAGTGAGGGAGAGAGGGCAGCCGCACCCCTTCCCTGGCGCAGCCCCTCCCTCCTCTAACTCTTCCTTCTCCTCCATAGAGCTTAGCGAAGCCCTGCAGGAATACCACAAGCTCCACCACCACGCCGTCATGCTGCCGGAGTTCTCCCTCAACTTCTCCTCTCCCCTTGCTGGATCAAGAAGGAGGAGACGTCCCCGGGCTGTACGTGTGTTGAACGCGGAGGCGTCGTCCGTTTGGCGCTAGATCGGATCTTCCGCGATTTGAATCGCCGCGAGTACGACTCCATCAAACGTGTTCACGTAACGCTTCCTCTTAGCGATCTTCAAGGGTATGAAGATGCACTCCCTCTCTCTCGTTGCTAGCATCTCCTAAATTTATCTTGGTGACACGTAGGAAAATTTTGAAATATTGCTACGTTCCCCAACAGTGGCATGATGAGCTAGGTCTATGCGTAGATTCTATGCACGAGTAGAACACAAAGTAGTTGTGGGCGATGATTTGTTCAACTTGCTTTACTTTACTAGTCTTATCTTGATTCGGCGACATTGTGGGATGAAGCGGCCCGGACCGACCTTACATCGCATTTCCACGTGAGACAGGTTCCACCGACTGACATGCACTTGGTGCATAAGGTGGCTAGCGGGTGTCTGTCTCTCCCACTTTAGTCGGATCAGATTCGATGAAGAGGGTCCTTATGAAGGGTAAATAGCAATTGGCATATCACCGTTATGGTTTTGCGTAGGAAAGAAACGTTCTTGCTAGATACCCATAGCAGCCACGTAAAACATGCAACAACAATTAGAGGACGTCTAACTTGTTTTTGCAGGGTATGCTATGTTATGTGATATGGCCAAAAGGATGTGATGAATTATATATATGTGATGTATGAGATTGATCATGTTCTTGTAATAGGAATCACGACTTGCATGTCGATGAGTATGACAACCGGCATAAGCCATAGGAGTTGTCTTAATTTATTGTATGACCTGTGTGTCACTGAAAAACGCCATGTAATTACTTTACTTTATTGCTAACCGTTAGCCATAGTAGTAGAAGTAATAGTTGGCAAGACAACTTCATGAACACACGATGATGGAGATCATGATGATGGAGATCATCGTGTCATGCCGGTGACGAAGGTGATCATGCTGCGCCTTGAAGATGGAGATCAAAAGGCGCAAGATGATATTGGCCATATCATGTCACTTTATGATTTGCATGTGATGTTGTCATGTTTACATCTTATTTGCTTAGAACGAAGGTAGCATAAATAAGATGATCCCTCACTAAAATTTCAAGAGATGTGTTCCCCCTAACTGTGCATCGTTGTGAAGGTTCGTTGTTTCGAAGCACCACGTGATGATCGGGTGTGATAGATTCTAACATTCGCATACAACGGGTGTAAGCCAGATTTACACATGCGAAACACTTAGGTTGACTTGACGAGCCTAGCATGTATGCATATGGCCTCGGAACACAAGAGACCGAAAGGTCAAACATGACTCATATAGTAGATACGATCAACATGAATATGTTCACCGATGATGACTAGTCCGTCTCACGTGATGATCGGACACGGCCTAGTTGACTCGGATCATGTATCACTTAGATGACTAGAGGGATGTCTATCTAAGTGGGAGTTCATTAGATAATCAGATGAACTTAATTATCATGAACATAGTCAAAAGGTCTTTGCAAATTCTGTCGTAGCTTACACTTTAGTTCTACTATTTAAGATATGTTCCTAGAGAAAATTTAGTTGAAAGTTTATAGTAGAAATTATGAGGACTGGGTCCGTAAACTGAGGATTATCCTCATTGCTGCGCAGAAGGCTTATGTCCTTAATGCATCGCTCGGTGTGCTGAACCTCAAGCGTCGTCTGTAGATGTTGTGAAACATCTGACATACACGTTTTGATGACTACGTGATAGTTCAGTGTGTAATGCTAACGGTTTAAAATTGTGGCACCAAAGACGTTTTGAAGGGTCGCAGAACATATGAGATGGTCCAAAGACTGAAATTGGGATTTCAGACTAGTGCCCACGTCAAGAGGTATGAGACCTCTAACAAGTTACTTAATCCTGCAAACTAAGGGAGAAAAGCTCAATCGTTGAACATGTTCTCAGATTGTCTGAGTACTACAATCGCTTGAATCGAGTGGGAGTTAATCTTCCAGATGAGATAGTGATGGTTCTCCATAGTCACTGCCACCAAGCTATTAAAGCTTCGTGATGAACTATGACATATCAGGGATAGACATGATGATCCTTGAGCAACTCGCGATGTTTGACACCGTGAAAGTAGAAATCAAGTAGGAGCATCAATTGTTGATGGTTAGTAAAACCACTAGTTTCAAGAAGGGCAAGGGAAAGAAGGGATACTTCATGAAACGACAAATCAGTTGCTGCTCTAGTGAAGAAACCCAAGGTTGATCCCAAACCCGAGACTAAGTGCTTCTGTAATGAGGGGACCGGTCCATCAAGCGTAACTACCCTAGATACTTGGTAGATGAGAAGGTCGGCAAGGTCGACAGAAGTATTTTGGATATACGTTATATTAATGTGTACTTTACTAGTACTCCTAGTAGCACCAGGGTAATAAATACCGGTTCGGTTGCTAAGTGTTAGTAACTCGAAATAAAAGGCTACGGAAACTAGCTAAAGGTGAGATGACGATATGTGTTGGAAGTGTTTCCAAAGTTGATGTGATCAAACATCGCATGCTCCCTCTACCATCGGGATTGGTGTTAAACCGAAATAATTGTTATTTGGTGTTTGCGTTGAGCATAGATATGATTGGATCATGTTTATCGCAATACGGTTATTCATTTAAGGAGAATAATGGTTACTCTGTTTATTTGAATAATACCTTCAATGGTCTTGCACCTGAAATGAATTGTTTATTGAATCTCGATCATAGTAATACACATGTTCATGCCAAAAGATATAAGATAGTAATGATAGTACCACATACTTGAGGCACTGCCATTTGAGTCATATTGGTATAAAACGCATGAAGAAGCTCCATGTTGATGGATCTTTGGACTCACTCGTTTTTGAAAAGATTGAGACATGCAAACCATGGTATATATGCATGAAGAAACTCTATACAGATGGATCGTTTGGACTCGCTTCATTTTGAATCACTTGAGACATGCAAATCATACCACATGGGAAAGATGACTGAAAGGCCTCGTTTTCAGTAAGATGGAACAAGAAAGAAACTTGTTGGAAGTAATACATTTTGATGTGTGCAGTCCAATGAGTGCTGAGGCACGCAGTGGATATTGATACGTCTCCAACGTATCTATAATTTTTGATTTCTCCATGCTATATTATCTACTGTTTTGTACCATATTGGGCTTTATTTTTCACTTTTATATTATTTTTGGGACTAACCTATTAACCGGAGGCCCAGCCTGCATCATCGCTTTTTTGCCTATTTCAGTGTTTCGAAGAAACGGAATATCAAACGGACTCCAAACGGAATGAAACCTTCGGGAACGTGATTTTCTCACCGAATATGATCCAGGAGACTTGGACCCTACGTCAAGAAAGCCACGAGGTGGGCACGAGGTAGGTGGCGCACCCTACCCCCCAGGCGCGCCCCCCACCCTCGTGGGCCCCACGAAGCTACACCGACGTACTTCTTCCTCCTATATATACCAACGTACCCCCGAACGATCAGATACGGAGCGAAAAACCTAATTCCACCGCCGCAACTTTCTGTATCCACGAGATCCCATCTTGGGGCCTGTTCCGGAGCTCCGGCAGAAGGGGAATACACCACGGAGGGCTTCTACATCATCATAGCCTCTCCGATGAAGTGTGAGTAGTTTACTTCAGACCTTCGGGTCCATAGTTAGTAGCTAGATGGCTTCTTCTCTCTTTTTGGACCTCAATACAATGTTCTCCCCTCTCTTGTGGAGATCTATTCGATGTAATCTTCTTTTTTTGCGGTGTGTTTGTTGAGATCGATGAATTGTGGGTTTATGATCAAGATTATCTATGAGCAATATTTGAATCTTCTCTGAATTCTTTTATGTATGATTGGTTATCTTTGAAAGTCTCTTCAATTATCCGCTTGGTTTGGCCAACTAGATTGGTAGTTCTTGCAATGGGGAAGTGCTTAGCTTTGGGTTCAATCTTGCGGTGTCCTTTCCCAAAGGATGAGGTGCAGCAAGGCACGTATTGTATTGTTGCCATCGAGGATAACAAGATGGGGTTTCTATCATATTGCATGAATTTATCCCTCTACATCATGCCATCTTGCTTAAGGCGTTACTCTGTTTTCATTAACTTAATACTCTAGATGCATGCTAGATAGCGGTCGATGAGTGGAGTAATAGTAGTAGATGCAGGCAGGAGTCGGTCTACTTGTCTCGGACGTGATGCCTATATACATGATCATACCTAGATACTCTCGTAACTATGCTCAATTCTGTCAATTGCTCAACAGTAATTCGTTCACCCACCGTAAAATACTTACGCTCTTGAGAGAAGTCACTAGTGAAATCTATGGCCCCCGGGTCTATTCTCTATCATATCAATCTTCCATCACTTTATTATTGCTTTGCTTTTTACTTTGCTCTTTATTTTACTTTGCATCTTTATACTAAAAATATTATCTATCATCTCTATCAGATCTCACTCCCGTAAGTGACCGTGAAGGGATTGACAACCCCTAATCGCGTTGGTTGCGTTGAGCTATTTGTTTTGTGTAGGTACGAGGGACTTGCGCGTGGCCTCCTACTGGATTGATACCTTGGTTCTCAAAAATTGAGGGAAATACTTACGCTACTCTGCTGCATTATCCTCTCCTCTTCGGGGAAATCCAACGCAAGCTCAAGAGGTAGCAGATATCGTTATGTCCTTACTTCACAGATGATTTGCGTGGATGCTGAGTATATTTAATTGATGAAACACAAGTCTGAATTATTGAAAGGTTCAAGTAATTTCAGAGTGAAGTTGAAGATCGTCGTGACAAGAGGATAAAATGTCTATGATATGATCATAGAGATGAATATCTGAGTTACGAGTTTGGCACACAATTAAGACATTGTGGAAATTGTTTCACAACTAATACCGCCTGGAACACCATAGTGTGATTGTAGGTATGTCCAAACATCATAACTGCACCCTATTGGATATTGTAACGCCCTCGATGCGGCTATATCTCCCACGTGTCGAAGCATGACTTAGAGGCATAACCGCATTGAAAGCAATGTCGCAAGTGAGGTAATCTTCACACAACCCATGTAATACATAAGGGAAAGAGATACATAGTTGGCTTACAATCGCCACTTCACACAAGACATAAATAAACATCCATCATCCAGATTACACTCAAGGTCCGACTACGGAACCAAAATAGAAGAAGACTACCCCAAATGCTACACAGATCCCCGATCGTCCCAACTGGCTCCACTCATCGATCATCGTGAAAAGACACATAGTAACGACCACGTTCCTCGTCGAACTCCCACTTGAGCTCGGTTGCGCCACCTGCACCGGCATCGCCGGGCACCGCAACTGTTTTGGTAGAATCTGTGAGTCACGGGGACTCGACAATCTCACACCCGAGATCAATACTATTTAAGCTTATAGGAAGGACAGAGTTGTGAGGTGGAGCTGCAGCAGTTTACTAGCATATATGGTGGCTACATTCGCAAAAGAGAGCGAGAAGAGAAGCAAGGCGCGGTCGTGAAGCTAGTAGCGATCAAGAAGTGATCCTGAACTACTTACGCCAAACATAACTCCAACATCAGTGTTCACTTCCCGGACTACCGAGAAGAGACCGGCCACGGTTACACACGCGGTTGATGTGTATTAATTAAGATCAACTTCGGGTTTTCTACAACCGGACATTAACAAATTCCCATCTGCCTCATAACCGCGGGCACGGCTTTCGAAAGATAATACCCTGCAGGGGTGTCCCAACTTAGCCCATGATAAGCTCTCACGGTCAACGAAGGATAATCCTTCTACCGGGAAGACCCGATCAGTCTCGGAATCCCGGACTACAAGACATTTCGACAGCAATAAAACAAGACCAGCAAAACCACCCGCTGTGCCGACAAATCCCGATAGGAGCTGCACATATCTCGTTCTCAGGGCACACCGGATGAGCAGTCCGCATAACTAAAACCGGACCTCAAGTTTCCTTGAGGGGCGCTGCAGAGCTCTAGTTCGGTCCGGCACTCGAAGGAGCACCGTCCGGGGTTAAAATAAAGATGACCCTCGGGCTCGCGAAACCCGGGGAAAAAGGCTTAGGTGGCAAATGGTAAAACCAAAGTTGGGCCTTCTTTGGAGGAGTCTTATTCAAAGCGAACTGTCAAGGGGGTCCCATAAATCACCCAACCATGTAAGGAACGCGAAATCAAGGAACATAACACCGGTATGACGGAAACTAGGGTGGCAAGAGTGGAACAAAACACTGCATAAGGCCGAGCCTTCCACCCTTTACCAAGTATATAGATGCATTAATTATAGCAGATATATTGTGATATCCCCAACAAGTAAACATGTTCCAACAAGGAACAACATCTCCATGTTCCAACAAGGAACAAACTTCATCTTCTCCCGCAACTAGCAACGCTTATAAGAGGGGCTGAGCAAAGCGGTAACATAGCCAAACAACGGTTTGCTAGGAAAGGATGGTTAGAGGTTTGACATGGCAATATGGGTGGCATGATAAGCAAGTGATAGGCATCGTAGCATAGGCATAGCAAAAGAGCGAGCATCTAGCAAGCAAAGATAGAAGTGATTTCGAGGGTATGGTCATCTTGCGTGCAAGGTTCTCAGAGTTGTCGAAAGCTTGATCCTCGTAAGCGTTCTCAACAGGTTCCTCGTTCACGTACTCGCCTCCGGCTCTACCCAAAGCAAGAACACAAACAAAGGAACCACAATAAATCACGGTGCAATGCACAAGCAACATGATGCAATGCATGGCATGATATGCGAGATGTGAGATGCAATGCATATGCGTGCTCCGGAAGGAAAATGATGAACCAGGCATTACACCATATGGCAGTGATCTACTCAAGATGCTTGACAAAAGATGAACACTGAGCTACGGCTAAATCACACCATAACAGGTCCAAACAAGCATTGAAAAAGTGCAAATTATATCAGCTGCACAGACTTGGTGAAAATACTGAACATGGCAGAAACAGCATCAGGAAACAATGTTCAGAGCAAGCAAACAGCATGCTACAGGAACTTATAATAGCAAAACAAGGCGTGGCATGAATCTACTCAAAGCATAGAACAGAAGTCCCTTACTAACTATAAGCCAAAAAGGATCAGAAAATATGATAGCACCCATGCCAACATAGCAAGTTTCATAATGATTCAAAGCAATGTGGCATGACAAAACAGATAACAAGTAGGCATGTTTAAGAGCTCGATGCACTCACTACAGAGCATTACATGATAAACTAAGAATACATCCATCAAGAAGACATGGCATAGAAGCTACACATGGCAAGAACAACATCATAGCATACACGGATCAACTACAACAACCTTGGCAAAATTGAATAACATGTAAACAATCTGCCAGGAAACATTTTATAGCAAAAGTAGAGCTCGATTGCCTCAAGCTATGGCACTCCATAATTGCAAACAAGGGCATGGATGGATAGAGCATAACTATATGTTCAAAACATCCTTACTGAAGTATCTCAAAATATACATGGATCTCTCGGTAGCATCAAGTTTACATGGCACAAAAATATCAGCAAAACAGGGGCTGAAATCAGCAACATCATGAAGCCTGAAGCCTAGTTTGCATGCTTGTGCTAGTCACCACAGAGACCACAAAAATACATGGAATACACCCCTGTAAAGATGGCATGGCATATTACAAAACACATGTAGGACTCAAGTTCATAGGATGCACACATCAATCATGGCAAAAATGACAAAAGTGCATGTTTTGATAAGAATCTGAAACTAACATCACATAGCCCTCTTCCAACAGCATTTCTGGCATCAAGATGAGCTCAAATGAAAATGATACAATGAGATGAAATGATGTAGTCATCGAGTCGAACAATTTGGTATGCTACACGCCCGAAACTGAGCCACGAGTGCAAACTTATGGCATGATGAAAATGCAACAATTTACTGACAGAAAAAGACTTGGAGGATATTTCGGGGCTCGGGGAAAGTCAACCGTTCGTGGATCTGGGATCCGGGCGCGGACTCCGAGGCGAGGCCGGCGGCGGCTCGAGGTTTGCCGGCCGAAGAGGAGGAAGGACAGGACGGGGCGGACGGGGCCGGCAGGAGGGACGGCGGGGCCGGCCGAACGCGGCGGGCGACGCGGCGAGATCCGGTGGACGCGGCGGCGGGCGACCGAGGCCGGGCGACGGCGGCGAGGGCGGCGGCGACGCTGGCCGAGGCGGCCGGTGCGCGGGCCGGTCGGGCGGCGAGGGGCGAGGGCGCGCGGGGCCGGGACGGGCCTCGGGCTGGCGCGCCGGGCGGCGATGTGGCGCGGCCCGCCACGTGGCGGCGCGCGAGTGGTCCGGGGCGGCGGGCGGACGCGTCCGGCTCGCCCGGACGTGTCCGGCGGCGCGGAGAGGGAAGATTGCTAGGGTTTGCCCGGATTTGGAGGGGGGATGCATATTTGTAGGTAGAGGGAGCTAGGAGTGTCCAATTGAGGTGCGGTTTTCGCCCACACGATCGTGATCCGACGAAGGAGAGCATGGAAGTGACTTAGATGGGTTATTGGGCTGTTTTGGAGGGGTGTTGGGCTGCAACTTAAAAGAGGCCTTTGCGAGAGTGCGGTTAACCGTTGGAGTACCAAACAAGCTCCAAATGACCCTAAACTTGACAGGTGTTCTACCGGTGGTGTACCAAGGCCACTTGACTAACCTCGGTCCATTCCGAGAAAGTTTAGTATCCGCACACGAAAAAATGTAAAAGGGGACGCCGGGGGACATAGGAGTGCCGGATTGCAAAACGGACAACGGGGAAAATGGTCGGAATCATGAGACGAACACGTATGCAAATGAGTGTTGGGGAACGTAGCAGAAATTCAAAATTTTCTACGCATCACCAAGATCAATCTATGGAGATACTAGCAACGAGAGAGAGGGGAGTGCATCTTCATACCCTTGAAGATCGCGATGCGGAAGTGTTGCAAGAACGCGGTCGGTGGAGTCGTTCACTAAGCGATTCAGATCGCGGCCGAATCCGATCTAAGCACCGAACAACGGTGCCTCCGTGTTCAACACACGTATAGCCCGGGGACGTCTCATCCTTCTTGATCCATCAAGGGGAGAGGATAAGTTGAGGGAGAGCTCCGGCAGCACGACGGCGTGGTGTTGGAGCTTGCAGTTCTCCGGCAGAGCTTCGCCAAGCACTACTACGGAGGAGGAGGTGTTGGGAGGGAGAGGGCTACGCCAGGGAAGCGTGAAGCTCCCATGCGCCTCCCCACTATATATAGGGGTGGAGGGGCTGGTTTCTTGCCCTCCAAGTCCATTGGGGCGTTATGAGGTGGGAGGAAAGAAATCCCATCATTTCCTTCCCCACTGATTGTTATCTCCCCTTTTTAGGGATCTTGATCTTATCCCTTTGGGATATGATCTTATTCCTTCTAAGGGGGATCTGGGTGCGCCTTGACCAGGGGTGTGGGGCCTTACCCCCACTACCCACGTTCATGTGGGTCCCCCATGCAGGTGGGCCCCACTCCGAACCTTCTAGAACCTTCCCGGTACAATACCGAAAAATCTGAACATTTTCCGGTGGCCAAAATAGGACTTCCCATATATAAATCTTTACCTCCGGACCATTCCGAACTCCTCGTGACATCCGGGATCTCATCCGGGACTCGAACAACATTCGGTAACTGCACACTAATTCCCATAACAACTCTAAGCGTCACCGAACCTTAAGTGTAGACCCTACGGGTTCGGGAATCATGCAGACATGACCGAGACAGCTCTCTGGCCATTAACCAACAGCGGGATCTGGATACCCATGTTGGCTCCCACATGTTCCACGATGATCTCATCGGATGAACCACGATGTCAAGGACTCAATCGATCCCGTATACAATTCCCTTTGTCTAGTGGTATTGTACTTGCCCGAGATTCGATCGTCGGTATGCCGATACCTTGTTCAATCTCGTTACCGGCAAGTCTCTTTACTCGTTCCGTAACACATCATCCCGTGATCAACCCCTCGGTCACATTGAGCACATTATGATGATGTCCTACCGAGTGGGCCCAGAGATACCTCTCCGTTAACCGGAGTGACAAATCCCAGTCTCGATTCGTACCAACCCAACAGACACTTTCGGAGATACCTGTAGTGCACCTTTATAGCCACGTAGTTACGTTGTGACATTTGGTACACCCAAAGCATTCCCACGGTATCCGGGAGTTGCACAATCTCATGGTCTAAGGAAAAGATACTTGACATTAGAAAAGCTTTAGCATACGAACTACACGATCTTTGTGCTAGGCTTAGGATTGGGTCTTGTCCATCACATCATTCTGCTAATAATGTGATCCCGTTATCAACGACATCCAATGTCCATGGTCTGGAAACTGTAACCATCTATTGATCAACGAGCTAGTCAACTAGAGGCTTACTAGGGACATGGTGTTGTCTATGTATCCACACATGTATCTGAGTTTCCTATCAATACAATTATAGCATGGATAATAAACGATTATCATGAACAAGGAAATATAATAATAACTAACTTATTATTGCCTCTAGGGCATATTTCCAACAATGAGATGCACATGATGACATGATATGAAATGCATGACATGGACAAAATGCAAAAACGAAAGACAAAAACCCAACCACGGAGGGAATATCATATCACAATGCCGAAAATGGCAAGAGTTGGAGTTACAGATATGGAAAGTTACATCCGGGTGTTACAACACTCCACCACTACAAGAGGATCTCGTCCGAGATCTAGGACTGAAAGAACTCCGGATATTCGAACGGAGGTGATCCTCGCGCCCTGTGTGGCTTCTCGGTTGGAATGGTGTGACCACTTCACTTTCAGGAATTTGATTGACTTGTTGCGAGTCTTGCGCTCGGTTTCTTCAAGAATAGCAACGGGTGCTCATGATAAGAGAGATCTTCTTGGAGGTCAATTTCTTGAAGTTGATAGTGCGCTCAGAGTCTTGAAGCACTTGCGAGTCATGACACATGGAACACATCGTGCACATTTGGCGGTTGGAGGAAGCTCAAGTTGATAGGCGAGGTCGCCTCTTTTGCCAATGATCTTGAAAGGACCCACGTATCTAGGGGCAAGCTTCCCTTTGATACCGGGTTGACGAGTGCCTTTCATTGGAGAGACGCGGAGGTAGACATGGTCTCCGATTTCAAAAGCCACATCACGGTGCTTGTCATCATAATAGCTCTTCTGCGCGATTGCACGGCTTTGAGATTCTCACGAATGACTTTGCACATTTCTTCGGCTTCTGTGATCAAGTCGTTTCCAAGAAGTTGGCGTTCACCTGTCTCGGACCAATTGAGAGGAGTACGGCACTTTCTGCCATAGAGAATTTCGAATGGGGCCTTGCCCGAACTCGCTTGGAAGCTGTTGTTGTAGGAGAACCCGGCATATGGAAGACAATCTTCCCACTTCATACCGAAGGAAATGACACAAGCCCTGAGCATGTCTTCGAGGATTTGATTGACTCGCTCGACTTGACCACTTGTTTGAGGATGGAAAGCTGTGCTGAAACGAATGTTGGTGCCCATGGCCTTCTGAAAAGAATCCCAAAACTTGGAGGTAAAGATGCTGCCACGGTCTGAAGAGATCAATTGTGGAATGACGTGCAAGGAGACAATTTCGAGGTGTATAGCTCGCCATCGAGCTGCTGTGATAGATTCTTTGATAGGAAGAAAATGAGCCACTTTAGTAAGCTTGTCAATGACAACGAAGATAGCATCATTTCCACGCTTGGACTTAGGAAATCCAGTCACGAAGTCCATGTCGATATGATCAAACTTCCATTCGAATAGCAAGAGGTTGGAGGAGACCAGCTGGTCGTTGGTGTTCTGCTTTCACCCTTCTCGCAGACATCACACTCATTCACGAATTGAGCAATTTCTCGCTTCATTCGAGTCCACCAATATGACTGCTTGAGGTCATGGTACATCTTCGCATTTCCGTGATGAACGGATAGAAGCGAATTGTGTGCCTCGTTCATAATGACTTTACGTAGATCACCCTTAGGAACCACAATCCGTCCTCGAAGAAAAGAGTATCTTTGTCATCAATGTGGAAGCACTTGTATTTGGAAATGCCCTTGTCGATACCACGTTTCACCTTTTTCACCATGGTATCCAGGAGTTGAGCCTCACGAATTTGGTCTTCCAAAGTAGGAGAGACTATAAGGTTGGCAAGAAAGCCTTGAGGAACAACTTGAAGATTCAGCTTACGGAAAGCTTCACAAAGATCCGGTTGGAAGGGCTTGAGGATTAAAGCTGCTGCGATAAGCCTTCCCGCTCAAAGCATCTGCAATCACATTGGCCTTGCCGGAGTATATTCAATACTTGGGTTGTACTCTTGAATCATTTCGACCCATCGAGTTTGCTCGAGGTTGAGGTTGGGTTGAGTGAAGATATACTTGAGACTCTTGTGATCGATGAATATGTCCACTTTCCTTCCCAACAAGAGATGTCTCCATGTTATCAATGCATGGACAACTTCCGCCAACTCAAGATCGTGAGTGGGGTAGTTCTTTTCGTTGGGCTTCAGCTGATGAGAGGTATAGGCCACAACTCTCTTCTCTTGCATTAACACAGCACCGAGACCTTGAAGAGAAGCATCACAGAAAACTTCGAATGGCTTGGATTCATCAGGAGGAGTCAAGACAAGAGCTGTAACGAGTTTCTCTTTGAGGGTGTTGAAAGCAACATCACACTCGGGAGACCGTATATACCTCACATGCTTCGGAGGAGGTTGGAAAGAGGCTTTGCAATCTTAGAAAAAATCTCAACGAATCTTCGCAATAGCTTGCAAGACCAAGAAAATCGCTAAGCTGCTTGACATTCGAGGAGGTTCCCAATTCACAACCGCAGACACCTTCTCGGATTAACAGCGATGCCCTTGGCGGAGATGATATGACCAAGGTAAAGAACTTCATCAAGCCAAAATTCACATTTGGAAAACTTCAGATA
This sequence comes from Aegilops bicornis, assembly GCA_021605145.1. Classification (NCBI taxonomy): domain Eukaryota; kingdom Viridiplantae; phylum Streptophyta; class Magnoliopsida; order Poales; family Poaceae; genus Aegilops; species Aegilops bicornis. Next base: position 614,070,622 of record CM038674.1, on the reverse strand, counting down.
GAATTGATGCTCTCTGAGCTTGTCGAGCACCAATCGCAAATGTTTGGCATGATCCTTCTTGTTCTTGGAGAAGACCAAAATATCATCAAGATAGACCAAGACGAATTCATTGGTGTAGGGGTTGAAGATGAAGTTCATCATTCGAGAGAATGTTGGAGGAGCACTGACAAGGCCGAAAGACATGCCAGTATATTCATAAGAACCAAAGCTTGTTCTGAATGCTGTCTTGGGAATATCTTGTTCACGAATACGAATCTGATGATAACCCATACGAAGGTCAAGCTTGGAGAACACTTTAGCACCTTTGAGTTGCTCGAAAAGCTCATTGATGTTGGGAAGTGGATACTTATTCTTGATAGTCTTTTGTTCAATGGACGGTAATCGACGCAAAGTCGGTCCGTGCCATCCTTCTTCCGGACAAAAGAACACCACAACCCCAAGGAGATGAACTCGGTCCGATCAAACCCAGACGCTCTTGTTCATCGAGCTGCTTCTTCACTTCCTTCAGCTCATTAGGTCAAAGCTTGTATGGACGCTTGCAAACGGGTTCAGTGCCAGGCTCAAGATCGATAAGGAACTCAACTGGCCGATGAGGAGGCATACCCGGGAGCTCTTCTGGAAAGACATCTTGGTACTCACAAACGACTGGAATCGAGAGATAGCATCCAACTCGCCCTTCTCATTGAGAGAAAACAACCGAATGGTTTCATCACGAAGCGGCATAGATGATCACATCATTAGAAGAGTGAGTCAATTGAATTTTCCTGGCAGCACAATCAAGCTGAGCTTTGTGCTGAGAAAGCCAGTCCATCCCGAGAATAAGATCAATATCCGAGTCACCAAGGACAAATGGTTTAGCCAAAAATCTATAGTCGCCCATCTTGATACCGACATTCGGAACCAAAACTCGAGAAGTCATTTCCTTAGCCGGAGAAACAATAGACAAAGGTCTCGGCAATACTTGAGTAACCAAATCATGCATAGCCACAAAAGGTCTTGAGATGAAAGAATGCGATGCACCAAAGATCAAATAAGACTTTTGCAGGAATATCATTAACTGAGAGATTACCCATTATCACGTCAGTAGATTCCTCCGCTTGAGCTGCATTCATCATATTCACCTTTGCAGACTTGGGATTATGCTTGACCACTGCATTGCTGGAAGATTTCACAGGAGGAGAAGGCGGAAGGCGCCTTTGGTTGAAGCACTTATTCGCATAGTGACCTTTCTTCTGACATTTGTTGCAAGTCACCTCTGAGAGCGGACGGTGATAAGGAGCATTTGACCTTGGAGCTTGAGAATTAGACTTGTTCTGATAGCCAGGGTTGGGCGGGTGGGAAGATCCACGACCACCTGAGTTCTTCTGCTGATAAGGCTGACGGAACGGAGGAGGAGGAAGGTACAACTTCTGCTGCTTAGCTGCCACTTGAGAGGAAGAAGAAGACTGAACTGCATCCCTGATTCTCTTCTTAGAAGCCTCACATTTGTGCTGGGCAGCTTCTTGCTTCAGTGCCATGTTGTAGAATTCATCATACTTTTCTGGCTCAAAAAGCATGAGAGCTAATTGCAGATCTTCTCCGAGTCCACCTCTGAATTGATAGATCATACTCTTTTCATCGTGGACGCCTTGCTTAGCGAAGTGAGCGAGTTTACGAACTGGATATTGTATTGATACACGTACATGTTTCCTTGCTTGAGATTGCGGAACTCCTCACGCTTGCTCTCAAAAACACTTTTCGAATGTGATGAGCTCTCAAGTCTCGGCGGAACTCATCCTGTGTAATGACACAACCTCCTCCGAATCTTTGTATTGCTTTGGTACCACTCGGCAGCTTGGTCCTTGAGTTGAAACGAAGCAAACTTGACAAAGTCCTCGTGTCCGACATTGCTACATTCAAAATGTTTGCAGATGTCCACAAGCCAATCGTCGGCGTCTGTGGCCTCGACACGTAAACCGAAAGACTTCGCTGATTAGCGAGGAACTGATTGAGGGTAGCAAAGTGCGGCTGGTTGTTGCCTTGGCCTTGATTTCCTTGGTTGCCTTGCCCTTGGGTACGCTCTTGCAAGAGTTGCAAAATCATCTGGGCATTGGCATTGGTGGCTGCCATGATAGCTTGCCATGCCCCCGGAGGCGGAGGTGGAGGTGGAGGGTTCGACTGACTCTCATCATTGCGATCCGGATTCAGACGCTACATGGAGCCATCCTAAAGAGGGTGACATCCGTTAGCACTTTGATAGACAGATAGACAAGTTGAATCAACGGATAGAAATTGCAACATATAGTCTTCACAATAAACATTCAAACAAGGATGAACGAATGAATTCCAAAAGCTAACATCACACGTCCATTAAGGAGAGAAGCCACTTGATTAAGGGTTGATGAAAAAAAATAACAAGGTACGACTGGAACAAATAAGTGGTAAGGATTACCCAATCACAAACCAAATATCTGCGGGAAGAAATGCTAGGAGCTACTTGAATCCCACCTATAAACTCCTGAAACTTTCTGGTTATGCAATATGGTGTTGGGGATACAGGGGACACAAAATATATCACCCAAACTAACAATACCTAGATCCAAATTGTATCCATCCGTCAACACATAACCAAGAAACCTTCGGAAATCGTGGTACCTCAACCTTCGAAAAGCATCCGTTATATTTAGTCATGGCAATACTCCCGAGCTCGCCCAAAGATCGGGTTATCGGGGTTATCTCACCAACAACTGTACAAAAGAGATTTTCGATGTCGGCAAAGCTTCGTGTATTCCAGAATCGCAACGATAAAATTGTGACGACAACACCTCGGAGCTCAACTCCCGGACACCGCCACAACCCCTAAATGTCAGGAGGCACCAAGAACAATGTTCTCGTCACAAAACCATCGGAACGATTCCAAGATACCCGCGTGATCCTAAAAAAAATTTAGTGAAATTTGAGGAGAGGAGAGTCAAAACTTCTACGTCAGAGACCTCACCAGAGCGATTTAAGGGACCGGGAGTAAAAAGAATCCTACTCTCCGATATATATAATCCTAAGACTCAAAACATTTTGTTCTAGACTCAACAACGCCAAAGAACAATCAAGCGAGGGGCTCCTAAGTCGGGGAAGGCTCGATTACCAACTTAGCGCCCTCAATGCGGCTATATCTCCCACGTGTCGAAGCACGACTTAGAGGCATAACCGCATTGAAAGCAATGTCGCAAGTGAGGTAATATTCACACAATCCATGTAATACATAAGGGAAAGAGATACATAGTTGGCTTACAATGCCACTTCACACAAGACATAAATAAACATCCATCATCCAGATTACACTCAAGGTCCGACTACGGAACCAAAATAAAAGAAGACTACCCCAAATGCTACACAGATCCCCGATCGGCCCAACTGGCTCCACTACCGATCATCGTGAAAAGACACATAGTAACGACCACGTTCCTCGTCGAACTCCCACTTGAGCTCGGTTACGCCACCCGTGACTGGCATCGTCGGCACCTGCAACTGTTTTGGTAGAATCTGTGAGTCACGGGGACTCAGCAATCTCACACCCGCGAGATCAATACTATTTAAGCTTATAGGAAGGACAGAGTTGTGAGGTGGAGCTGCAGCAAGCGACTAGCATATATGGTGGCTACATTCGCAAAAGAGAGCGAGAAGAGAAGCAAGGCGCGGTCGTGAAGCTAGTAGCGATCAAGAAGTGATCCTGAACTACTTATGTCAAACATAACTCCAACACCGTGTTCACTTCCCGGACTCATGGAGAAGAGACCGTCCACGGTTACACACGCCGTTGATGTGTATTAATTAAGATCAACTTCGGGTTTTCTACAACCGACATTAACAAATTCCCATCTCGCCTCATAACCGCTGGCACGGCTTTCGAAGATAATACCCTGCAGGGTGTCCCAACTTAGCCCATGATAAGCTCTCACGGTCAACGAAGGATAATCCTTCTACCGGGAAGACCCGATCAGTCTCGGAATCCCGGACTACAAGACATTTCGACAGCAATAAAACAAGACCAGCAAAGCCGCCCGATTGTGCCGACAAATCCCGATAGGAGCTGCACATATCTCGTTCTCAGGGCACATCCGGATGAGCAGTCCGTACAACTAAAACCAGACCTCAAGTTTCCTTGAGGGGCACCGCAGGGTTTAGTTCGGTCCAGCACTCGAAGGAGCACCGTCCGGGGGTTAAAATAAAGATGACCCTCGGGCTCATGAAAACCCGGGGAAAAAGGCTTAGGTGGCAAATGGTAAAACCAAAGTTGGGCCTTCTTTGGAGGAGTCTTATTCAAAGCGAACTGTCAAGGGGTTCACATAAATCACCCAACCGTGTAAGGAACGCGAAATCAAGGAACATAACACCGGTATGACGAAAACTAGGGTGACAAGAGAGGAACAAAACACCATGAATAAGGCCGAGCCTTCCACACTTAACCAAGTATAAAGATGCATTAATTATAGCAGATATATTGTGATATCCACAAAAAGTAAACATGTACCAACAATGAACAAAATCTCCATGTTCCAACAAGGAACAAACTTCATCTTCTCCCGCAACTAGCAACGCTTATAAGAGGGCTGAGCAAAGCGGTAACATAGCCAAACAACGGTTTGCTAGGAAAGGATGGTTAGAGGTTTGACATGGCAATATGGGTGGCATGATAAGGAAGTGATAGGCATCATAGCATAGGCATAGCAAAAGAGCGAGCATCTAGCAAGCAAAGATAGAAGTGATTTCGAGGGTATGGTCATCTTGCCTGCAAGGTTCTCAGAGTTGTTGAAAGCTTGATCCTCGTAAGCGTTCTCAACAGGTTCCTCGTTCACGTACTCATCTCCCGGCTCTACCCAAAGAAAGAACACAAACAAAGGAACCACAATAAATCACGGTGCAATGCACAAGCAACATGATGGAATACATGGCATGATATGCGAGATGTGAGATGCAATGCATATGCGTGCTCCGGAAGGAAAATGATGAACCAGGCATCACCTTGGCAAACCAAGTATGCCTCTGGAAATGTGAGATGATTTCGGTTGAAATCGATATAAAGATCACCGGAATCGGATGCACGGTTTGCAAATGACAAGCAAAACAAGAATGGCACAAATGACAAGCAACAAGAAATTAAGCTACTGCACCCAAACGTACCAGCAAAGCATATGGCAGTGATCTACTCAAGATGCTTGACAAAAGATGAACACTGACAAAATATATCAGCTGCACAGACTTGTGAAAATACTGAACATGGCAGAAACAGCATCAGGAAGCAATGTTCAGAGCAAGCAAACAGCATGCTACACGAACTTATAATAGAAAAACAAGGCATGGCATGAATCTACTCAAAGCATAGAACAAAAGTCCCTTACTGACCATAAGCCTAAAAGGATCAGAAAATATGATAGCACCCATGCCAACATAGCAAGTTTCATAATGTATTCAGCAAGAATGTGGCATGACAAAACAGATAACAAGTAGGCATGTTTAAGAGCTCGATGCACTCACTACAGAGCATTACATGGTAAACTAAGCATACATCCATGAAGAAGACATGGCATAGAAGCTACACATGGCAAGAACAACATCATAGCATACACGGATCAACTACAACAACCTTGGCAAAATTGAATAACATGTAAACAATCTGCCAGGAAACATTTTATAGCAAAAGTAGAGCTCGATTGACTCAAGCTATGGCACTCCATAATTGCAAACAAGGGCATGGATGGATAGAGCATAACCATATGTTCAAAACATCCTTACTGAAGTATCTCAAAATATGCATGGATCTCTCGGTAGCATCAAGTTTAGTTTGCATGCTTAATTTGCATGCTTGTGCTAGTCACCACAGAGACCACCAAAATACATGGCATACACCCCTGTAAAGATGGCATGGCATATTACAAAACACATGTAGGACTCAAGTTCATAGGATGCACACATCAATCATGGCAAAAATGACAAAAGTGCATGTTCTGATAAGAATCTGAAACTAACATCACATAGCCCTCTTCCAACAGCATTTCGGGCATCAAGATGAGCTCAAATGAAAATGATGCAATGAGATGAAATGATGTACTCATCGAGGCGAACAATTCGGTATGCTATACGCCAGAAACGGAGCCACGAGTGCAAACTTATGGCATGATGAAAATGCAACAATTTACTGACAGAAAAAGACTTAGAGGATATTTCGGGGCTCGGGGAAAGTCAACCGTTCGTGGATCTGGGATCCGGGCGCGGCCTCCGAGGCGAGGCCGGCGGCGGCTCGAGGTTTGCTGGTCGGAGAGGAGGAAGGAGAGGCCTGGTGGACGGGCCGCCGGAGGACGCGGGGCCGGCCGGACATGGCGGCCGGGCGGCGGGCGACGGGCGAGATCCGCGGGCGGCGCGTGGGGCGACCGAGGCTGTGGCGACGGCGGCGAGGCGGCCGGCGACGCGGGGCCGAGGCGGCCGGCGGTGCGCGGGCCGGTCGGGCGGCGAGGGGCGAGGGCGCGGGCCGCTGGGGCCGGGACGGGCTGGCGGGTTCGGTGCTGCCGGGCGGGCGATGTGGGGCACGGCCTGCCACGTGGCGGGCGCGCGAGTGGTCCGGGCGGCGGCGGACGCGTCTGCCTGCCTGGACGTGTCCGGCGGCGCGGAGAGGGAAGATTGCTAGGGTTTGCCCGGATTTGGAGGGGGGGATGCATATTTGTAGGTAGAGGGAGCTAGGAGTGTCCAAATGAGGTGCGGTTTTCGCCCACACGATCATGATCCGATGACGGAGAGCATGGATGTGACTTAGATGGGTTATTGGGCTATTTTGGAGGGGTGTTGGGCTGCAACTTAAAAGAGGCCTTTGCGAGAGTGCGGTTAACCGTTGGAGTACCAAACGAGCTCCAAATGACCCGAAACTTGACAGGTGGTCTACGGTGGTGTACCAAGGCCACTTGAAAAACCTCGGTCCATTCCGAGAAAGTTTAGTATCCGCACACGGAAAAATGTAAAAGGGGACGCCGGGGGACATAGGAGTGCCGGATTGCAAAACGGACAACGGGGAAAATGCTCGGAATCATGAGACGAACACGTATGCAAATGAGATGCACATGATGACATGATATGAAATGCATGACATGGACAAAATGCAAAACGAAAGACAAAAACCCAACCACGGAGGGAATATCATATCACAATGCCGAAAATGGCAAGAGTTGGAGTTACAAATATGGAAAGTTACATCCGGGGTGTTACAGATATGGTGCATACCATGATGTCTCCTATCGATTTACCACTATCGTTTATGGGCTAGGCATTAGAGACAACCACATTAACTTTAAATAGGGTACCACGCAATTCCGTTGGGACGACACCATATGAACTATGGTTTAGAGAAACCTAAGCTGTCGTTTCTTAAAAGTTTGGGGCTGCGACGCTTATGTGAAATAGTTTCAGACTGATAAGCTCAAACCCAAAGCGGATAAATGCATCTTCATAGGACACCCAAAAACAGTTGGATATACCTCTTGTCTCAGATCCAGAAGCAAAAGGGATTGTTTCTAGAATCGGGTCCATTCTCGAGGAAAAGTTTCTCTCGAAAGAATTGAGTGGGAGGATGGTGGAGACTTGATGAGGGTATTGAACCGTCACTTCAACTAGTGTGTAGCAGGGCACAGGAAGTTGTTCATGTGGCACCTACACCAATTGAAGTGGAAGCTTATGATAGTGATCATGAAACTTCGGATCAAGTCACTACCAAACCTCGTAGGTCGACAAGGATGCGTACTACTTTAGAGTGGTACGTAATCCTGTCTTGGAAGTCATGTCGCTAGACAACAATGAACCTACGAGCTATGGAGAAGCGATGGTGGGCCCGGATTCCGACGAATGGCTTGAGGCCATAAAATCCGAGAGAGGATCCATGTATAAAAACAAAGTATAGACTTTGGAAGAACTACTTGCTGGTCGTAAGGCTGTTGGGTGCAGATGGATTTTAAAAGGAAGACGGACAATGATGGTAAGTGTCACCATTAAGAAAGTTCGACTTGTCGTTAAGATGTTTTCCGACAAGTTCAAGGAGTTGACTACGATGAGATTTTCTCACCAGAGCGATGCTAAGAGTCTGTTGGAATTATATTAGCAGTTACTGCATTATTTATGAAATCTTGCAGATAGGATGGCAAAACATTGTTTCCTCGATGTTTTTCTTGAGGAAAGGTTGTACGTGATACAACCAGAAGGTTTTGTCAATCCTGAAAGATGCTAACAAGTATGCAAAGCTCCAGCAATCCTTCTAAGGACTGGAGTAAGTATCTCGGAGTTGGAATGTACGCTTTGATGAGATGATCAAAGATTTTGGGTTTTTACAAAGTTTATGAGAAACTTGTATTTCCAAAGAAGTGAGTGGGAGCACTATATAATTTTTGATGAGTATATGTTGTTAACATATTGTTGATCAGAAATGATGTAGAATTTCTGGAAAGCATACAGGTTATCTGAAAAGTGTTTTTCAATGGAAAACCTGTATTAAGCTACTTGAACATTGAGCATCAAGATCTATAAGGATAGATCAAAAACGCTTAATAGTACTTTCAAATGAATACATACCGTGACAAGATTTTGAAGGAGTTTAAAATAGATCAGCATAGAAGGAGTTCTTGGCTGTGTTACAAGGTGTGAGTTTTGAGTAAGACTCAAGACCTGACCACGGCAGAAGAGAGAGAGAAAGGACGAAGGTTGTCCCCTATGCTTTAGACATAGGCTCTACAAGATGCTATGTCAGGTACCGTGACTGAAGTGTGCCTTGCCATGAGTTAGTCAAGGGGTACAAGAGTGATCCAGGAATGGATCACATGACAGCGGTCGAACTTATCCTTAGTAACTAGTGGTCTAAAGAATTTTCTAGATTATGGAGGTGGTAAAAGAGTTCGTAAAGGGTTAAGTCGATGCAAACTTTGACACTAATCCGGATGACTCTTAGTAAACTGGATTCATATAGTAGAATAGTTATTTGGAATAGCTCCGAGTAGCGCATGGTAGTTGCATCTACAAGATGACATAGAGATTTTTAAAGCACACACGGATCTGAAAGGTTCAGACCCGTTGACTAATAACCTCTCTCACAAGCGAGATATGAACAAACCCCATGGGTTTTGGATTCATTACACATAGTGATGTGAACTAGATTATTGACTGTAGTGCAAGTGGGAGACTGTTGGAAATATGCCCTAGAGGCAATAATAAAATGTTATTATTGTATTTCCTTGTTCATGATAATTGTCTATTGTTCATGCTATAATTGTATTAACTGGAAACCGTAATACATGTGTGAATACATAGACCAGAACATGTCCCTAGTAAGCCTCTAGTTGACTAGCTCGTTGATCAATAGATGGTTATAGTTTCCTGACCATGGACATTGGATGTCATTGATAACGGGATCACATCATTAGGAGAATGATGTGATGGACAAGACCCAATCCTAAGCATAGCACAAGATCGTGTAGTTCGTTTGCTAAGAGTTTTTCTAATGTCAAGTATCATTTCCTTATACCATGAGATTGTGCAACTCCCGGATACCGTAGGAATGCATTGGGTGTACCAAACGTCACAACGTAACTGGGTGGCTATAAAGGTGCACTACAGGTATCTCCGAAAGTGTCTGTTGGGTTGGCATGAATCGAGGCTGGGATTTGTCATTCCATATGATGGAGAGGTATCTCTGGGCCCACTCAGTAATGCATCATCATAATGAGCTCAATGTGACTAATGAGTTAGCCACGGGTGCGTTACGGAACGAGTAAAGAGACTTGCCGGTAACGAGATTGAACAAGGTAATGGGATACCGATGATCGAATCTCGGGCAAGTAACATACAGGTGGACAAAGGGAATTGTATACGGGATTGATTGAATCCCCGACATTGTGGTTCATCCGATGAGATCATCGTGGAAAATGTGGGAGACAACATGGGTATCCAGATCCCGCTGTTGGTTATTGGGCAGAGAACGTCTCGGTCATGTCTACATGGTTCCCTAACCCGTAGGGTCTACACACTTAAGGTTCGGTGACGCTAGAGTTGTTATGGAAATTGTATGTGGTTACAGAAGGTTGTTCGGAGTCCCGGATGAGATCCCGGACATGGCGAGGAACTCCGAAATGGTCCGGAGGTGAAAATCGATATATTGGACGAAGGGTATTGGAGTCTGGAATTGTTCCGGGGGTACCGGGTGCGACCAGCGTGTCCGAAAGGGGTTTCGGAGGCCCCGGCAAGCGTTGGGGGGCCTTATGGGCCAAGGGGAGGGGGCACACCAGCCCACTAAGGGGCTGTGCGCCCCTCCCAACCCCTCTCACATAACCTGGAGAGGTGGGGGCGCCTCCCCTAGGGCAGCCTCCCCTCCCGGTTTGGGGGGCAAGTTTCCTAGGGGTGGGGCGCCCAAACCCATCTAGGGTTTCCCCTGTGGCCCCCTCCCCTCCCGTAGGAAACCCTAGGGCGCCTCCTCCACCCCCTTCCCCCTATATATAGTGAGGGAGAGAGAGGGCAGCCGCACCCCTTCCCTGGCGCAGCCCCTCCCTCCTCTAACTCTTCCTTCTCCTCCGTAGAGCTTAGCGAAGCCCTGTAGGAATACCACAAGCTCCACCACCACGCCGTCATGCTGCCGGAGTTCTCCCTCAACTTCTCCTCTCCCCTTGCTGGATCAAGAAGGAGGAGACGTCCCCGGGCTGTACGTGTGTTGAACACGGAGGCGCCGTCCGTTCAGCGCTAGATCGGATCTTCCACGATTTGAATCGCCGCGAGTACGACTCCATCAACCGCGTTCTTGCAACGCTTCCGCTTAGTGATCTTCAAGGGTATGAAGATGCACTCCCTCTCTCTCGTAGCTAGCATCTCCTAGATTGATCTTGGTGACACATAGGAAAATTTGTAATTATTGCTACGTTCCCCAATAGTGGGTGCCCCCTCGGTGCAAGTTTTTTGATTGGCTCGTTCTTCAAGATAGGATTTGGACTTTGGACCGCTTGAGCCGTCGTGGTTGGCCTAATTGCGGTCTATGCCCTCTTTGCAAGCAAACCCAAGAATTTGCGGCTCATCCGCTCTTCCAGTGCCGCTACACCATGCGCATTTGGAATGACGTCCTCCCATGGCTCGGCATGCATCACATCACCACGTCTACTTAGGTCACAAGGGCTTCGGTCAGAGAATGGTGAAATGCTAATCTGCAGATCCGTCTTTGCTCGCCCAAGGCGCTCGCCTCCCTCATCATGCTCATCTCTTGGGAGGTTTGTTCGGAGCGCAATGCTAGAGTCTTCCACAACTCAACGGCCCTTCCATGACCATCACCAACAAAATCAAGCATGAGGTATCGCTTTGGGCTTTGGCTGGAACGAAACACTTGGGTGTTGTAATGCCGCGAGAGTAGTCCTTTTATTCGACGCTTTGCGGTTTCTGTTTAAAACTTTCTCCCTCAATCAATGAAATGGCAAATCTTTTGCCTTGTTTCAAAAAAAAACACCTACATCAGAAAGTTGATGTTCGTATACATTCCAGGGTAAGAAAGAGGTGGATAGATATCCGTGGATAGATCTACATTTCACGAGCAAGTTCCCACGGTCGTTCTTGTAGTCACCGACGACCCTATAGCAGGTTCAGTTTAAGATATTTCCCAATGCTAACATCACAAAAAGGTATCCCATAAAGTGCGATGGAGGTAGCTCGTATATGCGACGAGTTGATCATGGATTCCATGATCCAAAGGAGATGCCCCAAATCATTGGCACCTCCAACAAGACTATTTTCTGGTGTTGCTCATTCCCAACATTCATTCTAAAACAATCTATGTAGACGGTCTTTTTGTCTCTCTCGCTGTGCAAACCAGGGAATACTTGCTCCACTATGATTTTCTAACTATATGTTAGTTTGCACCGTGCTCTCATCTTACTCTGTTCAGCCGTTGGAGGTCACCATAGTTATATATAGGCGAGACAAATATGCACAAATAAAGACATACGTAGTTTCTCTCTCTTGTCTTGAAAAAGAGGAGTAGGTGAGCACAAATTAATATATGATCTTCTCATAATGCTGAATACAAAAGCAAGTACGTGAGATCTACTCCCTCCTTTCTGGAGTAATTCTTAATTCTAATAATATGTGCAAAAGTTTGTGCCTACAATTAAGCAAATATGGGTGGTGCAAAGCCATGAGAGCAAAAGGTCCCACAAAATTGATACCCACTGAAAAAAAGCTACAGATCAAACGTTGTGGCAAAGTACACTTCCCCTTCTAGTGACTTTCTTTTTAGAAAAATGGCCTAAGGGAATATATTAAAATTCACAAGACCAAGATACATCCATAATACAAAAATAGAAATACTCCCCCCGGTCCTTTTTATTCTGCGTATTAAATTATGCCAAGTCAAACATATCAAAGTTTGACCAAATTTATATTAAAAAATATTGACATCTATAATATCAAATATATATAATATGAAACTACATTTCATAATGAATCTAACAATATTGAATTGGCATTGTGAATGTTGATATCTATTTATATAAATTTGGTCAAAATAGATATATTTTGACTTCGGACAAAACTTATATGCAGACTAAAAAGATTAAGAGAGCACAATCAAAGCCTTGGGGTATCGAAGTTTTCTTCCTCTTACATTCACCGCTACAACAACAATCCCAATTCGCGACCATCACGGCTGCCGTGAAGATGGCGGACAGCCCCATCGTCGTTCCCGAGAGATGCTGCTAGCTTCATCGTGGGTCGGGCCGTGGAGCTCACTAGAGACTGGAGTGAACTGCACGGCTCGTGACTCTCTGAGAGAAGCGCAGTAGTAGCATGCATGTGTAAGTTGTGCAGCCTAGGAGAGCAGAGCAAATCGATGGAGGCGCGGCCTGCTTGTCGATGGGCAGAACGGGCTGGTGCGTCGGTGCTCTTGAGTAATGGCGGGAGGATCAGAGCGTTTTGTTTGCTTTCAGCAGCACTTGGATTCTGTACCAAAACCATGGGAGGAGGGAAAGGTGGCGAGAGAGACGCCAGGAGGGATTTCCGTGGTTAACACTAGTTGCTTTGTGGTTGGCTCCATGACCGGTGGGTCTCGGCGGTACTTCCGCCCCATTAGCCGGGCGGAAGGCGAAAGCTTTCATGAGTATCGAAGTTCTGTTTCTTTATTTGAAAAGGTGGACGGAAGCATTTAACGGCCGGGGAGGTGAGAGGTGTGAGGACATGGGCTATGATTATGATGGCATATGAATACAGATGCTCCAAAAGAAAAAATAGGTTCAAGTATTTTTTTATCTAATTACTTTTATCCAACGCAAGCTATCATAGTGGATCTCATCAAGGAATAGAAAATAAAGACATTATTCACTTATCACTGCATGTAGCTGCCTCTGCGCGAGTTATTTTCTTTTCTCTATGATCTTTTGTTTCGGTTTATAGTGTTTGAATCGGTTTTCATCCTTTTTATTTATTTCTTCATACAAATCATACATTTTTTTCTGTACATCTAAATTTTTTTGTATACATGTTTAGCATTTTCTACTATATACATTTTTTAACATTTTTTGAATCTATGTTATTGTTTTCCAAATATGTCGTGAAACATTCATTTGAATGCTATGATTTTTTCTAAACTATATGACGACATTGTATAGTATTTTTTAAAATATCACAAAAAATATTTTTAAAAAGTGTGAACATTTTTTAAAATGTAATATATTTTATTGAATGGTATGAATTATATTTTGAATTACACAAACATTGTAGTACATTGTATAACATTAAGAAAAATGTCATATACATTTTTTTAAATGCGTGAAAATTTTTAAATGTCACAAAAAAATTTGAATGCTATCAAAACACATTTTAGAATTATACTAACAAAACATTTACACCACGTTAACATTTCCAAATTTGCGGTGAGCATTTTAAAATTTTGAAGTACATTAAGTTTCTTTTAATATATATGTATTTTATCACTAACAAAACAAATGAAAAATGAATAAAACAGGTGTATGTATACCTGTGGTATTACGGGGTGTCCATTTAGGGCTTCCTTGAGGCGAGATGTGCTTGCGTTTCACTGCGGAGGTGGCACAATCGCCCCCGACTGAAACCCGATTGCTATTTGGCGCTTATACTCGAGATCATTAATTAAGGGGTATCCTTTACAAAGGTCACTTCCATTTTCTCCGGGATTGACAAGTGTTGCACTGCATGTTGCCATTTGTTGCTACGTGGGATTTTTTTTTCTTTTTTTTCTTAGACTCTTTTTTTCAAAACATTTTATCTCTTAAACCATGCGTCCAAATACCAAACCGTTTTCAAAGTTGGATCTCTCCCATCGAGATATTGCGAAAACAAATCTCTGCTACTCCCGGAAGTTTTTTTAATAGGTTTTTATGAACTTTTTTTCATGAAAAAAATGAAAAAGACAGGAAAAAGAGTCAGAAGCACACTTGTTTCTTCATTTATTTTTTTACGGGAGATAAAATTGTTCCTATTGTCAAAACAAATCCCTGCTTCTCCCGGATGCAAAAAATGTGTTTTTTTCTTTATGAGAGACATAGATGTGCCTCTGGCGGAAACAAATCTCTTCCTATACAAGAAGCAAATCTGTGCCTCCGGTGGAAGCAAAAGAAAATGTGTTTTTAGGCAAAATTGTGCCTCTCACGGATTCAAATTTGTGCCTACACGAGAGACAAATCCGCGTCTCTCGTGGAAGCAAATTTGTACCTCCACGAGAAGTTGCGCTTCCCTTAGAAGCAAAAAAGCAAAAAACACATTTATTTTTCATTTTTTGAGAGGCATAATTGTGCCCCGTTCAAAAACAAACCAATGCATCCACTAGAAGCAAAAAAACATTTTCAAAAGTTCATTTTTTCCATGAAAATATAGAAAAAAGCCAGCCAAAAACCAAAAAGCCAAATCTTTTTGGAAAAAAATCTAAAACACGAAAACACGTACACAAAAATAAAATGAAAAACAAAATGCTGAGAGAGCGGCATGTGAATGTGACGACGACATGAAAAACAAATTCGTGCACTTTTTGAGTTTGAGAAACATTGTCAATTCGCAATCTTCTTTCAAATTCACAAATATTTAAAAATCATGAACAATTTCCAAATACATGAAATTTTTTCAATACATGGTCATTTCTCAAAATTCACTAATATTATTTCAAATCCATGAACATTTTTAAATGCCTCAACTTTTATCAATTTGTGATTTTTCTAAACTCATGAACTTTTTTCAAATTCGCAACTTTTTAAAATTCATGAACTCTTTTCCACCTCACATTTTTTTTCAAATTCGATAAATTAAAATAAAAAAACTGTAACAGAAAATTCAGTTCACTTTTTTTTATATTAAAAAACCGACCTTTATTTTTCCTGCCAGGCCAACAACAGAAAAAATGGCAGAAAAAGACCAGGCGACGGAGCGGGCGCGACGTGCAAGCAGTGCGAGATTAGACCATGGCCCACTTGCATACGCGCGAGCGCCAGCTTGCTAGCTGACGCTTAACGCGCTGGACCAAAAGGCCTCTCTAACTCTGTTTGATTTTGTCGACTTGTGATCGCCTCTGATTGCAAGACTGTGATCACGGATATCAATGGAGGCACCCTTGGGGACTAAGCACTGTCATTCAAGAGATTGACATGTGACCGAAGGATTTTACATCTTCATTGTTTGTTCATGAAGGCTTTTGTCAAATATGAAGGATCATAACTTATTAGATGAGCGTCGCCATGTGTGCCGTTAAACCCTCATGATGCTATTGTATTTTTTATTGAGGGATTACCATTGTAATTTTCGTAAACATGTCTACTTATAATTAAATGGAGCGTGTTCAGCCCAAAGAAAAAACTCAGTTTGATTTTCTGTAGGCAACTAGCACATGAGAAGGGGGCTATAGTTAAGAACACAATATATGTAACATTTATCGGCAAACCACAAAAGGACATTACAAGTTGTCTCCAATGATTTTAGTACAGTACCATGCCAGTAATTCCACGCTAGTGTTGATGTTAGTAGCTAGAATGATGGGCTAAGACCTGCGTCGGAAAGTTGATGTTCGTGTATTTTTTTTGCGGGTAAATGTTTGTATACATTCGAGGGTAAGAAAGAGGTGGATAGATCTACATTTCACGAGCAGTTTTCCATGGTCGTTCTTGTAGTCACCCGCGTCGCGTAGCAGGCTCAGTTTTAGATAATTCCTAATGCTAACGTCACAAGAAGGCATCCCATAAAGTGCGATGGAGGTAGCTCATATATGCGACGAGTTGATCATGGATTCCGCGATCCGAAGGAGATGCCTCAAATCGTTGGCACCTCCAACGAGACTATTTTCTGGTGTCGCTCATTCCCAACATTCATTCTAAAACAATCTATGTAGACGGTCTTTTTGTCTCTCTCGCGGTGCTAACCAGGGAATACTTGCTCCATTTTTAGTTTCTAACTATATGTTACTAGTTTGCACCGTGCTCTCATCTTACTCTGTTCAGCCGTTGGAGGTCACCATAGTTATATATAGGTGAGAAAAATGTGCACAAATAAAGACATGCGTACTTTCTCTCTCGTCTTGAAAAGAGGAGTAGGTGAGCACAAATTAATATATGATCTTTTGATAATGCTAAATACAAAATCAAGTACGTGAGATATACTGGTGATATTAACTGAAGATAAAAAGTAGTACAACTAAATTTAGTGATACTAATAATATCAAGGGCTTGTGCTGTTCTTCACTAGGAGTACTATGAGATCTAGTCCCTCCTTTCTGGAGTAATTCTTAATTCCAATAATATGTGCAAAAGTTTATGCCTGCAATTAAGGATGCGTTTGGTAGCCTGAATTAGGCCCAGTCAGAGGCCCGCGCGGGATGTTTTTGGGCTGTTTTGTTGCCTGGGTCGCATTAAAAAGTTGGCCCACACGAAACACAAAGCACATCTGAGTCTGCATCCTTACGAACGCTCAAATCAGCCATTTTTACCGTGCCAGGCTGAGTCGAGCCGCCATCAAGCGCACATGGTGAGTGTTAGACAAACTAGAGTTTGGAACAATGCTCGATGCCCTTGGTGGGCACGGCTGTCATATATTTATAAGAGGTAACCGTACAAATACCGGTTATGTTACAACACGTATATCTACTATATACTTAGTCTAACACCCTCCCTCAATCTTAACTATGTCCTGAAACACTCAGAATGTTAAGATTGCGTCGACATCCTTCAAAAGAAGGCAAGGGCAAGGGTTTAGTGAAAATATCAGCAAGCTGATCCTTAGAAGGAACAAACTTGATCTGAAGAAGCTTCTGAGCAACACGTTCCCTCACAAAGTGATAGTCAACTTCAATGTGCTTCGTTCGGGCATGAAACACTGGATTGGATGAAAGATATGTAGCACCGATGTTATCACACCAAAGGACAGGCGGCTGAGTGGGAGAGACCTTCAACTCCCGAAGCAACGACTGCACCCACATGATCTCAGCTGTGGCATTAGCAACCGCCTTGTACTCAGCTTCGTTACTACTCCGAGACACCGTAACTTACTTGCGAGCTTGTCAGGCGATCAAGTTAGGTCCAAAGAACACAGCATGTCCTCCCGTGGATCGCCTGTCATCAGGACTACCAGCCCAGTCGGCATCGTAAAATCACGAGATCAGTCCGGAAAGGCGCCGGTGAAGATGAAGACCATAAGAACTAGTATGACGAACATAGCGCAAGATGCGCTTAACAGCTGACCAGTGAGCATCACGCGGCGCATGAAGATACTGGCACACTCGGTTTACTGCAAACGATATGTCTGGTCGAGTGATAAGCAAGTACTGCAACCCACCAACAATGCTGCGGTACTCAGTGGCATCCTCAGGAGATAGCAAGTCACCAGCAAGAGCGGTCAGTTTGTCTGTGACAGACATGGGAGTCGTAGCAGGCTTGCACTGCAACATACCTGCCCGATGTAGGAGGTCCTGAGAGTACTTCTTCCGAGTAAGGGTCAAACCACCATCAGAAGGAAGAACTTCCAGACCCAGAAAATAATGCAGTCTGCCAAGATCCTTAACAGCAAAGTCAGCACCAAGAGAGGACACAAGCCGATCCGTAGCAGCAGCGGACGAACTAACAAGGATGATGTCATCAACATAGACAAGAATGTACATAGTCACCTCCGATCGCTGAAAGATAAACAAAGACGTGTCCGCTGCAGAAGGCACAAACCCATGAGCATGGAGAGCAGTGCCAAGACGTGCATGCCACGCACGAGGGTCCTGTTTCAGTCCATATAGGGCTTTCTCAAGACGACACAAATGATGTGGCTGAGCAGGATCAACAGAACCGGGTGGCTGACGCATATAAACCTCTTCCTACAGAACTCCATGGTGGAAAGCATTCTGAACGTCAAGCTGTCGAAGTGACCATCCTCGAGTAACAGCCAAGGAGAGAAGAACACAAATAGTGGTTGGTTTAATAACAGGACTGAATGTGTCTGCATAATCAATGCCATACCGTTGTTTGAAACCCTTGGCAACCAGACGTGCCTTATATCTCTCAATGGAACCATCAGCATGTTTCTTTACCTTGAAGATCCATTTAGAGTCAATGACATTGACAACAGATGGAGGTGGAACCAAGTGCCAAGTGTTGTTTCGTTGAAGTGCATGAATCTCCTCCATTGCAGCACGCCAGTGTGGAATACCAAGTGTTGCCCGAAAATGTCGTGGTTCAGTCATAGGGTCAGCCTCAGTATGCGCCATACATGCCGCAAGCCATGCAACAGTGCCATCAGTGCGCTTCTTCGATTGGAAGATGCCACTCTTGCTGCGAGTATGAGGATGCAGGACGACAGGCGGAGGTGGCAGTGGAGCAGGCACCATAGAGGAACCACTGTCCATCAGCGGTGAAGAAGACGCGCCTGGGGTGGTCGGCGAAGACAAGCCGGGCGTGATCTGCGAGAATGAGCCGGAAGATGATGACCCAGGCGACGCAACCGTTGGCGAGGCTGTCTGCCCACGCGACAGCGCCGCGGGTGCTGTTGGCCCATGGGACAACACCGCGGGATCGGCTAGCCCAGGCGGCACCGCGGGATCGGCCAGCCCAGGCGCCAACGCTGCGGGGTCAGCCGGCCCAGGCAGCAGCGAGGCCACGTCCCAAGGTGACCCAGGCGACAGCGCCAATGAATCGGGCGGCCCAGGTGGCAACGAGGCCACGGACACAGGCGACGTGGGTGCCTTGTCAAGTCCACTTGCATGCCCCCATGCACTCGTGGTCGACGTCGTGAACAGCCTGCGTGGCAGCAGGCGCAGCCGACGTAGTGGCGGCTGGCTCAGGTGAGGCCTCATGATCATCCTCAAGAAGCTCAAGTCGCGCACCTCGTCCAGTCCCTGCACCATGGTTAGGCAACAACAGAGGAGAATATGCAGCATCCACAAATTGAGCAGGCAAAACTGGAAAAGAGTGCAACTCGGTGACGGGAGTATCAATGGATGATGTGAACATGGAAAAAGGGAAGACAGTCTCATCGAACACAACGTCAAGGGAAATGTAAACGCGGTTCATCGGAATGTGGAGACACTTGTAACCTTTGTGGAGAGGACTGTACCCAAGGAATACACACTTTTTTGATCGACACTCAAGTTTATGCTTGTTGTATGGACGAAGATGTGGCCAACACGCACAACCGAACACTTTGAGGAAGGAGTAATATGGAGTTTCATGAAGCAACACCTCGAGGGGAGACTTCATGTGAAGAAGTCGTGTGGGAGTCCTGTTTATCAAAAAACAAGCAGTGACAAAAGCATCGCTCCAGAACCGAAAAGGAACAGAGGCATGTGCAAGAAGTGTTAGACCAGTTTCAACGATGTGACGGTGCTTGCGCTCAGCTGCACCGTTCTGCTGATGTGTATGAGGACAAGACACATGGTGTGAGATGCCAAGCTTCTGGAAGAAGGTGTTGAGATTACGGTATTCACCCCCACCCCCCCCCCCCAGTCAGATTGAACATTGATAATTTTGTGCTTAAGTAAGCGCTCAACATGTGCTTGAAATTGCAGAAAAACATGAAACACATCAGATTTGCGCTTAATAAGATAAATCCAAGTAAAGCGGTGAAAGCATCTATGAAACTGACATAATAGTTGTGACCATCGACAGAGGTTTGGGCATAGCCCCACACATCTGAAAACACAAGTTCGAGAGGAGCCTTGACAACCACGACTCGTCATGAGAAAAAACAACTGATGACTTTTGCCTTGTTGACAGGCATCACACACTTAAAACTCCTTATTACTCGACTCAACAGGAAGACTATGACGATGAAGAACATGGCGCACAATGGGAGCGGCCGGATGGCCAAGGCGAGAGTGCCATTGTGACGATGACACCCGAACACCACTGAAAACTTGAGGAACTCGTGCATGGGCTCGGGGCACATCAAGTGCATATAATCCATCGCGAGCTCGACCACTAAGTAGAACGTCCCTCGTGTCCCGGTCCTTAACAAAAAAATGGAAAGGATGAAACTCAACAAACACATTGTTGTCACGAGTTAATTTAGGAACCGAGAGTAAACTACGTGTGACTGAAGGAACACGAAGGACAACAAGAAGACGCAAGGTTTTAGTGGTACGCGAAAGAAGAGATGCCTGACCAACATGTGAGATGGGCATACCTGATCCATTGGCAGTGCGGACCTGATCATGACCGGTGTAGGCCTGGCGAGTGGCCAGCTTGTCAAGCTGGCTCGTCAAGTGGTCCGTGGCACCTGTGTCCATGTACCATGCAGGGTCCACCGAATACGAAGGAGTGAACCCAGGCTCCTGTGTAGCAAGGGCAGCCTGCTTCTCGTTACCTTTCCCATTGTTCCCAATGCCAAGGAAATCACGTTTAAAGCGACGATGACAGCGAGACGCCAAGTGCCCCTCAATGCCGCAAAGTTGACACTCAACTCCACCACCACAGGCCTCGCAGTGTAGCCGCTTGCGGCCAGTCGTCGGAGGAGGCGGGGCGGGTGGACGGGGCTGGTTACCCGTGGACAGCGCTTTCTACTTGGCACCACGGGCACCCCCGCGGAGAGCAACGTTGGTAGACGTGCCCTCTGTATAGACGCCAACGGAGCGGCGGGCAGCAAGCCGTTGTTCGGTGTTGAGGAGGCGCGCGTAGAGGTCGCGAGGCGGCATCGGCGTGTCACGTCCATTGACGTTTTCAACAAGAGAATCATATTCCTCATCAAGCCCATTGAGAATGAACGAAGTAAACTCCTCATCACGGAGAGGCTTCCCAATAGAAGACAGTGTATCAGCCAGACTTTTGACCTTGTTGAAGAAGGACGTGACAGAGAGATCATGTTCTTGACCTCACCCAGCTGGTTACGAATGGCAGATGAACGGGCCAGCGACTGCGAGGAGAAGCTGGAATCGAGGGTAGCCCATCCATCTCTCAACAACGTGGCAAAGACCACCATGCCAGCCATAGAAGGAGTGAGCGAGGACTGGATAGCACCCAGAATAGCCTAATCCTGAGCAATCCACCGACGATGAGCAGGGTTGGTCATCATGACAGAGCCACCAATGGCCAAGGGCACCGGAACCGTGGCCGGGGGACACGGTAGCGTACCATTGACGTACCCCTCAAGATAGTGACTACGCATCAGCAGCAACACCTGAGCGCGCCACAGGAGGTAGTTATCAGCAGAGAGCTTCACCGTCACCAGCTGAGCGAAGTGGAACGGTCCTGGTTCAGCCACCGGTGTGGAGAGCTGCGAGTCGTACGTCGGAGGAGCGATGTACGGAGTCAGCGCATCACCCGACGGGGACGCACGGTAGTGTTGGTGATGACCATGGGGCGCCGGAGGTGGGACGCCGTAGGGCTGCAGCGGCGCGACGTACGGCACAGGGGCAGCGTAGGGCGCGCCGTACGACGCCTCGTAGGGCACCGCGGAGGACGAGGCATACGGCACCGGCGCAGCGTACGGCGGCGGCGACGGCGCGACGTACGGCGGCGGATAGGGCCCGCTGTAAGGCGCCTGGACGGGAGCACCAGGGGGTCCGGAGACCGGCGGCGCAGCATGCTGAGTCCCGCGTTAGTGTGGCAGGGACGGATCGCGAGTCCCGCCGTAGTACGCCTGGGACGCATCGCGAGCCCCGTCGTATGCATCGTGGGCGATCGGGGGCATCTGCATGCAATCGAAGGAAGCAGCTAGCAGCGCCTGGGACGCATCGCGATCGAAGGAAGCAGCAAGCAGAGGCGCGTCCGCAGGCGATCGAAGCGGCGCGATCGGCGGGCGGCGATTAGAGGCGTCTGTGCGCTCGAAAGCGCCGAACGGGCCAGCGATGCGAAAGCCATGAACGACGAGTCCATTGCTAGGGTTGACGGAGGCACGGCGGCGGAAGCGACGCGGCGGCAGAGGAAGCGGAAGCACAGCGCGAATCGAACGCGTCGTCTGATACCATGTTAGACAAACTAGGGTTTGGAACAATGCTCGATGCCCTTGGTGGGCATGGCTGTCATATATTTATAAGAGGTAACCGTACAAATACCGGTTATGTTACAACACGTATATCTACTATATACTTATATACTTAGTCTAACAGTGAGCCCTCTTGCACGAGAGGATACGAGCCGTATATAGCCTATAAGTTGTTTCTTCTTCATCCTCGAGTAAGATCCTTCTCTAATCTTCTTTCTTTGGTCCCTTCTAATCCACACAATTATGCATCGATTTGAGATAAGCTCTACATGAAAAAGATGAGCATCGATGTTGTGGTTCCATTTTTGTGATTAGTTCGTAGTTTCGTCGACCGTAAATATTCAATTTTGTGTTCATGTTTGGAGCTATTTCGGACGAATTTCGTCAAATTCGTCGCGCACGGTTGACCGTTTGAAATTTCCTTCGATCAGTAGCTTCATCTTACAGTTTCACACGACTTTCGTGTTGCACATTTTCTGTTTCGATGATTATAGATGATTAAATCTGACTTCTTCCTCGTGAAACGTATACACGCATATGTGTTATATGTGTTAATAACTCTCCTTAATCTCTGCCTCCTCTCATGTGTCCTTCTAGGCATGTCGCTCCTCTCGGCCTCCTCTCCCGCGTGTTCTTGCACTAGCGCCACAGTCGGCGTCGTTCCTCTCAACCTCCTCCCCCATGTCCTGCTACACTGGAGCCATCATCGGCATCGTTTCTCTCGGCCTCCTCGCTCGCATCCTACTACACTGGCGCTGGCGCGATCGTCGTTCTCTCCCGCGTGTTGTTGCATTAGCATCACTGCCGGCGTCGTTCCTTTCAACCTCCTCTCCCATGTCCTATTACACTCGTGCGGTCGTCGTTCCTCTCGGTCTCCTCTCTCATGTCCTATTACACCGAAGTCATCGCCGACGTCGTTACTCTCAGCCTCCTCGCTCGCATCCTACTACAATGGTGTCGTCGTCATCGTCATTCTTTTCGACCTCCTCCTCCGTGTTCTACTACACTGACGCCGTCGTCTTCGTCGTTCTTTCTGGCCTCGTCCTCCCTGTCCTACTACACTGACGACGCCATGGCGGGCACACTGCATTTTTTCACCATCATCCTCTGTCTCAATGCGTTCCTATACGTCACTCCACACGAACTTTCTCTGCAGCGACAGCGCTAGCAAATAGTTCATCGTGCCGCCGATGACATCGCTCGCCCGCGACTCCGTGCTTGCCTAGTCGGACACGACGCGACGATCACCGCCCACCGCTATTGCCGAGGCACTCTAGTGTAACACTGTGTGTTATGTGTAGTTGTTAACTCTTAACATGTCCAGTGCATGCAATCAAACAACATGCACTAGTATGGATACAACCAATGCGAGCAACCAAACACGATGCATAGAGGCATTGCTACGATGCAGGGAGAGTGGATGCAGGCAACCAATCAACATGCAGATGATGTTTTTTTGCTTGCATGCATATGCTCAACCAGGCCCAATTGGGACAAGTATGCAAAAGGGCAAAAAACGATGAAAGTAACCAAAGGCATTGTAAACAAATATGGGCGCTACAAAGCCATGAGAGCAAAAGGGCCCACAAAATTGATACCCACCGGAGAAAAACAAAGCTACAGATCAAGCACTGTTGCAAAGCCTTGGGCATTTGAGGAGCCCCGCCCAGACGTATAGGGGGTGTTTGAGGAGCCCTACTCGATGTTGCCTCGAGTGGCGCATGGACATCGGCGTCCACGAGGCCGTTGGCGCCGCGGATCTGGTCGGCAGAGGCGAGCCCCGCGAAGATGATGTCGGCGACGGTGGCCAGCGTGTTGGCGGGGTGTGCGGCATAGTGGACGGCGACGGTCCTGCGGACGCCGTCGATGCAGGCGCAGTGCATGGGCACACAGAGGAAGAGGCCCATGGGCAGGATGCGGTGCACGGTGCGCGGTGCCCGGGGCAGCGAAGTCGAGCACGTTGGCGGTGAGGAGCGCGGAGGGCTCGGCGGCGAAGAACACGGCCACCTCAGAGACCTTCATGTCGTCGTAGAGCATGTACCCCCCCCCCCCAGCAGCGCAATGTCTGCTAGAACTACGTCGAAATTTACCCAAAGAGGAAGGGATGATGCAACACAACAACAATAGGTATTTCCCTCAGTAATGAGACCAAGGGTATCGAACCAGTAGGAGAACCACGCAACACTACGTGAACAACACATGCACACAAATAACAAATACTCGCAACCCGACATATTAAAGGGGTTGCCAATCCCTTCGAACGCGACACGAGAAATTGGCAAACCGGACGGGAGAAAGTTGTAATAATTGATAGATCGAACGCCAAATAAAATAAAATGCGGCAAGGTATTTTTTTATTTTTGGATTAATAGATCTGAAAATAAAAGCAAATAAAAATAGATCGCAAAGGCAAATATAATAAAGAAGATACCCGGGTCGTAGATTTCACTAGTGGCTTCTCTCGAGAAAACTAGCAAACGGTGGGCGAACAAGTTACTGTTGGGAAATTGATAAAACTTCAAATAATCATGATGATATCCAGGCAATGATCATTATATAGGCATCACGTCCAAGATTAGTAGACCAACTCCTGCCTGCATCTATTATTATTACTCCACACATTGACCGCTATCCAGTATGCATCTAGTGTATTAAGTTCATGGAAAAAGGAGTAATGCAATAAGAACGATGACATGATGTAGTCGAGATCTATTTATGTAGAAATAGACTCCATCTTGTTATCCTTAATAGCAACGATCTGACGATGTCGGTTCCCCTTACATCCTTTGGAATCAAGCACCATAAGATTGAACGCATTAAAAAGCACCTCTTCCCATTGCAAGATAAATAGATCAAGTTGGCCAAATGAAACCCAAATATCAGAGAAGAAATACGAGGCTATAAGCAATCATGCATATAAGAGATCAAAGAAGACTCAAATAACTTTCATGGATAAAAACATAGATCTGATCATAAACTCAAAGTTCATCAGATCCAACAAACACACCGCAAAAAGAGTTACATCATATGGATCTCCAAGATACCATTGTATTGAGAATCAAAAGAGAGAGAGAGAGAGAGGAAGCCATCTAGCTACTAACTACGGACCCATAGGTCTACAAAGAACCACTCACGCATCATCGGAGAGGCACCAATGGGCATGATGAACCCCTCTGTGATGGTGTCTAGATTTGATCTGTGGTTTCTGGAACTTGCGGCGGCTGGAATTGATCTTCGTCGACTCCCCTAGGGTTTCTGAAATATTGGGGTATTTATAGAGCAAAGAGGCAGTGCGGGAGGCCACCGAGGTGGGCACAACCCACATGGGCGCGCCTGGAGGCCAAGGCACGCCCCGATGGGTTGTGCCCCCCTCAGGGCACCCCCAGGTGCTTCTTCGGCCCACTGGATGTCTCCTAGTCCAAAAAATCCACAAAAAGTTCCGCTGTGTTTGGACTCCGTTTGATATTGATTTCCTGCGATGTAAAAAACATGCAGAAAACAGCAAGTGGCACTGGGCACTATGTCAATAGGTTAGTACCAAAAAAATGATATAAAATGACTATAAAATGATTGCAAAACATCCGAGAATGATAATATAATAGCATGGAACAATAAAAAATTATAGATATGTTGGAGACGTATCAGCATCCCCAAGCATAATTCCTGCTTGTCCTCGAGTAGTTAAATGGTAAAAACAGAATTTTTGATGTGGAATGCTGCCTAACATATTCATCACATATTCTTTTCTTTTGTAGCATGGACATTTGGACTTTTATATGGTTCAAAGCAATAGCCTAGTTTTGACATGAGACTTAAATACTCAAGCATATCAACAAGCAACCATGTCTTTCAAAATATCAATGCTAAAATAAGTTATCCCTGGCCCATTATGCTCAATTATTGATCCATTCATGAAACACAGTCGTATATTAGCTACACCCAATGCTCAAGTACGATCATATTGCCCCTTAGTTGGTGCTTTATAAGAGAGGATGGAGACTCAAATTAAAAATAAAAATTGCATAAAATAAAAGAAAGGCCCTTCGCATAGGGAAGTAGGGATTTGTAGAGGTGCCAGAGCTCAAAGCGAAAAAGATAGAGATAAAAAACACTTTGGGAGGCATGCTTTTCCTGTCAATGAGAACGATCGAGTAGTTCCCAATACTTTCCATGCTAGATATATCATAGGCGGTTCCCGAATAGAAAATAAAGTTTATTCGTATTTCCACCATACTTTCACATTCCATGGCTAACCGTATCCACGGGTGCCATCCATATCAACACTTTCCAAGGAATTTATTATTTGACAACATAAAGTAAATTCATTTTTCATTTAGGGACTTGGCATCCCTAATACCTTTGCCTTACTCTCGTGCAATGACAACTGAATAAACACTCATCGTGAGAACAACATATCTAGCATGTAAATATATTAGCCACCCCCTACGGTTTCATGAGCGGTACGAGCACACAAAGAGAAGTTTATTTTGAAAATTAGAGATGGACATGCAAATTTACTTAGAACGGCACGGAAATACCGGATGTAGGTAGGTATAGTGGACTCATGTGGCAAAACTGGTTTAAAGGATTTTGGATGCACAAGTAGTGATCATACTTAGTGCAAAATGAAGGCTAGCAAAAGATTGAGAAGCGACCAACCAAGAAACAGAAAATATCATAAGCGAGCATTAAGCATAATTAACACCGAATAATCCACCACAAGTAGGATGTAATTTCATTGCATAACTATTGACTTTTGTGCTTGCATAGGGAATCACAAACCTTAACACCAATATTCTTACTAAAGCATAATTACTCATCAACATGACTCACATATCACATCATCATATCTCAAAACTATTACAACGAATTAAGTTTATTTTGTCCAATAATCTTCATGAAATTTTTTATTATATCATTCTTGGATATCTATCACTTTGGGACTAATTTTCATGTGTTTCTTTTGAAAAGCTCAAACAAATATAAGCGAAGATCATGAGCATAATATTTCTTTTTTTCACAAATTAATTTAAGTGAAACAAGAGAGAATTTCTTAAAAAATTTACTAACTCTCAACTAAATCTAAGTGAAGCATGAGAGCATTTCTTCAAAAATAACAAAGCACACCGTGCTCAAAAAGATATAATTGAAGCACTAGAGCAATTCCATAGCTCATAAGGATTAAAGTGAAGCATAGAGAGCAATTCTAACAAGTCATGGCATAATTTTGGCTCTCTCAAATAGGTGTGTCCAGCAAGGATTCAAGACTTCAAATAAAAAGCAAAACAAGCAAAGACTCATATCATACAAGACGCTCTAAGCAAAACTCATAGTATGTGACAAATAAAAATATAGATCCGAGTAAAATACTGATGGTCGTTAGAAGAAAGAGGGGATGCCACTCGGGCATCCCCAAGCTTAGTTGCTTGCTTCTCTTTGGATAATATCTTGGGATGCCATGGCATCCCCAAGCTTAAGCTCTTCTTACTCCTTATTCGTTTATCCATCGTAACACCACCCAAAACTTGAAAACTTCAATCACACAAAACTCAACAAAACCTTCGTTAGATCCGTTAGTATAAGAAAACAAATCACTACTATAAGTACTGTAGCAAACCAATTCTTATTCTATTCTTGCATTGTATCTATTGTATTCCAACTTTTTTATGGCAAAAACTCTTCAAAGAAAATCATAGACCTAAGGACGGAGCAGGAATGATAGTTGATTCTTGAACGGAGCCTGATGCTGGATCCGCCAGGTTTCACTCTTACAGATGAGGAAAAACGGTCGAGGCCGAGAACCTTTCGAAGATCAAATCTCCTTGGATATCAGCGATGTAGTTCAAGCTTCCAAACCTGATCTAATGACCAGGGGCGTAGCTATCGATCTGTTCAAGGTGACCAACTGAGTTGGAATGCAGAGCAAAGCCGCCAAACACAAAAAGTTGACCAGGGAGGAAAGTTTCCTCGTAAGCAACATCGTTGTCGATGATCAAACGAGCCATCGAACCTTCTGTCGACGACACAGTGGAACTCTCGATGAAAGCACCAATGTCGGTGTCAAGACCGGCCAATTTCGGGTAGGGGGTCTCAAACTATGCGTCTGAGGATCAAAGGTAACAAAGGACAATGGGGACACAATGTTTACCCAGGTTCGGGCCCTCTTAATGTTGGTAAAACCCTACGTCCTGCTTGATTGTCTTTAATGAGTATAGGGGTTACAAGAGTTGATCTACCTCGAGATCGTAGTGGCTAAACCCTAGCTGTCTAGCCTATGTGAATTCTGATAGCCTCTACGGACTAAACCCTCCGGTTTATATACACATCGGAGGAGCCTAGGGGGTTGTACAGAGTCAGTTTGTAGAGGAAGGAAATTACATATCCGGACACCAATCTTGCCATCCACGCATAGGTGAGTCCTACCCAGACACGGGGGAAAGTCTTCCGCTTTATATCTTCACGGCCCATCAGTCCGGCCCACACCAAATAGCCCGGACATCCGAGGACCCCTTAATCTAGGATTCCCATAGCACTCTCGGGGGACTAAGCACTGTCATTCAAGGGATCAACATGCGACTGAAGGATTTTACATCTTCATTGTTTGTTCATGAAGGTGTTTGTTAAATACTCTCTCCGTCCCAAAAACTTATTAGACGAGCGTCACCATGTGTGGCGGTTAAATCCTCATGATATTACTGTACTGTAATTTCTGTAAACATGTCTACTTATAATTAAGTAGTACGTGTTCAGCCAAAAGTAAACTCAGTTTGATTTTCTGTAGGCAAGTAGCACATGAGAACCTCGCAAAATAAAAGCACATGAGAAGGAGGCTATTGTTAAGAAAACAAAATGTAGGTACATGTAACCTTTATGACAGAAGCTTTAAGAAAAAATGTTCATCATAGAAAGGGATGTTTTTCTTGCCAAACCATAACAGAAAGGTCACAATTTGTCTCCAATGATTTCATACAGTACCATGCCAGTAATTCCACACACAAGTGTTGATGTTAGGGCATGTACAATGGAGGCAGCATCAACGTGTTTCCCCAGTCGTCACGTAGACTAATTATGACTGAAACCACCGAAGGAATTGATCACCGTCCAACGCAGGCTGCAGTAGTATTTCTTTACTCCTTTCCTCTCACCTTTTTGCTACTTTTCCCACAAAGCAACCGGCTCTTCTGCAGGAAGTACCTGCCAGCTGCAGGGCAGCACCTTTGCATCCATCTGGCATCCGAGCCTACATGGATAGGCGAGACACCGGTCTAGGTTGGAGCGATGGCCATGCCCTTAGTAGCTAGAATGAAGGTCTAACACCTGCCCTCGTGACATCGCTCCCTGTCTCTATGATCTCTCTCGCAAGAAAAACTCCTTGGTTCAGCAAGCTATGGGCAACAATCAATGGCTTGCAAATATTGACAGCTCCAATGGCCTCTCCCTTGAACACATCCAACAGTTTGCTAACCTTTGGGACAAACTAGCAATGGTGGCCTTCGATGACAAAGTTGAAGACTCAATTATATGGAAGTTCACCAAAGATGGGATATATTCTGCATCCTCGGCTTACAAGGCTCAATTTGAAGGCCTCACCACCTCGGACCTTGTCCATTCAGTGTGGACGATGTGGGCGTCCCCTCGATGCAAGTTTTTTGCTTGGCTTGTCCTTCAAGATAGGATTTGGCCTTTGGACCGCTTAAGCCACGGTGGTTGGCCTAATTGCGGTCTATGCCCTCTTTGCAAGCAAACCCAAGAATCATGACTCATCCTGCTTCTTCCAAAGGTCCGCTACACCATGCGCATTTGGAATGACGTCCTCCCATGGCTCGGCATGCATCACATCACCACGTCTACTTGGGTTACAAGGGCTTCGGTCAGAGAATGGTGGAATGCTAATCTGCAGATCCGTCTTGGCTCGCCCAAGGCGCTCGCCTCCCTCATGATGCTCATCTCTTGGGAGGTTTGGTCGGAGCGCAATTCTAGAGTCTTCCGCAACTCAGCGGCCCCTTCCATGACCATCATCAATAAAATCAAGCAGGAGGTATCGCTTTGGGCTTTGGCTGGAGCGAAACACTTGGGTGTTGTAATGCCGCGAGAGTAGTCCTTTTATTCTCCGCTTTGCGGTTTCTGTCTAAAACTTTCTCCCTTAATCAATGAAATGGAAAGTCTTTTGCCTTGTTTCAAAGAAACACCTGCGTCAGAAAGTTGATGTTCGTATACATTCGAGGGTAATAAAGAGGTGGATAGATATCCGTGGATAGATCTACATTTGACGAGCAAGTTCCCACAGTCGTTCTTGTAGTCACCGACGACCCCATAGCAGGTTCAGTTTAAGATATTTCCCAATGCTAACATCACAAAAAGGTATCCCATAAAGTGCGATGGAGGTAGCTCGTATATGCGACGAGTTGATCATTGATTCCATGATCCAAAGGAGATGCCCCAAATCATTGGCAACTCCAACGAGACTATTTTCTGGTGTCGCTCATTCCCAACATTCATTCTAAAACAATCTATGTAGACAGTCTTTTTGTCTCTCTCGCTGTGCAAATAGAACAATGGTTCTACTTGCCCAAGAACCAGCCCCACCACACATAACCCAGACTCACGCAGATTGTACCCCTACCCAGTTGGATAGAGAACCATCTACACCCCTTCTAACCCCAACCCCAGCACATAGTAACCCAGTTCCAGTTGACACAACACCGTCTCCACCACAGAGCACCCAAACACGAGCAGTTAGTAAGGCAACTGTAATGCCCAAAGCACGAGGACCACCATTCCGAACCCCAAGTCAACGCTTAAAGCAGAAGAAGAATTGTTCTCAGGTCAGGTTCCGTAGCTATGGTTCATACTACTTTACTCTTGCATCACTCTATTTACTCATACCAACTAATTTCAAATTTGAAGGATGCAACTGAAACTCCAATGGCGCAACAGGTATGTTTTAAACCTGTTTCTTTAACGTGTTTGCTGTTGTAACTTGCTCTATGTTGATTTCAGTTTCAATTGAATAAACAGTTATGTTCTCATGCCATGCACATTACAAGTGTTGTTATTTTTGTGTAGTTTCCCACACTTATATTCCGTCTATGCTGCTTTGTCTTAACTAGATATGATTCGAACTGTCTCTATCTTGATTTGGCAACATAAACTAGAATGATATAGACCATACAGTGACCATACTACATAGATATATGTCTGTTTCATGTTGTTATCCTGTCCACCTTACTACTGAACTGGTTTACCAAAATGAGTTTCATACACAACATGGTAAACTTGTGATGTGTTTGTTTGTTTCTCTTTTAGAACGCGGATAAAATATTGGAGAAGAGTACCCCGTTATGCAATGGTAAAGGAAGTAATGCAGATAAGGTTCAAGATAGTGAGATATCCCTGTTGGTCTCCAAGAAAGCTGATAAAAACTATATTGAAGACACTGAGACAACCCCAAAGTCCTGTCTTGATGTAGTGTTCGAGTTACTGGCTACCACTGGCACTAGCTCTTCGATCTCTCTGCCTGAATCAGTTCAGCTTCTTGAGTCTCAACTTCAAGTTGAAAGACATCGATCAGATGTTATGCGACAGGAAGCCGAAGGACCGAGGAAGTTCCTGCAGAATTCAGATGCATACTTTCTGGTACAACAGCAAGTGCTGGAGGATTTAAGCGCCAAACAAGAGAAAGTTAATAAGCTTTCTAAGAATCTTGCCAGCATTATGGGTACCCAGGATGTTGTTTCTTGAGCTCTTAAAGTGGTTTCAATTACGGACTTGTTTTCTTTGCGTCGTTTATTTGCACTGGTCGCCAACTTTGACAACCAGTGTATATGATATGCTGCCTTGTTCCCTATATTTGCACTGGTGGCGAACTTTGATGCCCAGTGGATGTAATATGTGTAATAGCCGTGATAGCCTAGGTTAAGTTGCTTGCTTATTTATTTCCTTGTTGGTTCCCTATATTTGCACTGGTGGCAAACTTTGATGCCCAGTGGATGTAATATGTGTAATAGCCGTGATAGCCTAGCATAAATTGCTTGCTTTATTTATTTCCTTGTTGTCTTGTTTATTTGTTTGCTTGTAGTCAGTGCAGTTCTTTTTCCGCGGTTTGCTAGTGGCCGCAATAACCTATTTTTTAAAACTAGGCCACAATAACCATGGGCTACATATTTACCGTAGTTACCATGGGCCTCCTACGGGCCGTAGAAACAATGGGCCTTCTAAGGGTCGTAGAAACAATGGGCCTTCTATGGGTCGTAGCATCAATGGGCCTTCTACGGGCCGTATGATCGATCGGGCAAACATGGACCATAACAGACCGCATAATGGGCCGTAAACGGGCTAGATTTGGAGTCGTCCGTTCATGGGCCGACAATAACGGGCCGTCATTAATCGGACGTATTTGATGACGTTATGAAAATGGCCCAACGGGTTAACGGGCCGCAAACGGGCCAATTGTAACCACAGGCTGAATTTGGCCCACAAGCAGAAAACGTTAGTAACGGGCCATAAGTAACTAAATGCTGGAAATGAGCCCAAGAATAAATGAGACCTGAGAAGGACGAAAGATAATACGGATTGGAAACAGCCCAATGGAATAATGGGCCGTTAATGGGAATAAAGCGGTACATTGTTCATTGCGGGCCAGATTCACCACGGGTCGTTAATGGGCCAAGAGTTACAAATGGCCTCATATGGGCTGAAAGACATCATGGGTCATACATGGGCCGGAAGTTACAATGGGCTGGAATCATATTGGACGGCCCAGATGAAGCTACTGGGCTTAATTCCAATAGGCCGTAACGGGTCGTGAGTTAGCGGGCCGTAAATGGGCTATATACAAATAGGCCGTTAACAGGATTTCCGTGGGCCGGCCTGTTACCTTCTGACCAAGTCAAACGGGCCGACCTTTTCACCGGAATGGGCCTCTGTTGGGTCGTGCCACGTGTCGACGTATCATAGGCGCCTCCTATCCAATGAATGGATGACATCTGTCCTAATGGTGAGCCAACACGTGTTTCCTCCGGCCGATGAGAATTTTACATGTGGAAAATCCTCATTGGTCCGGGCTATTAGCGGGTTATCGGATCCAAAACCGGACCCGATAGCTTAACGACGACCCGGTACGGTGGATGCCACGTGTTGGTCACCCTTGACGAAAGCACTTCCATGACGCGGCATTTATCCTCATGGAAGTGGATATTCTTCCATGCTGATAATTTTGCTAATGTCATGCAACACTTCTATGACAACACAGGTATGACTATCTTGATTCTGTCATAAAATCGTCATGGATGTACATGCATGACAGAAAACATGACCTATAGTGACAAACACGTATCATCATGGAAGTGTATTTTTTTGTAGTGATACCAAATAGGCCGGACATCCGAGGACCCCTTAATCTAGGACTCCCTCAGCACTCTCGGGGACAAAGCACTGCCATTCAAGAGATCGACATGCGACTGAAGGATTTTACATCTTCATTGTTTGTTCATGAAGGCGTTTGTTAAATACTCCCTTCGTCC
Organism: Aegilops bicornis; assembly: GCA_021605145.1. NCBI lineage: Eukaryota > Viridiplantae > Streptophyta > Magnoliopsida > Poales > Poaceae > Aegilops > Aegilops bicornis. Next base: position 614,036,654 of record CM038674.1, on the reverse strand, counting down.
CAAAAACTTATTAGACGAGCGTCACCATGTGTGGCCGTTAAATCCTCATGATATTACTGTACTGTAATTTCTGTAAACATGTCTACTTATAATTAAATAGAACGTGTTCAGGCAAAAGTAAACTCAGTTTGATTTTCTGTAGGCAAGTAGCACATGAGAACCTCGCAAAGAAAGCACATGAGAAGGAGGCTATAGTTAAGAACACAAAATGTAGGTACATGTAACCTTTATGACAGAAGCTTCAAGAAAAAATCTTCATCATAGCTAGAAAGGGATTTTTTTTTCTTGCCAAACCATAACAGAAAGGTCACAAGCTGTCTCCAGTGATTTCGTACAGTACCATGCCAGTAATTCCACGCTGGTGTTGATGTTAGGGAACGTACAATGGAGGCAGCATCAACGTGTTGCCCTAGCCGTCACGTAGACTAATTATGACTAAAACCACCGAATGAATTGACCACTATCGAACGCAGGCTGTAGTAGTATTTTACCGAAGCGGACCCTACTCCATCCTTTCTTTACTTCTTTCATCTCACCTTTTTGCTACTTTTCTACGAAGCAACCGACTCTTCTGCGGGACGTACCTGCCACCTGCAGGGCAACACCTTTGCATCCATCTGGCATCCGAGCCTACATGGATAGGCGAGACACCGGTCCAGGTTGGAGCGATGGCCATGCCCTTAGTAGCTAGAATGAAGGGCTAACACCTGCCCCCGTGACATCACTCCCTGTCTCTACGATCTCTCTCGCAAGAAAAACTCCTCGGTTCAACAAGCTATGGCCAACAATCAATGGATTGTGAATATTGACAGCTCCAATGGCCTCTCCCTTGAACACATCCAACAGTTTGCTAACCTTTGGGACAAACTAGCAATGGTGGCCCTCGATGACGATGTTGAAGACTCAATTATATGGAAGTTCACCAAAGATGGGATATATTCTGCATCCTCGGCTTACAAGGCTCAATTTGAAGGCCTCACCACCTCGGACCTTGTCCATTCAGTGTGGACGATGTGGACGCCCCCTCGGTGCAAGTTTTTTGATTGGTTCGTTCTTCAAGATAGGATTTGGACTTTGGACCGCTTGAGCCGCCGTGGTTGGCCTAATTGCGGTCTATGCCCTCTTTGCAAGCAAACCCAAGAATCCGCGGCTCATCTGCTCTTCCAGTGCCGCTACACCATGCACATTTGGAATGACGTCCTTCCATGGCTCAGCATGCATCACATCACCACGTCTACTTGGGTGACAAGGGCTTCGGTCAGAGAATGGTGGAATGCTAATCTGCAGATCCGTCTTGGCTCGCCCAAGGCGCTCGCCTCCCTCATGATGCTCATCTCTTGGGAGGTTTGGTCAGAGCGCAATGCTAGAGTCTTCCGTAACTCAGCGGCCCCTTCCATGACCATCATCAACAAAATCAAGCAGGAGGTATCGCTTTGGCTTTTCCGCGAGAGTAGTCCTTTTATTCGCAGCTTTACGGTTTCTGTGTAAAACTTTCTCCCTTAATCAATTAAATGGCAAGTCTTTTGCCTTGTTTCAAAAAAAAAGACCTGCGTCGGAAAGTTGATGTCCGTATACATTCGAGGGTAAGAAAGAGGTGGATAGATATCCGTGGATAGATCTACATTTCACGAGCAAGTTCCCACGGTCGTTCTTGTAGTCACCGGCGACCCCATAGCAGGTTCAGTTTAAGATATTTCCCAATACTGACATCACAAAATGGTATCCCATAAAGTGCGATGGAGGTAGCTCGTATATGCGACGAGTTGATGATGGATTCCATGATCCAAAGGAGATGCCCCAAATCATTGGCACCTCCAACGAGACTATTTTCTGGCGTCGCTCATTCCCAACATTCATTCTAAAACAATCTATGTAGACGGTCCTTTTGTCTCTCTCGCTGTGCAAACCAGGGAATACTTGCTCCGCTATGATTTTCTAAATATATGTTAGTTTGCACCGTGCTCTCATCTTACTCTGTTCAGCCGTTGGAGGTCACCATAGTTATGTATAGGCGAGACAAATATGCACAAATAAAGACATACGTACTTTCTCTCTCTTGTCTTGAAAAGACGAGTAGGTGAGCACAAATTAATATATGATCTTCCCATAATACTGAATACAAAAGCAAGTACGTGAGATATTACTGCTGATTTTAACTGAAAAAAAAAGTAGTACACCAAAAATTCATAGTGACACTAATATCAAGGGCTTGTGCTGTTCGTCACTACTATGAGATCTACTCCCTCCTTTCTGGAGTAATTCTTAACTAGCTTTTCCCCACGCAGCGCCACGCCGCGCCCATCGGTACGGTGCATGTATAGTATATGCTACTTTTGGCTCATGTGATGGAAAATATAGATGAACAACATAGTTGGGCATTGTCAATGATTGGAGATAGAGAAGATAAAGAAAGATTAATTTTACTTATGGGTTGTATGATAATTTTCTTCCTTTTTTCTTTTGTTTTAATAGTTGTGTTGATTGATATGTTTTGAGAATCGCAGATATGGGGTATGTTGAATGTAGAGCTCTTTTTGTGGATATTCCGTAAACTTTTGGTGGAAGAAAACTCATTTCAAAAGTAGTCATCTTGGTAAGGAGAAATATAGTAGGAGATGTTACATTTGTAGGGTGGAAGTCCTCGTATCAGATGATAACAAGTTTGATTAACTCGTGTCCCGATGGAAATACAGAAACTGAAATACAAAGTCGGAGACCTAACAGTGCAGAATCACCTTTTAAATTCTTCAAAGAAGGAAACACATAACCAGATATTTGAAAATCATATCACACTAACAATAATCTGGTTGCACTTTTTGGCATTCATTCATTATGCTTAAAAACATATTTGAACTTTATACAGTTCAATGTGACAATGATAATATATTTTATATAAAAAAGGAAAAACAATGCAGAATAAACTTATAAATATACAAAATTGTTTGAATTTCCAAGAGATAATATTTTATTGATATGAAAAATATCAAGGCGAACATAAATTCATTAAAAAGAACAGAATCAACTATTTTGAAAAAAAGCACGTGCAGCATAGCCAAATCGTGCATGGCAGGGTAAAGGCCCCAAATAAGATGAAGATAAACCTGTGGCGCCTAGCTCACGATTGCTTACCCTCAGGTGCTCAACTTAGCGTTCGCCAGATTCCCACCAGGACGGACTGCCCCTTCTGCGGCAGAATGGAGCGAGTGGAGCATGCTCTCCTCTTCTGCCCTCATGCCCGTGCGGTGTGGGACGACCTCAAGTGCTCCTTCGACATCAAACTCAGGCGAGCGAGTTTCTCCTCCCCCAAACAGTGGCTCTGCGATTTTTTGTCTGGGTGCTCGGATCATGAGGCAACTGTTCTTAAGGTTGCCATTTGGCATATTTGGGAGGCCCGAAATGTAGCGAGGAACGAACCTGTTGCGCCCCTGCCGAAACATACTGCTGCCAGAGCTAGGGCCTACATCGAGCTGATCTTTCAACACTTGTACGTCCAAAATCCTGCTCCTAGGCGTGAGACCTCCCTCCCGGGCTGTCTTTGGTCTCCGCCGCCGTGGGGTTCTGTGGTGGCTTTCTCTGATGCTGCGGTGTCCAAAGAGCTGGGCAAATCTGCCTTGGGTGATGCTTGATCATGTGGGGCGATGCGTGGCTGCATGCTCTGAACCTCTCTTGGGCGCCCGGCCGCCTGAGTTGGTTGAGGCCATGGCGCTCCAGCGTGCTGTGTCATTGGCTCGAGAGGAGGGCTTCTCCAATGTTATCTTCAACACTGATTGCCTCTCGGTGGTGCAACGTCTCTCGTCTCCCTCAAAGGATCGCTCTGAGGTGGGTTCTGTTCTTTCTGAGATCAAGATCATGGCAAGCAGCATCTCTTCAACTTGTTTCCAACATGTTCGTCGGCATTGTAATGTTCTAGCTCATTTGTTAGCTAGATCTAGTTTGAACTCATCTAGCCTTTGTGTTTTTCATTCTGCTCCGGATTGTATCCGGGAGACTCTGTGTAAGTTTGTTGCTTAATCAATAAAGGCCGACGTTCCCTCAAAAAAAATCGTGCATGGCACAGAAATCGGGAACTGCATGCAAGCATAATAATTTAGGAACCCACCGCCCAACAAAAGCCGACACGCATACACCAGACAAAAAGAATGTCTAACAGCAACCAACAATTGCTAGAAACACCCAGAGTTGTACCCGGCCGAATCGCCCACTAATTGCCGTATTGATTGGCCCAATTTTTACTGCAAGAAAAAATCAAAATACTTAGAAAAGAACAGAATGCCAATATATTGATAGACAGTCAAACATGCCACACATACAATTTGAACATAGCTCCCAGGAGTTATATTCATTAGCCTGAATAATTTCTTGTTTAGTCTTGATGTCTGCATACAACATATATGAGAAGGGGTAAAATCATATTGTTTAGTAAGTATACAAAACTGTTGAAAACTGAGTTACAACAAGTGCTACTATAACACCAATCATAAGTTCATAACCTCATCCAATCCTAGTGGGCAGCTCTCAGCCAGAGGTAACCCATGGCGACCCCAGGCCCTGCCCAAATAAGTAATTTTACCGGAGGCGGGAGGTACCGGCACACCATCCGCCGTCCATCTAGTTTCATCAAGATTCGTGCACTCTGTCAGAATATATACTACACCTCTTATACTATCTAAATACGACTGACACACACTGACACATCTGATCAAATACATGCATGCCATGCAACTTTGTCAGGAGAGAGAGAGTTGGAATGGAGAGGCTGACCCGGCATGCATGATTCTCTCTCCCCATATAAATGACATGCATTTTATTTCATTCATATATTTTGAATGATTGATATATTTTAAAGTGAATGTCTATTTTTGAATTTTTTTATATATTTGAAGTCATGTTGACAAGACCTCTAGAATAAGGTCAATGTTGGATATATTTGAACTACTTTTATTTATATATTTCAATTTCCTTTGGCATCACTTTCATAAAACATAAGATTGTTTTGCTATTTCATAGAAGTGTTTGCTCCTGTTTTGCAAATTTCAAAATAATAATTTCAACTTTGGTAAACCTTGGTTTCACTTATTTTAAGACACATATTTTACTTGTTTTAGAAAAAATATTTCACTCATTTGAGAAAACATATTTCACCTTTGTTCTGAAATTAACTATTTTTACGCATTTCATCTATTTCAAATATAGCTGCTTTCACTCATCGGAAGAAAGTGATGTCACTCATTTAAGAAAAATAATTTCACTCGGTTGAGAAAACATATCTCACTTATTTGAGAGAACATATTTTCACACATTAGAAAACACAGATTTTAGTCGTTTCAAAATACTAGTTTCACTAATTTCAGAAAGTTGATTTCAATCATTAAAAAAACTATTTTCTTTATGTTTAAAAACCAATTTCAGTCATCTGAAGAAACATATTTCACTCAATGAAGAAAATGATTTCACTCAGTTGTGAAAACATATTTCTCTCAGTTGAGAAAACATATTTCGAAAGAAATATTGAAACATATTTCACTCAGCAGAAATATCAGTTTCACACATTGAAAAAGTCGTTTCACACCAAAAAGACATATTTCACTTTTTTCAAATAACTCATTTCACTCATTTCAGAAAACACATTACAGTCGCTCAATTGAAATACTATATTTCAATTTGTTTTAAAAACTGATTACACTCATTACAAAAGATAGATTTCATTAGTTTCAGAAAAACACATCACTGTTACTCCATTTGAAGAAACAGTTTCATAAACTGGAATATGAAACTCACAAAGAAAACTATATTTAGAAAAGTGGTTTCAATCATTTCAATATAAAATTGATTTCATTCATTTCAAAAGAACTGACTTCACTCATTTCATTATACTTATTTCATTCTTTACCAAAATGTTTTGAAATAATCAGTTTGACATGTTTGATCAAACTAGTTTCAGAAAACTGATTTCACTTATTTCAAAAAATATTTTCACTAGTTTCAAAATCGATTCCAATTATTTTGAATAAGTAAATTTGAAATAAGTGAAATTTAAATTTTGATATGATTGAAATAGAAAAACTTAAACTAATTTAAATATATTCAAAATTGGTCTTGTTCTACAGATCACATGTTCAGGAATTTGAGTGTATAAAATATTTCAATTATAGAAAATTAGTGTGAGAGGTATTGTACATCTAAAATTTTAAACAAAGATAAAATGGATGGATTTGTGTGTGAGAGAGAGGAGAGATTCTGCATGTATGCATGCATGCGTACGGTTCCTGCTAAAAGGTACTGCATCATTCTAACATTGATTAGACTTAAATCAGAAATACAAGAGATATTTTGCTATGAATACTTTCATATACACATACACATGGTCCCATAACTTTAGATGTGGCAGCACCTCATTGGTGGCAAGATCACCGGTAACTTCGGGCTCCGGTAAAAAACACCTTGCGAGGCCCTGCCCCCGCCGCTCCTAGGCGGCACCCTCGCCGGCAGTGAAGAGAAAGCCCAGATTAAGGAGCTTTAGAGAGAAATTTAAGTAACAGATCGACCTGGCTGCTGCTCACCTGCGAAGCACATCCAGCGTGACGTTGGTCCCCCTGCCCCCTCCCTCTCCAGATGTGGAGGCACGGCGTGCTTTAGTCCACAGAAAAGGCTTCACAATAATCCCCACAGGCAATCCCTATATGGATTATCAAGAAGGAGGATAGGAGAGACCTTGCATTATCACATAGCACCAGGAATTTGAGCACTTGCAAATCTCCCTCGCTGCTGAGTTGCACAAAAAGGAGAACAAAAATGTGTGTGTGTGTGTGTGTGTGTGTGTGTGTGTGTGTGTGTGTGTGTGTGTGTGTGAGAGAGAGAGAGAGAGAGAGAGAGCAAATTCGCCATGGCTATTACAGAAAAGAAGAGGAACAGAACATATCAGTTCAGACGCCCCCAATGGTGAGAGAAAGGAGTAATCTGTTGAAGCGAGATGAAATCGAAAGAGTTTGTCAATTACACCATGGAGCATGCAGCATAGGAACCGACCGAGAGTTGTGGAAAGAGAGAGCAGGTCGGATGCGTTTGGCTGCTCCAGCGCACGCGCACACACCAGCCGCTAGCACACACGCGCTTCTAGTTCACGCACTACACGCGACGCAGCCGCATCAAGAATGTCGCGCGCGCGATGCAGCCTCGTATGCTTTATCAACCAGGAGTGCCTGTCGCTTCGGAGATATTCTCGACGCCAAACCTGTAGTGGATACGGCACACATTGCACAGCTTGCGCCGTCCGCCGGCCCGCCGCTGTGGCGTGTCCTTCGCGTGGCATCGATCGCGCACGTCCTCGGCTCCCGCCGGCTGCGCTGCTGCGCCACGGAATCATTGCACTGCCGCGTGCGAGACGGACCTCCCTGCTGTCTTCACGCGCACTGCTGCCGCCTCCCGCCCCAAAAGCCAAACTTTCGCCGCCTCGTTGCCGACCTGGTGGTACTGGAAGGAAGCGGCACACCGCCGTAGGATGTCATGCTCGTCTCCTATCTGTTAAATTATGATCTAAATTCTAGTATCGGGTTGACTAGACGTAGTACAATCGGTGTGGGCGTTGCGTTGACGTCGACACGTATAAATCTGGCTTCGTTCTTGTCGTGAAGCTACCGTATATTGCCCTTTTATATACCCGTATAATCGCACCTCGCCGGGCGATGCGCCGTCTTTGTAATACTCCTCCTCATAGTAATTGCGCCTTCGTGCGTCCGTGGTTTTCTCCCGCAAGGGTTTTCATGTAAAAATCCGTGTTTCTCTTTGACTCGTTTATTCTCGTTATTATCTAACAAGTGGTATTAGAGCCAAGTTACAGACAAGATTAGAGACGAGAGAAGTTAGGGTTGCACTTCCGTGCACCGCCGCCAGTCGCCGAGATCGACTGGATTTTCCGCTGCAGCGAACCGCACCGCAGCAGTATACCGAGGCCGATAAGAAATTCCACTGTGCCACCGTCAAATCGCAGGCTTCGTCGGGTCCGCAGAGTTACCGCTGCTGCTGCTCTACGTACAGGCCGCAAGTCGCCGAGTTCCGCTGCTGCTCGGTCTGCTTCAAGTCCCGAGGAGGAGCGATCTGTCCAAGCCACCATTTCTTGACATGAAGCTAAGTGCAGAATTAGTTTTCTTTATCCATCGATCAAGAACTAGTACTACATTACCCAGCTACTAGTACTAGTGTTTGTCACGTCAAGCTACAGTTTGTTGGTTTCCCACTTCTACGTATACACGTGAAGCTACCAGGTGTCTACCAGGTGCTATCTCTCTGGTTCTTTGCCTCGCAAATTTATTCTATCAAGAATATTTTTCTTTTAATTTGTACTACTTTGTGCACTGATTTAATCTATTCATGGCATCCATGAAGTATGATCTTCCGCTGCTGGACCGTGACACAAGGTACCCTATGGCAAGTCAAGATGCGGGCGTTGTTGGCATAATCCGACTATGATGAAGCACTGGATAGTTTTGGGAAGAACAGAATTCAGGACTGGACTGATGAGGAGAAAAGAATTGATTGTAAGGCTTTGTCACAAATAATAAATTGAAGGTAATTCTGAGCCTTCTTCATATTCCGAGGCTATTATTTCTGGTGATAGTAATAAGTGGATGACCGCTATGCATGATGAGATGGAATCACTTGAAAAGAATGGCACTTGAGATTTAGTAAATTTACCTAGAGAGAAGAAGCCTATTCGTTGCAAGTGGGTTTTCAAGAGGAAAGAAGGTGTTTCTCCTAATGATGAGACAAGATATAAAGCAAGGTTAGTTGCTAAAGGTTACAGTCAGATTTTAGGTATTGACTATAACGCAGTCTTTTCTCCTGTTGTGAAGCATAGCTCTATTCGCACTTTACTCAGTATAGTTGCCATGCATGATCTTGAGCTTGAATACTTGGATGTTAAAACTGCATTCTTACATGGAGAATTAGAAGAGGATATTTATATGGAACAACTTGAAGGTTTTGTTATTCCTGAAAAAGAAAAGCTTGTCTGTAAGTTAAAGAAATCTCTTTATGGATTGAAGCAATCCCCTAGACAATGGTACAAGAGATTTGACACCTTTATGCTCTCTCAAGGTTTCAAAAGGTCTAATTATGATAGTTGTGTTTATTTGAAAACTGTCAACGGTTCAACTATTTATTTGCTCCTTTATGTTGATGATATGCTTATTGCTGCAAAGAGTATGTCAGAGATTAATGAACTAAAGAAGCAATTGAGTAATGAATTTGAGATGAAGGATTTGGGTGCAGCAAAGAAAATACTTGGCATGGAAATATCCAGAGATAGACCGTCTGGAAAAGTGTATCTAAGTCAGAAGGGATATATTGATAAAGTTCTTCGTCGTTTTAGTATGCATAATGCCAAGCCAGTAAGTACTCCGTTAGCTGCACACTTCAAATTATCATCAGCTTTATGTCCTAAGTCAGATGTCGATATTGAGTACATGTCTAGAGTTCCCTATTCAAGTGCAGTTGGTTCACTTATGTATGTCATGGTTTGTTCTCGTCCGGATTTATCATATGCATTGAGTGTTGTCAGTAGATACATGGCTAATCCTGGAAAGGAACATTGGAAAGCAGTTCAGTGGATTTTCAGATACCTGCGAGGTACTTCTAATGCTTATTTACAGTTTGGGAAAACTAGAGATGGACTTGTTGGTTTTGTTGATTCTGATTTTGCTGGTGATTTGGATAAGAGAAGATCACTCACAGGTTATGTTTTCACCATTGATGGTTGTGCTGTGAGTTGGAGAGCAACTTTGCAGTCTATTGTGGCTTGTTTCACTATTGATGCCGAGTATATGGCTATTTCTGAGGCATGCAAAGAAGCTATCTGGTTGAAAGGTTTGTATACTGAGCTTTGTGGAGATTCATCTTGCCCTACCGTGTTTAGTGACAGTCAAAGTGCTATATATCTTACCAAGAATCCAATGTACCATGAGAGAACAAAGCACATTGATGTCAGATATCACTATATTCGGGATGTTGTTGCTGAAGGTGATTTGAAGGTATGCAAGATAAGTACTCATGATAATCCTGCTGATATGATGACAAAGCCAGTTCCGACCAATAAGTTTGAGCTTTGTTCAGGCTTAGTTGGTATTTCTCACTAGTCCGATGGAATTTGACGCACAAGGTGTTTATGCTGATTTGGATGGAGTTATTCACTTTCTTCGACTACTGGAGGGAATTTGGATCAAGGTGGAGATTGTTAAATTATGATCGAAATTCTAGTACCGGGTTGACTAGACGTAGTACAACCGTTGTGGGCGTTGCGTTGACGTCGACGCGCACGAGTACAACTCGTTTACTTGTCCTCCAAGGACTCTCATATATTGCCCTCTTATATACCCATGTAGTTGCACCTCAGACGGTCTATCGTCTCGTGCTTGTAATACTCCTCCTCATAGTGATTGCGCCTTCGTGTGTCCGTGGTTTTCTCCCGCAAGGGTTTCCACGTAAAAATCCGTGTCTCTCTTTGCCTCGTTTATTCTCGTTATTATCTAACACTATCTCACGGCGGCAGGCAGTTTGCTATCCTCCTTGAGCCGCTCCATGCCCGCGTGGAGCTCGATGACGTAGGCTGCACCGTCCGCGAGGAGGGAGGCCTCATGCTCGTGGGACGTGATGGGCATGGCGGTCCGGAGGTCGCAGAAGCAACAATTCAACTTGTCGCGGCGCTGTCACTCGGCTCCGGATGCATGTCCACCTCCATATTTGGGCCTGGCGACCGAGGCTCCGTCGAGGCACGGACCAGCAGGAAGGGGAGGACAGGCTTCGACGGGATCAGGGAGACGTGCGACGGAAAGAGAAAGGCACGTCCTTTTAGGCTGGTCATGGTGGGAGTAACTTAGCAAGTAACATAACACATTTCAAGAAAAATTTGCTTACGCGGCATGTAGCTAATGAGGGGAGAGAAGGTTGGAGTAACATAATATGTTTCTGTAACATAACACATATCAAGGCAAAATGAGTCTACATCTTAATAAATGCTGGCTTGCATGATACCAACTATATGTTAATTCCCACTATGAATGTAGTAACATAGACTAGTAACATATGCATGTTACTAGTCTAAGTTACTCCCCACTATGACTAGCCTTATAGGGCTTGAGCGGTGACTGAGGCGTGCACGTTTTTAACTGGACAATCTAGAAATATCTACAAACACCTACACCCATCGATTGAAGAGAGAAAAAAACATCAACCGCCTATTGAACGGCCGGCCATGAAGAAGATCCTGCAAGGCATGCACGTGGTCACATTAAAACCATCCCACCGCTGCATGCATGCTAGGCTCACGCGTACGCACATCCAGCAAAGAAAGCATACACAATCTAGTCAATGAATCTGCATGACCCACACACGACGGAAACAGCTATAGGCACACACAGTTACGCAAATCAAGTTACAAAAATTTGAAATGAAGACCCACAGTCACCAGGGAAATCTACACGCTGGGAGCCCAAATAAATACACGTATCCATACCCTATTTACCCTCAGGTTGCTATCAACCAAGTGGTGAAACCTGGGAGCGTAATCTTCCCCAGATATAGTGGTTTTGGTATTCTAATAATATGTGCAAAAGTTTGTGCCTAAAATTAAGCAAATATGGGTGCTGCAAAGCCATGAGAGCAAAAAGTCCCACAAAATTGATACCCATTGAAAAAAAGCTACAGATCGTACGTTGTGGCAAAGCACACTTCCCCTTCTAGTGATTTTCTTTTTAGAAAAATGGCCTAAGGGAATATATTAAAATTCACAAGACCAAAATACGTCCATAATACAAAAATAGAAATACTCCCTCCAGTCCTTTTTATTCTGCATATTAAATTATGCCAAGTCCAACATATCAAAGTTTGACCAAATTTATATTAAAAAATATCGACATCTATAATATCAAATATATATAATATGAAACTACATTTCATAACTACTCCCTCTTGCATCCACCGCCACAACGACAATCCCGATTCGCGACCATCACGGTTGCCGCGAAGATGGCGGACAGCCCCATCGTCGTTCCCGAGAGATGCTGCTAGCTTCGTCGTGGGTCGGGTCGTGGAGCTCACTGGAGACTGGAGTGAAATGCGCGGCTCGTGACTCTACGAGAGATAAGCGCACTAGTAGTAGCATGCATGTGTAAGCTGTGCAACCTAGGAGAGCAGAGCAAATCGATGGAGGCGTGGCCTGCTTGTTAGTGGGCAGAGCGGGGCTGGTGCGTCGGTGCTACTGAGTAATGGCGAGAGGATCAGGAGAGTTTTTGTTTGCTTTCAACAGCACTTGGAATCTGTGCCAAAACCATGGGAGGAGGGAAAGGTGGCAGAGAGACGCCAGGGAGGGCTTTCCCGTGGTTAACACCAGTTGCTTTGTGGTTGGCTCCATGACCGGTGGGTCTCGGCGGTACTTCTGGCCCCATTAGCCGGTGGAAGACGAAGGCTTTCTGCGGAGTACCGAGTTCCGTTTTTTATTTGAAAAAGTGGACGGAAGCATTTAACGGTCGGGGAGGTGAGAGGTGTGAGGACATGGACTATGATTATGATGGCATATAAATACAGATGCTCCAAAAGAAAAAATAGGTTCATGTATTTTTTTTATCTAATTACGTTTATCCAACGCAAGCAATCATAGTAGTGGATCTCATCAAGGAATAGAAAATAAAGACATTATTCACTTATCGATGCATGTAGCTGCCTCTGCGCGAGTTATTTTCTTTTCTCTATGATATTTTGTTTCGGTTTATATTGTTTGCTTCGGTTTTCATCCTTTTTATTTATTTCCTCGTACAAATCATACATTTTTTCTGTACATCCAAAATATTTTGTATACATGTTTAGCATTTTCTAATATATATATATATTTAAACATTTTTTGAATCTATGTTATTGTTTTCAAGATATGTCGTGAAAGATTCATTTGAATGCTATGATTTTTTCTAAAATATATGACGACATTGTATAGTATTTTTTATAATATCACAAAAATATTTTTAAAAAGTATGACCATTTTTTGAAATGTAATACATTTTATTGAATGGTATGAATTATATTTTGAATTACACAAACATTGTTGTACACTGTATAACATTAAGAAAAATGTCATATACATTTGTTTTAAATGCATGACAATTTTTAAATGTCATAAACAATTTTTTTGAATGCTATCAAAACACATTTTAGAATTATACTAACAAAACATTTACACCACGTTAACATTTACAAATTTGCGGCGAGCATTTTAAAATTTTGAAGTACATTAAGTTTATTTTAATATATGTATTTTTATCACTAACAAAACAAATGAAAAATGAATAAAACAGGTGTATGTATACCTGTGGTATTACGGGGTGGTCCATTTAGGGCTTCCTTGAGGCGAAATGTGCTTGCGTTTCACTGCGGAGGTGGCACAATCGCCCCCGACTGAAACCCGATTGCTATTTGGCGCTTATACTCGAGATCATTAATTAAGGGGTATCCTTTACAAAGGTCACTTCCATTTTCTCAGGGATTGACAAGTGGCGCACTGCAGGTTGGCCATTTGTTGCTACGTGGGATTTTTCCTTTTTCTTCTTAGACTCTTTTATTCAAAACATTTTATCTCTTAAACCATGCGCCCAAATACTAAACCGTTTTCAAATTTGGATCTCTCCCATCGAGATATTGCGAAAACAAATCTCTGCTACTCCCGGAAGTTTTCTAATAGGTTTTTACGAACTTTTTTTCATGAAAAACTGAAAAAGAAAGGAAAAAGAGTCAGAAGAACACTTGTTTCTTCATTTTTTTTCTTTGCGGGAGATAAAATTGTTCCTATTGTGAAAATAAATCCCTGCTTCTCCCGGATGCAAAAAATGTGTTTTTTTTTCTTTACGAGAGACTTAGATGTGCCTCTGGCGGAAACAAATCTCTGCCTATAGGAGAAGCAAATCTGTGCCTCCCGCAGAAGCAAAATAAAATGTGTTTTTAGGCATAAATGTCCCTCTCACACAATCAAATTTGTGCCTACACGAGAGACAAATCCGCGTCTCTCGTGGAAGCAAATTTGTACCTCCACGACAAGTTGCGCTTCCCTTAGAAGCAAAAAATACATTTAGTTTTCATTTTTTGAGAGGCATAATTTTGCCCCTTGCAAAAACAAACCAATGCGTCCACTAGAAGCAAAAAAAACATTTTAAAAAGTTCATTTTTCCATGAAAATATAGAAAAAAGCCAGCCAAAACCAAAAAGCCAAATCTTTTTTGGAAAAAAATCTAAAACATGAAAACACGTACACAAAAATAAAATGAAAAACAAAATGCTAAGAGAGCGGCAGCATGCGACATGTGACGACGACATGAAAAACAAATTCGTGCACTTTTCGAGTTTGAGAACCATTGTCAATTTGCAAACTTCTTTCAAATTCACAAATATTTTAAAATCATGAACAATTTCCAAATACACGAACTTTTTTCAATACACGCTCATTTCTCAAAATTCACTAATATTATTTCAAATCCATGAACATTTTTTAAATGCCTCCACTTTTATCAATTTGTGATTTTTCTAAATTCATGAACTTTTTTCAAATTCGCAACTTTTAAAAATTCATGAACTCTTTTCCACCTCACAATCTTTTTTTCCAATTCGATAAGTTAAAATAAAAAAACTGTAACAGAAAATTCAGTTCACTTTTTTTTAAAACAATACTAAAAAAACCGACCTTTATTTTTCCTGCCAGGCCAACAACAGAAAAAATTGCAGAAAAAGACCAGTCGACGAAGTGGGCGACGGAGCAGGTGCGGCGTGCGAGCAGTGCGAGATTAGACCATGGCCCACTTGCATCTGTGGCGCGCCAGCTTGCTAGCTGACGCTTAACAGCTGGACCAAAAGGCCCCTCTAACTCTGTTTGATTTTGTCGACTTGTGATCGCCTCTGATTGCAAGACTGTGATCACGGATATCAATGGAGGCACCCTCGGGGACTAAGCACTTTCATTCAAGAGATCGACATGCGACCGAAGGATTTTACATCTTCATTGTTTGTTCGTGAAGGCTTTTGTCAAATATGAAGGATCATAACTTATTAGACGAGCGTCACCATGTGTGCCGTTAAACCCTCATGATGCTATTGTATTCTTTTATTAAGGATTACTATTAAATGGAGCGTGTTCAGCCCAAAGAAAAAACTCAGTTTGATTTTTTTAGGCAACTAGAACATGAGAAGGGGGCTATAGTTAAGAACACAATACATGTAACCTTTATCGCAGAAGCTTTAAGGAAAAATCTTCATCATAGAAATGGAATTTTGTTGCCAAACCATAAAAGAAAGGACATTACAAGCTGTCTCCATGATTTAGTACAGTACCATGCCAGTAATTCCACACTAGTGTTGATGTTAGCAGCTAGAATGAAGGGCTAACACCTGCTTCAGAAAGTTGATGTTCGTATACATTCGAGGGTAAGAAAGAGGTGGATAGATCTACATTTCACGAGCAAGTTCCCACGGTGATTCTTGTAGTCACGCACGACCTCGTAGCAGGTTCAGTTTAAGATAATTCCCAGGAGGTGTTTGGCAACAGAAACGTTAACGGCAACGTTAACATAATCAGATCACACTGTTTACGGAGGTGTAATGAGATTTTCCAAAGTTTGTTTGGTTCACGTTGGCGTAAAGGTATTGCTTACCATCGCTCTGTTCTTGCTCGGCCCTGCCGCTCGCCAGCCACCATCGTCCCCGTAGATGGCCTGCTCTTGCTCAGCCCCAGCCGCCCAAGATCTCAAACACCGCCGCCGGCCACCATCGTCCCCGTAGATGGCCTGCTCTTGCTCGGCCCCAGCTGGCAAGATCTCAAACGCTGCCGGCCGTCTTCGAAATCAAGCCTGCAAGCCGCTCGGATCTTGTGCGCCGTGCCACCGGCCGTCCCCGAGCATGTGCGCTGCCGTCCGCATCCGATCTCAAGCGCCGCCGGCCGCATCCGATCTCAAGCGCCGCCGGCCGCATCAGATCTCAAGCGCCGCCAGCTGCTCCAATCTGGAACTCTTCCTGTTCGTCAGGCAACCATGGCTGATGGCGAAGGAGTTGACTATAGCCCCCTTATGGGCCGGGAAGGCGCCGGCGCCGAACTCGAAAGAGATTGGGGAGGCGGCGGTGGAAGAGGAGGAAGGGGTCGTGCGTGGAGGAGGGGCACTCGTGGGGCAGGATACCGCGACCTTACCGGTGAGAGCTGGGTGGTATCGATCCATAATTGTTTTTTTGCGATCAAATAACAGAGCTTTATTGCATGAAAGTGTTTCCTGGACAGTCAGCCAATAGGTTGGTTACCAGAAAAGGAGGAGTCTTGTCGACCCAACTTTCGGTCACAGACAGAGTGCAAGCTCGCTTTGCACAAAGATGTGCCGGTAAGTTAGCCGATCGGTTTACATGCGGAATATCAAAGAACGGAAAATTATGAACTAGCTCTCCTATTTCTTCTAAGAGAGGTGCCACAGTTGAATGGGAATTGTGACGAGTGTTCTAGAGTGTCACCTACTCCAGGCAGTCCACCTCCATGATCACATGCGAAAAACCTCGAAGTGTAGCAAACCGAGCTCCTTCTCGGAGTGACAAGGCTTCGATGATCAGTGGGTCTGAGATACCCATGTATGGCTTGCTCCAGGCTCCCAAAAACGCCGAGGAGGAGCGTGCTACACCGCCCGCACCTTCCTTTCCGTTGGCAAAATTTAGGGCCTCGTCAGTAGTGATCTCAATGACTCCTAATTCTAGTGGCCTCCAGCCATACCCTGGTAGAACCATAGGAAGGTTCCGAGAGAGATCAAGGAGCGCCAACGCCTCCTTAGTATTTCTTTGAGCCGAAGCTAGATCTCTTCCTTCTTCTCCATGCTTGATACGATTATGAGAATGTCATATTGTCCACATGATGGTGATTATCTTAGCGCGATCTTTATCTGCAATTCGGTTATCACATAGAATATCTTGAGCCCAAGAAACCGGGTGTAGACGCGGCAGCCTTATGCCGAACCAGCCCCAAGCTTCGTCCCAAAATCGTTGTGCGTGAGATCACTGAATGAGAGCATGCATGAGGTCTTCTTTTCTTGCTAAACAAACATTGCATTGGTCCACAACAGCAATATGCTGATGTTTGAGGGTGCACTCATCTGGAAGGATCTTCCTAAGTACTCTCCACCAGAATACACGTACTTTTGGGATAACTTTGAGTTTCCACAAAGCATTCCACAACTATTTTTCATCTCCTGAGGTGCCGGTAGTCGTCCCTCTCCTAAAGCTAGACGCTCGTTCTGAGTCATTAGAGCACGATACGCCGATTTATCAGTGTACTTTCCTGATCTCTCAAAGGCCCAAGCAAATGAGTCATCTCCACCTCCTCGCCTAATGGGTATGTTTAAGATGGCCTCAGCATCAGGTGTGATGAATGTACATCTCATAAGATCACGCCTATTGGAAATATGCCCTAGAGGCAATAATAAAATGGTTATTATTATATTTCTTTGTTAATGATAATTGTCTATTGTTCATGCTATAATTGTATTAACCGGAGACTGTAATACATGTGTGAATACGTAGACCACAATATGTCCCTAGTAAGCCTCTAGTTGACTAGCTCGTTGATCAATAGATGGTTACGGTTTCACGACCATGGACCTTTGGATGTCGTTGATAACGGGATCACATCATTAGGAGAATGATGTGATGGACAAGACCCAATCCTAAGCATAGCACAAGATTGTGTAGTTTGTCTGCTAAATCTTTTCTAATGTCTAGTATCATTTCCTTAGACCATGAGATTGTGCAACTCCCGGATACCATAGGAATGCTTTGGGTGTGCCAAACGTCACTGGCAATCGGGTGGCTATAAAGGAACACTACAGGTATCTCCGAAAGTGTATGTTGTGTTGGCACGAATCGAGACTGGGATTTGTCACTCCGTGTGACGGAGAGGTATCTCTGGGCCCACTCGGTAGGACATCATCATAATGAGCTCAATGTGACCAAACAGTTGATCAAGGGATGATGTGTTATGGAATGAGTAAAAGTGACTTGCCGATAACGAGATTGAAACAGGTATTGGGATACCGACGATCAAATCTCGGGCAAGTAACGTACCGATTGACAAAGGGAATTGTATACAGGATTGATTGAATCCCCGACATCGTGGTTCATCCGATGAGATCATCATGGAACATGTGGGAGCCAACATGGGTATCCAGATCCCGCTATTGGTTATTGGCCAGAGAGCTGTCTCGGTCATGTCTGCATGATTCCCGAACCCGTAGGGTCTACACACTTAAGGTTCAGTGACGCTAGAGTTGTTATGGGAATTAGTGTGCAGTTACCGAATGTTGTTCAAAGTCCCGGATGAGATCCCAGACCTCACGAGGAGTTCCGTAATGGTCCGGAGGTAAAGATTTATATATGGGAAGTCCTATTTTGGCCACCGGAAAATGTTCGGGATTTTTCGGTATTGTACCGGGAAGGTTCTAGAAGGTTCCGGAGTGCGGCCCACCTGCATGGGGGGACCCACATGAATGTGGGTAGTGGGGGCAAGGCCCCACACCCCTGTTCAAGGCGCACCCCCCTTAGAAGGAATAAGATCAAGGCGCACCACTCTGGCAGGACCTCAGGTCGCGGCCGTGGAGGCGGCTGCCCCCATCGCAGAAGAAATGCCTTTGGTCCTTGCCGTCGAGCCACAGGCTCCGGCATGGGCACAACACACCGTCTGATTCCTTCAGAAGGGAGAGCTTCCTGAGGAGCAGGAAGAGGCGGAGAGAGTAGCCCGCCGGTCTGCCCTGTACAAGTTTGTTGATAACGAGCTATACAGAAGAAGACCGAATGGGGTGAAATTGAAGTGCATCTCCCGGGAGGAAGGACTAAAGCTATTGGCAGAGATATGTGGAGGCATATGTGGCTCCCACATAGGGTCGAGGGCCCTTGCCGGCAAGGTTTTCCGGCAAGGTTTCTTCTGGCCCACCACCCTCCAGGATGTGACGGCACTAGTAACCAAGTGTGGAGCGTGCCAGTTCCATTCGAAGAAGCTCCATCAACCAGCTCAAGCCCTTCAAACTATCCCTCTCTCCTGGCCCTTCTCGGTCTGGGGGCTCGACATATTGGGCCCTTTCCCCCGCGCTGTCGAGGGCTTTGAGTACTTGTACGGCACAATCGACAAGTTCACAAAGTGGCCAGAAGTGGAGGCAGTGAGGAAGGTGACAGCGCAGTCAGCCGTCGAGTTCATCAAGGGACTAGTGTGCCATTTTGTGGTGCCCAACAGGATCATCACCGACAACGGCACGTAGTTCACAAGCCATGCCTTCATGCAATATGAGGGAGTCCCGGATTAGGGGGTGTCCTGATGGCCGGACTATAACCTTTGGCCGGACTCCTGACTATGAAGATACAAGATTGACGACTTCGTCCCGTGTCCGGATGGGACTTTCCTTGGCGTGGAAGGCAAGCTTGGCGTCTGAGATATGTAGATCTCCTCCCATTGTAACCGACTACGTGTAACCCTAGCCCTCTCTGGTGTCTATATAAAACGGAGGGTTTTAGTCCGTAGGACGAACAACAATCATACCATAGGCTAGCTTCTAGGGTTTAGCCTCTCCGATCTCGTGGTAGATCTACTCTTGTACTAACCATATCATAAATATTAAACAAGCAGGAGTAGGGTTTTACCTCCATCGAGAGGGCCCGAACCTGGGTAAATACATCGTGTCCCTTGTCTCCTGTAACATCCGCCTAGACGCACAGTTTGGGACCACCTACCCGAGATCCGCCGGTTTTGACAACGACATTGGTGCTTTCATTGAGAGTTCCGCTGTGCCGTCGCAATTAGGAAGGATGCCTCATCCCGTCTTTAAAGACCACACTATTGCTAAAGGAGCTTTGGCTATCGGCCAAACTCTCCGGCTAGGCGGTTTTCTTATGACCGCTGTTGACGCCAGCAAGCGATGACTTCTCGGGTCATCGAAAGCAATCTTCACGTCAACTCGGAACTTCGCCCGGCGGTTAGATCCGATGGATCTCTCTTCCTTAAACGAGCTCTTGGATCGCGCCATGCATCACAGGAGTCGCTACATGACTACGATCAGATTGGGTCTAAACCCGATCCGAGAGAGATTAACTCTCCCGGTCACTGTCACGTTGCGTGGTGGAGGAACAATGCGGCAAGCCTTCATCTATCTTAAGGACTAGTTATGTCCGGATTCGATCCCTCAAGCCGGATACCCGCGGAGGGAGGGCGTCGATCAAGCCACGAACCTAAAGTCAGGCAGCGGGCTAGATTCATTGGACAACATCCAAGAACCCAAGCTTCCTAGTTCGGAAACTCCTTGGCCCCTGAGTCTCAGATTGGGCGAGGTTCCGGATTTAATTCCACCCGCCCACCCAAACATAAGCTATCTATCCCACATTCGGAAAGAGCCCGCAGAAACAGTACACAATTACTGGGCCAGATTCCTCCTGGTCATGAACAGGATAAAGGACTGCCATGAGGAGGATGCAATTTCATTCTTCTGCAATAATTGCACGGACAACGGAATCCTCAACGCCATAAGTCGCCGTGAAATTACACGCTTAGCTGACTTGGGTGTCCATAGTACAAAAGTACTGTGCGACGGAAAGCGCCTGGAAAACCGAAATAAAATTTTGGGACAATCCGGCCCTGAATACAACCCCACTCCGAAATAAAAGGGTGCATTATCGCCAGCACACAGGTTAAACACCAAAAGCAAAAACCCTCTATAGGGCATGGAACCGTCTTGGAGGGATGGCTCAATGGACCTGTAAAATTCATAGTATAGAGGGCGCCACACCAACTCATAGCCTTAGAGCATGTTGGATACTCCGGCAGGTGGCCAGAAGTGGCGAAGAGCTTCTAACTCCAGAATCCACAGAGCACCAGCCCAAGGATACCAGTACGGTATTAACAGTCTTCGACACTTTCGCATCAAATAATATGCGGAAACGAACACTCCACAACCTTGCTGAAATCTACCAAGTAGCAATAACAAACCCATGGAGTGACACGGCTATTACCTTTAATGCCAGTGATGAACCTAAATTCGAGCAGGCCGAGCACCGGCCGCATTGGTCCTCGATCTAGTAGTGGGCGACTTTCGCCTTACCAAGGTACTCATGGGCCGGTGGCAGCGGATTGAACCTCATTTACGAGGAAACTCTTCGAAAAATGGAAATAGACTGGAGCCGCATTGAGCGAAGCAGCACAACCTTTAGAGGAATAATCCCCAGTCGGGAAGCGCGCTGTACGGGATAAATCACACTAGATGTGGTGTTGACACGCCCGGATAATTACAGGTCCGAGGAGGTCATGTTCCAAGTGGCCCTGCTCAAATAGCCGGATACCACACTCTGTTAGGGCGAGAGGCATTTAGAATTTTTCAAGATATACCCCATTACGGGTACATGAAGCTCAAAATGCCCGGGCCCAACGGAATCATCACTCTTGCCAGTGACCCGGACATAGCACTCCGCGCCGAAAATAAGACAACCGCACTAGCCCTTGAGGCACTATCCAAAGCCCTAGCGGCCGAGGCCCGGCTTCTGCGCTCCACGGTGAACAGGGACAACGTGATACTCGATAAAAGATCCAAGTCCACCTCTTTTAAACCAGCGGACGAAATAGTCAAATTCCAAGTCCATCCAACGGACCCTACAAAAACGGCCTCCATCGGGGTGCAATTAAACCCTGATGTAGGCGCTGCACTCTGAGAATTCCTACGTGAAAATTGGGACATTTTGCACGGCACCCTTGAGACATGCCAGGAATCCCACGCCGGATCGCCGAGCACAGCCTAAACATCCTAAAAGGATTCAAGCCAGTCAAGCAGGCCCTTCGGCGTTTCTCCGAACCTAAGAGACAAGCCATGGGAGAGGAGCTAGCCAAACTACTGGAGGCCAGACTCATCAGAGATATAAAACATCCGGACTGGCTAGCAAACCTGGTGATGGTACCAAAGAAGGACAAATCCTGGCGCCTATGCGTTAATTTCAAGGACCTCAACAAGGCTTGCCCAAAGGATCCCTTCCCCCTCCCCCGCATCTATCAAATTATCGACTCTACCACAGGACACGATTCATTGTGTTTCCCCAACAGGAGATACAATTCAATACGTACTCCAGATAATGTATACGGACTCCAACAACGCAGCCGAATATGAGGCCCTTCTACATGGTCTCCGGATGGCAGTCTCCATGGGCATTCAACGCCTAGAAGTGCGTGGGGATTCGAACCTCGCGATATCCCAAATAAATGGAGACTTTGATGCCAAGGATCTGAAAATGGCAGCTTATCGCAACGCCGTCCTAAAAATGTCAGCTCGGTTCGAGGGGCTCGAATTTCACCATATAGCTCGGGAAAACTATCAGGAAGTAGACGTCTTGGCATGCATTGGCACAAAGCGCGATGCCGTCCCCCCCAACATCTTCTTGGAGAGGCTGTTCAAGCCATTCGTATTATGGGAAGGGGAATCAGGAAATAATAGCCCGGACCCAACCGCACTGCCCGACACCGAACATTCTGACACAACAGGAGGCTCTGCCAACGAAGTAACATCTTGAGCCCACGTAATAACGCAGTCATTGCCCCGTCGACAGAACCATTCCTAGCCTACCTGACCAGGCAGGAACTTCCCGAGGACCAAAACGAGGCACGCTGCATAGTGCGGCGATCTAAAGCCTATAAAGTCCATGAGGGAGAGCTTTATAAGAAAAGCACCACCGTAGACCTTCAAAGGTGAAACACCGAAGAGGAAGGGCGGAATCCTCTGACAGAAATTCATGCCGGACTCGGCGGACACCACGCCGAAGCCCGGACCCTTGTAAGCAAGGCCTTCCGTATAGGATTTTATTGGCGACTGACGCGGGAAGATGCTCAGGACTTAGTCCAACGATCGTCGGTTGCCAGCTCTTTGCTAACCAAAGCCATATGCCACCCACCGCCCTCCAAACTATACCCATCACCTGGCCCTTGGCGGTGCATGGGCTTGACATGGTTGGACTCCTTAAAGGAGGAACCCACAAGCAAAAATACCCTCTTGGTCATGGTGGATAAATTCACCAAATGGATAGAGGCCAAGCACATTAAGGCGGCGAATCCGGACCGATGATAGACTTCATATCGAGGGTGCGTACACCGTTATGGCGTCCCCACAACACCATCGCGATAGCGGCCACGAACTTTACGGCCGACGAGGTCAAACTCGTGCAAAAACATGGGCATCAAGCTCGACTATGCTTCAGTCTATCACCCACAAACTAACGGTCAAGTCGGCGAGAAAATGGTCTAATCATGGCGGCATCAAACCCAGATTAGTGCGGTCCCTCAAGGAATCTAACACGCCTTTGGGTAGAGGAGCTCGACTCCGTACTGGGGCTGCGGACCACGCCGAATCGCACCACCGGATACACACCATTCTTTATGGTATATGGTGCGAGGCGGTTACGCCTGCGACATAATTCATGACTCACCTCGGCGTGCGCGTATGCGAATAAAGAGAAGCCGAACTCGATCGGCGGGGACAGTTTGGACGCCTTGGAGGAGGAGCGTGGCGTGGCAAAACCTCGTTACGCTTTTTATCAACAGCAGGCTCGAAGATACCAAAGCGAGAAGTGCGGGCCAAAACTTACAATGTTGGCGAGTTAGTTCTACGCCTGCCGGACAAGAAAAAGGACAAACTCAAGCCCAAATGGGAAGGTCCCTTTATTATTGACCAAGTCCTGACTGGTGGAGCGTACCGTCTGCGAGATGCATCGGATAACCGACTCGAGCCGAACCCATGGAACGCAGCCCGTCTCCGAAGATTCTACGCCTAGCGCCGGACTCTGTGTTCGTCTCCTTCCTCTGTCTATTTTTTACACATTAGCTGCCTTTTATTTCTCTCCTTCTCCCTCCTTTTCTCTTACAGCCTTTAAGGGCTCGTTCGCGCCTTGTTTGCACACAATTGACGCGCTATCCGCGCTCATTATACCTAGGGGCTTCTTTAACAGAAGCTTATTTATACGGGCTTCATGCCCAACACATGTCACACTTCCGCATGTACCTTTTATTCACCATTATATGCATCGATATGACTTAAGTTTTGGCCATGCTGGGTTGCACGGCTCTGTGCTTACCCCTCGTTCCCGATTGTTCGGCTAGGCGGTAAAGGAGCACCTCTGCGATTATTCTTGCCGGGTCAGCCGGATGTGTACCTCAGACTGGGTGAAGCCGAAAGCTAGCATTCTTACGGGAATATTTGGTCGGTGAACTAAAGATGATTTCTCACTTGTTTATTTATCTGCCCCCAGATGCTTTTCTGCTTTTTTCGCAGTCCGGACATGCACTTTAGGGCATACCTCCCAGGGAAAGGAACCCCTAACGGAACTATTCTCCCTGGAAGATGTTTCTTACTAACCATGTAATATAACATAACTAGTTGGGCACTTATGCATTCAAGCATTAATGACCCCTACGCTTTGGTCTCCACGCATGCCCCGGTTCTTACATAACCGAGAGGGTATTCGGACACACTCCGGACTATCGGGTCCCGAGGTTGAAGCAAAAAGGTCCGCCATGATAAACGATCTAGAATCCGGCTAGAAGGCATTTTTACATGTCATCTTAAATTACATAGTCAATTTGACTGGGTATATTCCTCTTTAATACAGTCCAACAGGCTATCTAGTTTACTGTCCTGTTGGGAATATTTGGCGGCCAACTCTACCTGGCCGTACACTAAGATCACAGGGATCTCCTTCCCATCAGGCCCCACAGGTCCGACCTCGGCCATGTGGTTTGGGTCAACAACCGTGTACCGCGTCTTCACCATGGCCCAGGCCTCCCTGGCGCCTTGACGGCAGGCCGATATCTTCCATAATTGGAAGCGCCGCTGCGCTCCCTTAAGCCTCTCTACAAGCTCTCCAAGGCGTTTGGGCATGGAGACAGATGGCCACAAGGCCTGGGCGACGCCTTTCATCACCTGACGAACTCGTTCATGCAGTTGTAAGAGCTCGGGAAGAAGGTCTCCCGTAGAACCGAGCATTTCCTCTGCAGGACGACCTGTGAGCATACCTACAGACATAACTCTGTTAGTCGACTTCCTCGCCGAACTCTTTTTCAAAGTTCGTTCAAGCACTTACTAAACATGTCGCGCCGAAGCCGCCGATTCTCCTTAACGGAGTCCGACAGTTGGGCACGAACATCCTTTAGTTCCTCGCCCAGCTGGGTGTTGGCATCTTGGAGATTATTCTTCTCCTGCCTCACCTTTGTAAGCACGCTCTCGCCGGCCTTTAACCGGTGCAAGAGTTGTTGCTTGTCCGGATCTACTCCGGCGCCATCTGCAATGTTATTGTCAGATTTGCACACATGCCGCACTTCACAACATACTTATCTTTCGAAGCATATATTACCAGAGGGGGTCTCCTTGGCCTCCCCTGCCGCGGCTAGTCTGGCCTCAAGTTGGGCTTTGCACTCTTCCAGCTCCTGGGACAGTTGGGTATTCTTTTCTGTAAGATCTTGCATAACAAATGATCCTTAAATCAGCTATTCTAACTGTTTCAAGTATCGGGGGCTACTGACATATATAACCATCAAATTTTCTCACACGTATGTCTTTCACATACTGCTCCATGGCTCTGGGTAGACCATTTTGAGCGGCACAGAGGTACGCATCTCCCGAATTGAAGGCATCAAATGCCTCTTGGGAGAAACAAGCGTTGCGAAGAACTGTCCGGCGGCGCCTGTGATTCATGGCACTCCCCAGCTCGGAATTGGTGAAGCACAGTCTGTCCGCATCCTCTGTCGGAGGAGCGCCCGACGCATGCCTCGTGTTCGCCTCTGCTTCTGGACCAGGCTTTGGAGCCTGGCTGGTGCAGGCGCGATTGGCAACCTCTCCGGATATAGTCCGTGAGCCCTCTTTTCCTAAAAAAACACGGGCGTTAGTATGCGTCGCAAGAATAATACCTTGGAATAAGGCAGCACGCCTTACTGCTGCGCCGGTGCCTCGACCCGGACTGCGTGTCTCTTTAGCCTGCCCGCCCTCGCGGTCCCTTGTTGGCTAATCGCCGCAGGCTCGGCATTCCGCTTCAAGATCCTCCCCTGCGAAACACCATTGGTATACGGTGATAAAAAATAAGCACAGACGGGTCATCTTTGAAGTATCGGGACTTCGGTCTCGGTTACTTGTGAGGCGGGGAGCAGTCCAGGATAATCGGCTGTAATAGCCACCAAGGCATTGTCGATGCTCAGTTGGTAAAATACCCCATCGATCAGCTCCACGGATATGTCTGGATCCTCTTGGGAGGCCGGATCGAGGGACCGTTCCAGATCCTTGAGTTGTGGAGGAAGGCTGTTTATATCCTTTACGGCCCAGTGCAATTCCTGCATTGAAATCACAAGATGAGATACTTAACCATGGGAATATGGAACAGATGGGCAAAAAGAAGTGTCCGCTTACCCAGCTTGGAGGATTGTACATAGAAAATCCGCCCCGTGGGTTGACACGGAGAAATTCCTCCTCTTCTCCCTTGTACCAGCGGACAAGATCTTTATTAGAGCGGCAACCGATTCCGGCCCCTTACGGCCGCACCGGGTGGCGTCGTCCTCCCTGTTGAAGTCCCACATGGGGTGGCCTCTATACTGAAGTGGCTGCACCCCCCGCATAATGCATGTGGCCATGACCTTGATCATGGTCAGTCCGGAATGAGCTAACAACCTTATCCGGCTCATCAGGTAAAGGACATCCTTGTCATTTTCCTTCTGAGGGCTCCGTGGACGCCAGCTTAGGCTCTTCTTCAAAGGAGCATTATTGAACTCAGGGAGGCCGATCCGAACAGGGTCCGGCAGGGGGACATCTTCTATATAAAACCATTCTGAAGGCCATTCTTCGGACGCCTTCTTTGGGGTTCCGGATAGATAACCGGTCCCGGCGATGCGCCATAGTTCGGCTCCGCCCACTTGGAGCGCAATATTCACAAGGAGCCGGACACTATTCAACAGGTACACGGAATTTGGAGAAGAACCCGCCTTGCAATGCCGAAGACAATCTGCGAGCCGGACTCGCTGTCATTGAAGCCTGGTTTGGGGAGCTCTTGAGGAGTCTGGATTAGGGGGTGTCCGGATGGCGGACTATAACCTTTGGCGGACTCCTGGACTATGAAGATACAAGATTGAAGACTTCGTCCGTGTCCGGATGGGACTTTCCTTGGCGTGGAAGGTAAGCTTGGCGTCTGAGATATGTAGATCTCCTCCCATTGTAACCGACTCTGTGTAACCCTAGCCCTCTCTGGTGTCTATATAAACCGGAGGGTTTTAGTCCATGGGACGAACAACAATCATACCATAGGCTAGCTTCTAGGGTTTAGCCTCTCTGATCTCTTGGTAGATCTACTCTTGTACTAACCATATCATCAATTTTAATCAAGCAGGAGTAGGGTTTTACCTCCATCGAGGGCCCGAACCTGGGTAAAAACATCGTGTCCCTTGTCTCCTGTTACCATCCGCCTAGACGCACACTTCGGGACCCCCTACCCAAGATCCGCCGGTTTTGACACCGACACAATACATTGAGGATCTCGGCAGCAAGGTCTGTTTTGCTTCCGTGGCACATCCACGGAACAACAATAGCGGAGAGAAAATGCTGAAGTCCTGCGAGGCTTAAGAGCGAAGACTTTCGACAGGCTGCGCGCAGAATGGAAGGCGCTGGATTGATGAGTTGCGGCGGTTCTTTGGTCGATCGAATGGCGCCAATCGAGCCACCCGGCCGGACACCGCCATACAGTTTTACGGGCGAAGCAGTTCTCCCCTTGGAACTCATATACGGGTCACCTCGAGTGCTCGCTTATGATGAGCTTGAGCAAGAGCGATTGCGGCAAGATGGCACGACGCTCCTTGAGGAAGATCGTCTCCGGGCGGCTGTGAGAGCGACGCTACCAAACAAGCCTTGCGCCGCTACCATAGCCGCGAGGTTTATGCCGGAGCTTTGAGGAAAGCGACCTTGTTCTTCGGCATGTTCAGTCGGCCAAGAATTCCAACAAGTTGACGCCAAAGTGGGAAGGCCCTTATCGGGTAACACGAGTCACCAAGCCCGGCTCAGTCCGGCTGGAGACCGAAGATGCCATTCCA
Source organism: Aegilops bicornis (assembly GCA_021605145.1). Lineage (NCBI taxonomy): Eukaryota > Viridiplantae > Streptophyta > Magnoliopsida > Poales > Poaceae > Aegilops > Aegilops bicornis. The sequence goes on along the minus strand of CM038674.1, from coordinate 614,008,528 downwards.
GTGAGCAACTCCTGGAACATCGAGCGTCTTCGCAAGTTTTACACATAAGGCGCGGCTGCCGGGCCTCCTGGCAAGACACCCTTTTGTACAAGCCTTGCCGGCAAGGCATGTAACCCTATGTGCAAAGCCAGGCGCAGACCCTAAGCATAAATAAACGAAGCGCTGGCGCCCTAAGTTATTGCATGCATGCTAGGTTGAGTCTCTTCCTTGGTTAGGGTTGATAGTGCTTAGCGGCGGCTAACCCCTAGCTTAGAGGTGGAGTGCGCGTCTCTCTGTTCTTCTCTGTCTTCTTTGGTTCATAGGGCACGTAAGTATTCTTGCCGAGCTGTTTTGGGAGAAAGGGAACAGACTGGCGCCCGGGCCCCGGCAAGCCAGAGTTGCCGGGGGCTGCAAGAACAAGGATTCCTCCGTGGCAAGCCAAGATCGCCGGGGGCTGCAGATCCAGATAAGTCCTTTATCCTCTATCATGCATTTCGTTATGGACTGGGATACGTGAAACCCTGTTCTATCTCTAAGCTACCGTGCTCCCCCTTTTCGGCACCCAAGGATTATCCCCTGGGTCGGGATTTGGTCGTAGCCGCGGCAACAAAGAGAAGGAACGGGGGGCCTAAGCCCGCCTCATCCCTGCCTACACGGCGGACATCCGCGGAGACTGGACCTTCGACGGATTTGGGCCTGTGCCAGGAGCACCGGACAGTCACGACGAGCATGGCTTAGACCTGCAGTCAGACGAAGCACGGGGTATCATCCCCGTACTGTCCCCGGATCTAGATCCGGGCGGAACGCGTCACACGAGGCGGAGGGTGGACCCGCCCCAGTCGCACACTCATCGGCGGTGGAGCCAAACACGGGCCTTACCCCTGTAGTGGCCCGTGAATCCGGACCCCCAGATTCGTATCCGGACGTTGGTTCCGGTCCGCACACTCCCGAGCTCGTTGGGCCAGGATGGGCTCCGGTAATGGAGTTCACCGCTGCGGATATCTTCCAGCACTCGCCCTTTGGCGACATGCTGGACTCATTAAAGTCTCTCTCTTTGTCAGGAGTCTCTTCACCGAACTATGTCCGGCTCGAGTGGGAGGCAGACGATGAAGGAATTCGTTGCCCACCCACCACCCACTTTATTGCCACGGTCGATGACTTAACTGAGGTACTGACTTCGACTCCGAAAACATCGACGATATGGACGACGATGCAGGAGAAGAACATGAACCACCGCACACTGGGCGGCGGACATCCACGTCTTCTTATGATATATATATGGTGGACACTCCAATGGAAACAAATGGCGATGAGGCAGCGGAGGATAATCCCCCAGGGGAAAAGTAAAGTATGGGCGTCGTCCGCACCGCTCCGAGCCCCGCAACAGGAATACTGGCCCAGAAGTCGAAAACAATCCGGATGGCGCTGAAGATGAATATGACCCTAGTTGGCGTGCCTTCCATAAGGCTGGCCTGGCCACTATGGGATACTTGGAGAGGGACAACTATACGCCCCCCTCCGGGGATGAGGCAAGCCTCGGCAACGACGAATTCGGCGTGCCTGAAGATCCAGTGGAACAAGCTCGCTTGACGGCGGCTTGTAACCACGACAAAAAGCACCTGCAAAGGAAGCAACAGCAGCTCAAGGCTGACCAAGACTCATTGGTGGACAGATGGACCAAGGTCACAGCCCTTTGAAAGATACGGACCTGACCGCCCCGATAAAAGGCACAACCATCCAACCCAACCTAAACAGGAGAACTCAAGGCGCATGCCCCGATGTCAACACGCCACTACGGTCCAAAACAACGCAAAGGACACAAGAAGAAGCATACTCAAGCCCGGTATAGCGGTCTTAAGCGTCCGGTCGGGAAAAGTGGTGCTAACTCCGGCAACTCCGGTCCGATGGCGAACAAAGAAGAGCTCAGACCTATACGGCCCGAGCCACACACTAGATCAACCATGCGATATTCATGGTACCCCTAGAAGAATGACAAAGCATACCAATAGAGAATGCCGGATCCTCAAAGCAAAACGGCTGGCCGCGTGCTGGAAACAATGAAGGGAGACTTCTAGTCAGGATATCCCCCCCTCCATAGCATGTATGTACGGCCGCTCCCCCCAGACCACGCTAACTACAGCAACTCAGTTGCAGCAAACTAGGGGCTCCACAACGCATAAAACCCCCGCAGGTCGGAAGTCACCAACAACATCTCTTCAAAGATGCTGGGAGCAAAGGCCAAGATTTTCTGGCCCATCACTCTAAACGGTTGTCTTCGGATCAACAAACAAAAACTAAGCCAAAAGAATAAATCTTGGCACCTCCCCACCATGCGGTAATTTACCGTGAGGCTAACAGGGACGAACCACGTTGGCTGGATCCGGCGTGGTAAATAACTCGAGCCAACACCATGTGATGTAATCACACCTATGGGCAAGGCGGACCCGCCCTCGGGCGAATATCATCTGACCGCCGAGTAGCGAGTCACGCCGCCTATCAAGATTTTGATATGACATACGACTATCCAGGACACCGGTTGAGGAGTCCGCGCTACCCACCGGTATGATTTGGGTTTACGGGGCCCGATCAGAGCCCTCGGACCAACTTCATAAGCGGACTCTCGGCTACCTCCGAGTATTTGCCTTCTGAACTAAACTTTGATGCGAGAAAAGGATAGGTGGCGTGGAATCGGCCAGACACACAAGGCCCCCCTAAAACAAGGCAGTCCGGATTCACTTTTGACCCACTGACAAACTCCCTTCAGTCCGGCCATCACAGGTTCCGCCAAAAACACCTCTTTTCATACTCATACATCGTACTTATATGCATAGACATATCATTTTGCTACAATACGTAGACCTAAATAACACTTACCGGTCGTCGCTATTCATCGACACCCCGTGTTACGCCCGATTACAGCAGGAGCTTCATAATACGGCAATAAAGTCCGACCACCTTCTCGGTCGTCCGGCACCCCGAACTTATAGCACTATATGCATCAGCTCCGAATCATGTCTTGGGTCATTGGTTGGGTTTGCCCGGCTCACTTGTTTTGGTACCTTACGTTCCATTATATCGGCTAAGGTAGCGCAGGGAGAACTACTACGATTGTGTCCCAGATCTGCCGGACGAGGACCTCGATGAAAGCGGCCCGATCATGATACAGCGAGAGCTGGTCAGCTGTTCGAGAGGTTGTAAAATCCCTAAAGATTTATTCCGCACAATGCCATTATAAATGGTGAGTGCGAAGGATCGGTCTTCTGATCAGGCGCCAATAGAGCCCCTAGTTCGGCCTTCCGAACACTAGGGGCTCTTGCCGACTCATCTTGGAAATTCCTATGGCTAAGTGAGAGTAATAAAGCCTTATAGTCCGATTGCCTGGTTCGTGGTGAGAAACGCCTCCGCAAAGGGACCCAACTATGGGATAAAGAGCGTTCAGTTATATCCCGAACACCCCAGTATTTTTCACGTGGGGGCAGAAGCCGACGACTGACCAACTCTCAGGATTTACATACATTAAACAGCCGTGCAGGAAGAACATATGTTCAAACAAAACAGGCAATATATAAACGCCATAATCCCATATTACAAAAAAAGTGGCACGAATGCCCTCGGAAATATAATGTCTTTGGTACATTTATCCGCGCAAAGTGGCCCCTTGATACACCTTCATTAGTATAGTTCGGGCTTGCGATGCTCCTTCCCCTCTGGCGGCCCCTCGGTCATCAGCTTCTCGCGTCAAGCTTCCCCAATGAACTTTTCGCGCAGGCGAATGCCATCTGCGCACCCTCTATGCAGACCGATCGCTTAATAGCATCAAGCCGAGGACAAGCGCCCATAATCCGCTTCCACGAGCCCAGTAATTGCTCGGAATTGGCTCTGCCCGGCCATTTGGACAATCAAGTCCTTCATGGCTAGTTCGGCCGCCGATGCGATTCGACCAGCTGCTTCAGCTGATCGATAAAGGCACGGATAATTCGGTGCCAAATCTGAACACCAATCCCTCTCCATGAGACTTCTTTTCCTCGGCTCGGTAGAATTAGGCGGCATCGATATCTTTGCGAGGAAGATCCATAAGCCCATACGAAAAATAAAAATTCAGCTTGCCGCTTAGAATTCTTCCCATCATCATGAATAAATGGCTAAGAATACAGAAGGCCTTTCCAGCCTTAACTTTCCGGGCATCCTGAATGTCCCATACAGCAACTCGGGCTTCTTCCCGGGCATCTTCCGCAGCTTGGAGCGCTTGGGTGAGCTCGGCTTCTTTCTCTATTACACTCTGATCCAAGCCCTCGCTTTTCTTCACAGCCTCCTGGAGCTCCCGCTCAGCTGTGACAACCCTGGCCTCGTGTTTTTCACGAAGTGCCTGTTCGGCGGCAGCCTTCTTGTCGGCATCATCCACAGCCTTCTTTAGTGCCTCATATTCGGCACTCGATACTAGGGCATACAACACAAATACTTTTCAATAAGCACAATTACTTATTTGTGCCTAATACAAGACAATGCTTTATCATACCTTGTTTATCTTCTAATTGCTTCCTCACGCGGCCAAGTTCTTCCTCGGCCCGTTCCAGGCTCCACTTCAGTTTGGACACTTCCGCATTATGAGCGGTCGTTTTCTCCGCAGATGCATGTACTCAAACAGAGAGGTACATGTCATTAACATAAATTCCCACGACAAGAGAGGATGTGATCCCCTGCCCGGCTCCCACTCCTTTGCCGGACAGTGTATCAGGGGCTACTCCTCATATAATGACGATTCCTCAAAGGTTTCTTGGGAAACATACCTCAAAGGCCTTTATAAGGCCAAGGCAGGACTCGTTCAGCCCGCTCTCGGCGGACTGAATCTTTTCAACCACCGCACCCATAAGGGTCCGATGTTCATCGATGATACACGCGTTCTTTAACGCTTTCGATAGACCGCCTGGCGGAGTAGCCCTTGATACACTGTCGGCATAAGATCCTGCATAACAAATGATCCTTAAATCAGTTATCCTAACTGTTTCAAGTCTCGGGGGCTACTGACATATATAACCATCAAATTTGCTCACCCGTATGTCTTCCACATACTGCTCCGTGGCTCTGGCTAGACCATTTTGAGCGGCACGGAGGTGCGCATCTCCCGAGTTGAAGGCATCCAATGCCTCTTGGGAGAAACAAGCGTTCTGAAGAAGCTGTCCGTGGCCTTTGTGATTCATGGCACTCTCCAGCTCGGAATTGGTGGCGGACAGTCTGTCCGCATCCTCTGTCGGAGGAGCACCGGACGCACGCCTCGTGTTCGCCTCTACTTCCGGACTAGGCTTTGGAGCCTGGCTGGTGCAGGTGCGATTGGCGACCTCTCCGTATATAGTCCGGCGAGCCTTCTTTTTCCTAAAAAGGGCGTGGGCGTTAGTATGCATCGCAAGAATAATACCTTGGAATAAGGCAACGCGCCTTACTGCTGCGCATGTGCCTCGACCCGGACTGCGTGTCTTTTTAGCCTGCCCGCCCTCGCGGTCCCTTGTTGGCTAGTTGCCGCAGGCTCAGCATTCCACCTTGAGATCCTCCCCTGCGAAACACCATTGGTATGCGGTGATAAAAAATAAGCATGGACGGATCGTCCTCGAAGTATTGAGACTTCAGTCTCGGTTACCTATGAGGCAGGGAGCAGTCCGGGATAATCGGCTCTAATTGTCGATGCTCAGTTGGTAAAATACCCCATCGATCAGCTCCACGGATATGTCCGGATCCTCTTGGGAGGCCGGATCGAGGGACCGTTCCGGATCCTCAGGTTGTGGAGGAAGGCTGTTTATATCGCTACGGCTGGCAGTTCTGCGTCGGAATCACAAGATGAGATGCTTAACCACGGGAATATGGAGCGGATGGGCAAAAAGAAGTGTCCGCTTACCCGGTTTGGGGATTGTACATAGAAAATCCTCCCTGAGGATTGACGCGGAGAAATTCCTCCTCTTCTCCCTTGTACAATGCGGACAAGATCTTCGTCAGAGCGGCAGCCGATCCCGGCCCCTTATGGCCGCAGCGGGTGGCATCATCCTCCCCGATGAAATCCCACATGGGGTGTGATACGTCTCCAATGTATCTATAATTTTTGATTGCTCCATGCTACTTTATCTATTGTTTTGGACTATAATGGGCTTTATTTTCCACTTTTATATTATTTTTGGGACTAACCTATTAACCGGAGGCCCAGCCCAGAATTGTTGTTTTTTTGCCTATTTCAGTGTTTCAAAGAAACGAAATATCAAACGGAGCCAAAAACCTAATTCCATCGCCGTAACTTCCTATATCCACGAGATCCCATCTTGGGGCCTGTTCCGGAGCTCCGCCGGAGGGGGCATGCATCATGGAGGGCCTCTACATCATCACCATAGCCCCTCCGATGAAGTGTGAGTAGTTTACTTCAGACCTTCGGGTCCATAGTTAGTAGCTAGATGGCTTCTTCTCTCTTTTTGGATCTCAATACAATGTTCTCCCCCTCTCTCCTGGAGATCTATTCGATGTAATCTTCTTTTTGCGGTGTGTTTGTTGAGACCGATGAATTGTGGGTTTATGATCCAAATTATCTATGGAAAATATTTGATTCTTCTCTGAATTCTTTTATGTATGATTAAGTTATCTTTGCAAGTCTCTTTGAATCATCTGTTTGGTTTGGCCAACTAGATTGGTAGTTCTTGCAATGGGAGAAGTGCTTAACTTTGGGTTCAATCTTGCAGTGACTTTACCCAGTGACAGAAAGGGTTGCAAGGCACGTATTGTATTGTTGCCATCGAGGATAACAAGATGGGGTATTTATCATATTGCATGAATTTATTCCTCTACATCATGTCATCTTGCTTAAAGGCGTTACTCTATTTTTAACTTAATACTCTAGGCGCATGCTAGATAGCGGTCGATGAGTGGAGTAATAGTAGTAGATGCGAGAATCGTTTGATCTACTTGTCACGGACGTGATGCCTATATACATGATCATTGCACGGATAACCTCATAACTATGCTCGATTACATCAATTGCTCAACAAGAATTTGTTCACCCACCGTAGAATACTTATGCTCTTGAGAGAAGCCACTAGTGAAACCTATGGCCCCCGGGTCTATTCTCATCATATCAATCTCCATCACTTTATTTACTTGCTTTTCTTTTACTTTTTACTTTGCATCTTTATACCAAAAATACCAAAAAGTATTATCTCTATCAGATCTCACCCTCGTAAGTGACCGTGAAGGGATTGACAACCCCTAAGCATTGGTTGCGAGTAGCTATCGTTTTGTGCAGGTACGAGGGACTTGCGCGTGGTCTCCTACTGGATTGATACCTTGGTTCTCAAAAAACTGAGAGAAATACTTACGCTACAGTGATGCATCATCCTCTCCTCTTCAGGGAAATCCAACGCAAACTCGAGACGTAGCAAGGTGGCCTCTATACTGAAGCGGCTACACCGTCCGTGTAATACATGTGGCCATGACCTCAATCATGGTCAGTCCGGAATGAGCTAACAGTTTTATCCGGCTCATCAGGTAAAGGACGTCCTTGTCGTTTTCCTCCTGAGGGCTTCGTGGACGCCTTGACTTAGGCGCTTCTTGATGGAGCACTATTGAATTGAGGAGGCCGATCCGAATAGGATCCGGCGAGGGCGTCTTCTATGTAAAACCATTACGAAGGCCGGTCTTGGACGCCTTCTTTGGGGTTCGGATAGATATCCGGTCGGCGATCTTGCCAAAGTTCGGCTCCGCCCACTTGATATATCGACCCCTCACGAGAGCGGGGCACTAGGCGAAACGACTTCTTCCACGGTAGCGAAATGAGCCTCGATGCCCAAAAACAGCTCGCAAAGGGCTACGAAGCCCGCAATATGCAATATGGAGGCAGGCGCAAGGTTGTGCAACTGGAGGCCGTCGAACTCTAGGAGCCCCTGGAGAAACGGATGAATTGGAAATCCGAGCCCTCTTATCAAATAAGGGACACGGCATACCCCGCTCTCCTTTGGAGGGATTGGGGATGCTCTCCGCTTGCTCTCCACCATTATAGGTGGCAAGCCCGGCTCGAACCGGGACCATGTAAGCTGGGGGGAGAAACGCCTTGGCTTGGAGAGTCACTAGCTTCATTTGTGAGACAGACATCTCTCCCAATCTCCGGGCCGAGCGCTGGGAGGGCGAGAGGAGGAACTGTGTCGACTGGCCATGATGGAATGGATCTCTGTCGTATGCGCTCTGATGAATTCTCGCGGGGGGAGGATGGTGTGATTCTAATCTAAATCCTCGTCTCTTTAATAAAATGCTCATTTGTGCAGCTAGGGGGGTAAACGTAAAACACCCTGGCTTTTTGCATTCGTTTGACACGTGGAAGATGGCCATTATTGGGCGCGGGAGCCAAGGAGCACAATATTTACAAGGAGCCGAACACTATTCAATAGGTACACGGAATTTGGAGAAGAACCCGCCTTGCAATGCCGAAGACAAATCTGCGCGCCGGACTCATCGTCATTGAAGCCTGGTTCGGGGGCTCTTGAGGAGTCTGGATTAGGGGGTGTCCGGATAGCCGGACTATAACCTTTGGCCAGACTCCTGGACTATGAAGATACAAGATTGAAGACTTCGTCCCGTGTCCGGATGGGACTTTCCTTAGCGTGGAAGGCAAGCTTCGCGATACAGATATGTAGATCTCCCATTGTAACCGACTCTGTGTAACCCTAGCCCTCTCCGGTGTCTATATAAACCAGATGGTTTTAGTCCGTAGGACGAACAACAATCATACCATAGGCTAGCTTCTAGGGTTTAGCCTCTCTGATCTCGTGGTAGATCTACTCTTGTACTACCCATATCATCAATATTAATCAAGCAGGAGTAGGGTTTTACCTCCATCGAGAGGGCCCGACCCTGGGTAAAAACATCGTGTGCCTTGTCTCCTGTTACCATCCGCCTAGACGCACAGTTCGGGACCCCCTACCCGAGATCCGCCGGTTTTGACACCGACAGTGAGAATCCCGTAATAAGGGGACACGATCTCTGCTTTGACAAGACGTGTCAAGGAAACCGCCTCGCAATATGCGATGTGGCTGGTTGTGGAAAGACGGTTCGAATAATGACCCGACCGTAATGGCACGTCGCGTTGCGTGAAAAGTTGTCAGCAGATTGCATTTGTGAATCATCATTCGCTCTACGGTGGCATACGAAGATCATCCTGTGGATCCAGACACAGTTTGAGTGTTCGATAATTACCTTGGAGTATACGGAGAAGGAACCCGCCCTGCAATGCCGAAGAGAAGACTGCACGCCGGACTCATCATCATTGAAGCCTGGTTCAGGGGCTACTGAGGGAGTCCTGGATTAGGGGGTATCCGGACATCCGGACTGTGTACAACGTCTAGACTATTGAAGCGTGAAGATACAAGACTCAAGACTTCAGCCCGTGTCCGGATGGGACTTTCCTTGGCGTGGAAGGCAAGCTTGGCGATCCGGATATTATATTTCCTTCCTTCTAACCGACTCCATGTAAAACCTAGCCCTCTCCGGTGCCTATATAAACCGGAGAGGTTGGTCCTTAGAAGGCCGATCACAAATACATTCATACCATCATAGGCTAGCTCTTAGGGTTTAGCCTCTACGATCTCGTGCTAGATCTACTCTTGTACTACCCATACCATCAATATTAATCAAGCAGGAAGTAGGGTTTTACCTCCATCGAGAGGGCCCGAACCTGGGTAAACACGTGTGTCCCTTGCTTCCTGTTACCATCAGCCTTGACGCACAGATCGGGACCCCCTACTCGAGATCCGCCGGTTTTGACACCGACAGCGGGGCCGGGCCTCGGCCGCCCCCTCTCGGCCAATCTGACTTCTTGAAGTAACAACAAGCGGGGCCGTCGACCGCCCTCCCCGCTCCATTGAAGGCGCGTGGGAATCGACCTGCACGCGCGCGACTACCCACGTCCCGTGCGCCTATCACTTGCTCTGCGTTATGCATGCGGCGAATGTGGCGCAAGGGGCGGGAGCAGTGGGACACGTGGAACGACGGTTCCCGAGCGAGGGTAGTAAATGGGAGGCGGCCCTGCGGTTTCGAAGAGACACACAAGCCGCCTCTTTACTGTCCACCACAAGGTGACGCCAACATGCTTCCGTCATGCGCGCGCGCACGACACCCACACCACACATTCAACACAGGTCGAGGAGAAGCACGACGGACGGAACAGTGGCCACGGTAAAAATCCGCCCCAACTGCCCGCGCACCGTTCTGGGCCTGGCCCAACAACGTTCTGCGCCTGTTTGTGGCCCAGGCCCGGGGGCTCCTGTCGGTGTACAAAAGTAGGGGCTCTACTTTTGACCCCTTTACTTGTGCACGGGAAGTCAGAGCCTCCCGCCACAGCCACGCATAGACATAGCAGGAAAGGGGAGCTGGAGAGAGGCCGAAGCCACGAGGACAAATGAAGCAATGACAAGGACCAAGGTCACAAGGATCGGATGGGCGAAGCAGGTTTTCCCGACAAGGACCCTTGTCGGGGCAGCCTCAGCGGCCCCCGCAAGACCCTTGCCGGGGCAGCCCGCCCACGCCTGCCGAGCGAGCCACCCTTGAGCCTACCAATGCTCAAACAGACGCATTGGGACAGGGCTCGGGAGGCATGAGGGAGTACCGGATTAGGGGGTGTCCGGATAGCCGAACTATCGCCGTTGGCCGGACTCCTGGACTATGAAGATACAATATTGAAGACTTCGTCCCGTGTCCGGATGGGACTTTCCTTGGCGTGGAAGGCAAGCTTGGCGATACGGATATGTATATCTCCTACCATTGTAACAAACTATATGTAACCCTAACCTATCTGGTGTCTATATAAACCGGAGGGTTTTAGTCCGTAGGGACGAACAACAATCATACCATAGGCTAGCTTCTAGGGTTTAGCCTCCTTGATCTCGTGGTAGATCTACTCTTGTACTACCCATATCATCAATATTAATCAAGCGGGGTAGGGTATTACCTCCATCGAGAGGGCCCGAACCTGGCTAAAAACATCGTGTCCCTTGTCTCCTGTTACCATCCGCCTAGGCATACAGTTCGGGACCCCCTACCGAGATCCGCCGGTTTGACACCGACATTGGTGCTTTCGTTGAGAGTTCCTTTGTGCCGTCGCCATCGGTAGGATGCCTCATCTCGTCTTCAAAGGCGATACTATCGCCAAAGGAGCCTTGGCGGCTGGCGAACTCTTGACTAGGTGGTTTTCTTATGACCGCCATCCGCCACGCTACCGACGATGTCCTCTCGAGTCATCAAAACTAATCTCCATGTTATTTCGGAACTTGCCGAACAGTTAGATCTGATCGAGCTCTCCTCCGTAAACGAGCTCTTAGATCGCATCGCCGCCCTGGGAGTCGCCACAGACTATGTCCGGATCGGGCCTAAAACCGATCTGAGAGAGATCAACTCTCCCCAGGCTACCCATCATGTTGCTATGATAGAGGAGCATTGCTGCGATTCCTCTTCTACCTTAAGGACTAGCTACGTCCAGATTCCCGATCCCTCCATGCCGGATTCCCGCAGAGGGACGGATGTCGATCAAGCCCTGAACTTAAAGTCAGGCGGCGGGTTGGACTCATTGGATAACACTCAAAAATCCAAACTTCCGAGTTCGGAAATTTCTCGACCCTGAGTCCTAAATTGGACGGGGTTCGGATCTAGTTCCACCCGCCCACCCAAACATTAGCGATCTCTCTCGAATTCGGCAAGAGCCTGCTGAAACAGTACATCATTACTGGGCCAGATTCCTCCTGGTTATGAACAGGATAAAGGACTGCCGAGAGGAGGACGCAATCCCAATTTTTTGCAATAATTGCACGGACAAGGGAATCCTAAACGCCATAAGTCGTCACGAAATTACACGCTTTGCTGACTTGGTGACCATAGTACAAAAGTATCTTGTGCGATGGAGAGCGCTGGAAAACCGTAAGTAAATTTTGGGATAATCCGGCCCGAATACATCCCTAGTCCGAAATAAAAGGGTGCATCATTATCAAGCACACGGGTTAAATACCAAAAAACCAAAACCCCTAAAAGTGCAGGAACCGTCTTTGGAGGGTTGGCTAAGCGGACCACCGCAAAATTCATATACGTAGGCGCCACTCCAACTCATAGCCTTGAGCATGTTGGATACTACAGGTGGCCAAAAGTGGCGAAGAGCTTCTAGATTCAGAATCCCAGCCCAGCAACACCGATGCGGTGTTAATAGTCTTGAGACTTTCGCACCAAATAACATGCAACGAACACTCCATAACCTTGCGAAGTCTACCAAGTAGCAACAATAAATCCATGGAGTGACACGGCTATTACTTTTAATGCCGATTGTGAACCTAAATTCCGAACAGCCCGAGCACCAGCCGCATTGGTCCTCAGTCCGATAGTAGACGGCTTTCGCCTTACTAAGGTACTCATGGATGGCGGCAGCGGACTAAACCTCATCTATGAGGAAACCCTCCGAAAAATGGAAATAGACTGGAACCGCATTGAGCGAAGCAGCACAACCTTTAGAGGAATAATCCCTAGCGGGGAAGCATGCTGCACAGGAAAAATCACACTGGACGTAGTGTTCGGCTCGCCGGACAATTACAGGTCTGAGGAGGTCACATTTCAAGTGGCCCCGTTCAACAGCGGATATCATGCTTTATTAGGACGAGAGGCATTCACAATTTTTCAAGCTATACCCCGTTATGGGTACATGAAGCTTAAAATTCCCGGACCTAACGGAATCATCACTCTCGCTAGTGATCCGAACATAGCACTCCGCGCCGAAAACAAGACAGCCGCACTAGCCCTCGAGGCACTATCCGAAGCCCTAGCTGCCGAGGAACTCACCGCGATGCGCTCCACGGTGAAACGAGGATGATGTGATACTTGATAAAAGATCCAAGTCCACTTCTTTTAAACCAGCGGATGAAATAGTCAAATTCCAAGTCCACCCAACGGACCCCGCAAAGACGGCCTCCATTGGGGCACAACTAAACCCTGATGTAGACGCCGCACTACGAGAATTTCTACAAGAAAACTTGGACATCTTTGCCTGGCACCCTTCAGGCATGCCAAGAATCCCACGTCAGCTGGCCGAGCACAGCCTATATATCCTAAAAGGATTCAAGCCAGTAAAACAGGCTCTTCGGCGCTTTTCCGAACCCAAGAGACAGGCCATGGGAGAGGAGCTAGCCAAACTTTTGGAAGCAGATTCATCGGAGATATAAAACATCCGGACTGGCTAGCAAACCTGGTGATGGTACCAAAGAAGGATAAATCCTGGCGCCTATGTGTTGATTTTAAAGACCTTAATAAGGCTTGCCCAAAGGACCCCTTCCCCCTCCCTCGAATTGATCAAATTATTGACGCTACAGCAGGACACGACTCAAGATGGCGGAGCCAGACCAAGCTGCAACAGCATTCATGACTCCATACGGCCCGTTCTGCTTCAACACAATGCCCTTTGGGCTAAAAAACACCGGCGCAACATATCAGCGCATGATTCAGACATGTCTGGCAAACCAGATCAGCAAAATAGTGGAAGCATATGTAGATGACGTGGTCGTCAAAACCAAGTACGTCGAAACTCTAGTAGACGACTTGAGGCTCACATTTGACAATCTTCGAAAATATGACATCAAGCTCAATCCGGAAAAATGCGTCATCGGCGTTCCAGCCGGAAAGCTCCTGGGCTTCATTGTGTCCGTAGAGGAATTGAAGCAAACTCAGCCAAGATCCGAGCTCTGTCACAATTGGACATTCCAAAAGACCTCAAACAAATACAAAAATTGACGGGATGCGTAGCGGCTCTAAGCCGCTTTATTTCCCGGTTGGGAGAAAAGGCGTTACCCTTTACCGCCTCCTCCGCGCACCGAACACTTCGAGTGGGACAGATGCATACGGCGGACTCGAAGAAATAAAGGCCATTTTGACAACAAATCCGGTCTGGCGTAGCGTGGGCGAACCAATGCTATTATATATCGCCGCAACACATCAAGTTGTCGGTAGCGGTGCTCGTTGTCGAGCGAGAAGCGGATGGACACGGTTCCCTCTTCAAAAACCGGTTTACTATGTGTCCACCGTCCTAACTCCATGCAAGTCCGGTACCCACACTATCAAAAGATACCATACGCGGTGTTCATGGCATCCGGAAGCTGCGACACTACTTTCAAGAGTGCTCGATAGCGGTAGCCTCGAAGTACCTCTTAACGACATTATAAATAACGCTGACGCCGACGGGCGGATTGCTAAATGGGCCATAGAGCTCCTTCCATTCGACATAACTTATAAGCCACGATGAGCTATTAAGTCGCAGGTTTTGGCCGACTTCGTGGCGAATGCACTAAAGCCAAACTCCCTAAAATGCAGGCGCATACTCCAATTGGATCATGCACTTGATGGCTCCAAAATGTTGGCGGCACAGGGGGCTGGCGTCGTCTGACATCCCCAACCGGGACACAGTCCAATCGTCCTTCAGATAATGTATACGGACTCCAACAACGCAGCCGAATACAAGGCCCTTCTGCACGGCCTCCGGATGGCAGTCTCCATGGGCATTCAACGCCTAGAGGTGCGCGGGGATTCGAACCTCGCAATTTGTCATATAAATAGAGACTTTGATGCCAAAGATCCGAAAATTGCAGCATACCGCAATGCGGTCCTAAAAATGTCAGAACGGTTCGAAGGGCTCGAATTTCATCATATAGCCCGGGATAACAACCAGGCGGCGGATATATTGGCACGCACCGGCGCAAAACGCGATGCCGTCCCACCCAATATCTTTTTGGAACGGCTGTTCAAGCCATCCGTACTATGGGAAGAAGTCCAGCAATAACAATCCGGACCCAACCGCACTGCCTGACGCCGAACACTCTGAAACAACCGGAGGCTCTGCCCCCGAGATAACACCCTCCACTCACGAAATAATGGCGGTTATCGCCCCGTGGACGGAACCATTCTTAGCCTACCTAACTAGGCAGGAACTCCCCGAAGACCAAAATGAGGCTCGCTGCATAGTACGGCGATCTAAAGCCTACAAAGTCCATGAGGGAGAGCTTTATAAGAAAATCACTCTGAGAGTCCTTCAAAGGTGTATCTCCGAAGAGGAAGGCGAAATCTCTGGCTGAAATTCATGCCGGACTGGGTGGGCACCACGCGCAGCCAGCCCGCGCCCTTATAGGCAAGGCCTTCCGTCAGGATTTTATTGGCCGACGGCCCGAGGCGAGATCTTGAGGATTTAGTCCAACGATGCGTTGGTTGCCAGCTTTTCGCTAACCAAAGCCACATGCCACCCACCGCCCTCAAAACTATACCCATTACCTGGCCGTTCGCGGTCTGGGGTCTTGACATGGTTGGACCCCTTAAGGGAGGAACCCACAAGCAAAAATACCTCTTGGTCATGGTGGATAAATTCACCAAATGGATAGAGGCCAAGCCTGTTAAAACGGCCGAATCCGGACCGGTGATAGACTTCATATCGGGGTAGTGCCGCGATTCACGGTGTCCCCCACAGTATCATCACTGATAACGACACCAACTTCACAGCCGATGAGGTCAAATTATGGTGCAAAAACATGGGCATCAAGCTCGATTACGCCTCAGTCTATCATGCTCAAACCAACGGCCAAGTCGAACGAGCAAATGGTCTAATCATGGCGGCATTAAACCCGGACTAGTGCGGTCCCTCAAGGAATCTAACATGCACCTTTGGGTTGAGGAGCTCGACTCCGTACTCTGAGGGGCTGCGGACCACGCCGAATCGTACTACCGATTCACACCATTCTTTATGGTGTATGCGCAGAGGCAGTCTTGCCTGTGACATAATACATGACTCACCTCGCGTGCACATGTATGAAGAAAGAGAAGCCGAGCTCGATCGGCGGGACAGTTGGACGCATTGGAAGAGGAGCGCGGCGTGGCAAAAGCTCGTTCCGCATTCTATCAACAAGAGGCTCGAAGATATCAAAGCGGGGAAATGCGGGCCAAGGCTTATAACGTTGGCGAACTAGTTCTCGCCTGCGGACAAGAAAAGGACAAACTCAAGCCCAAATGGGAAGGTCCCTTCATCATCGACCAGGTCTGACCGTGAGAGCATACCATCTGCGAAACGCATCGGATAACCGACTCGAGCCGAACCCATGGAACGCAGCCCGTCTACGAAGATTCTACGCCTAAACGCCGGACTCCAAGTTCGTCTCCTTCCCCCGTCCACATTTGCTATTTTTGCTGTCTTTAATTTCTCTCCTTCCTCCTCCTTCTTCTTGAAGCCTCTAGAGGCTCGTTTGCGCTTTTTTTGCACATACTTGACGCGCTGTCCGCGCTCATTATACCTGGGGGCTTCTTTAACAGAAGCTTATCTATCTGAGCTTCATGCCCAACCCATGCGTTAAACTTCCGCATGTACCTTTTATTCACCATTATATGCATCGATATGACTTAAGTTTTGGCCAAGCTGGGTTGCCTGGCTCCTGTGCTTACCCCTACGTTCCCGATTGTTCGGCTAGGTGGTAAAGGGAGCACCTCTGTGATTGTTACTGCCGGATCAGCCGGATGTGTACCTTAGACTGGGTGAAGCCGAAAGCTAATGTTCTTAAGGGAATATTCGGTCGGTGAACAGAAAGATGATTTTTAATTATTTACCCATCTGCCCCCAATTGATTTTCTGCTTTCATAGCAGCTTTGACATGCACTTTAGGGCATGCATCCCAGCGAAAGGAACCCTTAACGGAACTATTCTCCCTGGAAGATGTTTCTTACTACCCATGTAATATAACATAACTAGTTGGGCACTTGTCTGATACATCAACAATGACCCCTACGCCTTGTCTCCATGCATACCCCGGTTTTTATATAACCACGCAGGTATTCGGACACACTCCGGACTATTGGGTCCTTAGGTCGAAGCGAAAAGGTCCGCTATGACAAACGATCTACAATCCGGCTAGAAGACATTTTTTTCATGTCATATTTTTACATAGTCAACTCGACTCATTGTATTCCTCCTCAATGCCATCTAATAGGCTATCTAATTTACAATCTTGCTAGGAATACTTGGAGGCCAATTCTACTTGGCCGTACACTAAGCTTACAGGGAACTCCATCCCGTCAGGCCCCACAGGTCCGACCTCGGCCATGTGGTTTGGGTCAACCGTGTACCGCTGTCTTTACCATGGCCCGAGCCTCCACAGCACCTGACGGCAGTCCGATATCTTCCATAGCGGAAGCGCCCGTGCTCCTTGAAGCAGCTCTGCCCGGCTCCCCAATGCCTTAGGGCGGGGAGATAGATGGCCACAAGGCCTGGCCGATGCCTTTCATCACCTGCCGGACTCGTTAAATGCGGTGGCCTTAATTCGGGAAGAAGATCACCCGAAGCGGGCATCTCCTCCTCAGGACGACCTGTGAGCAAACCTACATACATGTTTATGTTAGTGGCCTTCCTCGCCGAACTCTTTCAAAGTTCGCTCAAGCACTTACTGAAAATGCCGCGACGAAGCCGCCGATTCTCCTTTACGGAGTCAGACAACTGGGCACGAACGTCCTTTAGTTCCTCATCCAGCTTGGTGTTGGCATCTTGGAGGTTATTTTTCTCCTGCCGCACCCTTGTCACCACACTCTCGCTAGCCTATAGCTGGCGCAAGAGCTGTTGCTTGTTCGGATCTAGTCCAGCGCCATCTGCAATGTTTTTGTCAGATTTACACACCCGCCGCACTTCATAAACTATTTATCTTTTGAAGCTTATATTACCAGAGGGGGTCTCTGTGGCTTCCCCTGTAGCGGCTAGTGCGGCCTCAAGTTGGGCCTGGCACTCTTCAAGCTCCTGGGCCAATCGGGTATTCTTTCTTGTAAGATCCTGCATAACAAATGATCCTTAAATCAGTTATTCTAACTATTTTAAGTCTCGGGGGCTACTGGCATATATAACTATCAAATTTCCTTACCCGTATGTCCTTTACATCTTGCTCTTGTGGCTCTGGCTAGACCATCTTGAGCGGCACGGAGGTGCGCATCTCCCGAATTGAAGGCATTCAAGGCCTCTTGGGAGAAACATCGTCACGAAGAACTGTCCGTGGCGCTGTGATTCAAGGCGCTCTCCACCTCGGAGTTGGTGGCGGACAATTTGTCGACATCCTCTTTCGGAGGAGCGTCCAACGTACGCCTCGTGTTCGCCTCCGCTTCTGGACCCGGCTTTGGAGCCTAGCCAGCGGAGGTTCGATTGGCAACCTCTCCGGACTCGATCCGTGAGCGCTCTTTCACGAAAATAGCGTCAGTGTTAGTACGCCTTCCAGGAATCAATCCTATGAACATGGTGACACGCCATACCGTTGTGGCGGAGTTTTGATCCGGACCGCACTCCTTTTTAGCCTGCGGGGCCGTACTGCCCCTTGTTGCCTAGCCACCGCGGGCTCGACTTCCTGCCTCGAAGGTACCCCCTGCGAACCACCATTGGTATACGGTGATCAAGAAATAAGCACGGATGGGTCATTATCAGAATATTGGGACCTTGGTCTCAGTTACCTATGAAATTTGGAAGTATTAGGGGTAATCGGCCGTGATGGCAACCAAAGCATTGTCGATGCTAAGTTGGTGGAATACCCCGTCGATCAACTCCACCTTTATATCCGGATCCTCTTCGGAGGTCGGATCGAGGCGCAGTTTCGGATCCTTGGGTTGTGGGGGCGGGCTGTGTATCTTCTCCACAGTCCGGCGTAGTTCCTGCGCAGAAACCACGAAATGAGATATTTAACCATGGGAACATGGATCAGACAGGTCACAAAGATGTTTGCTTACCCAGCTTCGAGGACTATTCGAAGAAAACTCCTTCAGTGGATTGACGCGTAGGAAATCCTCCTCCTCCCCTTTATACATAGCAGACAAGATCTTCAACAGTTCGGTGACCGATCCCGGCCCTTTGCGGCCATGGCTGGTGGCATCGTCCTCCCCGTTGAAATCCCACATGGGGTGGCCCCTATATTGGAGAGGCTACATTCCCCTCATAATACAGATTGCCATGACTCCAATCATGGTCAATCCGGCATGAGCCAGTAACCTTATTCGGCTCATCAGATAGAGGACATCCCGATCATTTTCCCTCCGGGGGCTCCGAGGGCGCCAGCTTAGGCGCTTCTTCAGTGGAGCATTGCTGAACTCCGGAAGGTCGATCCGAACAGGATCCGGCAGCGGGACGTCCTCCATGTAAAACCATTCTGAAGGCGGTCTTGGACGCCTTCTTGAGGTTCGAATAGGTATCCGGTCCCGGCGATGCGCCATAGCTCGGCTCCGCCCACTTGATATATTGACCCCTCATGAGAACGGCGTACTAGGCAGAATAATCTCTTCCACAGCCCGAAATGAGCCTCGAGTCCATACCCTAGCTCGGCGATGAACTCGCTACGGCGCCAACGGCGGGGATGAATTCCATTGACAGCGGTGGAGACCACCGACTGGAGGCGGCTGGCGACGAGGAGGATGATCCGGAGACCCTGGAGGCAGAGCGAGCTATGCGCGGGTGAAGGGGTTTGGAGAAAGTTTCCAAAATTTTTCCCGTGAGTATATATATAGCCCGACCCCGTTGGTGTGACCGAGTGGAACAACTCGGTGGCACCGAGATGCAAAAACTGTTGGCGATTCTGACAACTCGGTGTGACCGAAAGTGTTCAAATCGGTTGCACCGAGATTGAAATCCTAGATCGACTTAGTGATCTCGGTATGACCGAAATGGATGAATCGGTCGAGACGTAAGCGCACAAAGAAGTTTTGGAAGTTTAAGTCTATGACGAATCGGGGACTCTGAGTGCTCCTCACACAGAGTGGTTCGAATCTGACTTGGTCAAATTTTGTGATGTAGCATGAATAGAGTTTGAGACGAGAAGAGCATAAATAGCTAGAGAAGGTTCTTAGGCATTCTTGTCCATCCACTTGGCCAAAGATAAAGAAACCAATCAATCAAAACAACAAGTGGATGTCCTCGAATGAGTAAAATATGCAACCAACATGCTCACACAATAAAATAGCAAATGAAATATGTGGCAAAGCATGCACAACCAATTCTAGCATCTATCAAACAATTGGCGATGACTAGGTCATCTATATATGAGTGTATTTACTTAGGAGTCAAATGAGAACATTTGATCATAGGTCATACTCATCATTTAAGCTCAAGTGGGGTTACCACTTTTACATAATGCATTGATGTGTTCACACCATTAGAGTTGCTTTGACTCAATTCTTAGAGTTAAGCTCCCCTAGATGTGAGATCCCCCTTAGAGGGATGAACTAACCTTGGGTTTTGTCGATGATGACTTCATGTAGGTGTTGAAGATGTGGATGCTCAATGTTGATGTAGATCATTTGGAGCAATCCCTTGGAGTGAGTTGCACTTTCAATACCTACACGGGTTAGTCCCACAAGGAACAAACAAGGATATCCATAGACATAGAGTGATGCACACACAAGATGATGTCCATGAAAGCATTAGGTTACCTTGTCCCTTGTCTTAACAACAAGAGGGTTTGTGACTCCTTGAACTAGTGCAAGATGTGGAAGTTGTTTGCACTTGTTGTTGCCGAAATGATATGAGTGAAATATGTTGGCGGAGTCACCCTCAAGAACTCTCTAGTTCTTCTTCGGGATCCATATCATCTTGATGGGAATCCTTGAAGTTGTAGTCGTGCTTGATGAAGTAGAACTTGACGTAGTCTTGGGAACCCACTTGACCAAGGCCTTAGGAGCTTCTTCAAATGCATCAATCTCCTCTTGAAGCTTGTCCTTGCCTTTTTGCTTGTGGTCTTGTGGTGGAAGATCATCTTGAGCTTGTGTCATCTTGAAGGAAGTAGGATCATACTTCTCTTGTTGAGGAACAAACTTTGTCTTGGGGTATTGATCTTCTTCCCACTCAACTCCATTGGCATTGAACTTTCGTTCAAAACCAACACCTTGGTTCTTCCGGTGCCTTCCTTGCTTCCATACAATTTCCTCAAATTGCTTACTCCCGGCAAGGCTTTTGTAAACAAATTTCTCTATAATTCCCTTCAATAAGCTATTTTCTTGCTCAAGTGTGACTTGGCTAAGAGAATCCTTAGTGGAATAAAGAGAACTACTAGAAGCAACATCATTGGATTTAGCATGATTTTTGTTACTACTAGAGGAAGAATCCTTCTTGTTCTTGTTACTAGACTTGACTTGAGACATGTAAGTAGATAAGAGTAAACGTTTGGCAATAAGAACTTTTCTTACGGAGATCATCATTGATTGCCTTTAACAACTCATGCTCTTGCTCAAGATTGAGCTTTTCAAAGCGTAACTTCTCATGAGTCCTTAAAAGTTCTCGATGATGTTCTAAGATAGTTTCATGAGCTAACTTAAGAGTGTTTAGTTCTTTAGTTAGAAGCTCAATCTTCTCCTTATCATTGTCATTCGTTTTATCTTGATTAGCATGATTAATTGACGTTTCACCATAGTATTCATCACTAGAGTTGTCAACAAGTAAATCATCATCACCTAACAAGTCATCTTCATCACTATTGAAATCAACATACTCGAGATGTGCTACCTTTGGACCTTTGGCCATGAAGCATCTTCCAATTCCTTCATTTGGTGAATCAAATATGTCGTCGGAGTTGGTTGACACAAGTGCTAGACCGGCAACACCTTCATCTTGAGTATATTCGAATTGGAGTGATAGCTTCTCTCGGAGTGATTGTCGGAGTCGGAGCCGGACACCCATTCACCAACATAAGCTTGATGTCTCTGTTTTGTGTAGCTCCTTGATGACTTGTCCTTCCTTTCCGAATCTTTGCTTCTCCGTGAGGGTCTTCGTTCATAACGATCATCTCTACTCCTCCTCTCTCTTGGTGGTGATTCTTATCTTCTACTTCTTCTCTTGGGTGATTCTTCTCTTCTTTTGTAGGGTGCCGTACACTCATTTGAATAGTGTCCGGGTCTCCCACAATTGTAGCAATTGCGCTCTCGACTAGAAGATCTTTTGTCATTGTAGGACCTTGACTTGGATCTTCTCTCTTTGCTTCTACTCTTGTAGAACTTGTTGAAGTTCTTCACCATTAAGCTCAATTCTTCATTGAAGGTTTGTTTCTCACTTGATGATGTAGGGGCTTCACATGAGGCTTTGTAGGCACCACTTGACTTGTTGTGAAGTTCCTCCTTATCCTTGAGTGACATCTCATGAGCAAAAATTCTTCCAATGACTTCCGTTGGCTTGAGATCTTTGTAATTGGGCATCATTTGGATCAATGTGCACATGGTATCATATTTTCCGTCCAAAGCTCTTAGGATCTTCTTGATGATGAATTTGTCGGTCATCTCTTCACTTCCTAAGCCCGCAATCTCATTTGTGATAAGAGCAAGCCTAGAGTACATTTCAGCGACACCTTCACCATACTTCATTTTGAACTTGTCAAGTTGGCTTTGGAGCACATCCAACTTGGATTCCTTGACAGAGTCAGTACCTTCATGCATATCAATCAAATTATCCCAAATTTCCTTTGCATTCTCAAGACGGCTGATTTTGTTGAATTCTTCGGGGCACAATCCATTGAAGATGATATCACAAGCTTGAGCGTTGTATTGCAGCATCTTCAACTCTTCCACGCTAGCTTCACGGTTCGGTTCTCTCCCATCAAAGAATTCACCTTGCAAGCCAATACAAACAATAGCCCAGGCGGCGGGGTTATGTCCAAGAATATGCATTTTCATCTTATGCTTCCAACTAGCAAAATTAGTACCATCAAAGTAAGGACCTCTACGGTGAAAATTTCCCTCGCTAGACGCCATACTCTCCTAGGTTGTGAAACCAAGGATATGACCACCAAAAGCTATGGAAATCAAAGCAAATGGAGACCAAAGCTCTAATACCACTTGTAGGATCGAAAGTATGTCTAGAGGGGGGGTGATTAGTCTACTTGACCAAATAAAAACTTATCCTTTTCCCAATTTTAGTCTTTGGCAGATTTTAGCTATCTTAGCATAAGTCAAGCAATATTAACACAATTCAAGCAAGCATGCAAAGAGTATATGAGCAGCGGAAAGTAAAGCATGTAACTTGCAAGAATGTAAAGGGAAGGGTTTGGAGAATTCAAACGCAATTGGAGACACAGATGTTTTTGTCGTGGTTCCGATAGGTGGTGCTATCGTACATCCACGTTGATGGAGACTTCAACCCACGAAGGGTAGCAGTTGCTTGTGAGTCCACGGAGGGCTCCACCCACGAAGGGTCCACGAAGAAGCAACCTTGTCTATCCCACCATGGCCGTCGCCCACGAAGGACTTGCCTCACTAGCGGTAAATCTTCACGAAGTAGGCGATCTCCTTGCCCTTACAAACTCCTTGGTTCAACTCCACAATCTTGTCGGAGGCTCCCAAGTGACACCTAGCCAATCTAGGAGACACCACTCTCCAAGAAGTAACAAATGGTGTGTTTGATGATGAACTCCTTGCTCTTGTGCTTCAAATGATAGTCTCCCCAACACTCAACTCTCTTTCACAGGATTTGGATTTGGTGGAAAGAATATTTGAGTGGAAAGCAACTTGGGGAAGGCTAGAGATCAAGATTCATATGGTAGTAATAGAATATCTTGATCTCAACACATGAGTAGGTGGTTCTCTCTCAGAAATAGCAAGTTGGAAGTGTAGGTTCGTTCTGATGGCTCTCTCCATGAATGAAGAGGAGGTGGAGGGGTATATATAGCCGCCACACAAAATCTAACCATAACACACAACTTGCCAAACTTGGTAGGACCGAATTGGTAAACTCGGTCGGACCGATTTAGCAAATCTAGTGACCGTTAGGATTTTCGGTGGGACCGACATGCAACTCGGTAGGACCGATGTGATTAGGGTTAGGGCATAAAGTAATCTCGGTGAGACCGATTACACAAACTCGGTGGGACCTATTTTGGTAATAAGCTAACCAGAGAGTTGGTCGGGTAAACTCGGTGGGACCGATTCGCTCATTTCGGTGAGACCAAAATGTTACAAAAAGGAAACATGGAGTTTACATTGCAATCTCGGTGGGACCGATCGCTCATCTCGGTGGTACCGAAACATTACAAAGGGAAATAGAGAGATTACAATCCCATCTCAGTGAGACCGAGATCCCTATCAGTGACTGATTTGCCTAGGGTTTGTGGCAGTGGCTATGACATCTGAACTCGGTGGCGCCGGATAGAAAGAATTGGTAGGGTCGAGTTTGACTTTTGGTTTAGGTCATATGTGGATATGAGAAAGTAGTTGAGGGTTTTGGAGCATATCACTAAGCACTGTAGAGCAAGAAACTCATTAAGCAACACCTCGTCCCTCCTTGATAGTATTTGCTTTTCCTATAGACTCAATGTGATCTTGGATCACTAAAATATAAAATGTAGAGTCTTGAGCTTTTGAGCTTGAGCCAATCCTTGTATCCTTAGCATTTTGAGGGATCCACTTTTCTCATCCATGCCATGCCATTCATTGAGCTTTTCCTGAAATATTCATCTTGGAATGATATTAGCTCAATGAGCTATATGTTGTTAGGAATTACCAAAACCACCTAGGGATAGTTGCACTTTCAGCAGCACCTAGAGCTAGTTCGAGAGCTCAAGAACACTAAATACATCCACCAAAGCAGGATCATAGGGTTTTATGCACCTTTGCAGCCCGAACCTGGGTAAAATCCCTCTGTGTTCTCTGCTGGTCCCGCTCTTCTCACGATCCCCGCGCCCCGCAACCGGAGAAGGGATTCCAGTGATCCCACAGGTGTCGTTTCCCACCGACAGCAACCTATTGGATGTGGTGCAAACCATGATGTCTCTTATCGAATTACCACTATCGTTTATGGGTTAGGCATTAGAGACAACCGCATTCACTTTAAATAGGGCACCACGTAATTCCATTGAGATGACAACGTATGAACTATGGTTTAGAGAAACCTAAGCTGTAATTTCTTAAAAGTTTGGGGCTGCGATGCTTATGTGAAAAGGGTTTAGCCTGATAAGGTCGAACCCAAAGCGGATAAATGCATCTTCATAGGACATCTAAAACAGTTGGGTATACCTCCTATTTCGGATCCGGAAGCAAAAGTGATTGTTTCTAGAAACGAGTCCTTTCTCGAGGAAAAGTTTCTCTCGAAAGAATTGGGTGGGAGGATGGTGGAGACTTGATGAGGTTATTGAACCGTCACTTCAACCAGTGTGTAGCAGGGCACAGGAAGTTGTTCCTGTAGCGCCGACACCAATTGAAGTGGAAGCTGATGATAGTGATCATGAAAATTCGGATCAAGTCACTACCAAACCTCGTAGGTCGACAAGGATGCGTACTATTTCAGAGTGGTACGTAATCCTGTCTTCGAGGTCACGTTGCTAGACAACAATGAACCTACGAGCTATGGAGAAACGATGGTGGGCCCGGATTCCGACATATGGCTCGAGGCCATAAAATCCGAGAGGATCCATGTGTGAAAACAAAGTATAGACTTTGGAAGAACTACTTGATGGTCGTAAGGCTATTGGGTACAGATGGATTTTAAAAGGAAGACGGACAATGATGGTGAGTGTTGATGTCAAAACCGGCGGATCTTGGGTAGGGGGTCCCGAACTGTGCGTCTAGGTGGATGGTAACAGGAGACAAGGGACACGATGTTTTTACCCTGGTTTGAGCCCTCTCGATGGAGGTAAAACCCTACTCCTGCTTGATTAATATTGATGATATGGGTAGTACAAGAGTAGATCTACCACGAGATCAGAGAGGCTAAACCCTAGAAGCTAGCCTATGGTATGATTGTTGTTCGTCCTACGGACTAAAACCCTCCGGTTTATATAGACACCGGAGAGGGTTAGTGAGGGAGTCCTGGACAAGGGGGTGTCGGGATAGCCGAACTATCATCACGGCCGGACTCCAAGACTATGAAGATACAAGATTGAAGACTTCGTCCCGTGTCCGGATGGGACTTTCCTTGGCGTGGAAAGCAAGCTTGGCGATACGGATATGTAGATCTCCTACCATTGCAACCGACTCTGTGTAATCCTAACCTTTACGGTGTCTATATAAACCGGAGGGTTTTAGTCCGTAGGACGAACAACAATCATACCATAGGCTAGCTTCTAGGGTTTAGCCTCCTTGATCTCGTGGTAGATCTACTCTTGTACTACCCATATCATCAATATTAATCAAGCAGGAGTAGGGTATTACCTCCATCGAGAGGGCCCGAACCTGGGTAAAAACATCGTGTCCCTTGTCTCCTGTTACCATCCGCCTAGACGCACAATTCAGGACCCCCTACCGAGATCCGCCGGTTTTGACACCGGCAGTTAGGGTTACACAGAGTCGATTACAATGGAAGGAGATATAAATATTCATCGCCAAGCTTGCCGTACACGCCAAGGAAAGTCCCATCCGGACAAGGGACGAAGTCTTCAATCTTGTATCTTCATAGTCCAGAGTCCGCCAAAGGTCATAGTTCGCCATCCGGACAGCCCCTAACCCAGACTCCTCAAGAGCTCCCCTGAACCAGGCTTCAATGACGCATTTAGTCCGGCGCCTTGATTTGTCTTCGGCATTGCAAGGCGGGTTCCTCCTCCGAATACTTCATAGAAGATTTTGAACACAAGGATAGTGTCCGCTCGCAAAATAATTTCCACATAACAGTAGAGAGAACAATATTTACACAAATCCAATCTCTTTGGCGTATTCCATGGCGTGTCATCACACCACGCCAAGCCTTTATTCAATCATTTTACTGTTAGACCTCGCCTCGGTAGCGTTTAGGCGGTTTCCTTTGCACGTCTTGTCAAAGCAGAGACCGTGTTCCCTTATTCCGGGATTCTCATCAATACGGACGTGGGTAACCCAATCGCGCCCGTTGGCACGTCTCCTCTATCGAAGGCGAGTCCCCAAAAAGTCACGGGGGAGGGCTCTTGGTATTCAACCTCTTTATAAAGAGACCAAGGCTCTACTCCTTTCTTTCAATCTCAATCGAGTCCGCCCCTCGCCTCGAGTTCCAACACCCAAAGCTCCAGATTTAGGCGCTTCAGACCTTCGATGATGTCCGGCTCCGACCTTCAAGGCCGGTGGATGCCTTCCTCCGTTACGGAAGAAGACATGCTAAAGCTGAGAGATGCCAGTTATTTAACCGGCGAAATCTGGCATAGGCTGCCTGCTCAAGGGCAAGTTATTCCCACTCCCAAGCCTGGTGAGAGCGTGGTGTTCGCGTCTCACTTCCTTCGGGGGTTAGGCTTCCCGACGGACCCCTTCGTGAGGGAGCTCATGTTTTATTATGGGTTAGAATTTCATGACTTGGATCCGGAGTCCATCCTCCACATCTCATCATTCATCGTCATGTGTGAAGCCTTCCTCCGCGTTACCCCTCACTTCGGATTGTGGCTCAAGACCTTCAAAGTAGAGTCAAAGATGATCAAGGGGCGGCAAGCAGAGTGCGGAGGGGCTGTTATAAGCAAGAATGCTGACACTCCATGGCCCAAGGGCTCTTTTCAAGAGGAGTTCAGCTTATGGAAACGAGAGTGGTTTTATATCACAGCGCCCAGGGGCACCAAGTGGGTGGCGCCTCCTGTCTTTCGCTCGGGTCGTCCCCAACGACTCGCGTCATGGGTCAATAAAGGGCTCGACTGGGGGCCATCCAAGGACGTGCCCTTGTTGCAGGGCTGCATTCAAGATCTCCTGGAAAGAGACATCAACCTAGCTGTAGTGGCGCAGGTCATGTTGATTCGCCTCACTTTGCCCTGCAAATGCGTCCCCCTCCGCCTGTGGGAGTTTAATTCGGAGGGACCACGAGCTCTCCAACACTTTACGGGCATGACGCCCATGGAGATGCATGAATTGTTCTTCAAATCACGAGCAATGTGTCCGGACTTGACCGAGGACGCAGGTCTAAGCTGCAATCGCCCGGATACTCAAGTAACTAGCCCTGTATCCGTATATTCGTCATAAAATTTCCTTTAAAGGAGTTGTCCCTTTAAACCGGAGTGGATAGTGAAAGCAAAGCTGATCATGTGTCCGGCCCCCCCTCCCCGATATCACGCCGGATCCCATGTTAACCAGGATGCTGGAGGTTGCGCCCTTGGAAGAAGGCGAAGGGGGGAACAAGGAAGCTACCTTCTCCTCGAAGGAGGCTATCCGGAAAGGAGGGATCGAGAATCCCTCCATCCAGGGAAAGAAGAGGACCGCCTCTGAAGACCCGGAGACCATGATCTCAAAGCGGGGGAAGAGATATTCGTCAGAGGGTCCTGCGCCGGGAAGTGCCCCGGCCGCACTGTGCCCTCAAGGGATCAGCCCTCCAAAGAAGCCGTAAGTAGAGAGGGAGTTTCCAAATAAGAGACATCCCTATTTTATTCCTGAGAAAGACAACTGAATTTTTACCTTGTAGTTCGGATCTCCGCCCTTCGCAGCAGAGCTCATCTTCAGGGGATCTTCGTCCGGAGATGATGGAGAGCGGAACGCCCCCTCCTTCTGTACCGCCTTGCGAGGCGGGCGACCCTGAGGTGTCGTCGCGGAGGGTTTCTCCGAATCCGGCAGGGCCGGAAAGCAGCCGTATGGCTCCCCAGAGCCCTCCGTGCCAGACCTTCGAAAAAGGTCATCAGACGAGTCCGGCACCGTCCGGTTCACGGTCGGAGGATTTGAAGGATCTGCTCGGGCGAGCGTCTATCTCAGAAGAACATCGTGCATTGATGGGCACGGTGATAGACAAGATTTCATCCGCGGAGAGCGGGTTGCACGAGGCCGTCAGGAGTTTACTGACAGGTTTTGAGGTACGCGAAATGATGTACCTTTTGACGGTTCCGCATATAAAAAGATGCACCCTGTATAGATAGTAGCCCCTGAGACTCGGTGCGTTGTCAAAGATGACAGCGCGCCGAGGATCATAATCCCAGGTATAACATGTCACTCTTCCTATGTAGGTGGCGAAGTGTTCGGCGGCACGCCGGACTGATGAATTTGTCGAGCTTAAGCGGCAACTTGACGTGGCGGATGCCGACATCGCGCTTGTCAACAAGCGGTTGGACGAGTCGCAAGGTATGAAATATTCTCCGCGGACACCTAGTAAGGGGGCTTGATGACCTTGCCTTACAATATTTATGCTTGATGCAGATGGTGCCGCTGCCATGGAGAACCTTCGGGCGGAACTCGCCCGAGCCAAGGAGAAGGCCAGAAAAAGTGATGCGGCTGCCTTGAAGGCGGCCGAAGAGCTGAAAGCCGAATAGGCTGCTCACTGCTGAAGCAGGAAGGAAATGGCCGAGATGGCGGTGAAGTTGAAGGATGCTGCCGACCGTTGCAAGATTCTTGAAAAAGAAGATCGGGCGGAACAAAAGGACCTAGAGAAAGCCACTACCGAGGCCAAGGATGCTCGCTCTACAATGAGAGCCATGAAGCAGGAGCTACGTCAGGCCGGAGATATCGCGGCTGGAAAGCCCTTTATGCTGCGGATGAAGTTCGGGGATCCTAAGTATGCTCAGTTGGACCAGCTGTGGAGTGCGGCGGATACTTATCTGGATTTGGCGGCAAGCGCCGCGGACGTGTCCGAACACTTCTGGGATCAAAAGGATCACAAAGTGGAAAAGCTTTTTTGGTCGCAGTTCCACAATCCAGAGCGCCCACTTCCATTATCCGAGCGATTGGCCGAATGGGTGGAGCTGAATAGGTTATCCAGAATGGCCATAAAGGGAGTCGTGAGTCATCTGTGGCCGAAGGGGCCTGAGCCGAAGAGTTATTTTGGTTTGGTGCAGCAGTTCCTTGGTGTGGTGCCCCATATCAATGCAATGAAGAGGTCAGCATGCATAGAGGGTGCGCGGATGCCTCTAGCCCGTGTCAAGACATACTGGGCAGAGATGAAGACCACCGACGTTGCATCCCAAGATTCGGACGGGAGCCGAATACCTGCCGAGCACTATTTCCGGTGAAGTTCTGCAGGCGCTTGTTTAATAGAGACGCAGTGCTCGAAGGACATCATGTTCGAATAACATGTATAATTGTAAGACAATGTTTCGATGGAATATAAAAGCTTTTTATACTTGTGCCTGCAAGAATTAAAATACCTCCTGTGCGGCCGTTAATGTATATGTGTATATAACCTGAAAGATGGCAGTCTTCGGCTTCAGCCCCCACGCATATAATGCGGGGGTGTTCGCAAAAGGCGCATTTTCACACTTGATCCAACGTCTTTGTCCTATAAAGGAGGTGATAGCGTAGCGAACTAGGCAACCGGACTGTAATGCTTTATCACTTTCACTTAGCCATAGGAGTTTGACAGTGGGGCTACTATATAGCCCCTAGGGGCACCGCGCTCGCCAGAATTCAGGGCGCGTGTGTGCCTGACCGGGAAACAACCCTTCGTTAATGCGGAGGAATTCTAAAGATTCCGATGGGTCACCGAGTGGTTGACCAGTCTCACGCTACATCATGACAGTCAGTTTTCGGCTTTCTCTACTGAGGTGCTCGCCCGACCGAACCGGGGCACAATCGCAGTAGTTCTCCTGGTGCCGCCTTAGCCGATAGAGCGAAACGTAAGGCAGCAAAACATAGGAGCCGGGCAAACCCAACATTTGACCAAAGACATGATTCGGAGCTGATGCATATAAGGACAAACTCGCGACGCCGAACACTCCCTAAGGTATTCGGTCTTTATGAAAACGGGTTGAACAACGCCCTTATTAATAAGCCCCTGGTGTCCAGGTACGCGCAAACTTCTGACGTGGCCGATGCCAAGACGCCAGCCTCCACCTCTGTTATAGCAAGAAACCGGGGGATGTGTATCAACAAGAGACAGTAAAAAAGGTTTACGCAGGGTCTTAATCTGAAGAGAATCCTTGCAACGGGTCCCTCTTGCGTCTGCGCCTGTGTCTCCGTTGTGCCGTATCCTGGACGGGTGTAGCACGGTGTTCATCTGTAAAAGAGAGGAACTTAGTTGAAAAAGATCGTGCGAAAATGTACGTTACATTAAATAAACAAAGTATGTTTTTTTTGAAAAAATGAATAAAATTGAGCTTTATTGTCTCTTGTTGTACATGTGCGGAGCCCCTTGAACGGGGGCATGCGGATAGTAAGCCCTTACGCCGGACTCGTCTAGCCATGTCCGGGGTCTGAACGACCGGTTTAGGTGCTTTGCCTAATGAGGCCGGTTTAGTGTGTGGCTGTTAATGCAGCCGCACAATCTTCCGTGTTCGAGGAACACTCGATATTTCCCTTTAATGAGATGATGCCTCGTGGACCGGGCATTTTAAGTATAAGGGATGCATAATGCGGTATTGCGTTGAAGCGGGCGAAAGCTTCGCGTCCCAGTAGTGCTTGATAGCTGCTTGTAAATGGTGCGATGTGGAAGGTTAGCTTTTCGCGGCGGAAGTTGTCGGGTGAGCCGAACATAACTTCTAACAGGAGAGAGCCCGTACAATGGGCATCTGGGCCTGGCGTCACCCCTTGAAAGTAAGTGTTGCTTTGGGAATTGTTGTTGGGTCTATCCCCAGTTTGCGGATTGTGTCCTGATATATCAGGTTTAAATCACTACCGCCGTCCATTAGGACTTGTGTCAAGTGGAGTCCGTCAATTATCGGATCTAATACCAAGGCAATCCAACCTGCGTTCCGGATACTTCTAGAGTAATCCTGATGGTCGAAGGTGATTGGTTTTAACAACCAGTGGCGGGACTCCTCTGGGAGAGGCCGTGTGGCACGTATCTCTATGGGCGCCACTATTTTTCCCATTTTGTCACGTGAAGTGAATTTACTGTTTTGACTTATTGTGGGAAGTTCTTTTGTTTTTCGGTGCTCTGCTTGTGGGGTTCGTCATCGTCCTCGCTTGGTGTGTCGAGGCCCTTGTGTTCGGCGTTGGGTTTGCCGGATTGCTTGAAGACCCAACAATCTCTGTGGGTATGGTTTGCGTGCTTCCGGGAGTACTGTATTTGACATATCTTGTCCAAGATTTTGTTTAAGTTAGCTAGCTCGTCCTCTTATCTTTGGGGGGCAGTTTTTTCTGATTCTGCCGAGGGCTTTTGAATCCGGCGTTGACTGTCGTGCTCTTCGGGCTGTTTCCCTTGGTCCGGCGCTAGTCCTTGCTGCGTCGCGGTTTCCCGTTCCCATCCCTAACTTCAGATGTACTTGGTTTGCTGGTACTGCATCTTGCCAACCAGCTGTCCTCTCCTGCTCAAAAGCGGGTCATGAGGCTTGTTAGTGTGGCCATTGTTCTTGGCTTTTCTTGGCCGAGGTGTCTGGCTAGCAATCGTCTCGGACATTGTGTATGAAAGCTGCTAAGGCTTCGGTGTCCGGACAGTCGACTATCTGGTTCTTTTTAGTAAGAAATTTGTTCCAGAGTTCCCGGGTTGACTCTCCGGGTTGTTGAGTTACGTGACTTAGATCATCTGCATCCGGAAGTCGGACATAAGTCCCTTGAAAATTTGCTTGAAAAGCATCCTCGAGCTCTTCCCAACTTCCGATGGTGTTTTCGGGAAGGCTTTTGAGCCAATGCCGGGCTGGCCCTTTGAGTTTGAGTGGTAAGTATTTTATGGCGTGAGATCATCTCCTCTAGCCATGTGTATGTGGAGGATGTAATCCTCAATCCGCATCTGTGGTCTGTTGTTCATCGTATGCCTCTATGTTTACGGGCTTGAATCCGCTGGAAATTCATGATCCAGCACCTCATCGGTGAAACATAGGGGGTGTGCGGCGCCCCTATATCTGGGCGTACCGTGATGTTCGGATATTTGATGTGTTGCATTGCTTGCTAGAGCTTGCTTTCTTGGCCCATAGATAGATCTGGCTGGGCCATCATTTTCATGTGAATCCTTGTGCGGATCGCGTGCCGGCTTGTAGGCGGCGTCCTTTGCTGCACTGTGTTGGCCATGGGGTCGTTTGTCCGACCGGGTGGTTCCCTTATTATTTTTTGATTGCGGGGGCTCTAAGGCCTCATCATCGAATCCCGGCAATAATTTTCGCTTCGGATAGCTCTTTGTGCGACGACTATCGCTGTATTTGTCTGCGGTGTTGAGTACTTTGCTCCATCTAATTCTGAGTGCATCTTCCGCTATTTTGAGCTTCCGCTTGTGCTTTTTCAGGCTACGCGCAGTGGCGACGAGCCTTTTTTGGAGGTTCTTCTGCTTCAGCAATTTTTCCGGCATGATGTCGTCCGGACTGCTGTCTTCGCCGGGGATGGGTTGTTTATCCAAGTTGCCCTGTTCGGGCGGTTGCTCGATGGCATGTTCTTCGTCCGCCGGCTCGCCCTGCTCTATGGCTGGGTCTGTATGGTTGTTTTCTCTGTCGAGGTGGGGTTTGGAGCGGCGCTTACGCCACTGCTTTGATTGCTTTTCGAGGGAACGGTCCCTCGTTGCGTCCCTTTGTTCCTCGTCGTCGTTTCTTGTAGGTGTATCAACCATGTATACATCGTGAGATGGGTTGGTTGTCCAGTGGCCTATAGGCGCTGATTCCTGTTCGTCTCCTACATCGTCATCCATACCATCGATGTCTTCGGAGTCGAAGTTAAGCATATCGGTTAAATCATCGACAGTGGCTACAAAGTGGGTGGTGGGTGGGCATTGAATTTCTTCGTCGTCCGCATCCCAACCTTCCTGACCATAGTCCGGCCGGGGCTCTCCTGATAAAGAGAGAGACTTTAGTGAATTCAGAATGTCGCCGAAGGGCGAGTGTTGAAAAATGTCCGCGGCGGTGAACTCCATTATCGGCGCCCAATCAGATTCGATTAGCAGGGGCACGGAAGGTTCGGAGTCCGGAAAGGAGTCCGGCACCTCGGAGTCGCGAGCTTCGCAAAGCACAAGTATGGTGTTTGCTCGATCGCCGTAGAGATTGCAGCCCCCGAGGCGGTGTCCAGCCACCCGTCCTCGATAGGTGCAGTCGGCTCCGAGCTAAGGGTCGGAGCGGACACTGATGCGGCCTCCAAGACACTGTTTGGCGGCAGATCTAGATCATGCCCATCGTAGCAGTGCGGAGCGCTTGGCTGTGGCTCGAACCCGTCGAAGATCAAGTCTCCGGGGACGTCGGCCGTGTAGTTCAA
This sequence comes from Aegilops bicornis, assembly GCA_021605145.1. Classification (NCBI taxonomy): domain Eukaryota; kingdom Viridiplantae; phylum Streptophyta; class Magnoliopsida; order Poales; family Poaceae; genus Aegilops; species Aegilops bicornis. The sequence goes on along the minus strand of CM038674.1, from coordinate 613,974,568 downwards.
ACTTCCAAATCTGACCTGATGGCGAGGGGCGTAGCTTTCAATCTGCTCCAGATGGCTGCTTAATTGGCCCGCAGTGCAAAGCCGTCGAATACGAAGATCTGTCCGGGGAGAAAAGTCTCACCCTGGACCGCGTCGTTGTTGACGATCGAAGGAGCCATCGAGCCTAAAGGTGACCACACATAGGAACTCTCAATGAAAGCACCAATGTCGGTGTCAAAACCGGCGGATCTCAGGTAGGGGGTCCCGAACTGTGCGTCTAGGCAGATGGTAACAGGAGACAAGGGACACGATGTTTTTACCCAGGTTCGGGCCCTCTCGATGGAGGTAAAACCCTACTCCTGCTTGATTAATATTGATGATATGGGTAGTACAAGAGTAGATCTACCACGAGTTCGTAGAGGCTAAACCCTAGAAGCTAGCCTATGGTATGATTGTTGTTCGTCCTATGGACTAAAACCCTCCGGTTTATTTAGACACCGGAGAGGGTTAGGGTTACACAGTCGGTTACAATGGAAGAAGATCTACATATTCAGACGCCAAGCTTGCCTTCCACGCCAAGGAAAGTCCCATCCGGACATGGGACGAAGTCTTCAATCTTGTATCTTCATAGTCCAGAGTTCGGCCAAGGTCATAGTCCGCCATCCGGACACCCCTAATCCAGGACTCCTCAAGAAGTATCACCATTAAGAAAGCTCGACTTGTCGTTAAGATGTTTTCTCGACAAGTTCAAGGAGTTGGATCATGTGAGACTTTCTCACCAGAAGCGATGCTAAGAGTCTGTTGGAATTGTATTAGCGATATCGCATTATTTATGAAATCTTGTAGATAGGATGTCAAAACATTGTTTCCTCGACAATTTTCTTGAGGAAAGGTTGTATGTGATACAACCAGAAGGTTTTTGTCAATCCTAAAAGATGCTAACAAGTATGCAAAGCTCCAGCAATCCTTCTAAGGACTGGAGTAAGCATCTCAGATTTGGAATATACGCTTTGATGAGATGATCAAAGATTTTGGGTTTATACAAAGTTTATGAGAAACTTGTATTTCCAAAGAAGTGAGTGGGAGCACTATAGAATTTCTGATGAGTATATGTTGTTGACCTATTGTTGATCAGAAATGATGTAGAATTTTTGGAAAGCATATAGGGTTATTTGAAAAGTGTTTTTCAATGGAAAACCTGGATTAAGCTACTTGAACATTGAGCATCAAGATCTATAAGGATAGATCAAAAAACACTTAATAGTACATCCAAATGAATACATACCGTGACAAGATTTTGAAGGAGTTCAAATAAGATCAGCAAAGAAGGAGTTCTTGGCTGTGTTATAAGGTGTGAGCATTGAGTGAGACTCAAGATCTGACCACGGCAGAAGAGAGAGAAAGGACGAAGGTCGTCCCCTATGCTTTAGACGTAGGCTCTACAGTATGCTATGTTGTGTACCGCACCTGAAGTGTGCCTTGCCATGAGTCAATCATAGGTACAAGAGTGATCCAGAATGGATCACATGACAGCGGTCAAACTTATCCTTAGTAGCTAGTGGACTAAGGAATTTTCTCGATTATGGAGGTGGTAAAAGAGTTCGTCATAAAGGGTTACGTCGATGCAAACTTTGACACTAATCCGGATGACCCTGAGTAGTAAACTAGATTCGTATAGTAGGGCAGTTATTTGGAATAGCTCCAAGTAGCGCATGGTAGCTACATCTACAAGATGACATAGAGATTTGTAAAGCACACACGTATCTGAAAGGTTCAGACCCATTGACTAATAACCTCTCTCACAAGCGAGATATGATCAAACCCCATGGGTGTTGGATTCATTGCAATCACATAGTGATGTGAACTAGATCATTGACTCTAGTGCAAGTGGGAGACTGTTGGAAATAAGCCCTAGAGGCAATAATCAAACGGTTATTATTATATTTCCTTGTTCATGATAATTGTCTATTCTTCATGCTATTATTGTATTAACCGGAGACCGTTGTGTGAATACGTAGACCACAATATGTCCCTAGTAAGCCTCTAGTTGACTAGCTCGTTGATCAATAGATGGTTATGGTTTCCTGACCATGGACATTGGATGTCATTGATAACGGGATCACATCATTAGGAGAACAATGTGATGGACAAGACCCAATCCTAAGCATAGCACAAGATCGTAGTTAATGCCGCTAAAGCTTTTCTAATGTCAAGTATCATTTCCTTAGACCATGAGATTGTGCAACTCTTGGATACCGTAGGAATGCTTTGGGTGTGCCAAACGTCACAACGTAACTGGGTGGCTATAAAGGCACACTACGGGTATCTCCGAAAGTGTTTGTTGGGTTGGCACGAATCGAGACTGGGATTTGTCACTCCGTGTGACGGAGAGGTATCTCTGGGCCACTTGGTAGGACATCATCATAATAAGCTCAATGTGACCAAAGAGTTGATCACGGGATGATGTGTTACGGAATAAGTAAAAGTGACTTGCCGCTAACGAGATTGAACGAGGTATTGGGATACCGACGATCGAATCTCGGGCAAGTAACGTACCGATTGACAAAGGGAATTGTATACAGGATTGATTGAGTCCCCGACATCGTGGTTCATCCGATGAGATCATCATGGAACATGTGGGAGCCAACATGGCTATCCAGATCCCGCTGTTGGTTATTGGCCAGAGAGCTGTCTCGGTCATGTCTGCATGATTCCCGAACCAGTAGGGTCTACACACTTAAGGTTCGGTGATGCTAGAGTTGTTATGGGAATTAGTGTGCAGTTACTGAATGTTGTTCGAAGTCCCGGATGAGATCCCGCACGTCACGAGGAGTTCCGGAATGGTCCGGAGGTAAATATTTATATATGGGAAGTCCTATTTTGGCCACCGGAAAATGTTCAGGATTTTTTGGTATTGTACCGGGAAGGTTCTAGAAGGTTCAGGAGTACGGCCCACCTGCAAGGGGGGGACCCACATGAACGTGGTTAGTGGGGGCAAGGCTCCACACCCCTGGTCAAGGTGCACCAAGATCCCCCCTTAGAAGGAATAAGATCATATCGCGAAGGGATAAGATCAAGATCCCTAAAAAAGGGGGATAACAATCGATGGGGAAGGGAAATGATGGGATTTCTTTCCCCCCACCTTTGCCAACGCCCCAATGGACTTGGAGGTCAAGAAACCAGCCCCTCCAGCCCTATATATAGTGGGGAGGCGCATGGGAGCCGCACCCCTTCCCCTGGCGCAGCCCTCTCCCTCCCCAACAGCTCCTCCTCCTCCGTAGTGCTTGGCAAAGCCCTGCCGGAGAACTGCAAGCTCCACCACCACGCCGTCGTGCTACCGGAGCTCTCCCTCAACTTCTCCTCTCCTCTTGCTGGATAAAGAAGGAGGAGACGTCCCCGGGCTGTACGTGTGTTGAACACGGAGGCGCTGTTGTTCGACGCTTAGATCGGAATCAACCGCGATCTTAATCGCTGCGAGTACGACTCCTTCATTCGCGTTCTTGTAACGCTTCCGCATCACGATCTTCAAGAGTATGAAGATGCACTCCCCTCTCTCTCTTTGCTAGTCTCTCCATAGATTGATCTTGGTGATGCGTAGAAACTTCTTAATTTCTGCAACGATCCCCAACAATGCCGCCATGACCAATTGTCCACATCAATCATGTCCGAAACAAACTGGACATTGGTGTTCATTGGTTTCAAGATAGGGGACATATTAATTGTTCTAGGAATCCATTTATCCGTCCAGGCATCGATGTATGTCCCATCACCAACTCTTTTTATTTGGCCAGCAGTCAAAGCTTCCCTGCCTGCTATAATAGCTCTCCAAGTTGCAGAAGCAGATTTTGGAATAGTTGCTTGCATGAAATCCGTATTAGGGAAGTAACGTCCTTTCAAAACTCTCGCACATAGGGAATCTGGGTTCGTTAAGAACCTCCATCCGTGTTTTCCTAATAGTGCAAGATTAAATTGATGAGGTTCACGAAAACCCATACCTCCTTTACACTTTGGTGTAGCAAGATTTTTCCATGACACCCAGTGCATAGCATTCTTGTAAAGAGAAATACTCCAGAAAAACTTGGCCATGGGAGAAGTCAAACTCTTACAAACTTTCTTGGTGAGCAAAAAGGTAATCATTGAGTACGTAGGAATTGCCTGTACCACTAACTTGAGTAGTGTTTCACGTCCTGCGCAAGCCAAGAGCTTCTCAGACCATCCCTGCATTTTACCACGAGCCCTTTCTCCGATGTGATCAAAAGTTCTACTAGTAATACGTCCAACAGCTGTAGGAAGGCCCAAGTATCGCTCGCTGAAAGCCTCTACTACATTTTCAGAATAGCTTTCAACTGTTGTCGCAACTGAGCTGGTGTGTTTGAACTAAAATATATTGAACTCTTATCCCGATTCACACACTGCCCCGACGCTTCTCCATAAATATGAAGAATCTCATTCAGCCTTACAACACTTTGGGATGTTGCACTCATGAATATGAGACTACCATCTGCAAATAAAAGATGTGTAACCCAATGTGATCTATAGCTGACTCTAATTCCTCTATCTATATATCCACCATTATAGTACTTTAGAAGACAGGAGAAACCCTCAGCACAAATTAAGAACAGATACGGCGAAACTGTGTCACCTTGTCTGAATCCACGAGAGGGGGTAAAATAGGGTAGCAATTCTCCATTAACACGAACAGAGAACCATACTTAAGATACACACTTCATGATAAGTCGAACAAAGACCATGCTAAAACCTAGCCGAATTAGAATAGCCTCCAGAAAATGCCATTCAACTCTGTCGTAGGCTTTCATCATGTCTAACTTGACAGCACAAGCATAATTTTTCCCTTTTTTGCACCTTCTCATTGTATGCACACTTTCATATGCCACTAAGACATTGTCAGTAATCAGGCGCCCAGGGACAAAAGCGCTTTGCTCTTCACTGATAATCAGACCCATCATTAATCTCATCCGATTAGTAATGCATTTGGCAGCAATTTTATACAAAACAGGACAGAGAGCTATAGGCCTATATTGAGAGATCGACTGGGGGTGTCGTACCTTCAGAATCAACGTGATAGACGTGTCATTCAGTCCTGATGGTAACTCGCCCCCATTCAAAAAATCCGGCACTGCCCGGGTAATATCAGTACCAACTAGACTCCAATGTCTTTGATAAAAACCGGCAGTAAATCCATCTACTCCCGGAGCCTTTGAAGGGTCCATTTGAAAGAGCGTCGAGCACACTTCTGCTGCTGTATACGGCTTCGTCAGATCGGCATTCATTTGCATAGATACCTTCACTGGCACATGGTTAAGCAAGTCGGTAGCATCTGCAAAACCCTGAGACTCGTAAAGGTTTTGAAAAACTGTTGAACCTCACTCTTGTCCTCGGCTTCACTAGCACAAATGTAACCATCCGCCAAGTAGCCCTTGAATTCGGTTCATTCGTTTCTGTTGTGTTGCTTGCGCTTGGAAGTAGGATGTGTTACGGTCGCCCTCGCGTAGCCAAGGTACTCGCGAGTGTTACCGCATCCATATTTCGTCCTGGTGGAGAGCTTCCCGTAATTGACAGACAATAGCTCGTTCTTCCTCCGTCGGTCCACAGTCGACCGAGCGGCATCGAAGCTTGTTAACCGCTTTTGGAGTTGTCTAACCTTGCAGGTGAGACAACCAAATTCCTTAGAACCCCATGGTTCTAGTGTGCGCTTTAATTGCTCAAGAGAATCAGCAATGCCTTGGAGGCCTGGCCCGCGGTTAGCTTGCAGCCAAGCTCTTGTAACAAGCTGATCGTAGTCTTCATGCGATGCCCATACGTTCTCATAACTAAACTATTTCTTCGGTCTTGAAATGTTGGGCAGATTCTCCTTTATTTCCGCTAAAACACAACAATGGTCACACTAAATGGATGGAAGATGTCTAATTCTGATATGCTGAAAATGTTGCCGAAATTCCTCGTTGGCAAAATCTCAATCCAGGCTTGCCTTAACATTCGCTGCAGCTGACTGACGATTATCCCAGGTGTATGCTATACCAGACCATCCCAAAACTGGGTCGAACCCGTTTACAGCGGGATGCGTTTACATCGTGGAGTAAACAAACACGAGTAACATTTTTCCTTTACGGTGTAAACAGGTGACGGGCAAATATCGCCGAAACAAACACCTCCAAAGTGCGATGGAGGTAGCTCGTATATGTGACGAGTTGATCATGGATTCCATGATCCAAAGGAGATGCCCCAAATCATTGGCACCTCCGACGAGACTATTTTCTGGTGTCGCTCATTCCCAACATTCATTCTAAAACAATCTATGTAGCCGGTCTTTTTGTCTCTCTCGCTATGCAAACCAGAAAATACTTGCTCCACTATTATTGTCTAACTATATGTTAGTTTGCACCGTGCTCTTATCTTGCTCTGTTCAGCCGTTGGAGGTCGCCATAGTTATATATAGGTGAGAAAACTGTGCACAAATAAAGACATACGTACTTTCTCTCTCTTGTCTTGAAAAGAGTAGTAGGTGAGCATAAATTAATATATGATCTTCTGATAATGCTGAATACAAAAGCAAGTACGTGAATATTACTGGTGATTTGAACTGAAAGAAAAAAAGTAGTACACCAAAAATTCATAGTGATACTAAAAATATCAAGGGCTTGTGTTGTTCTTCACTACTATGAGATCTACTCCCTCCTTTTTGGAGTAATTTTTAATTCCAATGAAATGTGCAAAAGTTTGTGCCTACAATTAAACAAATATGGGCACTGCAAAGCCATGAGAGCAAAAGGTCCCACAAAATTGATATACACTTGAAAAAACGCTACAGATCAAACGTTGTGGCAAAGCACACTTCCCCTTCTAGTGACTTTTTTAAGAAGGGAATATATTAAAATTAAAAAGACCAAAATACATCCATAATACAAAAATAAAAATACAATCAAAGCCTTGGGGTGTCGACGCTTTGTTCCTCTTGCATCCACCCCACCACGACGTCATGACCATCACGGCTGCCGCGAAGATGGCAGACAGCCCCATCGTCATTCCCGAGAGATGATGCTAGCTTCGTCGTGGGTCAGGCCATTGAGCTCACTAGAGACTCGAGTGAACCGTGCAACTCGTGACTCTGCGAGAGAGAAGCGTACTTGTAGTAGCATGCATGTGTAAGCTGCGTAGCCCGGGAGAGTCACTACTACAGGATGCTGCTAACGTGACACTACAATTAGAGACCCTTCGAGAAACTGTGTGTGATGCAATAATCGCAGCTGTACGAAAACCGTCAGAAATGTATAAAATATTTGTGATGACGGATGCATCAAACACGGTTCAACTTTTAGTTGCGTGTGCGATGAAGGTCATACGGTTCAGTTCAATTAACTATTTGCGATGAGGAGGAAGAAAAGAAACGTGCAGCCAGATGAAGGCGTGTGCGATTCACAGCATACGGTTCACTCGGATGAACTGTTTCTGATTAGGTAACACAAAAGAAACGGTCAGCTAGATGAAGGTGTGTGCGATATACGGCATGCGGTTCACTCGGATGAACTGTTTGCGTTGATACATGACAATAGAAATGGTTCAACTTAACAAGATGTGTGTGATAGGCGGCAAACAGGTCTGTAATCAGAAATGTGTGTGAAGACCGATAATAACACAAACGGTTGCTGCTAATAAGACGTGTGCGTTGTGCGATGGGATTGCATATAGAACAACAACATATATATATATACACACACTTATAAGGACATGCTTGCATAACCAAATTAAACATCCACTTACATAGGTCGCTACTACAACCATGGCGTTTGCACACACCAAAGTAAACTATTACATGCATAATTACATAGGTGGCTACTACACACATGACATATCCACACACTAATAAAGTAAACTATATATTACATGCATGATTAACTATCATAAATGATCATCTGATCATCATCTACTTCTTCTGACGCTTGCTCTGCTTGTGGCTCGATCCGGACTCCTCGATTTGGGTAACGAGGCACTTCCTCATGTCAATGATCTGCTTGTGCATCTCGTAGCATGTGTACACGCTCTTGGCCGTAAACCTGAGGTGAGGTTCATCCAGTTCCGCATCCAGGCCCCGTGCCAAGATACGGGACTTGTTCTCTAGGCATCCTGCTTCATCTTTTCGTAGTAGGGGTCGATGATGGCCGAGGCGAGTTCGACCAGGGAGTCCTGCTTCGTGCTTCCCTGCACTCGTAGTGGTCACGGATTTTGACAAGGTTCTTGCAGGCCAAGCCCGTAACACTGAGCACTTTTACATCGACTTTGGATTCCACCATGGCGAACTTGTAGTTGGTGCTGTTGACAAACCTGTTGAAACGGTCGCAAGGCTCTGTGGCCATGCAGTAGTGGTAGGTGAGGACATGATGACTTACGCACAACTGGGCGACGGCAACCTTCTGATCTATGTCGGGACGATTGGCGGTGTACTGGAGGTTGATGCCGACCACCTTGTACTTGTCTCGAGCAAGCAACTGCTCAACGCTGTTGATGTAGTCGTCCACCACAGCCGGGTCGATGGTGTACACCACCGAGAGATCCGTCTACCTCGCATGGGTCTCCACTCTATGCTCGCCTAACTCCATTGGAGCACTGCCGGACATCCCCTCTCTATGTGTCATTGTGGTTGTGCTTGTTGTGTTGTGGGGCGCGATTGAAAGGTTGAACATACTATGGTTATAATGGCCACGGGAATTAAAAGGGAAGCCGGACGGCTAGGAATATCGGAAGCCTGATGGTAGTTCTAATTTGCAGCATGTAACTCCATCGTGCCGCACGTAACTGCATCACGTGGCAACACGCGCGGCGCAACCGCATGCATATGGGGGCCCCGACGTGATCGTGCGCACGCCTAACCGCTGGCAGAGCGCGCGCGGAGGGACGCAAGCAGAGCGCTCCGCGGTCGCCTCAAGGAAAAGTTGTCCACAAGCCGAGCGCGCCGACGGACGCGAGCAGAGCGCGCCAACGGACACGACAGAGCGTGCCGCGGCGCCTAACGGCGAGCAGAGCTTGCCGAGGGACGCGAGCAGAGGACGGCACCGTGATACGTGGCAAATAAGACAAACTGCGCGAGCAATGTCGGAGACATCAAGCACGAATCAGATTAGAGTTGCGTGTGCAATACGTGGCAGACAGTTGATCCATCAGAGCTATTTGTGATGGACTAAGCCATGTGTGTTGCTGGCAAACGCTTGCTGGTGTATAACCTTAAATTTAACCAAAAAAGTGTTAATGCATGTTAGAAAAATTGTTTAGCTGGAAACTATGTTCAAATACGATTCCAACGATATAATCTATGGCGACATGCATTCGTATTTTATTAGTTAAATCCTACTTATAAACTAGGACAGGGGTATTGTAGGTAATTAAATCGCAAATGATTTTTTATTAACTTTATGTGTACGTGTCCTCTCGTCACCCTCTCGCACATCTTGTCACCCCGCTGCCGCAGACGGCTTACAGCGCAAGCTTGCACAGCGCGCGGGGGCGTTCTTTTGGCCAAACGGTGGCGCCAATGAATCGTCGGTGAGCCCGTTCCGACGCAACCTCGCAGGTTCCCGCGCAAGATTCCCACCCGACACGGTGAAATCTCCCAAAATCCCAATGCTTGCCGGCCTGCTATAAAAACCCTCACGACCGGCGAGTCCTCGTGATTTTCCCTCCCTCCTCGTAGCTTATCTCGCTCGCTTCTCCCACAATCGCCAATGGCACAGGTTTGTCGTCGCCGCCAGCCACTCGCCATCATCGAGGACAGCTCCAGCCGGAGGCTACACCAGCGGCGGCGCAGTCCCCGACGTAGTGTAGTGCGTGTGGCGTCCCTGTTGGGTGTGCGCGGAACACCCACCACACGCTCTACCGTCGCTGCCTGTCGGCAGCTGTTGCCGGCCGCCGTTGCTGCCACACCACTGTCGAAAGCCAGGGCCATCTCCCGCTCCGCAGCCGTGGCCCGAAGGCGGGAGGTGGTCGTCATGGCCGCCACCCCACTGTCGGCCACCATGGCCATCACCCGCTCCGCCACGGCGGCCCGAAGGCGGGAGGTGGTGGTCGTGGCCACCACCCCATCATCGGCCACCGTGGCTGCCAGCCCACCGTCGACCGCCGGGATCATCACCCGCTCCGCCACCGCCGCCCGAAGGAGGGAGGCGGAGGTGGAGCCCCGCACGTGCTTCAGTGACCTTGCGCGCTACATCGAGTTCCCGCGGGAGGAGGAGGAGCGCCTTGTCGAGCACGCAAAGAGCCTTACCGCAGTCGTGGCCACAGCACACGCCAACGCAGAGGTGAGGAATCAGAGGATCTACGAGCAGTCTGGCTGCTTCGAGAGGGATCATCTGGAGCGGCAGTGGGCGTTCGAGCTGGCGAGCGTCGCTGAACGTGCAGCAGCGGCTGAAGGAAATATGCCCTAGAGGCAATAATAAAGTTATTATTTATTTCCTTATATCATGATAAATGTTTATTATTCATGCTAGAATTGTATTAACCGGAAACATAATACATGTGTGAATACATAGACAAACAGAGTGTCACTAGTATGCCTCTACTTGACTAGCTCGTTAATCAAAGATGGTTATGTTTCCTAACCATAGACATGAGTTGTCATTTGATTAACGGGATCACATCATTAGGAGAATGATCTGATTGACATGACCCATTCCGTTAGCCTAGCACTTGATCGCTTAGTATGTTGCTATTGCTTTCTTCATGACTTATACATGTTCCTATAACTATGAGATTATGCAACTCCTGCTTACCGGAGGAACACTTTGGTACTACCAAACGTCACAACGTAATCGGGTGATTATAAAGGAGTATTACAGGTGTCTCCAAAGGTACTTGTTGGGTTGGCGATTTCGAGATTAGGTTTTGTCACTCCGATTGCTCGGAGAGGTATCTCTGGGCCTTCTCGGTGATACACATCACATAAGCCTTGCAAGCATTACAACTAATGGGTTAGTTGTGAGATGATGTATTACGGAACGAGTAAAGAGACTTACCGTAACGAGATTGAACTAGGTATTGGATACCGACGATCGAATCTCGGGCAAGTAACATACCGATGACAAAAAGGAACAACGTATGTTGTTATGCGGTCCGACCGATAAAGATCTTCAGAGAATATGTAGGAACCAATATGGGCATCCAGGTCCCGCTTATTGGTTATTGACCGGAGATGTGTCTCGGTCATGTCTACATTGTTCTCGAACCGTAGGGTCCGCACGCTTAAGGTTTCGATGACGGTTATATTATGAGTTTGTGTATTTTGATGTACCGAAGGTTGTTCGAGTCCCGGATATGATCACGGACATGACGAGGAGTCTCGAAATGGTCGAGACATAAAGATTAATATATTGGACGGATATATTTGGACACCGGAAAGGTTCCGGAGAAGTTTGGAGCTCCGGAGGTTACCGAACCCCCGGAGGTATATGGGCCTTATTGGGCCCATGTAGGAGGAAGGGAGAAGGAACAAGGAGGGGCGCGCTTCAAGCCCAATCCGACTGGGGAGGGGGCCGCCCCCTTCCTTTCTCCTTCCCCTCTTCCTATTCCTACTACTAGTACTACTTCCTAATACTAGTACTCCTTCCTTCCCTCCAAATAAGATAAGGAAAGAGAGGGAAACCTACTTGGAGTAGGTTTCCTCCCTTGGTGCGCCTTGGGCCGGCCACCTCCTCTCTCCCTCCTTTATATACAGGAGGGGGGCACCCTAGAACACACAAGTTGATCCTTGAGATCGCTCTCAGCCGTGTGCGGTGCCCCCTCCACCATATTCCACCTCGGTCATATCGTGGCGGTGCTTAGGCGAAGCCCCTCGCCGGTGAAACATCAAGATCGCCACCACGCCGTCAGGCCGACGGAACTCCTTCTCCCGGAGCTTTGCCGGATCGGAGCCTGTGGAGCGCCATCGAGCTGAACGTGTGCCAAGAACTCGGAGGCGCCGGAGTAACGGGCGCCGATCGGCTGGATCGTGAGGAGAACGACGACTACTTCCTCTACGCCATCATCGACTCGGAGGTGCCGGAGTAACGGCGCTGGGATCGGCAGGATCGCGAGGAGAACGTCGACTACTTCCTCTACGCTGTGATCGCTTCCGCCACGGTCACGAGGGTACGCCGACAACACTCTCCCCTCTCGCTATGCCATCACCATGGTCCTGTGTGTGCGAGGGAAATTTTTTGAAATTACTGCGTTCCCCAACAGTGGCATCCGAGCCTGGTTTTATGCGTTGATGTCATATGCACGAGTAGAACACAAGTGAGTTGTGGGCGATACAAGTCATACTACCTACCAGCATGTCATACTTTTTTTCAGCGGTATTGTGAGATGAAGCGGCCCGGACCGACATTACGCGTACGCTTACGCGAGACTGGTTACACCGATACGAGCACTCGTGCTTAAAGGTGGCTGGCGGGTGTCTGTCTCTCTCACTTTAGTTGAACCGAGTATGGCTACGCCCGGTCCTTGAGAAGGTTAAAACGGAGTCTATTTGACGAAGTATCGTTGTGGTTTTGATGCGTAGGTAAGAACGGTTCTTGCTCAGCCCATAGCAGCCACGTAAAACTTGCAACAACAAAGTAGAGGACGCCTAACTTGTTTTTGCAGGGCATGTTGTGATGTGATATGGTCAAGACGTGATGCTATATTTTATTGTATGAGATGATCATGTTTTGTAACCGAGTTATCGGCAATCGCAGGAGCCATATGGTTGTCGCTTTATTGTATGAAATGCAACGCCTGTAATTGCTTTACTTTATCACTAAGCGGTAGCGATAGTCGTAGAAGCAATAGATGGCGTAAACGACAACGATGCTACGATGGAGATCAAGGTGTCGCGCCGGTGACGATGGTGATCATGACGGTGCTTCGGAGATGGAGATCACAAGCGCAAGATGATGATGGCCATATCATATCACTTATATTGATTGCATGTGATGTTTATCCTTTATGCATCTTATTTGGCTTTGTTTGACGGTAGCATTTTAAGATGATCTCTCACTAAAATTATCAAGTAGTGTTCTCCCGAGTATGCACTGCTGTTGCCAAAGTTCGTCGTGCCGAGACACCACGTGATGATCGGGTGTGATAAGCTCTACTTCCATCTACAACGGGTGCAAGCCATTTTTGCACACGCAGAATACTCCTGTTATACTTGACGAGCCTAGCATATGCAGATATGGCCTCGGAACACGGAGACCGAAAGGTCGAGCGTGAATCATATAGTAGATATGATCAACATAAGATGTTCACCATTGAAAACTACTCCATCTCACGTGATGATCGGTTATGGTTTAGTTGATTTGGATCACGTGATCACTTAGATGACTAGAGAGATGTCTATCTAAGTGGGAGTTCTTAAGTAATATGATTAATTGAACTTAATTTTATCATGAACTTAGTACCGATAGTATCTTGCTTGTCTATGTCTCTGCTTGTAGATAGATGGCTCGTCGTTGTTCCGTTGAATTTTAATGCTGCCTTGAGAAAGCAAAGTTGAAAGATGATGGTAGCAATTACACGGATCGGGTCCGTAACTCGAGGATTATCCTCATTGCTGCACGTAAGAGTTACGTCTGGATGCACCGCTAGGTGCCAGTTCTTCTTGATGTAACCGACGACGTTAAGAACGTCTGCAAAGCAAAGCTGATGACTACTCTATAGTTCAAGTGTGCCATGCTTTACGGCTTAGAACCGGTCTTCAACGACGCTTGGAAAGTCATGGAGCATATGAGATGTTCCAAGAGTTGAAGTTGATATTTCAATGTAATGCCCGGATTGAGAGATATGAAGTCTCCAATAAGTTCTATAGCTGCAAGATGGAGGAGAATGGGTCTGTCGGTGAGCACATACTCAGAATGTCCGGGTATTACAATCACTTGACTCAACCGGGAGTTGATCTTCCGGATGATTGTGTCATTGACAGAATTCTTCAATCAACGCCACCAAGCTACAAAGGCTTCGTGGATGAACTATAATATGCAAGGGTTAGTAAAGACTATGCTCGAGCTCTTCGCAATGCTGAAAAGCTGCGGAGGTAGAAATCAAGAAGGAGCATCAAGTGTTGATGGTCAATAAGACCACTAGTTTCAAGAAGAAAGGCAAAGGGAAGAAGAAGGAACTTCAAGAAGAACAGCAAACAAGTTGCTGCTCAAGTGAAGAAACCCAAGTCTGGACCTAAACCTGAAACTGAGTGCTTCTCTACCGCAAGCAGACTGGTCACCGGAAGCGGAACTGCCCCAAGTATTTGGCGGATAAGAAGGATGGCAAAGTGAACAAAGGTATATGTGATATACATGTTATTGATGTGTACCTTACTAGAGCTCGCAGAGCACTGGTATTTGATACTGGTTCGTTGCTAATATTTGCAACTCAAACAGTGGACTACAGTATTGCTTAACACCGGCAAAGGACGAGGTGACGATGCGCGTGGGAAATGGTTCCAAAGTCGATGTGATCGCGGTCGGCACGCTACCTCTACATCTACCTTCGGGATTAGTTTTAGACCTAAATAATTGTTATTTGGTGCCGCCGTTAAGCATGAACATTATATCTGGATCTTGTTTGATGCGTAGACGGTTATTCATTTAAATCAGAGAATAAAGGTTGTTCTATTTATATGAATAATATCTTTTATGGTCATGCACCCTTGAAGAGTGGTCTATTTTTAATGAATCTCGATAGTAGTGATACACATATTCATAATGTTGGAGCCAAAAGATGCAGAGTTGATAATGATAGTGCGACTTATTTGTGGCATTGCCGTTTAGGTCATATCGGTATAAAGCGCATGAAGAAACTCCATACTGATGGACTTTTGGAGTCACTTGATTATGAATCACTTGGCACTTATGTAACCGTGCCTCATGGGCAAGATGACTAAAACCCGTTCTCCGGTACTATGGAGAGAGCAACATATTTGTTGGAAATCATACATACAGATGTATGTGGTCCAATGAATGTTGAGGCTCGTATGGATATCGTTATTTTCTCACCTTCACAGATGATTTAAGCAGATATGGGTATATCTTCTTAATGAAACATAAGTCTGAAACATTTGAAAAGTTCAAAGAATTTCAGAGTGAAGTTGAAAATCATCGTAATAAGAAAATAAAGTTTCTACAATCTGATCGTGGAGGCGAATATTTGAGTTACGAGTTTGGTCTACATTTGAAACAATGCGGAATAGTTTCGCAACTCACGCCACCGGAACACCACAGTAGCAATGGTGTGTCCGAACGTCGTAATCGCACTTTACTAGACATGGTGCGATCTATGATGTCTCTTACAGATTTACCGCTATCGTTTTGGGGTTATGCTCTTGAGACGGCCGCATTCACGCTGAATAGAACACCGTCAAAATCCGTTGAGACGACACCTTATGAACTGTGGTTTAGCAAGAAACCAAAGTTGTCGCTTTCTTAAAGTTTGGGGATGCGATGCTTATGTGAAAAAGCTTCAACCTGATAAGCTCGAACCTAAATCGGAGAAATGTGTCTTCATAGGATACCCAAAGGAGACAGTTGGGTACACCTTCTATCACAGATCCGAAGGCAAGACATTTGTTGCTAAAATGGATCCTTTCTAGAGAAGGAGTTTCTCTCGAAAAGAAGTGAGTGGGAGGAAAGTAGAACTTGATGAGGTAATCTGTACCTTCTCCCTTATTTGAAAGTAGTTTATCACAGAAAACAGTTTCATGCGACATCTACACCAAATAGTGAGGAAGTTGATGA